>JARQOD010000005.1:492578837-492656008 GCA_033576555.1 Oophaga sylvatica
GGGATGTACTTACATCTGCCATTCACAATGCTGACTAAAGCCACTGTGCGCACGCCTCTCTAAGGCCTCCTTCACACGTCCTGGTGATTCCTGTACAGGAAAAACCAGTACTGGGGAAATCCATGGTCCATGTCCATGTGCCAACCGTATGTACATATGTGACATCAGTGTGGAATCCGTGTATCCATGTGCTGTTCGAATGTCCTTGTGTCATATCCATGTGCTGTTCATGTGACACTTACTGATGCCTGGGAAAAGCAGTACAGTTTGCGCTGATCCCAGATGCCGGGTGCTGAATGCAGCTCTCATCATTGTCTCATGGTCTCCCTGAGATTAGCACGACCAGGAGACAATGATAGGAGTTGTATTTAGCACCCAATGTGTCCCTCTTGTGTAAAATAATCCCCTTCACCCCCAAGGGTGGTTTGCACCTTAATGACCGGGCCAATTTTTACAATTCTGACCACTGTCTCTTTATGAGGTTATAACTCTGGAACGCTTCAACGGATCTTCGCGATTCTGAGATTGTTTTCTCGTGACATATTGTACTTCACGTTAGAAGTAAAATTTCTTCGATATAACTTTGCGTTTATTTTTGAAAAAAAACGCAAATATGGCGAAAATTTTTAAAATTTTGCAATTTTCAAACTTTGAATTTTTATTCCCTTAAAACAGAGAAATATGTCACATAAAATAGTTAAGAAATAACATTTCCCACATGTCTACTTTACATCAGCACAATTTTGGAACCAAAATTTTTTTTTGTTAGGAAGTTATAAGGGTTAAAAGTTGACCAGCGATTTCTCATTTTTACAACAAAATTTACAAAGCCATTTTTTTTAGGGACCACCTCTCATTTGAAGTCACTTTGAGGGGTCTATATGGCAGAAAATACCCAAAAGTGACACCATTCTAAAAACTGCACCCTCAAGGTACTCAAAACCACATTCAAGAAGATTATTAACCCTTCAGGTGCTTCACAGGAACTAAAGCAACGTGGAAGGAAAAAATGAATATTTAACTTTTTAGCCACAAAAATGATCTTTTACAAACTTTTTTTTTATTTTCACAAGGGTAAAAGGAGAAAATGGACAGATAAGGTTGTTATGCAATTTCTCCTGAGTACGCCAATACCCAATATGTGGGGGAAAACCACTGTTTGGGCACACGGCAGAGCTCGTAAGGGAAGGAGCGCCGTTTGACTTTTTCAAACTAAAATTGGCTGGAATTGAGATTGGACGCCATGTCGTGTTTGGAGAGCCCCTGATGCGCCTAAACAGTGGAAACCCCCACAAGTGACACCATTTTGGAAACTAGACCCCTAAGGTACTTATCTAGATCTGTTGTGAGCACTTTGAACTCCCAAGTGTTTCACAAAAGCTTATAATGCCTGGGTGTGAAAAAAAAACAAAACAATTTTCCACAAAAATGATTTTTTAGTCCCAAATTTTTGAATTTTCCCAAGGAAATTGGACCCCAAAAGTTGTTGTCCAATTTGTCCTGAGTACGCTGATACCCCATATGTGGGGGGGGGAACTGTTTGGGTGCACGGCAGGGCTTGGAAAGGAAGTAGTAACGTTTTGGAATGCAGACGTTGATGGGGTCATGTTCCGTTTGCAGTGCCCCAGATGAGCCTAAACAGTGGAAGCCCCCCACAAGTGACCCCATTTTGGAAACTATACCCCCTAAGGAACTTATCTAGATCTTTGGTGAGCACTTTGAACCCCCAAGTGCTTCACACAAGTCTATAATGCCCGGGCATGAAAATAAAAAATCCTATTTTTTTCCCACAAAAATTATCTTTTAGTCACTAATTTTTTATTTTCTCAAGGGTAACAGGAGAAATTGGACCACATAAGTTGTTGTCCAATTTGTCCTGAGTACGCTGATACCCCATATATGGGTGGGAACCACTGTTTGGGCGCACGGCAGAGCTCGGAATGGAAGGAGCACCATTTGACTTTTTCCAACCAAAATTGGCTGGAATTGAGATTGGATGCCATGTTGCATTTGGAGAGCCCCTGATGTGCCTAAACAGTGGAAACCCCCCACAAATGACCCCATTTTGGAAACTAGACCCCCTAAGGAACTTTTCTAGATCTTTGGTGAGCAATTTGAACCCCCAAGTGCTTCACACAAGTTTATAACGTAGAGCCGTAAAATTTAAAAATCATATTTTTTCCACAAAAATGATCTTTTCACCCCAATTTTTATTTTTCCAAGGGTAACAAGACTCCAAAAGTTATTGTGCAATTTGTCCTGAGTGCGCTGATACCCCATATGTGGGGGTAAACCACTGTTTGGGTGCATGGCAGAGTTTGGAAGGGAAGGAGCGCCGTCTGACTTTTTCAACGCAGAATTGGCTGGACGCCATGTCGTGTTTGGAGAGCTCCTGATCTGCCTAAACAGTGGAAACCCCCATAAATGATGCAATTTTGGAAACTAGACCCCTCAAGGAACTTATCTAGATGTGTGGTGAGAACTTTTAACCCCCAGGTGTTTCACTAAAGTTTATAACGTACAGCCGTAAAATAAAAAATCTTTTTTTTTTTTACAAAAATGATTTTTTCGTCCCCAATAATTTATTTTCACAAGGGTAACAGAAGAAATTGGAACCCAAAAGTTGTTGTCCAATTTGTCCTGAGTACGCTGATACCCAATATGTGGGAGAAAACTACTGTATGGGCGCACGTCAGGGCTCGGAAGGGAAGTAGTGACGTTTTGGATTGCAGACTTTGATGGAATGGTCTGGGGGCGTCATGTCACATTTGGAGAGCCCCTGATGCACCTATACAGTGGAAACCCCCACAAGTGACCCCATTTTGGCAAATAGACCCCACAAGGAACTTATCTAGATGTGTGGTGAGCACTTTGAACTCCGAAGTGCTTCACAGAAGTTTATAACGTACAGCCGTAAAAATAAAAAATCTTTTTTTTTTTTACAAAAATGATTTTTTCGCCCCCAATATTTTATTTTCACAAGGGTAACAGAAGAAATTGGAACCCAAAAGTTGTTGTCCAATTTGTCCTGAGTACGCTGATACCCAATATGTGGGAGAAAACTACTGTATGGGCGCACGTTGGGGCTCGGAAGGGAAGTAGTGACGTTTTGGATTGCAGACTTTGATGGAATGGTCTGGGGGCGTCATGTCACATTTGGAGAGCCCCTGATGCACCTATACAGTGGAAACCCCCCACAAGTGACCCCATTTTGGCAAATAGACCCCACAAGGAACTTATCTAGATGTGTGGTGAGCACTTTGAACCCCGAAGTACTTCACAGAAGTTTATAACGCACAGCCGTAAAAATAAAAAATCCTTTTTTTTTTTGCAAAAATGATTTTTTTGCCCCAATATTTTATTTTTACAAGGGTAACAGGAGAAATTGGACCCCAAAAGTTGTTGTCCAATTTGTCCTGAGTACGCTGATATCCAATATGTGGGAGAAAACTACTGTATGGGTACACGTTGGGGCTCGGAAGGGAAGTAGTGACGTTTTGGATTGCAGACTTTGATGGAATGGTCTGGGGGCGTCATGTCGCATTTGAAGAGCCCCTGATGCGCCTAAACAGTGGAAATCCCCAACAAGTGACCCCATTTTGGAAAATAGACCCCACAAGGAACTTATCTAGATGTGTGGTGAGCGCTATGAAGCCCCAAGTGCTTCACAGAAGTTTATAATGTACAGCCGTAAAAAAAAAAAAATATTTTTTTTTGTACAAAAATGATATTTTCGCCAAAAGTTTTTTATTTTCCCAAGGGTAGCAGAAGAAATAGGACAAATTGCACAATAACTCTTGTGGTCCAGAGTACGCTGATACCCCATATGTGGGGATAAACTACTGTTTGGACGCATGGCAGAGCTCAGAAGTGAAGGAGCACCGTTTGACTTTTTCAACGCAGAATTGGCTGGAATTGAGATCAGACGCCATGTCACATTTGGAGAGCCCCTGATGTGCCTAAACAGCTGAAACCCCCCAATTCTAACTCCAACCCTAACCCCAACACACCCCTAACCCTAGTCCCAACCCTAACCACAAACCTAACCCTAACACACCCCTAATCCCAACCCTAACCCTAATCCTAACTTTAGCGCCAACCCTAACCCTAACTTTAGCCACAACCCTAACCCTAATGGGAAAATGGAAATAAATGCTTTTTTTTAATTTTATTATTTTTCCCTTACTAAGGGGGTGATAAAGGGGGGTTTGATTTACTATTTATAGCGGGTTTTTATGATTGGCAGCTGTCACGCTAAAAGACGCTTTTTATTGCAAAAATAGTTTTTGCATCATCACATTTTGAGAGCTATAATTTTTGCATATTTTGGCCCACAGAGTCATGTGAGGTCTTATTTTTTGCGGGACGAGTTGACGTTTTTATTGGTACCATTTTTGAGCACGTGACGTTTTTTGATCGCTTTTTATTTCGATTTTTGGGAGGTTAGAATGAACAAAAATCAGCAATTCATGAATTTCTTTTGGGGGAGGCGTTTATACCGTTCCGCGTGTGGTAAAATTGATAAAGCAGTTTTATTCTTCGGGTCAGTACGATTATGGCGATACCTCATTTATATCATTTTTTCATGTTTTGGCGCTTTTATAGAATAAAAACAATTTTATATAAAAAATAATTATTTTTGCATCGCTTTATTCTGCGAGCTATAACTTTTTTATTTTTTCGCTGATGATGCTTTATGACGGCTCGTTTTTTGCGGGACAAGATGATGTTTTCAGCGGTACCATGTTTTTTTATATCGGTCTTTTTGATCGCGTGTTATTCCACTTTTTGTTCGGCAGTATGATGATAAAGCATTGATTTTTTGCTTTGTTTTTTTTTAATTTTTTTAAGGGGTTCACTAAAGGGGTTAACTAGTGGGACAATTTTATAGGGGGGGTCGTTACGGACGCGGCGATACCAAATATGTGTACTTTTATTGTTTTTTTTTTTTTATTTACAGGAAGAAGTGAATTTATTGGGGAATATTTTATTTTTTTTTTTATTTATTTTGGATTTTTTTTTTACACATGTTTATTTTTACTTTTTTAACTTTTTTACTTTGTCCCAGGGTGGGACATCACAGTATTTTATCAGATCGCTGGTGTGACAGTGTGCACAGCACTCTGTCACACCAGCGATCGCACAGGCATAGATGCAGGCTTCTCAGTGCCTGCTCTCGGCAGGCACTGAGGTAGCCGCCTCCCTCCAGGACCCCGGCGCCATCTTGGATCCGGGTCCTGGGAGGGAGGAAGCCCTCAGAACAGCGCGATCACATCGCGCTGCTCTGAGGGTCTCAGGGGGGCGCGCAGGGAGCCACCACCCTGCGCGATCCTCCCCTGTGCCCCCAGTACACCGCGATCATGTTTGATCGCGGTGTGCTAGGGGTTAATGTGCCGGGAGCGGTCCGTGACCGCTCCTGACACACAGTCATGGGTGTCAGCTGTGATAATCAGCTGACACCCGGCGGCGATTAGCTGCGCTCCCCTCAGGAGCGCAGCTGATCGCCTATGACGTACTATCCCGTCCCCGGTCATACGGGCCCAGGTACCATGGACGGGATAGTACGTCCGATGGCAGTAAGGGGTTAAATTAAAAAAATTGTATGGGCTCCCGCATAATTTTCTTAACTAGCAGAGGAAAAGCCTGCAGCTGGGAGCTGATGTTAACAATCTTAGAAAAGGACTATATCCCAAAAGATTCCCAGGCTATTAATAACAGCTCACAGCTGTTTGCTTAGCCTTTACTGGTGAATTTACTGGGGACTCCAGAAAAAAAATGACGTAAGGACTCCATATAAATTCAAACCAGCAAAGGCTAAACAGACAGCTGTGGGCTGATATTAATAGCATGGGAAGGGGCCAGAGATATTGCCCCACCTCCCAGGCTACCAACATCAGCCCTCAGCCGCCCCAGAAATAGCATGTCCATAAGATGCACCGTGTCTGGCGCTTAACCTTGCTCTTCCCAATTGCCCTGTGGTGGTGGTAAGTGGGATAATTGGGTTGGGGTTGATGTCACTGTTTATTGTCCGCTGACATCAAGCCCAGGCGTTAGTATTCAAGAGGCATCTATAAGACGCCTCCATTACTAGTGGTTTATGACCACATATGAGGTATCTGTGTACTCAGGAGAAATTGCCCAACAAATTTTAGGATCCATTTTATCCTGTTCCCATGTAAAAATGAAAAAATTGATGCTAAAAGAAAATTTTTGTTGGAAAAATTAAGATGTCCATTTTTTCCTTCCACGTTGCTTTAGTTCCTGTGAAGCACCTGAAGGGTTAATAATCTTCTTGAATGTAGTTTTGAGTAGCTTGAGGGGTGCAGTTTTTATAAAGGTGTCACTTTTGGGTATTTTCTGCCATATAGACCCCTCAAAGTGACTTCAAATGTGAGGTGGTCCCTAAAAAAAATGGTTTTGTAAATTTTGCTGTAAAAATGAGAAATCGCTGGTCAACTTTTAACCCTTATAACTTCCTAACAAAAAAAAATGTTGTTCCCAAAATTGTGCTGATGTAAAGTAGACATGTGGGAAATGTTATTTATTAACTATTTTGTGCCACATAACTCTCTGGTTTAACAGAATAAAAATTAAAAATTTGAAAATTACAAAAAGTGACTTCAAATGTGAGGTGGTCCGTAAAAAAAATGGCTTTGTAAATTTTGTTGTAAAAATGAGAAATCGCTGGTCAACTTTTAACCCTTATAACTTCCTAACAAAAAAAAATTGTTTCCAAAATTGTGCTGATGTAAAGTAGACATGTGGGAAATGTTATTTATTACCGTATATACTCGTGTATAAGCCGAGATTTTCAGCACCTTTTTTTGTGTTGAAAATGCCCCCTCGGCTTATACACGAGTCATTGGGCAGAAACCAGCGGGGGAGGGGGTGCCGCGGCAGGAGCCTGTGGCTGGACATCATACTCACCCTCCCCGTGCCATCGCTGAACGTCCCGGCAATCCTCCGTTGTACCCGGCTTCCTGCAGCTCTCCTGTGCTGAGCGGTGACGTAATACCGCTCATTAAGGTCATGAATATGGAAGCGACTCCACTCCCATAGGCGTGGCATCCATATTCATGGCCTTAATGAGCGGTATTACGTCACCGCTCAGCACAGGAGAGCTGCAGGAAGCTGGGTACAACGGAGGATTGCCAGGACGTTCAGCGATGGCACGGGGAGGGTGAGTATGATGGAGGGATGGGGGAGCATGGAGGAGGACAAGGAGCACGGAGCAGGACGAGGGGAGGATGGAGAACACAGAGGAGCACGGAGCAAGACGGGGGGAGGATGGAGAGCACAGAGGAGCATGGAGCAGGACAGGGGGAGAATGGAGGGCACAGAGGAGCACGGAGCAGGATGGGGGGAGGATGGAGAGCACAGAGGCGCACGGAGCAGGACGGGGGGAGGATGGAGAGCACAGAGTCGCACGGAGCAGGACGGGGGGAGGATGGAGAGCACAGAGGAGCACTGAGCAGGATGGGGGCGCACAGGAGGACGGAGCAGGAAGGGGGGAGCACAGAGGAGGACGCTGAGGACGGAGCAGGGGAGGGGGGAGCACAGAGGAGGACGGAGCAGGAGGGGGGAGCACAGAGGAGGACGAAGCAGGAAGGGGGAGCAGAGCGGAGGATGGAGCAGGAGGGGGGGAGCACAGAGGAGAATGGGGGAGCACGGAGCAGGACGGGGAGCACAGAGCAGGACTGCGGCTTATACACCCGGCTTATACTCGAGTCAATAAGCTTACCCAGTTTTCCGTGGCAAAATTAGGGGCCTCGGCTTATACTCGGGTCGGCTTATACTCGAGTATATACGGTAACTATTTTGTGTCACATAACTCTCTGGTTTAACAGAATAAAAATTCAAAATTTGAAAATTGCAAAATTTTCAAAATTTTCGCCAAATTTCCATTTTTTTCACAAATAAATGCAAAAATTACAGACCTAAATTTACCACTAACATGAAGCCCAATATGTCACGAAAAACAATCTCAGAATCGCTAGGATCCGTTGAAGCGTTCCTGAGTTATTACCTCCTAAAGGGACACTGGTCAGAATTGCAAAAAATGGTAAGGTCTTTAAGGTCAAAATAGGCTGGGTCATGAAGGGGTTAATCATATTCACATGGACAGTCTTTTGTCTTAGACTCTGCTCATCTAAAGCAAGAAGGTAATTAGTGTCATTTAATTTTCTGAGAACTATGAAGGGACCTTCCCATGCGGTCTGAAGTTTATTTTGTGGATGAGAACAATCATTAAGACCTTTTGTCCTTCTGCAAATTCCCGATAACGTGCTTTGCGGTCATACCATGTTTTCTGTCTGGTTTGGGTCATCCTCACATGATCCTGAGCAAAAGTAGCCAGTTGAGCCAGAGTTTCCGGGAGCTTCAGGACATAGGGGGCAACAGGTGTTCCTGTATCTTCAACTTGCCCCTCCAAATATTCCTTTAGCAGGGTTAAAGGTCCTCATACCTTCCTTCCATAGATTACCTCAAAGGAGGAAAATCCAGTGGACTCCTGGGAGACTTCCCAATATGCAAATAGGACATGGGGTAGGTACTTGTCCCAGTCTGAATCCATGTCAGTGAAGGCTTTTAACATATTCTTCATCGTACCATTAAACCTTTCACAAAGCCCATTGGTTTGAGCATATGGGGTAGTTTGGATTGCTCGCACCCCACAAGTGCGCCAGAGACACTGTACGAGCTCCGACATGAACTGGAAGCCTTGGTCTGATAGAATCTCACTTGGGAATCCTACTCTGGTGAAAATGGTAACCAGGGCCTCGGCAACCTTGGCTGCCGAAATACTTGATTAAGCCACAGCTTCTGGATAACGGTTGGCATAATCCACAATAGTGAGAATATACCGCTTCCCAGATTTACTGGGTTTAGCCAGGGGTCCAATGATATCAATAGCTACTCCTTGGAAGGGTTCTTCTATTATAGGGAGTTGTTGCAAGGGTGCCTTTGAGTGATCTCCTGGTCGCTCTCTACGATGACATATGTCACAAGTTCGGCAGAAACGTGCTACAGCTTGAGAAATACCAGGCCAATAGAAAATCTGAGTCAATTGTCTCTCAGTGTGGGTTTTCCCTTGATGGCCAGCAGTAGGGATGTCATGAGCAAGGTGTAATAGGGAAACTCTGTACTTATGAGGAACAATCAACTGCTTGCCATGAGTCAATGGTTTATCTGAGGAACTAGTATTGGTAACACGATACAGGAGTCCATTTTCTTCAATATTTTTTTCCCCATATTCCAATACCTTCCCCATTTCAGATCGAGTAGGGTCAGTCTCTACCTCTTGTCTAAACTGAATTTTATCCCAAGTGACACTCATATTAACCCAGCAAGAAGAGTCACTTACCATCTGCGAAGGCAATTCTGCTGGCTTTATGTCCTCTGAACAGTTGAGCATATCCATATGTGCTTCTCTCTTGGCTTGACTTCGAGTTACCACGCCGACAAAGTGGCATTGAAGATTCCCCACATCATTTCCTAGAAGAATGTCTGCAGGAAGGCCACTCATCACACCAATCATGCATTGTTTTGCCCCAAAGCCATAATCCAGGGTCACGCTCGCTTTTGGAATTTTCCTCTGGGTGCCTCCAGCCAATTCAATGGCAATCCCCGCTGAATTGCTTCTGGTTGCACTACCCGGCGATCAGCTATAGTCAGAAATGCCCACATGTAACGAAAGCCAACAACCTTTTGGCCATCCAGCATATCCTCCTGTAGATGTTTACTCTGAGGCTCAGAAGAACAGGTGGCTGTGGCCCGTACCCCGTAAACTCCTGGTAGTGGGGCTGACGTATCAGAGTCACTTTCAAGTCATCACGGAGCATATGAGTCGCACTTAGTACCAGGGCAATGGGGTACTCGGCACCGAGCCCATGAAAGTCTATGGGATTTGTCACTGGCAGCAGGACTCGGTCCGTGGCCCTGGGCGCTCATACAATGGGGGGGATATTTACAGGGGATTATTAGGTAGGTAGTTCGTGACGCCACCTGTGGTATCTGGTTAATTGGACCAGCGCTGCTATAATGATCTTCACAGGGGATGTTATGGGGCAGCTGGGTGGTAAGTCTCCCACAGGTGAGACTGGTCCCTGGAAGTCTATGGTGATGATGCAGGGTGTAGATAAGAATTCAGTCACACACAATGCAGCTTCTTTTCATACCTTTTACTGGTAGATGGTTCAAGCAGGTCCCGGGGAGCTGGTCGGGGTGGAGAGTGCACATTCGGGTAACCGCTGAGCAGGTTAGAGGCCTCCTTTACTTCAATATGTATGTGAGTCCAACTTGCCTGAAGCGAAGTTAACTCTGAACTCTCCAGCTTTCTCTATAGCTGTAATGCCCGGCCAACATTGTGGTGGAGCCTTCTAAGTGGTGAGAACTAAGTCCTTACTTTTGTCTGCGCTTGACTCAAAGTCCCCGTTCTCCCTGACTCCGGTTACGTATTGACGCTTTGGGCTGCACTCTGCGACCTGTAGTCCAGATGCCTCCGGTTTTCTTGTTACTAAGCTTGAAACTCTAGCAACGCTTCGGACCCCGGTGTCCGGCAATTTAGTGCAGGCAATCCAATACCTAAAGCACTTCTCTATGTCTTCTCCACTGCGCCCTTCGCCCTGCTTCCCGCTCTTAACATAAGCACTTGTAGCTTTTCATGGAAATGTCAGCTTTCTCCCAGAGCTCGCTGCACAGCTCTCAGTATCCTCCAAGTCCAGACTGGACTGAGACTGAATGGCTGCTCTGTCCTTAGACCGAAGCTAACTGACTGAAGTCAAACGGAACACTCCCAGAGCTTGACTGAACTGAGCTCTTCTCAGACAGGAAACTCTCTCCACTGTCCTAAGACAGGAAGCTTGAATGAATCTCTGCTACGTGTCACTCCCTCCTATATCTCAGATGGGTGTGTCTGAAAGAGTGAGTGGCAGTGAATGCATATCAAGCGTTGCGATTACCTTCCTGTGCACTCTCCTGGATTTTATGTGTGTCCTGCATAGCTGGGCCACACATCCCCCCTTGGTTAAACACAGCACTCCCGGGCTGTAAAAGAGAAAAAGAAAACATTTTTGTTTTGCATATAACAACAACATTTAAACTCATCCCATCCGGGAGGTGAGGATTCTTGAACGTTACAATTTGTACAATGAAGAATACAAAAGTATCAAAACATCAAGACATGCTCATAAATACAGGATACTTGTGGAGGACCCGCACCAAAAACCTCCCACGTGGGTCCTGGGTGGGCTGCAGGACTTCTGACTGCAGACCTCACTCTAGGCCCACCATACGGGTTTTTCTTCAGAGGTAGATAGATAGTAGTGGTTTCGTGTAAAACCAAGATAATGCACCGTAGCGCAACTATTTACATAGCAAGTTCTTGGGCTGGCATAGTCCACAGCCTCTCAGTCCATTGAGGGTTAAACACATATATACTTCCAGTATTCACATATCAATAACTCACTTCACTTGCTTTACCCAACCGGGGTATTCTATGCAACTATGCAATCTACACATTTACTTTTTAACTTTTTCAATTTCTTTTACCTTGTACCCAGCCGGGTATTCTACTCAATATGTAAACACTATACGTACACATTATCATACACAGCAATAAAGTGCAAATTGCAAATCTTCTTTTATCAAACTTTATACAATTTTTGGATACGGTAAACCCCTGTCTGGGTCCTACCGGTCTTCACTTTTCTTACAAACTTTCAATGACGTCTTCCACTCCTGGGGCTGGAACGACGCGGTGTTCTTTTGATCTCATTACAAATAAGTCATGGCCTGCTATCAGCGTTTGCGTGGCCACAGTTCTCATTCTAACTAAGGTCCCATCGGGTGCCTCTGTCATGTATGACGCAAGTGGCGTTGCTGATGGTGCCACAGAGTAAGATCTGGCTTGCGATGCAGAGTAGGTCGCAGATTGCGATGCAGAGTAGGTCGCCGATTGCGATGCAGAGTAGGTCGCCGTTTGCGATGCTGGTTGTATTACTGAGATAGTCGCAGGGGGCGATACCGGGGCACGGCCTGGTGCGATGGGAGCTCGGGACTGGGACGCTTCGGTACCGACGTCGGGAATGGGGTCACTGACGATGGAGACGTTCAGGGCATACCACCCCTTTAAACCCCAGTGATGGGTGTAGCTCACTATGTCCCCATTTATCAGGTCCCTCCCAGGATGACCGATGGGCAGGTGGGACTCCACGTCCCGGCGGCTCACAAAGACCCCCTGATAGAGGCCCGGCTCACGGATAAAGCCCCAGCCCTTGCGGAGCTGAAACTCGGTGACGCACCCCTGCCGCCGCGGTTCCCGTCGGGTACCTTTATCCCGGCGGACTGTTTCTTTATCAGCGATGAACTCCTCATGCTGTTTTTGTCGGGACCGCCGTATGTTTCTCTCTTCCTCCTGCTGCTGTCTCACTCTCTCGCTGTACTGCCAGGCGTTTCCGGTTTGGAGGTCATAAGTCACGTCGTCCAGACGCTCCATTTCATCCCAGTCAATTTCCGGCAATGATGGCTGGGACCCCTCCGGTAACCTTACCGGGGAACCGTACTCCGCTGCGGCCTCCTGGCCTGACTGGCGCTCCGGACCGGGCAGGACCTCCTCAGCCTCCTTCTCCTCCACATCGGTGGGATCAGGTACAGCACTTTTGGGGGCAGCCTCCGATCTCTTCATAGCCTTCTTCAGCAGGGAACTTGGGAAATCAGGAGACGGCGTTATGCTTGTGGGAGAGAACACTGCGTCCCACAGCAGCCGCTGTGTCTGGGCACGCCAGCGTCTCTCCGTCTCCTGCAAATCTGTACGACCCTGGAGCTTCCTTCTTAGCTCCGCGTTCTCCTTCTGCAGCTCCAGCATGGCGGTGCTAGTGTCCCGATCTGGGGACAGCTCTGGCACAGGTAGGAAATCTTCCGGTAAGCAGGACTTATATGCCTCCGGTCCTCTGCACAGATTCTTCTGTCCTTCCACCATCTCGTCCCAAGCCAGACTGTAGTTTCCATCAGGAACAGTCCGGTCTCTTCCGTGGAGTCGGGATTTGCGTCTCCTCCTCTTCGCATAGAGGATGAAGAGGAGGCGGATTTCTTTAGCAGTGGGGCAGGACCGCACATTATAGTAGCATTTGGAGAGGGCGGCCATAACTTTCGCGCCTCAGGGGGGGTACACGCCCACAAATGCACGCCCACCTTCTTCACCAGCGCCTCAGGGCGCCAACTTGGCGGTAAAATGGCGGTATTTGGCGCCAAATGCAGCAAACAGTCTTTTCCACCAAACAGTTCAACATAGGCACACAGGACTCACAATTGCAAGTTTCGCATCCTGTTCGTGACGCCAAAGATGAGTCGCACTTAGTACCAGGGCAATGGGGTACTCGGCACCGAGCCCATGAAAGTCTATGGGATTTGTCACTGGCAGCAGGACTCGGTCCGTGGGCCTGGGCGCTCATACAATGGGGGGGATATTTACAGGGGATTATTAGGTAGGTAGTTCGTGACGCCACCTGTGGTATCTGGTTAATTGGACCAGCGCTGCTATAATGATCTTCACAGGGGATGTTATGGGGGCAGCTGGGTGGTAAGTCTCCCACAGGTGAGACTGGTCCCTGGAAGTCTATGGTGATGATGCAGGGTGTAGATAAGAATTCAGTCACACACAATGCAGCTTCTTTTCATACCTTTTACTGGTAGATGGTTCAAGCAGGTCCCGGGGAGCTGGTCGGGGTGGAGAGTGCACATTCGGGTAACCGCTGAGCAGGTTAGAGGCCTCCTTTACTTCAATATGTATGTGAGTCCAACTTGCCTGAAGCGAAGTTAACTCTGAACTCTCCAGCTTTCTCTATAGCTGTAATGCCCGAACAACATTGTGGTGGAGCCTTCTAAGTGGTGAGAACTAAGTCCTTACTTTTGTCTGCGCTTGACTCAAAGTCCCCGTTCTCCTGACTCCGGTTACGTATTGACGCTTTGGGCTGCACTCTGCGACCTGTAGTCCAGATGCCTCCGGTTTTCTTGTTACTAAGCTTGAAACTCTAGCAACGCTTCGGACCCCGGTGTCCGGCAATTTAGTGCAGGCAATCCAAAACCTAAAGCACTTCTCTATGTCTTCTCCACTGCGCCCTTCGCCCTGCTTCCGCTCTTAACATAAGCACTTGTAGCTTTTCATGGAAATGTCAGCTTTCTCCCAGAGCTCGCTGCACAGCTCTCAGTATCCTCCAAGTCCAGACTGGACTGAGACTGAATGGCTGCTCTGTCCTTAGACAGAAGCTAACTGACTGAAGTCAAACGGAACACTCCCAGAGCTTGACTGAACTGAGCTCTTCTCAGACAGGAAACTCTCTCCACTGTCCTAAGACAGGAAGCTTGAATGAATCTCTGCTACGTGTCACTCCCTCCTATATCTCAGATGGGTGTGTCTGAAAGAGTGAGTGGCAGTGAATGCATATCAAGCGTTGCGATTACCTTCCTGTGCACTCTCCTGGATTTTATGTGTGTCCTGCATAGCTGGGCCACACACATACACCACTCTTCCCCTTTTGAAGGCGTCTGTAGATAATGAATAGTCTAAGATGGTGTGTAGCTGTTCCTCCTCCCACTACGTGGGCAGGTGACTTGCAAATGCCTAGGCTGCCCACATACATAACATCTGCATTCTACTGATTTTTCTCCTCGTTGCCTTCCCGAGAATGAGGTTGGAGTAACTGGAGGCACATTCACATGGGAATCAACATGAGGAGGTAGTCTGGTGCGAAAGTGAATGTTGGGGACTGAAGGACCAGGGATCACCGGTGACAGGGTGCTGGTAGTTTTTTCTCCATGAACCAGTAGCTTTTTCCACTGAGGCTTGATTGTGAGAACCTCATCAGCTAAAGCGGCAGATTGTTCTACTGTTGCTGGTTTTCTCTCACGCACCCATTCCCTGATCGCAGAGTGGCATTTAGCAAAGAACTGTTCTTTTAGGATGACCTGGATGATGGTCTCCTGAATTAAGGCCCCCCTCCCTCCAGCCAGCAATGACACGCCTGTTTGATCCTATATGCATCGGAGTAACCCTTGACTCTGCCCTGTCCTTCAAACCGCATTTCACGTCCTGTCGTCTCCAGCTCAAAATATTTCCAGAATCCGTCCTTTCCTCAACCCTCAATGTAATAAAATGCTTGTGCATGCCCTCATCATCTCCTGCCTCGACTACTGCAACATCCTTTTCTGTAGCCTCCCTGCTAACAGTCTCGCACCTTGAAAGTCCATCCTTAACTCTGCTGCCCGACTAATTTATCTCTTTCCTCGCTACTCTGCCGTTCTCCCCTCTGCAAATCTCTTCACTGGCTCCCATTCCCTCAGAATATCCAGTTCAAATTACTAATACTGACCTACAAAGCCATCCATAACCTGTCTCCTCAAATATCTCTCAACTAACCTCCTGATATCTTCCCTCACGTAATCTCCGGTCCTCCCAAGACCTCCTTCTCTCATCCACACTTATTTCAGATGTCTGAAAACAACTATTGTTGCTGGAAGTTGTACACTGTGTCTTTGGATGGCTGTGGCACCCGACGCGCGTTTCGCGTTCTGCTTTTTCCAAAGGAGTGTGCGATGGAACAGGGCGCGAGGCGCGCGTCGGGGTGCCGCGGCCATTTAAAGGTGCAGTGTACAACTTCCAGCAACAATATTTATTTGTTTTCTCCCTGTGATTCCCTGTATTCTATTTCATAAACTGCTTGACCTCCATTTCGGTATTTTATTGAACTCCTAACATTTATATGTCTGAGTAAATTTTTTGAGGGCACTTTGCCTCTGGGAACAGGGATTTAGCTGGGCTTCCAGAATATGGGATGCATATTATGACTTTCTTGTTACTCTAATACACTTTACAAATTATATCCTCCTAATTTTTGGTCTATTGATTTGAACATTTACCCTCATATGGTCTTTAGGAAGCTGAGTTTTTTGCTCCATATGCACATTTAAGCATTTATCTTAATCGACCACTGAGTGGCTAAAAATCTTTTTTTAGGATACTTTGTGAAATATAATATAAAAATATAATATATTGACAAGGCATATTCTAGTTCCTGTACTTTCTAGTGACCGATTTTTTGGATTTCGTTGTCCCCATTTTTATTCACCTTTTTATTCACTTCTTTGTATAAATTTTTTATATTATAGCAATTAAAATTTTTGTGATTTTTATGGCACAAAAGCTTCCTATTTTCTCTTTTTGATTGATTGGTATTTGGAGGTGCCACTAATCTAGGCATATAATGTATTTTTGAAGTCTACTGCAGAAATGTAAGCCCGCAAAGACCGGGTCCTCTCCCTTCTGTATCAGTCTGTCATTGATAGTTTGTTTACTGTAAGCGCTATCTGTAATTTGTATGTAACCGCTTCTCATGTACAGCACCATGGAATCAATGCTGCTATAGAAATAAATAATAATAATTACTAACCCCATAATAAGTTTGGAAATAAACACTCGGCAAGAATTCAATCATTTATTAGAAATAAAACTCAACACACCATGTTTTATACATTTATTAAAAAATAAAAACTAAAGTTATACTCACCTTTACGCATAAAATCCATTAAAGCCCATGTCTCCTGTAAAAAATGATAAATAATAACCAACCATATCCTTCACCTGTCCGACATGAAGTTAATCCTCCAATGCCCATGTCCCCTGTAAAAAAAACTAAAATAATAAACAACCATATCCTGATGTGAAGAAAATCCATACTGTCCCACGCCGTAATCCATCTCTGCTACAACTGGTTTTCAAATTGGATGGTGGCATGATGCTACCATTCAGGCTGAAAAGCAGGAGACACTGAGCTGCTGAGAACGCAGCTTCAGTGACGAGTGTGTTATGTCATAGAGGTTACGACCGGTCACTGAAGCTGCATTCCCATGCTCAGTTCACTGTGAGCTGTGACAATGAACTGCGGTGACCTCAATGAGATTCACCGCTAGCACGTGAGAGTTTTAAATAAAAAATGCAGCCACAGATATGTGATAGATATGAAAGGTTGTCCTGGATTGACAAAGATGACGGTTTCCTTTCAGTAACAACATCATCCTGGAACAATAGGTGTGTCAGGTATTGGAATTTAGCTCCCATAGAAGTGAATGGAGCTGAGCTGTAACATCATGCACAGCAAATGGACAAGGATGGTGCTGTTTCTGAAATAATATTTACACTCAGATTTCAGAGTCATTATTTAATTTCAATTCCAACACACTAAGTAGAAATCAAAACTAACAATGACTTGAAAAATATTTTGTTATGCACCATAATTTTAGTTTTACTGGCTTAATGTTCTGTATTACATTTCTGAAAAACAGCTCAAAACAAAAGTAAAAATATGTCCGCAATAACCAATTAAAGGGGTTGTCCACTGCTATAAAACCCCTTATAGATAGCAAGACTGTACAGTCAAAAATATAAAAACTGCATACTTACAGTGGGTACGGAAAGTACTCAGACCGCTTTACAATTTTCACTCTTTGTTTCTTTGCAGCCATTTGGTAAATGCAAAAAAGTTCATTTTTTTCTCATTAATGTACACTCTGCACCCCATCTTGACTGAGAAAAAGACAGAAATGTAGAAATATTTGCAAATTTGATAAAAACGAAAAACTGAAATATCACATGGTCATAAGTATTCAGACCCTTTGCTCAGTATTGAGTAGAAGCACCCTTTTGAGCAATAACAGCCATGAGTTTTCTTTTTTCAAGTTTTTCACACCTGGATTTGGGGATCCTCTGCCATTCTTCCTTGCAGATCCTCTCCAGTTCTGTCACGTTGGTGGACAGCCATTTTCAGATCTCTCCAGGGATGCTCAATTGGGTTTAGGTCAGGATCTGTCTGGGCCAGTCAAGAATGGTCACAGAGTTGTTCCGAAGCCACTCTTTTGTTATTTTAGCTGTGTGCTTCCCCCTTACCTTACTGCCAAATCGGTCATGCTGAAGGATGTTGCAGGCAGCAGGTTCACACTCAGCACATATGACAGATGTGACAAAGTCTGGAGACGCCGTGGAGAGCGATCTGCTGCTTGCAACATCCTTCAGCATGACGGGTGTAGCGTCGGCGTCCCGGCCCTCTGCCAGGCAGGGACGCCGTTCCCCTTACCAGCGCTCTGCGTCCTCAGCGCCCCCAGCGTCCTCAGCGCCCCCAGCGTCCTCGGCGTCCTCCTTCCACCCTGTTGGTCCCGCGCGCTCCTTCCCTGCTGCTGGACTTAGGGCGCGCGCCCGCACCCTCCCCCGCTCTTAAAGGAGCCGCGCGCATTTTCCAAATTAGTCTCCGGCCAATGCCGGAGGACTCCACCCTATATTAAGGGCTTCCTCCTTAATGGAGGTGCCCGAGCAATGTTGTTGTTGCACTGTATAACTCTGCTTCAGCCCTCAGCTCCTGTTTCCAGTTGCCTGCCTGTTACCTGTCTGTTTGCTGTCTGCCATCTGACTGCAGCCCTCCCCGGAGGTTCGGACATCACCTGCAGTGATCCCCGGCGATTACAGAGACTCTTGCCTGCTCACTTGGGAGCGATCATCTGCCATCCGACTGCAGCTCTATCCGAAGGTTCGGACTTCATCAGCAGTGATCACCGGCTACTTCAGAGACTCTTGCCTGCTCACTTGGGAGCGATCATCTGCCATCCGACTGCAGCTTTATCCGAAGGTTCGGACATCTCCAGCAGTGATCACCGGCTACTCCAGAGACTCCTGCCTGCTCGCTTGGGAGCGATCATCTGCCATCAGACTGCAGCCTACCAGGAGGCTCCAACATCTCAGGTCGTATAAGCCTGTCTATTCAGAAACTGTCCTGGTCACTTACTGTGACAACCTGCCTGTCCAGAGACTGCCCTGGTCACTTGCTGTGACAACCTGCCTGCCCAGAGACTGCCCTGGTCACTTGCTGTGACAACCTGCCTGTCCAGAGACTGCCCTGGTCACTTGCTGTGAAAACCTGCCTGCCCAGAGACTGCCCTGGTCACTTGCTGTGACAACCTGCCTGCCCAGAGACTGCCCTGGTCACTTGCTGTGACAACCTGCCTACCCAGAGACTGCCCTGGTCACTTGCCGTGACAACCTGCCTACCCAGAGACTGCCCTGGTCACTTCCCGTGAATTCCTGTCCGTATTCCCCGGGCGCCACCTGCTCTCTTACAAGTATACTGTCTTGTATAATAAAGCTCAGTGGTTTCACCTACCAGACCCGTTACAGTTTGCTCGGGCCATGGAACCCGGTGGCACCCAAACCCCTTCACTTCCAGAACTGTGTCATGAGCTGTCTCGCCAGAGGTCTCAACAGGAGGCTATCCTGGGTCACCTGCGGAACGTCAATTCCCGCTTGGACACTTTGAATCCATCACCAGCAACTACCGCTGGAGCCATGACTCACAATCCGGCAGTCTCGCTGCTTCCCAATTCCGTGATTTCCATTCCCGGACCTCGTCTTTCAGCTCCTCCTAGGTTTGGAGGCGACCCTGTTCTGGCTCGTGGTTTCATTAACCAGTGCACCCTGCATTTCGAACTCCTGGCACACCAGTTTAACTCTGACCGGGCCAAAATTGCCTTCATCATGTCCCATCTCACCGGAGAGGCTCTGGCCTGGCTTAATCCTCTCTGGGAGAGAGAAGATCCTCTGGTATCTGACCTGCCTGCTTTTCTCTCAGCCTTCCGGAAGGTATTCGACGAACCTGGACGGAAGACCTCCTCTGCATCATCTCTGTTGCGTCTCCGTCAGGAGAGTCTCACCGTTGGTCAATATGCATACGGTTCCGTACTCTAGCCTCTGAGTTGGCTTGGGACAATAACGCCCTGATTTCAGTCTTCTGGGAGGGTCTGTCCGGCCGTATTAAAGATGAACTTGCCGGTCGGGACATTCCAACCTCCCTTGATGATTTAATAAATCTTGCCAATCGAATTGATCTACGGTTCCAGGAACGTGCCAAAGAGGTCACCCGTGAGAGAGGGTTTCCTCGTCGTGCACCCTCGTTTCAGAGACCTATAACCCCTTCCGTTTCTCCCCAGATGCACACTGCTGAGCCTATGCAGGTCGACCAGACCAAGATGGTCAAGGCCCGTCAGGACTCACGCTGTGCCGAGAGGAGTTGCTTCTACTGTGGCAGTAAGGAGCACTGGATCCGTACCTGTCCGGAGAGGTCGGGAAACGCCTGTGTCTAGGTTCGCTCGGAGAGGTCCACCTAGACCAGAATAAATCCTCTTCATCTCTGCTTCTGTCTGTCTCTATTCTCATCGGTAAGAACCGTTACTTCGAACTGGCCCAACTTGATTCTGGAGCAGCTGGGAATCTTGTTTCACAGGCTCTAGTAGAGAAGTATCGCATTCCCACCAAACCTCTGGTTGAACCAGTATCTGTTGCTGCTGTGGATGGGGTCTCCTACCTCGTCCCATCCAACTTATCACCGAAGCCATAACCCTGCAGGTGGGAATGTTGCATTCTGAGAGCATCTCGTTTCATGTTTTACCTGGACTCTCTCATGCTTTCTTACTAGGTCTGCCTTGGCTCCAAAAACATGCACCCGTGCTCGACTGGCAGAATGGAGAGATTCTTCGCTGGGGACAGGACTGTCATAAAACGTGTCTGGTGCCTGTCCATCCCGTCCGTTCTTCTCCTACACCTGCTAATCTACCTGGACTCCCGATTCCATATTGGTCATTCGCTGATGTCTTTAATAAAAAGGAAGCAGAGACATTACCCCCGCATAGACCATATGATTGCCCGATCGACCTGCTACCCGGTACTACGCCTCCCCGTGGGCGTATTTACCCATTGTCCGCTGCAGAGACCAGGTCGATGTCAGAATATATCGAGGAGAATTTAGCGAAAGGATTCATCCGGAAACCTACCTCCCCCGCGGGAGCAGGTTTCTTTTTTGTAAAAAAGAAAGACGGATCTCTCCGTCCCTGTATTGACTACAGAGGCCTAAATTTGATCACGGTGAAGAATAAGTACCCTCTTCCGCTCATTCCGGAGTTGTTTGATCGTCTTAGAGGGGCTAGAATCTTCACTAAACTGGATCTTCGTGGAGCATACAACCTGGTTCGTATCCGTCGAGGAGATGAATGGAAGACGGCATTCAACACCCGGGATGGCCACTACGAGTATCTGGTTATGCCCTTTGGTCTCTGTAATGCTCCAGCAGTCTTTCAGGAGTTGGTCAATGACATCTTCCGGGACCTCCTCTACTCCTGCGTTGTGGTGTACCTTGACGACATCTTGGTCTTCTCTCCGGATCTCCAGTCTCACCGGAGGGATGTTCGTCAGGTTCTGCTCAGGCTCAGGCAGAATCACCTCTTCGCCAAATATGAGAAGTGCCTCTTTGAGCAGACCTCGCTTCCGTTTCTGGGCTACATTATCTCTCAGACTGGCCTACGAATGGATCCGGAGAAACTGTCTGCCATCGAGAAGTGGCCCCGACCAGAGGGGTTGAAGGCCATTCAGCGGTTCCTGGGATTCGCTAACTATTACCGTCTCTTCATACCGCACTTCTCTTCCAGGACTGCTCCTATCTCAGCGCTTACCCGCAAGGATGCTAACCCCAAACAGTGGACACCCGAAGCAGAGGAGGCCTTTCTTTCCTTGAAACAAGCCTTCTCTTCCGCTCCAGTGCTGCATCGCCCGGACGGCAACAAGCAGTTCTTCCTGGAGGTGGACGCTTCCTCTGCTGGAGCCGGAGCGGTACTTACTCAAAAATCTTCATCCGGGAAGATGGTTTCCTGTGGTTTCTTCTCCAAACTCTTCTCCTCCTCCGAGCGCAACTACTCCATAGGAGATCGAGAGTTATTGGCCATTAAGTTGGCATTGGAGGAGTGGCGTTACCTACTCGAGGGGGCTCTTCATCCGGTAATCATCTACACGGACCACAAAAATCTGTCTTACCTTCAGCATGCTCAGAGACTTAACCCTCGCCAAGCCCGGTGGTCCTTGTTTTTTGCCCGCTTTGATTTTCTTTTGCATTTTCGCCCGGCTGACAAAAACATCAAGGCGGATGCCTTGTCCCGGTCCTTCCTGGTGTCGGATCTCAAAGATGAGCCTAAACATATCATTGATCCCGCCAGAGTGATGCAAGTGGCTCCCGTGACTCTAAATCGTCTCCCTCCTGGTAAGACGTTCGTATCAGAGACTGATCGGAAGAGAATTCTTCATTGGGGTCATTCGTCTAAACTCGCTGGCCATGCTGGTCAGAAAAAGACCCTCCAACTCATTACCCGGCATTATTGGTGGCCTACCCTGCACAAAGACGTAATAGACTTTGTTTCTGCCTGTGTCTCCTGTGCCCGCAACAAAGTTCCGAGACACCTGCCTGCCGGCCGTCTTCTTCCGCTTCCTGTACCCGCTGCTCCCTGGCAACATATAGCCATGGACTTCATTACGGATCTGCCCGTCTCTGCCGGTTGTACGGTCATTTGGGTGGTCGCTGACCGCTTTTCCGAGATGGCTCACTTCATTCCTCTGCCAGGTCTTCCGTCTGCACCCGAGTTGGCTAAAGACTTTATCCGCCACATCTTCCGTCTTCATGGTCTGCCTCGTCACATTGTGTCGGATCGTGGGGTACAGTTCACCTCACATTTCTGGAGAGCTACTTGTAAGTTACTAGACGTCACCTTGGATTTCTCCTCCGCTTACCATCCACAGTCCAATGGACAAGTTGAGCGAATAAATCAGAATCTGACCAGCTATCTCCGACACTTCGTTAATGCTCATCATTCTGATTGGGTGGAGCTCCTGCCTTGGGCCGAATTCTCTTATAATAATCACAAGAGCGAATCGTCCACCAAGACTCCGTTTTTTATAGTCTTCGGTCAGCACCCTCGGATTCCTGTCCCCATTTCCATCTCTGTGGACAATCCAGCTGCGGAATCTCTGGTTAGAGAATTCTCCTCCATCTGGGAGAGTACCCGGTCCGCACTCATTCAGTCATCCGAGCGCATGAAAAGACATGCTGACAAGAAACGTCTGGATCCTCCTCAATTCCGTCCTGGGGACAAAGTCTGGCTTTCGTCCAAATATGTTCGGCTCAAAATTCCTTCCTACAAGTTAGGTCCTCGGTTTATCGGTCCTTTTGAGGTCATCAGGCAGATCAACCCAGTGTCCTATAAATTGAAACTCCCGGCCAATTTGCGAATTCCTAACTCTTTTCATGTGTCTCTCCTCAAACCTGTGGTACTTAACTCTTTTTTCAAGTCTACAGGTACACCTCCTGCTCCAGTGTCTGCTGATGATGAATTTGAGGTAGAGAACATTCTGGCCACAAAAAGGGTAGGAAGAAAGACTTATTTTTTGGTGGATTGGAAGGGGTTTGGTCCTGAGGAGAGAACCTGGGAGCCTCGGGAGAACATCCATGCCCCTCTCATCCTAGCTAAATTTCTTTCTGGCCTAAAGAAGGGGGGGCCTAGAGGGGGGGGTACTGTAGCGTCGGCGTCCCGGCCCTCTGCCAGGCAGGGACGCCGTTCCCCTTACCAGCGCTCTGCGTCCTCAGCGCCCCCAGTGTCCTCAGCGCCCCCAGCGTCCTCGGCGTCCTCCTTCCACCCTGTTGGTCCCGCGCGCTCCTTCCCTGCTGCTGGACTTAGGGCGCGCACCCGCACCCTCCCCCGCTCTTAAAGGAGCCGCGCGCATTTTCCAAATTAGTCTCCGGCCAATGCCGGAGGACTCCACCCCTATATTAAGGGCTTCCTCCTTAATGGAGGTGCCCGAGCAATGTTGTTGTTGCACTGTATAACTCTGCTTCAGCCCTCAGCTCCTGTTTCCAGTTGCCTGCCTGTTACCTGTCTGTTTGCTGTCTGCCATCTGACTGCAGCCCTCCCCGGAGGTTCGGACATCACCTGCAGTGATCCCCGGCGATTACAGAGACTCTTGCCTGCTCACTTGGGAGCGATCATCTGCCATCCGACTGCAGCTCTATCCGAAGGTTCGGACTTCATCAGCAGTGATCACCGGCTACTTCAGAGACTTTGCCTGCTCACTTGGGAGCGATCATCTGCCATCCGACTGCAGCTTTATCCGAAGGTTCGGACATCTCCAGCAGTGATCACCGGCTACTCCAGAGACTCCTGCCTGCTCGCTTGGGAGCGATCATCTGCCATCAGACTGCAGCCTACCAGGAGGCTCCAACATCTCAGGTCGTATAAGCCTGTCTATTCAGAAACTGTCCTGGTCACTTACTGTGACAACCTGCCTGTCCAGAGACTGCCCTGGTCACTTGCTGTGACAACCTGCCTGCCCAGAGACTGCCCTGGTCACTTGCTGTGACAACCTGCCTGTCCAGAGACTGCCCTGGTCACTTGCTGTGACAACCTGCCTGCCCAGAGACTGCCCTGGTCACTTGCTGTGACAACCTGCCTGCCCAGAGACTGCCCTGGTCACTTGCTGTGACAACCTGCCTACCCAGAGACTGCCCTGGTCACTTGCCGTGACAACCTGCCTACCCAGAGACTGCCCTGGTCACTTCCCGTGAATTCCTGTCCGTATTCCCCGGGCGCCACCTGCTCTCTTACAAGTATACTGTCTTGTATAATAAAGCTCAGTGGTTTCACCTACCAGACCCGTTACAACGGGTTTGGCACTGGGTCAGTAATGGTGTGGGGTGGCATTTCTTTGGAGGGCCACACAGCCCTCCATATGCTCACCAGAGGTAGCCTGACTGCCATTAGGTACTGAGATGAGATCCTCAGACCCCTTGTGAGACCATATGCTGGTGTGGTTGGCCCTGGGTTCCTCCTAAAGCAGGACAATGCCAGACCTCATGTGGCTGGAGTGTGTCAGCAGTTCTTGCAAGATGAAGGCATTGAAGCTATGGGCTGGCCTGCCCTTCCCCAGACCTGAATTCAATTGAGCACATCTGGGACAGCATGTCTCGCTCCATCCACCAACGTTACATTGCACCACAGACTGTCCAGGAGTTGACGGATGCTTTAGTCCAGGTCTGGGAGGAGATCCCTCAGGAGAACATCTGCAAACTCATCAAGAGCATGCCCAGGCGTTGTAGGGAGGTCATACAGGCACGTTGAGGCCACACACAATACTGAGCATTCCACTTTAATTTTGTCTTGTTTTGATTTTCATTTTGACTTGTTTCCACTTTCATTTTGGGGATCTCTCCAAATCCAGGCCTCCATTGGTTCAAAAATTTGATTTCCATTGATGATTTTTGTGTGATTATGTTGACATCACATTCAACTTTGTACAGAGCAAAGTATTCAATGAGAATATTTCATTCATTTAGATCTAGGATGCGTTATTTGAGTGTTCCCTTTATTTTTTGAGCAGTGTATATACTAATGCAAGTCCAATATTAGGTATATCTGAAAGGGGTTGTCCGGTCCAAAACTCTAGCACGTGACCGCAAGTATGCAATATGTATTATCCTGGCCACAATCCAGCTAGACTGTTTCCGGCCTCTCTCAATAGACTTGCATTGATCTAGTCTGATTTTGGTCGGGAGTATGCATATTGCATACTTGACACATGACCGCCATTCCTGGCACCAACACCCGAGAATTCTCACAGCACGCAGTGTGCGTGATGTGAGGATTCACAAGTCAGCAGTCACACAGACTATCTGCTGACTTGTCATTTTAGATCGGACAACCCCTATAAATTATGATGGTCAATACTAAGTGATGTGCTCCAAAACATGAGATTATTTTCTACTGAAAATTTTGCAATCTGGGTTTAGCAAAGGATTTTCTAGCACTCTGATGGGCTAATCAAATTCAGTGCTTAGTTCAAACAGTTCTATCTACTCGTGATTATTTTTTTAACTATTTATTTTACAATTCCTGACATAATTCTTTACAACAAATCAAAACTTTTAATAAATGAAATCCAGGAACTTCTCATTCTTTTAGCTTCAAAACCTTCACAGATTGATGAAAACATTGAACTGTAACAATACATAGTAGCAAAGAAAACAATTGCTGGTTAGGAATGTTCAGGAAGTTGTTTTTCCCTCCAAAGAATAGGATCAGCTTCAACACAGGATGAATGAAGAGAAGACCTCTCCTCCAGCCAGAAGATATACCGGCCAGTGACTTACAGAAACTCTAGTTTCGTGCACTTCGCTTAGATCGAAGCATTTTAGTCTTTATCAGGACAAGTGAGAGAAGCAAAGAATGGTGACTCAGACATTAAGACTTGTTTTCTGTGCCTGCCTTTTTTATTCTGGGATATCAGAAAGAGAAGTCACTGAAGCAATCTGTTCTAATGACGCCTGTTACACCATCCACTTGAGTAAGGAGACATTTATTGGTGCATGTAAGGACTGTGCTAAACGAAAAGGGGACCTGTTGTGAATGGACTTGAGATGAGTTCTGAGCAGAGGCTCCCTCTGGTGGTTACAAGCGGTACTGGACTGTCCAGTGAAGATTGTGAGGATTGGATATCAGGTGTTACTGACTGGTCTTATATAAGGGAGTCGCCTTCCCATCAGGGTTGCCGGTGATCAATTGTTCTGGTCTCAATCCTTGATTCCTGTTTCCTTTGTAGCCTGCTGTGTCGTGTCTGCATCTCCTGCTAACAGATAAGACATTTTCTTCTTTTTGTTTTTGTGCTTGATTTTTGCATTTTGTCCTACACTTCTGTGGGGGCCTTCTGGGTCCCCTCCGGGGGCTTTTGCCCTCTCAGTTTAGTTCAGCCACTGATGTTTTGTACATTTGCTTTTTCCAGTTTTTTCAGTGGCTGCTGTTTTTTGGGATTGCAGTAAGTGCCCTTCCTATCCTTTTCTATTTAGATAGTTTGGGCCCCAACGTTTGCTCATACTATTTTCTGTCTGTGTCAGTATTTCTTCTTGTCTAACCACCATTACATGTTTGGGGGCTTTCTATGTTCTTTGGGGATCTGCTCCGGGGCAGATAGCTTTTCTCTTTCTATCTTTAGGTATAGTTAGTTTCTCAGGCTGTGACGAGGCGTCTAGGACCAACGTAGGAACGCTCCACGGCTGCCTCTAGTTGTGGTGGTTAGTCAGGGTACTGCAATCTCATAGATTCCAACTGCTCTGGTGTATTGCCTTTTTTACCTGCACTCCTCAGCTACCAAATCATAACAGGGACCTGGTGACCATACAAAAGGAAGAAGAAGCAGAACGTGTTTACAGTTTACTTTGGAATTCACCAACACCATGCTAATTACGCATCCATTGAAGCTTTGGATGGGATTGCAGTTAAAATTAAAATCATGTGTCAAAAGAAATGAAGCTCTAAGAGGCTTTTCTTGGATTGCAGATACTCAATATGCAACAGAAGGTCGTTTCTCAAATTGGTTGACCGAACCGATGGTGACTTGTGTCAGGGAAAAGTGTGTGAGTATGAAATTGCAGATGGACTCTCCAGATAATTATAAATGGACTGATGAACCATGCTCTTTCCAGGCTGATGGCTATATCTGCAAATTTAACTTTCAGGGTATGTGTCAGCCGGTTGTTCTTGCTGGCCCAGGATATGTTGAATATGACACTCCTTTTAGCATCAAAAGTTCTTCCTTGGATTTAGTCCCACCTGGCTCTTTCGCTTCAATGTCTTGTGGTCACATTGGAAAACATACAAGTTCTTCGCTAGCGTGTCTGAAATCTGACGAGACACATGTTTATCAGTGGGGAAATTTTCAATAGGACAAGAAATCAAATGGACCTTTTTGTGCCTCTGAGGAACTGGGCTGTAAGTATAATAATGGTGGATGTGAACATGAATGTGTAGAATATCCACAAAACAAATCCATCTTCTGTAGATGCAGCAATGGCTATATGTTAGCACTTGACTCGGTGTCCTGCATTTACACTGACCACTGCCAGTCTAATCCATGTGAGTAAAGCTGTATAAACCATCAAAATGGCTTTACATGTTCATGTTCTAGTGGCTTTGCATTGGCTGAAAACTACATAAACTGCAACGATATCGAAGAATGTCTTCATGGAGAATGTGATCCAAGAGTTATTAATGACCACAAAAATGAAGAACTGGAATCCAAATTTGACACTACCAGCAGCATACATAGAAAAGATGAGCCCCACCGAACGACTCCACATCCCATTACAGACATAGAGAATAACAAGGAAGATCCACCAAAAATAACACAGTCCACACTAATGGCTTCTGTGGGGACTGTCTCCACCAGTGCTAGTCCTGGAAATGATGCATCGGATTGCATTGCATTAAGACTTGGATCAAAGCTATTATTAAGTATTTTATGTATCGGAGCAGTTTATTATTCAACTTAACAACCTTATTTCTGCAAAAAAATTCTCTATCAGGAAAAGGAACATTTGCTAAAAAGTCTTATGGTAATATTTTAATATATCAATGCTATGATATTTAGTACTGTAGGAATGACAAAATAGAACTGAAAATGTATAAATGTAGTATCTGCATTGCGTTTGTTGGTGGATATCATTATTTAGCCTAAAGTCATTTCTGAGTTTGGAAAAATGTGGTGCTTTTCTTTCTTTTCAGAAATAGTGCTACCCCTGCCTCAGTCTCTTTGATATTGCAACTTGGCCATGCTGTAATACTGATTATGGGCTGTGGAAGAGAATGGCATCATTTCTCAAAATAAAAACAGCTTTATTTTCTAATCTCAGGCATTTTTCTCTAAATGTGTTCCTCCAGATGCGATTAACTGATTTTACAGAGGTTGAACATCACTGATTGCTAGAATGAAGGCTTTCATATCAAAGGTAATAAAAAATTATATTGTGCTACCGTGTTAGCCAGAAAAATCAATGTAAATACCTTTATGCTAAAAAAAGACAAAGTATTCTATTCTAACATTGGCTTAACTTTATGATAAATGTCCTGTTGTAACATCTCTTAAAGGGAATCTGTCCGGTCCCCCATGCCCTCCAACCCAGCAGCATTCACCTATGTATGACTAATCTCCCTGCCTAACCAGCCCTGTATAACGTAATTCAGTTAAATAAATGCTTTAAAAAAGCATTTATAATGTCCCCGTTTCCTATGCTAATGAGGGCTTTGACTAGTCGATGGGGCGTTAGTGTCCCTGGACAACTCAGTTCTCTTTCCATTTTATCATGCCCCTGAGGGTGTTATAACATAATTTGCACCATCCAGCTTAATCGCCAATTCCTGCAAATATAGCACATGCGTGCCGTGCATTTCAGCAGTGTCAATGCATCTCTGGGTACATATCTACTTACTGCAGGGTATTTGCTCATTTTGTTTTAACTTTATCTAGGTTTTGTCTGTTAAATGGCCACAGTGTGAAAGTGCTCCTACACATTGCACGTATACCAGCTTATGTACCACTCATTTCCTTTGTTTTGTTGTAACAGAAATATACTGTAGTCACATTTTCATTTTTCTTTGAACTTATCATCCATGTCTGAAAAAGCTTTGAATATATTCTTGTTAGATGTTGCAGACTCTTTCACTTTTGGGTGGAATTGTATGGATAAAGGGTATCCCTCTTAATAACACTGCATTCTTGTTAATATGTTCCCTTTTTGTTATACAATATAATAAATTATGTTCCTAGAGCTAGAACAAAATAGATAGACAGGCACCCAGCCAAGCAGATATATACAGGTGCTTCTCACAAAATTAGAATATCATCAAAAAGTTAATTTATTTCAGTTCTTCTATTCAAAAAGTGAAACTCATATATTATATAGAGTCATTACACACAGAGTGATCTATTACACGTGTTTATTTCTGTTAATGTTGATGATTATGGCTTACAGACAATGAAAATCCAAAAGTCATTATCTCAGTAAATTAGAATACTTTATAACACCAGCTTGAAAAATGATTTTAAAATCCTAAATGTTGGCCTACTGAAATATATGTTCAGTAAATGCACTCAATACTTGGTCGGGCTCCTTTTGCATCAATTACTGCATCAATGCGGTGCGGCATGGAGGCGATCAGTCTGTGGCACTGCTGAGGTGTTATGGAAGCCCAGGTTGCTTTGATAGCAACCTTCAGCTCGTCTGCATTGTTGGGTCTGGTGTCTCTCATCTTCCTCTTGACAATACACCATAGATTCTCTATGGGGTTAAGGTCAGGCGAGTTTGCTGGCCAATCAAGCACAGTGATACTGTTGTTTTTAAGCCAGGAATTGGTACTTTTGGCAGTGTGGACAGGTGCCAAGTCCTGCTGGAGAATGAAATTTCTATTTCCAAAAAGCTTGTCGGCAGAGGGAAGCATGAAGTGCTTTAGAATTTCCTGGTAGACGGCTGTGCTGACTTTGGTCCTGATAAAACACAGTGGAACTACACCAGCAGATGACATGGCTCCCCAAGCCATCACTGATTGTGGAAACTTCACACTAGACCTTGGAAATCAAGGTCCCAGAGTCTGGAGGAGGAGTGGAGAGGCCACAATCCAAGCTGCTTGAGGTCTAGTGTGAAGTTTCCACAGTTAGTGATGGTTTGGTGAACTATGTCATCTGCTGGTATAAGTAAACTGTGTTTTATCAAGACCAAAGTCAGCGCAGCAGTCTACCAGGAAATTTTAGAACACTTCATGCTTCCCTCTACCAAAAAGCTTTTAGGAGATGGAAATGTCATTCTCCATCAGTCCTTGGCACCTGTCCACACTGCCAAAAGTACCAATACCTGGTTTACAAACAACAGTAGTACCATTCGCACCAACCTTTGCACCAACCTTCAAAGACATCTCTTGTCAATTTTCCACTTGAATGTCCAGGGAGGTTCTTGATGGTACTATGCTTGGCAAACTTCTGAATAACATTGCACATTGTTGAAACTGTGATGCCAAGGTCTTTTGAGATGGCCTTATACCCTTTGGAAGTCTTAGGTTTGCTAATAATAGCAGTTCTAATGTCCTCAGACAGCTCCTTTGTCTTCACCATTATGTCAAAGGAACAGGGCCTAACATGTGGCTTTTTAAAACACTGAAGTCATCATTCATTGGCTAATTCATGTCACATGGGCACCGACAATTAATCACAGGTGATTCTTATTTGTGATTTATTACAGGTGAGTCAAAATGTGTTTCTATACTAAATTCATGTAAAGGGTGCCAATACCAGTGTCTCAGCAAGCTTTAGGTTTTTCTATTTTTCCATCCCATTGTTTTTTGTTTTAAATTATTGTCTATCATTTGCTCTTTTGTATTTAACATGAGTGCTCTATAGAAAAAACTCTTTCACTTGATTCATTTTTTTTCAGAAAATATTCCACTTTATGTACTTAAACTTCATGGGTGCCAATAACGATGAACAGGACTGTATTTTGCATTCAACCTTGAGTGCAGTGATGCCTACTATTTGGACTTTCTATGTAATATAGGCTGCCAGGTTACTAACTCTGGCCTGGTACCAAACACACTTGTGCTGACTTATTTTCAAGATAGATTGATAAAATATGATAGAAAAGATAGATACATAAATAAATAACAAAAAGTATGGAAGCAGCACACCATAGTCTGTGAAAAAAAGCTAGTTTAATAGCCCATGTGGTGATGTTTAGGCTCCAAAGTGTGAGGCTATTAGAGTTGAGCGATACTTTCCGATATCCTAAAGTATCGGAATCGGAATGGTATCGCCGATATCACTAAAATATCGGCGATACCCGATACCGATACCGGAAGTCCCATGTAAGTCTATGGGAACAAAATATCGAAATTAAAAAAAACCCATTCTTGCCTTGTTGGTTAATTGTACATGAAGGAAAACAAGAAAGAGTAATGTAGAATGTATTGGGGAAGGTTGGGGAAAACATTAAAGGCATAGATGTTTGACCCAATCCAATGGAATAGCATTAATTTTTTTTTTTTAAAGATGTTCGGATTGACGAAGAAATTGACAATGTTAACGTTTTTTATATTTAGGCAAATATGTATATTACACAACTTCCATGCTCTTCATCTTTACCTTTTTAACTTTTCACACACTTTCTCTTCATAATCTTCTGCAGCATCATCTTTTTCATCAAATTATTCTTCATCTTCACCTTCTTTATCTTCTTCTTAAACTTCTTGCTATTCATCTTTGTTAACATTACTCATATTCTTCTTATTAAACTATTATTCTTATTCATATTCTGCTTCATCTTCTTCATCATATTCTTATTTGTGACAGAGAATCCTGTACTTGTAATCTGTCAAAGTATGAATTTTTCATCCTTCCGTTCTTGCTGTCACAAAAGATTTAAATTACAACAGTATTTGTCCGTGTTCAGTTTAGCCTGCAGCAGCAGGCATTTTCCAGGGGCACCACGAGGAGGAATGGACTCACCCCCATACACTGCTTAGTCTTCTTCTGCTTAGAATTTAGAGCATATATTTTGCTCTTCATTTTGGTCTTATACTTCATGTTCTTCTGCTTTTAGATCTTCTGCTTATTGTTCTTGTGTCTCTTGTTCCGTATCTTGTATTTGTAGCACAATCTTGTACCAGCTGATGTTACTGGGACACGGTTACTAAGCAGGAGGTACCTGTGCTCCAAAGCACTACCAAGGACCAGCAGACGTTGCTGGAACTCGGATACCGAGATGGAGGCACCTAGGCCAAAGGCACTGCGGAGAACCAGTTGACGGTACTGGAACCCGGAGGGGCAGCAGAAGGAAAAGAGCCAATGGCACAACCGAGGACCAGCTGACGTTACTGGGACACGGTTACTAAGCAGGAGGTACCTGTGCTCCAAAGCACTACCAAGGACCAGCAGACGTTGCAGGAACTCGGATACCGAGATGGAGGCACCTAGGCCAAAGGCACTGCGGAGAACCAGTTGACGGTACTGGAACCCGGACGGGTAGCAGAAGGTACAAGAGCCAATGCAAGTAACGAGGACCAGCTGACTGTGCTGGAACCCGGAGGGGCAGCAGAAGGAAAAGAGCCAATGGCACAACCGAGGACCAGCTGACGTTACTGAACCCCAGTAACACAGGAGCAAGTGTTGACTGTGCTAACAGCACTTCCGAGCAACAACTGGCGGTGTTGGAGCCCAGGGTCAAGGAGGATGTTTAAATACTAGATCAAGTAATTTCCTTGTTACCTGTCAATTTTAAATGTCTATACTTCAAACAAGAGAAAGATAACCTTTACTACCATAAGATGATGATTTCATTTAAACTAATATCTAGATAAATAAAGAATTGACAAACATAAACACATACATTAACATGTTGAACAGCAATGCAAACCACAAAATAAATTAGTTAAGGAATCTGCTATACGGTTGTACATAAAAGCATACAAGTACATATCTGAATCCATTAATGATGGATAAGTAACAGTATGTACACCATTTTTATTGTATAGACAATGAATGTCTGACTTCAAAACATCATCAGCATTACAAGTTATCTGTGATATTACTAAAAAGTTCCATTTGCTGAATAATGTCACTAAATATTTTATACAAAATTATACAATTTCCATCATGTAATACTCATAATATGTGGCAATAATCATTTTTATTAACAAACATAACCTTTCAAAAGTGCATAGTGCATAGTGAAAATTGCTATTTATGGCTGACTGTGACTGTCGACTTGGAAGCATGACAACAGATAGATAAGGTATATATAGATGAGACTGCATAGCCACAGATGGTGAATTGCGATGTAATACTGTACCTCAATAAAGTGTGCGTCACTACTACATAATTTTTTTTATATAGCTTTATAAACAGGGTACATGGATGTATGCTTGTGCCTTTGTTTTGACGCACAGACTGCCTTCCTGCTGAGACGCATTGGGTAGTGAACAGTTGTGGTGCAGTGTTCACTGCAGTCTCTGCGGAATAACCACACTTAGACCTTATAACTTTTCAGACTTTCTTTATCAATCTACCAAGATGAAGAAGGCAGGGAGTAAGGCACGTGGTCGTGGAGTTTCTTCAGGGAGAGGACGTGGGGATTCTGTGGCTGCTGCGGCCCCCAGTGACACAGCATCCACCAGTTTTCCCCGTGAGCGTTCCTTTATGCGCACTTTTGTAGGAGCTCGGAGTACCCCCCTGCTGCGGGAAGAACAAATTGAAGCCGTTGTTGTTTGGATGTCAGCCAATGCATCGACTTCAATTGCTTCCACCTCCTCTCAGGACCACAGCACTGTTGGGCAACCATCTGTCTCTTCACCGCCTGGCAAATTGCCCAGGCAGTCAGAGAGTTCTGTACAGGAGCCAGCTGAGTGTCTGCTTCTGTTCTCAGAATCTATTGGCTTGCAAACAGGGGCCCAGCCAAGCAGCATTCTGTAATGTGAAGAGGGAGTATGCAGTGATGCGCAACAGCTGTGTCTCTCTGAATCTGAAGAGGCGGGTGAGACAGTGCCGATGGTCAGCACACCGCAGAACGCATCTGATGATGATGAGACCCAGGTGCCAGTTTCTGTTGAGCATGGTGCTGGCCAGACCACCCAACAGCAGGTGTTGGAAGAGGGTAGTGGAGATGATGAGGTCCAAGACCCAACATGGCATGAGGAACAGGAAGGTGGTGGGAGCAGCTCAGAGGAATAATAATAATATTTATTTATATAGCGCCATCATATTCCGCAGCGCTTTACAGTTTAGCCGTTTCAGAACACAAGTCATAAGTAACAACGTTAACAATACAATAATTTAAGCTAAATAAGTCGCCCCTGCTCGTGACAGCTTACAATGTACAATGAGATGGGGGAGATACAAAGTATAGGTGTTTATATACAATGGTGCATTTACAATGATGTTCCAGCCATCTTAAGGGACTGAGGGATGGAGATAGTGAATGGGCTAGAGACACACACACACTTACACAGAATACATAGAATGACTTTGATTAGTGAATGTGATAGGCTGCTCTGAACAAATGTGTTTTGAGGGAGCGCCTGAAACCATGCAAATTGTGGATAGTCCTAATTTCTTGGGGTACAGCATTCCAGAGGATTGGCGTAGAGCAGGAGAAGTCTTGGAGTCGGGAGTGGGAGGTACGTATTAGTGCAGAGGTTAGTCGAAAGTCGTTTGCAGAGCGCAGCAGTCGGTTAGGCCGATAGATAGAAATGAGGGAGGAGATGTAGGAGGGGTGCTGCACTGTGGAGAGCTTTGTGGGTGAGAACCAGTACTTTGGTTGAAAGCTGGAGAGGCCTAGAGAAATGGTTAGTGATAGAAGGAAGATAGAGGAAGACATTGCCCCAACGGTACAAACAGGAGGGAGAGTTAGGCTGCAGACTCGGTTGCCTGTAGCCTCCAGTTTGGCACCTGTTCGGAGCAGTTGTCTTCCAAAAGTCAAAACGTGCGCTCCCAGGACTTGCACTGCGTGGTCCTTTTTTCACACACTTGCACATGATATTTGCTATGTGAAATGCAAGCTGTGTAATTAAAAATTAAAAATAGCTAAAAGTGTCAGTCACCTCAATACCACAAATATGTGGAAACATGTGCGGACAAAGCACGTAGTTGAGTTACAAAGACACACTAGAGATGTAGGCCAACCTACAGCAGCACCTACATCTTCAGGTTGTGTTGAAGCCTCTTCATCGAGCTCACACACAGCTGGTTATGCTTCCTCACAGGATCGCCATGGAAGAACCTCGGCCACTGTTGTCCAGAGACAAACTGTTATTCCACACACAGCAGCAAGTTCCCTGTCATCCTCACACTCCCAGGCCACAAAACAGCCATCGGTAGCACAGGCATGGGATAAAAGACGGCCATACTCCGCAAACCATGCACGAGCACAGGCTCTGAATGCTGGCATTGCAAAACTCCTGTCCCTTGAAATGCTGTGATTCAGGCTGGTGGAGACAGACAGTTTCCGTAACTGAATATCATTGTCAATCCCACAATACAATGTGCCAAGCCGATTTCATTTCAGCAGGCAAGCCGTCCCTGGTCTGCAAAAGCATGTTGAGGGAAAAATTAAACATGCGCTACTAAAAGCCCTCAGTAGCAAGGTCCACCTGACCACCGATGCGTGGACCAGTACCCATTGTTATGATCTGCTACAACCAGTAAGGAAAGAAGGTAATTCTGTCCCTACAATACAACTAAGCTGAATCCCTACGATGTAACGGGGAACCTGATCCTGCGACCAGACCCGCTAAAGTCCTCATCTAGTGTGAACGAAGACCTATAGTTGCGAGGGAGTAATCCCTACAAGATCTAGGGACTGTGAGAAAAGGTGGACACCTCCTAACATAAATTGTAGCATGGATAATTAAACAGAAAAATAAATACTTTGTGATCCTAACATCAAGCAAAACTGACAGATTAAGGCACCTAAGCACCCGGCTAGCTTAACAGTAGATAATACAATGAAGTCAAGCAAAGCCAGAAGGGCGGAGCCAGACTAAATAGGGAAAAAAGGTCATGTGACCAGCAAACTGAAACAAAACCTAACAAGAGGGTTCTAACACCCATGGCCAGGGACAATACCTTTCCCTCACTGCCCATTGGGTCAATGTTGTGCAGCCGGGTACTGATCTTGCGAGTGGCGCTGTACGTGTTCTGCCAACTCCAAGGATTGCAGGAATCAAGTCTGTACACATTGATTCCTCCTCCTATTCCAGTTCCTCAGAATCATCGCTGCAGGAGCCGTCACGGTCTACCTCCACATGGACCCGTGAACGTTTACCTGTTGCGACCGATATGAGCACAGCCGTGTCCAAATGTCAACAGGCCATCCTGAAATTAATTTCCATGGGGAATCTTAGCCACACAGCGCAGGAGCTCTGTAATGCCATAAAGCAGGAGAGCGACGTGTGGTTTTTGGAAGAGAATCTACAGGCAGGCTTGGTAGTGTGTGACAATGGCCGAAATCTGGTGTCAGCTCTGGGCCTTGGCAACCTCACTCACATACCATGTCTGTCATATGTGCTCAACTTGGTCGTGCAGAGTTTTTTGAGGGACTATCCGGATCTTGATGCACTGCTGCACAAGGTCCGCCTACAGTGCGCTCACTTGCGACGTTCCAGCATGGCCAGATCGCTGATTGCAGCTCTGCAATGCAGATTTCACCTTCATGAACATCGCATCATATGTGACGTACCCACCAGGTGGAATTCCTCGTTACATATGTTGGAGCGGTTGTGTGAGCAGCAGCCAACAGTAATGGAGTATCAGCTGCATCAGGCGCAGTCAACTCGCAATTTGCGCCGTTCACACTTCACCACTACTGAGTGGGCCTCTATAATAAGAATAATAATATTATTTATTTATATAGCGCCATAATATTCCGCAGTGCTTTACAGTTTAACAGTTTCAAAACACGAGTCATAAGTAACAACGTTAACAATACAATAATTAAAGCAAAATCAGCCGCCCCTGCTGGTGAAAGCTTACAATCTACAATGAGGTGTGGGAGATACAAAGTACAGGTGTTTATATACAATGGTGTTTTTACAATGATGGTCCAGCCATTTTAAGGAAGTGAGGGATGCATGGAGATAGTGAATGGGCTACACACACAGAATTACACATAGAATGACTTTGATTAGTGAATGTGATAGGCCACTGTGAACAAATGTGTTTTGAGGGAGCGCCTGAAACCATCCAAATTGCGGATAGTCCTAATTTCTTGGGGTAGAGCATTCCAGAGGATTGGCGCAGCGCGGGTGAAGTCTTGGAGTTGGGAGTGGGAGGTACGGATTAGTGCAGAGGTTAGTCGAAGGTCGTTTGCAGAGTGCAGCAGTCGGTTAGGCCGATAAATATAAATAAGGGAGGAGATGTAGGGGGGTGCTGCGCTGTGGAGAGCTTTGTTGGTGAGAACCAGTAATTAGAATTGGATCCTATAATGAATGGGCAGCCACTGCCAGTGTAATGAGTGGCGAATAACTCTATGAAGGATATCTGCCACGTTTTGCGTGCGTTTGATGAGTCAACGCGGATGGCGAGTGCAGATGATGCACTAGTCAGCCTGACTGTCCCCCTTATCTGCCTGCTTCAAAAAACACTGCAAGCACTAAGGCATGAGGTTTTGGAAGAGGTGGAGGATGAGGAGTCACAAATTCCATCACCTTCTGGACAGTCAGCGCAACGTGGTTCCTCACAAAGGGCTGGAGGACTTTCAAAGTACCATGCTGTATCAACAATTGAACCTCCAGAGTCGCTGTCTATATTTTCATAACCATTACAAACTTTTAATGTATTTACAAAGCACATAATGTACATTTTTTGTCTATCCTTTTGTAATGCTATTGTGTTTCCATAAACTGATGTTACAGAATTATGATACAAAGTTTTTAAATTTTGAGTTTTAAATTTTGTAAATTTATATGTATTTGAAGGACTTTGTGAGGAGGATGAGGAGGAGTCAATGGAGGAGGAAGACATCGCTCCAGAGGGAGGTAGACAATGCTCTAGTCAGTATGTAGACCAAGGGTGGGGTGATGCACAGCAGGCGGAGATGACGCCTCTTGCAGGGGACAACGTTTCTTGGCCAGTTGGGAGTCTGCAGCACATGGTTGATTTCATGCTGCAGTGGCTGAGAAACGACCGCCGCATCGAACACATTCACACCACGTCTGATTATTGGGTGTACACCCTCCTAGACCCTCGCTACCGGGACAACTTACAAAGCCTCATCACACCGTTGAACCGGGAGCGTAAAATGCGGAAGTACCAAGACACACTGGTGCAATCCATAATGTTCTCCATTCCAGCCGAGAGCACTGCTGCTGCTACTGATTTACAAAGCAGCTCTGTGCGTCGAGGCAGTGGAGACAGCTCTGCAACAAGAGGGAGCACAAGCAGCGCCTCTGCACAGGGCAAGAACAGTATGTTCCAAATGTGTCGAAGTTTTGTGGCAGCGCCACCAATGTCTACACCATCCGAGACGGCTCCAGTCAGCAGGAGGCAACATTTCCGTAAGATGGTTACAGACTACATGTCTTGCCCTCTCAGTGTACTCTCAGATGGCTCTTCCCCATTCAAGTTTTGTGTCTCTAAGCTGGATACATGGCCAGAGCTTAGCCAGTATGCATTGGAGGTGCTGGCTTGATCTGCTGCCAGTGTATTATCGGAGCGCGTCTTTACTGCTGCAGGTGGTGTACTAACAGACCGTTGCATGCGACTATCCTACGATAATGTAGAACGGCTTACTTTTCTGAAAATGAACTAGGCATGGATCTCGCCTGAATTTGCCTGTCCGGTTTCAGATTAACTAACTGGTTGGCAACGTTTTCCATGTCTCCTGTTATGTTCATCTTTCTACCACCTGAGCTATACTCCCTGGGCTACAACACTGCCAGTTGCTGCTCAGAAGTGTCGTGTCCACAGACCAATACACAAGCTATAGTGATAGTGGGGTTCAGTAACGCCTGCTGTTCCCCTGCTGTGTGTCCGGCAAAAATTACTGCTACCTAGCTACACATGTTTAAAAAAACATGACATGTTAAAGTGGCTAGTGCTACACATAGATATCAGGCTACACCCTTATTTCTAAGCTGTAAACAAGTGAAACGTCAAATTTAAAACCATTCAATGATTAGTGTTGGTAACAAATCTGTAACTAAATAATTGTGACATATTATGGCAGATATCCACATGTCTAACACAAATGCTAACACAAAAGCATACTTATGCTATAGGGTACTGATGGTGAACCTTCTCACTCCATAACTTTGACCAATCCAACTCACATCATGCCTCAAATGCTGCAATGTTGGAAGTGCATAATGTGGGTTGAACTTTGACAACAGCTGCAGTGCGAAGGTTATCCTTCTGTGTTCTTGGCTTTTAAATAAAAGCATACAAGTAAATATAATAATACATTGTTGATTAAGGGACATGATGTACACCTGTAATATTGTGCAAACAATGGATGTAGGACTATTCCTCTTCAACATTACTTATATTTGTGTCATTTGAAAAAATACATATTTTAGTTAAAAATTAAAAACCCATGTTCAGTAGCTGTGAAAGGCCCGTTTGTGTACTTCTATATTGTTTGCAACCAATGTATTGTATACGGATGGAAGCGCGTCACACTAATAGATTAGATTTATTTTAAATGGAATGTAGCAGAACCAATTGGAGATAAATGAAAAGGATGAGCCACTGAGACACGCTCAGCAGAGTACAAGCAGCAGTGCTTGAACAAGTAACTGGAGCGTGATCTGCACTCAAAAAAGTAAAAAACACAGACTGAAGTGAACACTGAAACACAACTGTCCACAATCTGTGAAAAGCTCCTTTCTGTACTTCTATAGTGTTTGCAACCAATGTATTGTATACGGATGGAAGCGCGTCACACTAATAGATTAGATTTATTTTAAATGGAATGTAGCAGAACCAATTGGAGATAAATGAAAAGGATGAGCCACTGAGACACGCTCAGCAGAGTACAAGCAGCAGTGCTTGAACAAGTAACTGGAGCGTGATCTGCACTCAAAAAAGTAAAAAACACAGACTGAAGTGAACACTGAAACACAACTGTCCACAATCTGTGAAAAGCTCCTTTCTGTACTTCTATAGTGTTTGCAACCAATGTATTGTATACGGATGGAAGCGCGTCACACTAATAGATTAGATTTATTTTAAATGGAATGTAGCAGAACCAATTGGAGATAAATGAAAAGGATGAGCCACTGAGACACGCTCAGCAGAGTACAAGCAGCAGTGCTTGAACAAGTAACTGGAGCGTGATCTGCACTCAAAAAAGTAAAAAACACAGACTGAAGTGAACACTGAAACACAACTGTCCACAATCTGTGAAAAGCTCCTTTCTGTACTTCTATAGTGTTTGCAACCAATGTATTGTATACGGATGGAAGCACGTCACACTAATAGATTTGATTTTTTTCTAATATAATGGAGCTGCACCAATTCCACTAAATAAAATAAAAAAAAAAAAAAAAAAAGTGACACGTGCAGATGCCTACAAACAGCGGTGGATGCAGAGCAAACTGCAGCGTCACCTGCACTGTCACACACACACCTTGCACAGAGCTGTTAAAACAACACTGGCAAAATGAAGCTTTACACAGCGGTTGGTAAACTAGCCTGCCTCAAGCACAGTAGTACACAAAATCGCAATATCTAACTGTCCCTCAGAGTCAGCACAGCAGCGTTCTGTCCCTAACTGAGTTCACAGCACAGTGACGCTAAAATGGCTGCGGCGCCTTTTATAGTGCATTCTGACATCATTTCAGCAGCCAATCACAGCCATGCCATTAGTTAAGATGACCGCATCATTACAGGATGTGCCCACACTTCGTAGGATTCCTCATTGGCTGACTAAAATCACATTGCCTCTCAAAGAATTATGGGAACTTCCGATTCCGGTATACGATATTGAAAAAGTATCGGAATTAAGTATCGGAATTCCGATAACGCGAATATCGGCCGATACCCGATACTTGCGGTATCGGAATGCTCAACACTAGAGGCTATGTGCACATGTTGCGGAATTGCCATGGAAATTTCCACGGCAATTCCGCACCTCCCTGCCGCGGGAAATCCGCATATGATAGGTATGCGTATTCCCGCTAAACACTAGCGTTTTGCAAGCGGAATTAGCTTGCAGAATGCTAGCGTTTTACAAGCGATCTGACAGGTTGGTCACACGAGTCAAACAAGTGTTTGACAAGTGTGACCAACTTTTTACTATTGATGCCGCCTATGTCGCATCAATAGTAAAAAGATCTAATGTAAAAATAATAAAAAAAATAATAAATAATGATATTCTCACCTTCCGGCGGCCCCTGCAGCTTTCCCGCCTCTTAGCGACGCTCCCGGCAAGTTCCGTTCCCAGGAGTCCTTTGCGGCAATCATCCCGATGACGTAGCATCTCGCGAGACCGCTACGTCATCTGGGTGATCTCGCAATGCACTCCTGGGAACGCGATTGGCGGGAGCGTCGCTGAGAGGCGGGAAAGCTGCGGGGGACGCCGGAAGGTGAGAATATCATTATTTTTTTATTTTAATTATTGTTTTTACATGGATATGGTACCCAGGGCTTGGAGGAGAGTCTCCTCTCCTCCAGACCCCGGGTACCATCCGCACATGAACCGCTTACTTTCCGCATGGTGGGCACAGCCACATGCGGAAAGTAATTGGTTCAATGCATTCCTATTGCGGCGGAATCGCCGCGGTTCCGCAAAAAAGAATGAGCATGCTGCGGATTCTCCCGCGATGCGATTCCGCCGCGGAAAAACCCGCAGCATGTGCACAGCATTGCGGAATCTCATAGGCCTTAATGAGTTGTATTGTGTAAGCGGTTTTGCAGCGGTTTCGCAGCGTTTCCGCCGAAAAAACCGCAACGTGTGCACAAGCCTTGAGGAAGGCTCACACTTTAGAGCTTAAACATCGCCACATGGGCTATTAAACTAGCTTTTTTTCATTGGAATAAGTTGTGCTGCTTCCATACTTTTTTGCTATATTTGTGGAATGGTATGTACCTAGGGGACTTTGCATCCAATTTTTCTGGTGTTGCTCTTGTCTTTTTCTTATAGATAGATAGACAAAAATGTGAAATAATTAAGCAGCACCAGTCCTCCTCAGCAGGGCCGGCGTCAGCACCCGACGCACCCGTGCAAGTGGCGGGGCCCTGAGCAGGCGGGGGGCCCACTCACAGTCAGTGACACCGGCATGCTATGGGGGCATGGTGCCTGTGCCAGTATCGGGGGCCGGTGCCTTGAGCAGAGCAGGAGCAAGGAGAGGTGAGTATTTCATTTTTTTTAATTTTTTTTTATGTTTGTCGCAATATATGGAGACCATCATATATGGCCCATCATACACTGGAACATCATATATGGGGCCCATTATATATGGATCATTATATGGGGCCAATCATACACTGGAGCATCATATGTGGGGCCCATTATATATGGAGCATTATATGGGGCCCATCATGCACTGAAGCATCATATATGGGGCCCATCATATACTGGAGCATCATATGGGGCCCATTATATATGGAACATCATATGGGGCCCATTATATATGGAGCATTATTTGGGGCCTACTATATATGGAGCATCTTATAGGGTTCATTATATATGGAGCATTATATGGGGCCCATTATATATGGAACATTACATGGGGCTCATTATTCTGTATGGAGCTCTATGTGGTGCCCATAATTGTGTATGAAGCAATATATGGAGCTCATTATACTTTATGGAGCACTATGTGGTGCCCATAATACTGTATAAATGACTATACTGTTTGTATTTTGAGCTATTGTAGAATTTACAATAGATATCACTCATGTAATGTATGAAGTAAGTGAAATCTTTGGCATTGTACTATACCTATATTTCTCTGCCGTATCTGTGCATCATGAATTGTGGTCTGTGTTAACCCCTTCCCGACCCATGACGCCGACGTCGGCGTCATGAAAATCTGTGCCATCCCGACCCATGACGCCGACGTCGGCGTCATGCTATAAATCATGTTCCTGCGGGCCGGGAGACCGGGGTCACTGAAAGGTCACCCGACCCGCAGTAACATGACCCTTACTGCATCACCACAGGGGGGTTGGCTTAACCCCCACGTGGCCACGATCGCTCTGATTGGCTGTTAAAAGTGAAACAGCCAATCAGAGCGATTTGTAATATTTCACCAATGAAACTGGTGAAATATTACAATCCAGCCATGGCCGATGCTGCAATAGCATCTGCCATGGCTGGACACCAAGATCTGACCCCCCCACACCAAGTCACGGCGGTGATCGGCCGCCGCCATCGAAAGATGGCAGCGATCGGTCACCGCCGTCACTATCTGCTCCCCTGCTCCTGCGATCCGCTGCCCCCACCTACCTATCCCCCCACCTCACCTTCTGACGCCCCTACTCACCTCTCCCGTCCACCGATGTCCCTGGATCCGTCCCGGCTGCTGCCCGGGATTCTTCATGGGCGCCGCCATCTTGGAAAATGGCGGGCGCATGCGCAGTGCGCCCGCCGGCCGGCGCATGCGCAGTGCGCCCTCCATTGTGCAAAAATTTATTTTGATCACTGTGATAAACTGTCACAGTGATCAAAATTAAAAAAAAGTAAATGAACCCCCCCTGTCATAGGTAGGGACAAATAATAAAATAATATTTTTTTTTTTTTCCTAGCGGATTTTGCTGCTGATCCGCAGCTGATTTTGCTGCGGATCCGCGGCGGATATCGCGGCTGATCCGCGGCGGATTTCGCGGCTGATCCGCGGCGGATTTCGCGGCTGATCCGAGGCGGATTTCGCTGCTGATCCGCGGCGGATTTCGCTGCTGATCCGCGGCGGATTCGCTGCTGATCCGCGGCGGATTTCGCTGCTGATCCGCGGCGGATTTCGCTGCTGATCCGCGGCGGATTTCGCTGCTGATCCGCGGCGGATTTCGCTGCTGATCCGCGGCGGATTTCGCTGCTGATCCGCGGGATTTCGCTGCTGATCCGCGGCGGATTTCGCTGCTGATCCGCGGCGGATTTCGCTGCTGATCCGCGGCGGATTTCGCTGCGGATCCGCGGCTGATTTCACTGCTGATCCGTTGCTGATTTCGCTGCTGATCCGCGGCGGATTTCGCTGCTGATCTGTTGCTGATTTCGCTGCTGATCCGCGGCGGATTTCGCTGCTGATCCGGTGCTGATTTCGCAGCGGATCCGCGGCTGATTTCGCTGCTGATCCGTTGCTGATTTCGCTGCTGATCCGCGGCGGATTTTCGCTGCTGATCCGCGGCTGATTTCGCTGCTGATCCGCGGCTGATCCGCGGCGGATTTCGCGACTGATCCGCGGCGGATTTCGCGGCTGATCCAAGGCGGATTTCGCTGCTAATCCGCGGCGGATTTGGCTGCTGATCCGCGGCGGATTCGCTGCTGATCCGCGGCGGATTTCGCTGCTGATCCGCGGCGGATTTGGCTGCTGATCCGCGGCGGATTTCGCTGCTGATCCGCGGCGGATTTCGCTGCTGATCCGCTGCGGATTTCGCTGCTGATCCGCGGCGGATTTCGCTGCTGATCCGCGGCGGATTTCGCTGCTGATCCGCGGCGGATTTCGCTGCGGATCCGCGGCTGATTTCGCTGCTGATCCGTTGCTGATTTCGCTGCTGATCCGCGGCGGATTTCGCTGCTGATCCGTTGCTGATTTCGCTGCTGATCCGCGGCGGATTTCGCTGCTGATCCGGTGCTGATTTCGCAGCGGATCCGTGGCTGATTTCGCTGCTGATCCGTTGCTGATTTCGCTGCTGATCCGCGGCGGATTTCGCTGCTGATCCGGTGCTGATTTCGCAGCGGATCCGTGGCTGATTTCGCTGCTGATCCGTTGCTGATTTCGCTGCTGATCCGCGGCGGACATTTCGCTGCGGATCCGCGGCGGATTTCGCTGCTGATCCGCGGCGGATTTCGCTGCTGATCCGCGGCTGATTTCGCTGCTGATCCGCGGCGGATTTCGCTGCTGATCCGCGGCGGATTTCGCTGCTGATACGCGGCGGATTTCGCTGCTGATCCGCGGCGGATTTCGCTGCTGATCCGCGGCTGATTTCGCTGCTGATCCGCGGCTGATTTTGCTGCGGATCCGCGGCGGATTTTGCTGCTGATCCGCAGCGGATTTTGCTGCTGATCCGCGGCTGATTTTGCTGCTGATCCGCGGCTGATTTTGCTGCTGATCCGCGGCGGATTTTGCTGCTGATCCGCGGCGGATTTTGCTTCTGATCCGCGACTGATTTTGCTGCGGATCCGCGGCTGATTATCTGCTGATTCATCTGCGCTAGCGGGTATAGCATAACGCGATCGCGTTATACTATACCGTTACCAGCCGGTCAACGCTACGTGTTGAACGGGCTGGTAAAACGCAATATGAACCCAGCCTTAGGGTTAGAACTAGGGTTAGGGTTAGCATTAGGGTTAAGGTTAGAATTACGGTTAGGGTTGGAATTTGGGTTAAGGTTGGAATTAGGGTTAGGGTTGGAATTAGGGTTAGGGTTGGAATTAGGGTTAGGCTTGTGGTTAGGTTTATGGTTAGAGTTGGGATTAGGGTTAAGGGTGTGTTGGGGTTAGGGTTATGATTAGGGTTTGTATTAGGGTTAGGTGTGTGTAGGGGTTAGGGTTGGGGTTAGGGGTGTGTTGGGGTTAGGGTTGGAGTTAGAATTGAGGGGTTTCCACTATTTAGGTACATCAGGGGGTCTCCATACGTGACATGGCGCCACCATTGATTCCTGCAAATTTTGCGTTCAAAAAATCAAACAGTGCTCCCTTTATTCCAAGCCCCGACGTATGCCCAAACAGTGATTTATCCCCACATATGAGGTATCAGCGTACTCGGGAAAAATTGCACAACAACTTTGGGGGTTCTAATTTCTCCTGTTAACATTGGGAAAAAAATTGGGGACTAAAAATTATTTTTGGGGAAAAAAAATTATTTTATATTTTCACGGCTCTGCGTTATAAACTTCTGTGAAGGACTTGGAGATTCAAAGTGCTTATCACACATCTATAGGAGTTCCTTGGGGGATCTAGTTTCCAAAATGGGGTCACTTGTGGGGAGTTTCTACTGTTTAGGCACATCAGGGACTCTGCAAACGTAACATGACGCCCGAAGACCATTCCATCAAGTGGGCATTTCAAAACGTCACTACTTCCCATCCGAGCCCCGACGTGTGCCCATACAGTAGTTTTCTCCCACATATGGGATATCAGCATACTCAGGACAAATTGGACAACAACTTTTGGGGTCTAATTTCTCATGTTACCCTTGGGAAAATAAAAAAATTGGGGACTAAAAGATCCTGATTGTGGAAAAAATATGATTTTTTTATTTTCATGCCCGGGCGTTATAAACTTCTGTGTAGCCCTTGGGGGTTCAAAGTGCTCACCACACATCTAGATAAGTTCTTTGCGGGGTCTAGTTTCCAAAATGGGGTCACTTGTGGGGAGTTTCTACTGTTTAGGCACATCAGGGGCTCTGCAAACGTAACAAGATGCCCGCAGACCATTCCATCAAGTCGGCATTTCAAAGCGTCACTACATCCCTTCCGAGTCCTGACGTGTGCCTAAACAGTGGTTCCCCCCACCATATGGGGTACTAGCATACTCAGGACAAACTGGACAACAACTTTTGGGGTCCAATTTCTCCTGTAACCATTGTGAAAATAAAAAATAGTGGGCTAAAAAAATCATTTTTTGAGAAAAAAAAATGATTTTTTTATTTTCACGGCTCTGCGTTATAAACTTCTGTGAAGCACCTGGGGGTTCAAAGTGCAAAATTTTCAAATTTTAGGATCCAATTTATACTGTTGCCCATGTGAAAATGAGAAAAACTGAGGCTAAAAGAAAATTTTTGTGAAAAAAAAGTACTTTCTTTTTTTTACGGATCAATTTGTGAAGCACCTGGGGGTTCAAAGTGCTCACTATGCATCTAGATAAGTTCCTTAGGGGGTCTAGTTTCCAAAATGGGGTCACTTGTGGGGGAGCTCCAATGTTTAGGCACACAGGGACTCTCCAAATGCGACATGGCAACCGCTAAATATTCCAGCATATTTTCCATTCAAAAAGTCAAATGGCGCTCCTTCCCTTCTGAGCCCTGCCGTGCGCCCAAACAGTGGTTTATGACCACATATGAGGTATCTGTGTACTCAGGAGAAATTGCCCAACAAATTTTAGGATCCAATTTATACTGTTGCCCATGTGAAAATGAAAAAACTGAGGCTAAAAGAAAATTTTTGTGAAAAAAAAGTACTTTCTTTTTTTACAGATCAATTTGTGAAGCACCTGGGGGTTCAAAGTGATCACTATGCATCTAGATAAGTTCCTTAGGGGGTCTAGTTTCCAAAATGGGGTCACTTGTGGGGGAGCTCCAATGTTTAGGCACACAGGGACTCTCCAAATGTGACATGGCAACCGCTAAATATTCCAGCATATTTTCCATTCAAAAAGTCAAATGGTGCTCCTTCCCTTCTGAGCCCTGCCGTGCGCCCATACAGTGGTTTATGACCACTTATGAGGTATCTGTGTACTCAGGAGAAATTGCCCAACAAATTTTAGGATCCATTTTATCCTGATGCCCATGTAAAAATGAAAAAATTGATGCTAAAAGAAAATTTTTGTTGGAAAAATTAAAATGTCCATTTTTTCCTTCCACGTTGCTTTAGTTCCTGTGAAGCACCTGAAGGGTTAATAATCTTCTTGAATGTAGTTTTGAGTAGCTTGAGGGGTGCAGTTTTTTAAAGGTGTCACTTTTGGGTATTTTCTGCCATATAGACCCCTCAAAGTGACTTCAAATGTGAGGTGGTCCCTAAAAAAAATGGTTTTGTAAATTTTGCTGTAAAAATGAGAAATCGCTGGTCAACTTTTAACCCTTATAACTTCCTAACAAAAAAAAATGTTGTTCCCAAATTGTGCTGATGTAAAGTAGACATGTGGGAAATGTTATTTATTAACTATTTTGTGCCACATAACTCTCTGGTTTAACAGAATAAAAATTAAAAATTTGAAAATTACAAAATTTTCAAAATTTTCGCCAAATTTCCATTTTTTTCACAAATAAACGCAAAAATTATCGACCTAAATTTACCACTAACATGAAGCCCAATATGTCACGAAAAAACAGTCTCTGAATCGCTAGGATCCGTTGAATCGTTCCTGAGTTATTACCTCATAAAGGGACACTGGTCAGAATTGCAAAAAATGGCAAGGTCTTTAAGGTCAAAATAGGCTGGGTCATGAAGGGGTTAAAGGGGCCTACTGAGACTCTTTCGCCCGGGGCCACAAAAACATGGAGCCGACCCTGCTCCTCAGTTACTGGTGCCAAGCTTCCAAGGTATAGACCATATATCAATAAATCCAAAATGGTGGCAGCACTCCAAGACTAAAGTGCAAATTTTAATGGACTTTACGGCTCATATGGTGACATCAAGTATGAATAAGTTTAGGACTGTGAAACAAAATATTGCTACATGAACCAATAAACTCCACAAAATCTTGCACTTTAATTTTGGAGTGCTGACTCCATTTCTTGATATGAAATGATATGATTGATATAGACAGACTGTAACTTCCTATGCTAATGCTTTGTGGAGACTTGGAAATGACAGCATACAACCCAGGACAAACTAGAGTCTCCAGGATATGTAGACAGATGATTAAACAAAGAGACTGACAGATGGACAATACCTTTGTTTTGTAAAAATTATGATTCACTACATTGTAAAAATACAATGTATAATGAACTAGTCTGTCTACTAAGAATATTGCCAGTCCCTCCTCTAGGAGTGGCATCCTGGCCAGTACATGACTTCCTTCTGCTGCTTATACTGTATATCTACTGTATCTTCAGTGACCTTGTGCTGATTTGCTTCGATTGAACACTTTGATACATACAGAACTGAATACATTTTTTAAATTATATTACATTTATGAAATAGTTTTTTAATCTACATCTACATGACATGTAAGCTGAAAACTATAATGGTATAAGGCTGCATTGGCAAAGCAAAATGTTCTACCTGAAAAGCAATGACAGTGGATGTTAAGTGTAGCAGGGAAAGTGCTGAGTGTATCAATAATTTTCACTGAGAAAGCTCAGCATGCTCTTTTTGTGTCTTCCTCTGTCTACATACTCTGCTGCTCTAAGCTATTAGTGCACCTAGAGTAAAGACTAGAGGGATCGGGTTACCGTACACAATTCCACCCAATAACATTTTCCCGGGAGTAGGACCGGTGTGATGTTTGCTTGTGAAGACCTCTTCATTGCGATCTCCATGTGGTCTCCAGACCAATGTACAGCTTTCATTGCATACATAAAATAGCAGGACTTACCAACAAAGAAGATTGAGCACCATTCCATCCTCCATTGCTCCATTCCAGCCTCCAGTCTCCATTTGAAGACCATGTGGGCAACACCATGAAGAGACCTTTATAAAGAAAGTCACACAGGTCTTATTCCTGTTCCCGGGATTATGATGTGGGGTGGTATAATGCATGGTAGTCAAATCCCTCTAATCTTCATTCCGGTTACACTAACAGCTCGGCGTTACATTGATGATGTGGTGGAAACAGTCATACAGCCATTTCTCCAATGTGTCCCAATAGCCGCTTTTCATCATGACGACCTGAGGCCACATGTTGCTTGTGCTACTATGAGCAGCTTTTGGGGCCTAAACGTGCTACCATGGCCCACAGAGTCTCCGGGCTTGTCTCACATCGAGCACATCTAGAAACTCATTGGACGGCAAATGCAAAGAATGATGCCAGCAGAAGATCTAGATGATTTGTGTGCCCAAGTGCATTCAGCATGGCAGATCATTTCTTAAACCATTAATAACTTCATTAATAGCAACTAAGGCATGTAATTGCATGTATTTCTTCCTGTGGTGCTCATGCTCAATAACAAATAAAGTGATATATTTTGATAATTTTGTGTCCTTTTTTAACATTTGCATATCATTAAAAGGGTGGACTGAAGTCCAAATTAATTTTCCTCCTAAATCACATTTTCAAACTTGAATTAAAAATTACCTATCCTTCCCTAACTACACTATCTAACTGCTTTTCAATTTTTTTTTCTATTTACTTTCTGATGAAGGTTCATTTGAGAATCCCAGTCCATGCACACGCAACTGACGTCACTAGTCTCTGCACACCGAGTATTCTGACAATGCATCTTGTTGCCGACTATTGCTGATTTGAGCCAGAAACAGAGAGTGCGCTGTCATTGTGCACACTGAACAATGCACATTACGCTGGGACTAGCACAGCCCGATAACGTTTCGTTTCATGGTGGGGGTAAAGGCTGCAGTAGTGACCAGCCTCTGCCCCCTGTTGACGCCTCATTTGAGTATCCCAGCATGCACTGCGATTTTCAAAAAAGCGTCACAAAAAAGATAGTGGAAAAAACATAGAAAAGCAGTTAGAGAGTGTAGTTAGGGAAGGATACTGAGTTTTTAATTCAAGTATTTTAGAAAATAGTTTAGATAATGGCATTAAATAGAATGGGATTTAAGGGGAAAATTAATTTGGACTTCGAACCACCCCTTTAATGTGACTATTGATTATGTGATACCCATGATTCCACAAATTTTCCTTTTGCTGTCCCAAATTCAATGTAGAGGAGCGTCTTTTCTAACTACAATCTGTATCGGGCATTTGAACACAAATGAAAAGATCGAAACTTTCATATCATACAATAAAACAGCTGCTGAATGGAACCCAGTAATCATGTTTCAATAAATGACACATATAGTAAAAATAATGCATCATACTGAAGCTCATATGAGTGTACATGACTGTCAGGAAGATGAATGATTAGAAGGCTCATATTCACATTCCACTGTAGTACTTATCTCACAGTGGGGTCTATAGGCAAGGAATGCCGTGACTTCCTTTCACAGGAAATGGATTGGAAAGGCAAGAAAATAGCATTGGGAGGGGTTAGCTGGAGTTTCTTTAGATGGAGATTTAAGTGAAATTCTGTTTCTAAAAATATCCAACACCCAACAAGAATTATTCATACTGTATATATAAAAATATATACTGTGATTTTTTGTGTGTTCTAACACTTTTCTATCATGGCCAGTAAAAAAGTTTTTAGCAATTTTTACTACAGCAGGTATTCTGAGGGATTGGATTAGTTGGGGTAACCTTCACGCTAATCAGTCATGGGTACAAATTATTTTGCCACCAGATCACTATATGTCCTTCTTTGGACCATTTTTAGTGTGCACTAACGCTACTGAGAACATTCCAGAAGGCCTTGGATATGCTACACCTCAGTCATCTACCCATAATAATTTGATCTTTGTCAGATCAGATGCTTATGCTAACATCAACTTCAATGACTGACTGTTCGCTTGCTGCTTAAATTTACAATCCCTGACAGGTGCCTGTTATGTTTCGGTAGCTGAGGAGAGCAGGCAAAAACTGCAATACACCAGAGAGGTTGGAATCTATTTGATTGCAGTACCCCGACTAACCACCACAACTAAAGGCAGCCATGGAGCGTTCCTACGTTGGTCCTAGACGCCTCGTCACAGTCTGAGAGATTAACTACACCTAAAGATAGAAAGAGGAAAGCTATCTGCCCCGGAGCAGATCCCCAAAGAACATAGGAAGCCCCCAAACATGTAATGGCAGTTAGATAAGAGGAAATACAGACACAGACAGAAAATAGTATGAGTAAACGCTGGGGCCCAATCTGCCTAGACAGAAAAGGATAGAAAGGATACTCACTGCAATCCAAAAAAAACCCTAAAAAATGCCAACGCTACTGATTGCAAAAACACCTGAGATCACACGACCTCTACCACCTAAATCAGTTCTCTGGTGTAACAAAACTAAGCCGCAGCCACTGAAAAAAACTGGAAAAGGCAAATGAACAAATAACAATGGCTCCAGAGGAACTGAGAGGAGCCCAGGCCCCCCGAGGGGGGGGGGAAACCTGGCTAACCTTACAGAAATGCAGACAAATATGCAAATGATAAGCACAAAAACAAAAACAGAAAATATCTTATCTGAAAGCAGAAGAAGAGGCAAGACTCAGCAAGCTTCCAAGTGAATCAGGAACCACAGTTGAGACAAGAACAATTGATCACCGGCAACCATGATGGGAGGGAACCTCCCTTATATCAAGCCAGTCTGTGAATCCTGATTGCTAATCCTCATTGAATGGTTCAGTACTGTTTGTAACCACCAGAGGGAGCTTCTGCTCAGAATTCATTTCCAAAACATTCACAACAGTACCCCCCTTGAGGAGGGGTCACCGAACCCTCATTTGTGCAACCAGGTTGGTCAGGATGAGCTCGGTGATAAGCACGGATCAGTCTCCTAGCATGGATGTCCGAAGCAAACACCCAAGAATTGTCCTCCTGACCATAACCTCTCCACTTAACCAAATACTAGAGTTTCCGTCTAGAAAAACGAGAATCCAATATTTTCTCAACCACATACTCCAGATTGCCCTCAACCAAAACAGGGTCAGGAGGCACAGCCATAGGAACCACTGGCTCGACAACCTCTCAATAAGGACTTGTGGAACACGTTATGGATCTTAAATGTCCCTGGAAGAAGTAAACGAAAGGAAACAGGATTAAGAATCTCCATGATCTTATAAGGTCCAATGAACCTAGGCTTAAACTTAGGAAATGCAACTCTCATAGGGATATTTTTGAGGACAACCAGACCAAGTCCCCCACTTTAAACTGAGGACCATCAGTCCTATGCCGGTTGGCAAACCGCTGGGCCTTCTCCTGAGAGAGGGACAACCTCTCCACTACCTGGTCCCAAATCTGCTGCATACGCTCCACAACAGAGTCAACACCCGGACAGACAGAAGCCTCCGTCTGTCCCGAAGAAAATCGAGGGTGAAACCCAAAATTGCAGAAAAATGGAGACATCAAAGTGGCAGAGCTAGCCCTAAGAGCAAACTCAGCCAAAGGCAAAAAAGAGACCCAGTCATCTTGATCAGCAGACACAAAGCATCTCAGATAAGTCTCCAATGTCTGGTTTGTTCTCTCAGTTTATCCATTGGTCTGAGGATGAAAAGCAGAGGAGAAAGACTATTGAACACCAAGTTTAGAACAAAAAGTCCTCCAAAATCTGGAAACAAACTGGACTCCTCTGTCAGACACAATGTTCTCAGGAATGCCGTGTAACCGAACCACGTGCTGAAGGAACAAAGGCACCAATTCGGAGGAGGAAGGCAACTTAGGTAATGGCACAAGATGTATCATCTTGGAAAACCTATCACAAATCACCCAGATAACGGTCATTCTCTGAGAAACAGGGAGGTCGGAAATAAAATCCATAGAGATATGGGTCCATGGTCTCTTGGGCACAGGCAATGGCATCAACAAACCACTAGAGCGAGAGCAAGGCTTGGAGCGAGAGCAAGTCCCACAGGACTGCACAAACTCCCTGACGTCACGAGACAAAGTAGGCCACCAAAAGGACAGACTCAACAAGTCTCTGGTACCAAAAATTCCGGGATGACCAGCCAACGCGGAACAATGAATCTCAGACATCACACTCTTTTTCCACCGGTCTGGGACAAACAATTTCCCAATAGGGCAGCGCTCGGGTTTATCCTCCTGACACCCTTCCAGAGCCAGTCTCAAATTGGGCGAGATGGCGGAAAGAACTACACCCTCTTTCAAAATAACAGCAGGATCAGATAACTCAGGAGAGTCCGCAAGGAAACTCCTCGAGAGGGCATCCGCCTTAACATTCTTAGTGCCAGGAAGAAAGGAAACCACAAAATTGAAACGTGTGAAAAACAAGGCCCACCTGGCCTGTCTAGGATTAAGTCGCTTGGCTGATTCCAGATAAACCAGATTCTTATGGTCCGTGAGGACCACCACCTTATGTTTGGCTCCCTCCAGCCAATGTATCCACGCTTCAAAAGCCCACTTCATGGCCAATAACTCCCAATTACCCACGTCATAATTACGTTCAGTTGGAGAAAATTTTCGAGAGAAAAAGGCACAAGGGTTACTTTTAGAGGTCTCAGGATCTCTTTGGGACAAAATGGCATCTGCCCCAATTTCAGAGGCATCAACCTCCACCTGAAATGGCAGAGAAACATCAGGCTGCCGTAGAACAGGAGCAGAAGTGAATCTCTGCTTAAGTTTCTGAAACCAGAGACTGCCTCAGGAGGCCAATTCACCACATCAGAACCCTTTTTGGTCAAATCAATCAATGGTTTAACAACAACAGAGAAATTACCAATAAATTTACGATAAAAATTGGCAAAACCCAAGAATTTTTGAAGAGCCTTTAATGAAGTAGGTTGGACCCAATCACAGATGGCCTGAACCTTGACCGGGTCCATTTCAATAACAGATGGAGACAAAATGAATCCCAGAAATGAGATCCTCTGTACGCCAAAAAGACACTTTAATCCCTTCACATACAGAGCATTCTCTCTCAAAATCTGGAACACAGTCCGAACATGTTTCACATGAGAGTCCCAGTCATTGGAAAAAATCAAGATATCATCCAAATAAACAATCAGAAATTTATCCACAAAATCCCTGAAAATGTCATTCATGAAGGACTGGAAGACGGAAGGAGTATTAGTGAGCCCAAAGGGCATCACTAGGTACTCAAAATGCCCCTCTGGGGTATTAAACGCCGTCTTCCATTCATCCCCGTGCTTAATGCGAATAAGGTTATACGCCCCCCTGAGGTCAAGTTTGGTAAACCAAGTAGCACTTTTCACCCTGGAAAACAGGTCAGAAATCAAGGGTAACGGATATTGATATTTCACAGTGATCTTGTTCAAGAGACGATAATCAATACACGGCCTTAATGAACCATCCTTTTTGGCCACAAAGAAAAAACCGGCACCCAAGGGTGAAGAGGATGGTCTGATATGACCCTTCTCCAATGACTCCTTGATATAAGACCGCATAGCGTCATGTTCAGGTACAGACAAGTTAAAAAGGCGACCTTTAGGGAATTTACTACCAGGCATTAATTCAATAGCGCAGTCATAGCTCCTATGGGGGGGCAAGGATGCAGATTTACTTTCGCTAAACACATCAGAAAAATCAGTCAAAAAGTCAGGAACATCCTGAGACTGGGGAGAGGCAGAAAAAACAGGAGTGTTGGCATTAACACATTGGCAGCCCCAACTGGTTACAGACACAGATTTCCAATCCAAAACAGGATTATGAGACTGCAACCAAGGGAAACCTAGTACAATAATGTCATGCAGATTATACAGTACCAAAAATTTGCAACTCTCCTGATGATCAGGTTCAACCCTCTTTATCACCTGAGTAGAAAACTGGGGTTTATTCTCAGCCAAAGGGGTAGAATCAATCCCCAGTAGGGGAATATACTTCCGTAGGGGTATCAAGGGAAACCCACAACGTTTGGCAAAATCAAAATCCATCAGGTTAATAGCTGCTCCCGAATCAACAAAATCCTGAGCAGAAAATGTGGACAGGGAGCAAATCAGGGTAACAGTCAACACAAATTTAGTCTGAACACTACCCAAGACAACTGAGCATGCAAAACGTCTTCCCCGCTTAGGGCAGACAGAAATAGCATGAGAGGCGTCACCACAATAGAAACATAACCCATTGCGTTTTCGAAACTCATGACGCTGTGCCCCAGAAGCCACTCTATCACACTGCATGGGTTCAGAAGCTGGCTCACAAGGCAACACTATTCCACGCATACCTCTACGCTCACGCAAACGTCTGTCAATTTGAATCGCTAATGACATAGAATCATTGAGACCAGAGGGAGCAGGGAAACCCACCATAACATCTTTTACATTCTCTGACAGCCCCTTCCAAAAAAGGGCTGCCAAAGCATCATCATTCCATTTGGTTAGGACTGCCCATTTTCAGAATTTCTGACAATACAACTCAGCGTCCTCAAACCCCTGATTTAATGCCAACAAGGTTCTTTCAGCTTGATCAGTGACATTAGGCTCATCGTACAATAACCCCAGAGCCAGAAAAAATGCATTCAACATCACTCAAAACAGGGTCCCCAGGTGTCAGGGAAAAAGCCCAATCCTGAGGATCGCCACGCAGGAGAGAGATGACAATTTGAACCTGCTGTGCTGCGTTCCCTGAGGACTTAGGTTTTAAGGCAAAAAACAACTTACAGTTATTTTTGAAATTCAGAATTTTGGCCCGATCTCCCAAAAACAAATCTGGCATGGGAATCCTAGGTTCCACAACCAGCAACCCAGCAAGATAGACAGCAATACTCCGAACCTCAGTGGCAAGCAAATCCACACGGCCAGACAGCTGTGCAAGCTCCATTGAGAGGAAAAAAAAAATCCTCCTCAGCACCCAGAGAAAAAGAGGGAAAAAATGCAAGAAACAAAAAAAAAAATCTTTGACAACTCTGACAACTTTTTTCTTTCCACACTATTTTTCCCTTCTGTGAGTACCATACAATTTTCAGTTAGGCCGGTGATACTGTTATGTTTCGGTAGCTGAGGAGAGCAGGCAAAAACAGCAATACACCAGAGAGGTTGGAATCTATTGGATTGCAGTATCCTGACTAACCACCACAACTAAAGGCAGCCATGGAGCGTTCCTACGTTGGTCCTAGACACCTCATCACAGCCTGAGAGATTAACTACACCTAAAGATAGAAAGAGGAAAGCTATCTGCCCCGGAGCAGATCCCCAAAGAACATAGGAAGCACCCAAACATGTAATGGCGGTTAGACAAGAGGAAATACAGACACAGACAGAAAATAGTATGAGTAAACGCTGGGGCCCAATCTGCCTAGACAGAAAAGGATAGAAAGGATACTCACTGCAATCCAAAAAAACCCTAAAAAATGCCAACGCTACTGATTGCAAAAACACCTGAGATCACATGACCTCTACCACCTAAATCAGTTCTCTGGTGTAACAAAACTAAGCCACCGCCACTGAAAAAAACTGGAAAAGGCAAATGAACAAATAACAATGGCTCCAGAGGAACTGAGAGGAGCCCAAGCTAACCTGGCTAACCTTACAGAAATGCAGAGAAATATGCAAATGGTAAGCACAAAAACAAAAACAGAAAATATCTTATCTGAAAGCAGAAGAAGAGGCAAGACTCAGCAAGCTTCCAAGTGAACCAGGAACCACAGTTGAGACAAGAACAATTGATCACCGGCAACCATGATGGGAGGGAACCTCCCTTTTATCAAGCCAGTCTGTGAATCCTGATTGCCAATCCTCATTGAATGGTTCAGTACTGTTTGTAACCACCAGAGGGAGCTTCTGCTCAGAATTCATTTCCAAAACATTCACAACAGGTGCCATTGTCATGAAACCAGTCAATGGTGTTCTCGCCACCTTTAATGATGTATATATACAGTAGATTTGCACTAGCACTATAATGGATTGCACAGATAGAAAACCGCATTACCGCTCAATCTGTAAATAACTAAAACTACAGGTGGTGTGAAAAAAAATCTGCAATGTAGGAATGTTTTCAAAGTGTTAATATTTTATTTTTATCAATTAACAAAAATACTAAGTGAATGACAAAAGAGAAATGTAATTCTAAGCAAACTTCCCTTTGTCTTCAAAACAGCACCAATTCTTCCAGGGGTGCTTGCAGTTTTTGAAAGAACTAACCGCAGATTTTCTGTGGATGTAGGCCTGTGCAAGTCCTTCTGTCTTTTCATGTAATTGCAGAGAGACTCAATGTTGATAAGCTCAGGTCTCTTTGGAGACCACATCATTTTTAGGACTCATTATTCTTCTTTACACTGTCGACCAATCTTCATGAAATTAGCTGTATGTTTGGGGTTGTTTTCTTGCTGCAGAATAAACTTGGAGCAAATCAAATGCCTCCCTGATGGTATTGCATGATAGATAAGTATCTGCCTGAATTTATTAGAATTGAGGACACCAACAAATGGTTAACCTTAAGGACCACAGATGCATTGGTAGACCAAGGAAACTTAGTGCATCAGAAGATGTCCAGCAGTGCCATCAACTCAAAACTGGCAGCAACCATTGGGACCCAGCTATCCCCATCTACAGTTAGGACTAGACCTGACCAGAAGTAGTGTTCATGGAAGTTCTGCGGCCAAAAACCATCATTTTTAACATGGAATCAATGCCAAGTGACTCAACTATGAATGAAAACATACAAACTCTTCACTCATGCGAAAATTTGAAATATTTGCTTGTAAGAGAATGCAGTTTGTTCTTCAATGGGCAGTAGAAAAATGCATAGTAAAATGTTTTTTATCCATGCAATACATTCTATGTCTAGTGCAAATACATACACAGGTCAGCCTTTACATTGAAGGATGAAGTGAACGCCATTGACTGATATTAAACAATGTCATGGCTCAGTTTGTTGTTTCGATCCGGTGACCTGTTGCAGCACGGTCAGTTCCCTGTCTGCAGAGCTACAGTATTGACCTTTCTTTCCTTTTCAACTGCTGATGGTTTCTATTGTCTTTGTTTTCCCTTCTTGATTTGTTCCTCTACAGTTGTCTTATTTACTCATTTTCGTTTGCCTATCACATTCTAGGTGGGGTTTTATATGTTCACCCTTCACTGCACTTCCGTGCTACAAATATCACGAGTGCAGCTTTAATTTGTTAGCTATATAGAGTGGCTCTCTCAGCTTGTGACTTCTGACTGAGCACTCTTCCCATCAGCCTTCGTCGTTTTTAAATAGAGCTTGATCTTATCTGCTCATATAATTGTAGACTTTTAAGGCCCCGTCTCACATAGCGAGATCGCTACCGAGATCGCTGCGATCTCAGCAGCGATCTCGCTATGTCTGACACGTACCAGCGATCAGGCCCCTGCTGTGAATCGCTGGTCGTGTCAGAAATGTGTGTGACAGGCAGGAGACCAGCAATCTCCTGGTAACCAAGGTAAACATCGGGTTTCCAGGCGCGGGGCTGTGCCTGGAAACCCGACGTGTACCTTGGATACCAGTGCGCTGCTGCAGGGGAGCTGGTAACCAAGGTACACGTCGGGTTTCCAAGCACCGCACAGCGCCTGGAAACCTGATGTGTACCTTGGTTACCAGCTCCCTGCATCAGGGGGCTGGTATCCAACTTACACTGTGGGTAACTAGGCGACATTACCCGCAGTGTCGCTGTCCTGATCGCTGCCGGAGCTGCCAATTTGGCAGCTCAGCAGCGATCATATAGCGACACACCAGCGATCCTGATCGTTGTCGGGATCGCTGGTGTGTCGCTATGTGAGACGGGGCCTTTAGCCGGATAGGGGCATCATGTTAGGTTTAGGGTCCCAGCAAGCGGGTACGCCTTGCTGTTGGGCTTACACATATTGGCCAATATGTGTGCAAAGCACCTTCATTTTTTACCATGTTTTCTGCAAACGTAATGCAGTTACAATTTCATATATTTTCATATATTCAGTGTTTATATATAGCTTTTCAGATTGCAGTTTTAATTTGTTAGTTTGCACTACCTTGCTGGCTATACTTCTATGTGAAATTGTGCTATATTTGTATTCCCGCTGAATGTCTGTTTGTCTACCTTCCCAGCACCTTTTATTTTTACCACAGTTAGGATTCTGGTAGGCTATTCAGGTTTCATTTATATTTTGTTCTCCTTAGTTTATCTTCTCTCCCTTTTATGAACGTGCTTTAAGTTTTCTCACTCTCGGTCCTACACACTTTCCTCTCCCCTTGTTAGCAGTATGTAGCTGCCTGCCCTCAGGAGTTACGACAAACCACTCAATGGCCTTTCAGGGAGTCAAGTCCGAGATGGTGTTTTTAGTTGTGCGGCTAGGGTTTTTCTAATCTGTACAGGGACCAGCAGTGTGTGGGTGCGGCTTCTCTCTGTAATGGGTCTTCCTTATTCCTGTTACCCGTGTGTGAGTGTCTCACATTCATTACAGGCAGCAAGTGAACAGTGAGTTCTTGAAGTTGATGTTAACATAAAGATCTGAGATTACAAAGGCCTAATTATCATGTCTAAATTACTTGAGTTACAGTATCTCCAAAGTGGAAGGCTTTTTGAGGTGTTGTTGATAGGGTTAGTACCCACCGAAAGTGGTCCAAAGAAGGCCAACTGGTGAACTGTTGAAAAGGTTATTTGCAAACAGATTAAAGAAGCACTCCCAGCAAAGGTTTTGTCCTCTTAATATATTGCAATCATCATATTATATAGAACAGTGTATTTTCAATTGCTCATTTTGCCTTTCTACCAAGCTAATTCTTCTGTTTTCTCCAGTCTAGGTAGAAGCAGGAAGTATATTGTCCATCCAGAAATCATCCCCCCTCAATTGCTTACCTTGTTGCTCCGCCCCTCCCCCTGCCATAGACTTTTGCAGTGACTTATGAGTCATAAAGGAAAACTTTACCTCCTGTTTCGACACAGAGCTTAGGATTCAGCTCATCAGTTTTTAATCACGTGATGTCATAGACCTAATGGAAAAGAGAATAATTATCTGGGTAGAAGAGTAACATGAGCAATTGTAAGTACATAGAACTATATGATATGATAATTGCAATATAGTAAGATGATACATATTTTGATGGGAGTACTTCTTTAATTTGAAGAAAGTCCCATCAAATATGATTCCACAGAATATCTACTGCAGTACAAACTGCTAAAAAACTTAAATTTGTTGTCCAATACATGTCCTGTATAAACATTTATCGTTAATCTCTAACAGCTAATCTCTATATCTGTTTTCTTACATTTATTCCTGTGATATTCTGTATGAATCTCAGCATTCACTTACTTGGGATTCTCAAATGTGATGTCATCAAGAGGATGGCCCTGAAATGACTCTCCTTCGGCTTTGATCAAACCCCTGAAATAGGACGTTATCAGGGGTGGCATTGTGTTCACTTACTACAGCTTCTTTCAGAAGTGCCCCTTTGTGACATGTCAAATCAAATGCAGAGTAGGAAGTAAAACAAAGTGATTGTAGCACCGCCCCACAGCTTCTATCACCGCTTCCCTGAAACAGATTATCCTCGGGGGCTGTGCTGCAGTTGCTCACCTTGCTTTAATCACCTCAGCATCCTGGTGACAATCCATTTCAGAGTGGTGACAGACACTGTGGGGTGATGCTACAGTCACTTCTCCCTGCTTGTGTCGTTGCAATTGATTTGGGATGTCATCAGAGTACAGTGGTGAAAGAAGCTGAGTAAGTGAATTCAGCACAACCCCCTGATAATGCCATATTTCACGGGGGGAAGGGTGATCATAGCTGTGGTGAAGTGACTGCAGAGCCATCGTCCTGATGATTAGAGATGAGCGAACCTTTCGAGGTTCAGTTCGCTGAATGTTTAGACGTTCATCGAATGGTTCGACCAACGTACCCGAAAGCTATTAAATTCAATGGGAGGCCAAACCAAATGTATACACAACACCACAACACCTTAAGAGGTGACAAAAAACTTCCCAAACAGCTAAAATTAAGAGCAGACAACATGAAAAGTGGCATCAATTGACCAACAGTAGAAATTTGCAAATGGCACAGTAGCAGTCAACCATGCACCATGCATGAGGTATCAGTGTCAGGCATTTACAGCTTGGAATTGAAGTTTCAATGAGGACCTGGTGGTTAGTGGTGTAAGCCTTCTTAGTTAGGAGCCCTGATACCTAATGCAACACCTCCAATGTATTTTTTCCAGCCACACTCAGATAGCACAAACATCAGTGTCATACAGTACTATTGGTAGAAAAATGTAAGGCAAGTAACACTGTAGTTCACTGAAAGTAAGTGCAAGCCTATCTATCTGGGAGCCCTACTTACACAGGCAACCCAAAAGACGGAGACCCAACTTAGGTTCTCTCTCCACATTTCAAAAAAATGATTGTCACACACCACTAAAGTGGCATCGATTTCCACAGAGTAGAAACAGTATAATAGACCTCGGACACATCTACTGCAGGCAACCCACAAGATGGAGACCAAAATTTCAAAAAATTATTCTCACACCACTAAAATGGCATCAATTTCCACAAAGTACAAACAGCATAATAGGCCTGTGACACACCTTCCACCACAAGCTACCCATCAGATGGTGACTGAATTTTGCCAACTTTGAGTAAAAATGCTTGTCAAACTGAAAAAGAATCCAAATGTGCTACACTCGTGCCAAATTTGAAATTGGCGAACATTTTCCGAGCAAGTTCGCTTATCTCTACTGATGACGTCCCAGTAAATGGGACTCAAATAGAATGTCACAGTAAATAAAGTAAGAAAACCAATGTAGGTATTAACTCTACAGGGAGCTTTCAAATAAAGCAAATTTCAAAAGTGGTTATGGTTTAAAAACTAGATATTTATATGGGATATTTTAAGTCTATTCTTTGACCCCAATATTACAGTCAGTAATAGGGGAAGACACTTGTATCTCTTTATACCATATGAATTACCCTGGTTGGAACTCTGGTTTCTCCCTTCATTTTAATAAGGCAGTAGCTATAAATTTTAATTGATCATAGTAAAAGTTATGTTATAAACACTACATCTTACCGACTACTGTTTCATTGATTGAATGTTGGTTGCAGCGAATTAGTGGAGATGTGACACAAACCTTTTGCTGTTAATTTGTTGACAGTACTGCCCTTACTGCTCCCTTTCTGACATGCACTGAATGCAACGGCATTGTGCACAAAAGCATCAGACATGGACCATGGAGCAATAGAAGAAAAGCAAAAACGGAGCTCCAGTGGAGCTATGGGCGTAGTTACCCCTGACTCAGCTATTTAGAGATAGTAAACGGATACTTAGCCAACACATATGTGGGTAATTTGTAGGATCAACAGTTTACAGGGTGGAAATATAGGGATGGCTGCAAGAAAGAATGGGCATATATAAAATGTAGGAGGCCCTCAATAACAATAAAGAGTCACACCCACCCCATTAATCTTAAAAAAAAAATTCAAAACAGCAATGGATATAGGTAAAGTTTTAGGCTTGACGGTGGGAGGTCATTTTTGACAATGGTCGAAAATTGTGGTGAGGGAGTTGTATATAAAGTAGATGGCTCCAATTGTGTTTTGGAATTTGGTAAAGGTCTGGCGGATTTTCTGCAACTCTTCAGGGTAGGGTCCCTGGGGTGTCAGTGGCATGGAAAAGGTTTTCTGGCAATGGAGGTGCCCCAAGCATCCGGTCGTGACTGGGGGTACATGTAGATGTCAGGGTGCATGTGCATCATTAACTTTGGGAAGAGATGACACTAGTAAACTATGGAAAAATGTGAGTCATCGTAGGCATTGTGATTCTATGAGGAATGTTTTATCAAACCTTGCATACTGGAATTTTTCTCATGTACTATCACTTACCTTTACAGACCACGTACATCCCTCCATGGCAATGGCCTCTTTGACCAGTTTAATGAACCTTAACACACTTCAAACATTGATCAGAAATGGAGTGATTTAAGAGAAGGAACAAGTCTTCCTTGTATCCACTTAGTTTCTAGATTTCTTAGATTCTCCAGATCTGTGACTGATGGAGCATCTGTGTGACAGGCTGGAAAAACAAGTCAGATTCATGGAAGTCGCACCTTATAACTTATGGGACTTAGATGATCTGCTAGAACCATCTTGGTGCCAGATATCTCCAGAGGTCTTATGCAGTCTATGACATGACAGAACTGTTTTCCACATTCCACATATCCAGAAGATATAAAATCTTAACAATTGTTAAGTGATTCATTTAGACTTTCAAAATAGATGAATAATGTGTCAGAAGATATTTGAAATGAACTAAAAAATGCCAGGCTTCAAAGAACCTCTGTTCAGATCTTGAATTGTTTTTCTCGGAATTTGATATTTTTAGGATTACAGATGAAACAGGGTGGGAATCTGTTACTTTTGGCTGAACACTGAAATATATATCCATTACTGAAGTATGCCTGAAATGATTATGACACCAATAATATTATCATAGACACATAACTTACTAGAAATCTCATTATGTGTTATGTCAAGGATACGAAACAAATACTGAACATTATAGCTCTTTATGATCCTAAAGCAGGTAAGTACAGTGGCATTTAAAAGTTTGGGCACCGCTTATTAAAATTACTATTATTGTGAACAGTTAAGCAAGTTAAAGATGAAATGATCACTAAAGGGATAAAGTTAAAGATGACACATTTCCTTTGAATTTTAGGCAAAATAATGCATGTATTGGAATGTTTTACATTTTAAAAATTAAAAAAAGGAAAATGAACCTATGCGAAAGTTTGGACACCCTGCATGGTTAATACCTAGTAGCACCCCCTTTTGAAAGTATCACAGCTTTTAAATGCTTTTTGCAGCCAACCAAAAGTCTTTCTAATTTTGCTTGAGGGATTTTCATCCATTCTTCCTTGGAAAATTCTTCCAGTTCTGTGAGATTCCTGGGTCGTCTTGGATGCACTGCTCTTTGAGGTTTAACCACAGATTTCCAACCATTTTCTGATCAGGGGACTGTGTAGGCCATTGTAAAACCTGCAGCTTGTGCCTTTTGACATAGTCTGTTGTGGATTTTGACGTGTGTTTAGGGTCATTATCCATTTGTAGAAACCATTTTCTTTTCAACATCAGCTTTTTACATATGGTATTATGTTTACATCAATAATTTGTTGAAATTTCATTGAATCCATTCTTCCCTCTACCTGTAAAATGTTCCCCATACCAGTGGCTGCAACACAACCCCAAAGCATGATTGATCCACCTCCATGCTTAATGGTTTAAATTCTGTGCTCTTTTTTCTACCTACATACCTTTGATCATTGTGGCCAAAGAGTTCTATTTTAACCTCATTGGTCCACAGGACTTCTTTCCAAAATGCATCAAGTTTGTTTAGATGTTCTTTGCATACATCAGACACTGAATTTTATGGTGAGGACGCAGGGGAGGTTTTCTTCTGATGACTCTTTCAAGAAGGCCCTATCTGTGCAGTTGTCTCTGAACAGTAGAACAATGTACCACAACTCCTGAGTCTGTGAAATCTTTGTGAAGGTCTTTTGAAGTCAAGCAGGGGTTCTGATTAGCCTCTCTAGCAATCCACAAACAGCTCACACTGAAATTGTTCTTGGTCTTCTACACCGTATCTTGACCTGTCCTGTTAACTGCAATTTCTTATTTACATTTTGAACTGAGAAAAGGGTAATTTTATAATGCTTTGATATCTTCGTATAGCCTTCTTGTGCTTTGTGTGCCTCCATCATGTAATTTTCAGAGTGCTAGGCACCTGCTTACAAGAACCCATGATTGATGTTTTCTGGTGCAAGGTTAGAGGAGGTTGGGTTTTTATATAGCTGGGAAATTTGCATCACCTGGCCTTTCCTAACGATGAACAAGCCATAACCCTAACAGGCTAATTAAGGTCTGAAACCTTGGTCAATGTTATCTGAGCAAACAAATCTCTAAGGGTGCCCAAACTTTTGCATCAGCCCATTGTCTTTTTGTTATTTTTAAAATATAAAAAATTTCAATATATACATATTTTTTGCCTAAAATACAAAGGAAATGTGTCATCTTTAATCCTTTTAGAGATCATTTCATCTTCAACTTGCTTAACTGTTAACAAGAAATATTTACCCTGGGCTGGTTATTTCTTAGGTATGATATATGTAAGCTCTGCTGATAAGTGTCTGAAAACTTTGATAGTTGAGCTGTATTTTCACTGTATATATTTTTACATAATCCTATTTACCCTTCCAAAACAGGTGATTTTAGTTTTCACACTTTCGGCTTTTCCTACCTTTTCCCAAGACCCATAACTTTCATTTCTCTGTAATGTGGGGGTTTGCTTTTTTGCATTACATCATTTTCTTCACCATATAACATACTGCAAATTGGAAATAAAATTCCAGTGAAATGGAATAATGAAAAAAAAACTGCAATGGTTTAGTTTTTAAGGCAATTATTGTGAAGTCAAATTCACGTGGGAACCTAATTTTCAAAGTCAGTATGATTACAACAATATCAAACTTGATTAGTTCATTATTATTATTTAAAAGGAAACTATCATCTGATACATGCTGTGCGATCCAAGGGCAGCATGTATCAGGTGTTGACTGTATGATCTCAGCCAGGTATGTTTGATCGTAGAACGCAGCGGCGTTCCTTACGCACTTAAATTGCCATGATGCCATTGCCTATCTAATATCCCTGTGTGGAGGGATGTGATGCCGAGTTATTCCTGATAGGGACTACATGTGCCATTCCCTGATGAATCAAGCTGTTGAGGAAACGCATCAAGAGGCACACAGGGTAAGTCCAGGGCTCGGTAGTATGCAAAGGGCTAGTTGTGGACTGCCCTTCTAAGGTGGGAGTCTCTGGGTGCCAGGGTCAACCTAACTACAGGGATTGACAGGGATAATACCGGGACCTCCTCTGGAAGTCGCAGAGGAAGGAGGAGAGGAAAATCACAGAATACACAACATCCAGTGAGATTGTTCCTTTTTCTGCAACCTCTACTGTATACCTGGCTCTCAGCCAGCTCTTGTATCTGTATGCTACTTTATAGTACATGGACATGCTAACCCTCTATGTTGCGTGAATAATGTCATAAATGTTTCTTCCCAAACAGGGAGTTGGGCTTTTTGCTTATATGTTTATTGTATACTAGATGGTGGCCCGATTCTAATGCATTGGGTATTCTAGAATATGTATGTAGTTTATTTATGAAGATTTAAGAATAATGCAATGAATACAAAGGATTTTCCGGATAAAATATATACATTATCATTATGCCTTGCTGCTGCTTTTCTGTCATCCTCAGTGGCGTATTTTCGCTTACGACTCATTGGAAGACAGGAAGCGTAAATCGTGATAGCGTACAGTAAAGAAGTCTCTGTTCAGCGCACTGTGACTGACAGAACGTGTTCAGTGAACGTGTCTGAACTATGTAGCAATGTGACTGACAGAAAGTATTCAGTAAATGTGACAGAAGTACGTCACACTGTGACTGACAGAACGTGTTCAGTAAAAGTGAGTGAACTATGTCGCACTGTGACTGAGAGAACTTGTCCAGTAAACGTGACTGAACTACATCACACTGTGACTGACAGAACTTGCTTAGTAAACATGAGTGAACTACGCAGGGCCGGCGTCAGCACCCACCGCCGCCCTCACACATCGTGCCATATCGCGCAATAATTATTTTCCCCTCCATTTGCTCTCTAACACAGGTTCTGTGACAGTCCCTGTGACATTACTAAGGCCGCGGTCGGGTATCTAAGGGGCGTGCCCGCACCACTCCCCCAGCAACACCCACATTCAATCCGGAGGCAGCTGAGCAGACCAATCAGCGACGCGGATTTCCGTTACAGACAGACAGAATTAGACGATTATATAGTAGACGTTTGTTGGTATCACTGTTTGCGCACACACACACATATGTATATACTGTATATATATATATATATACACTGCTCAAAAAAATAAAGGCAACACTCAAATAACACATACTAGATTTAACTGAATGAAATATTCTCATTGAATACTTTGTTGTGTACAAAGTTGAATGTGCTGTCAACATAATCACACAAAAATCGTCAATGGAAATCAAATTTTTGAACCAATGGAGGCCTGGATTTGGAGAGACCCCAAAATGAAAGTGGAAACAAGTCCAAATGAAAATCAAAACAAGACAAAATTAAAGTGGAAACAAGTCATAATGATGCTCAGTATTGTGTGTGGCCTCCACGTGCCTGTATGACCTCCCTACAACACCTGGGCATGCTCCTGATGAGGTTGCGGCAGTTCTCCTAAGGGATCTACTACCAGACCTGGACTAAAGCATCTATCAACTCCTGGACAGTTTGTGGTGCAACGTGACATTGGTGGATGGAGCGAGACATGAAGTCCCAGATGTGCTCAATCGGATTCAGGTCTGGGGAACGGGCAGGCAGTCCATAGCTTCAATGTCTTCATCTTGCAGGAACTGCTGACACACTCCAGCCACATGAGGTCTGGCATTGTCCTGCATTAGGAGGAACCCAGGGCCAACTGCACCAGCATATGGTCTCACAAGGGGTCTGAGGATCTCATCTCGGTACCTAATGGCAGTCAGGCTACCATTGGCGAGCACATGGAGGGTTGTGCTGCCCTCCAAAGAAATGCCACCCCACACCATTACTGACCCACTGCCAAACCGGTCATGCTGAAGGATGTTGCAGGCAGCAGGTTCACACTCAGCACATGTGATAGACGTGACAGAGTCTGGAGATACCGTGGAGAGCGATCTGCTGCCTGCAACATCCTTTTGATGTGCACTGTACTGCTTGAATAATGAATTACTTTTATTCTATACGTGGGAATACAGCAAGAGCAAATTGGTATAGTGCTATGTACATACAATAGTAAAAAAGTAGTTTCTATGTCTCTGCATGTCATCACTTTTTGCTCTGTTAGTATGGCTGTGGAAGGATTTTCTAGCAGCCCCACTCCTGCCCTGACAGCACCCACAAGATCACTATGATGGAAATATAACTGGCACCCGACTGTAGTAAACATTTTGTCATGGGTTGTTAAAGAGCAGCTAAAGTCAAGAATACCTAAAGTTGGGAAGGAAATCGGTATATCATAGGAGCGATTCTCTCACACATACATATCATTGTATTGTTTTCTTCCTCTTAGTCCATAGAACAATTGTGTTTTTGTTATATTTTGTGCTCTGCAGTTGCACAACACGAATGAAACATTTTTTTTTTTTAGAACATTAATGCTTCTTAGAAAATCTAAACGTATCCGAGCGGACTAACAATCCTATTCCTTTCCCATATATTGTACGTTGAATACAAACAGAACTATGTTCGTCTGCAGCAATAGACGTAGCAGCGCCAATTAAAACAGAGCTGACAATGCTTTCACGTTTAGAAGTAAGTGGTGGGTTTGTGATCACTCAACAATGGCCAGGCTGAGTCACTTTGAAGGTGTATTGAATTTTACACAATTTGGTTGAATTTCCTTTATTTTACAAATCTCTAAAATTGTGCTAAAGGAAATAACAAAAAACAACAGGAAAATGCTGGGAAGAAGCCAAAGAATTGCAAATGATCAAATGTGATTTCTGCAGAAGCTGTAAAGAGCAGTGAAGGTCATGCACAGTTTATGGCTGGAAGAAAGTCTTGTATTCATTCTTCTCATTAAATCTCTCTGTTCAAGACATACAAGTAATTTAAAAAGTCACATTAAGGATCCTTTCTAACAACTCCCTAATGTCTTTTTGCTTCTTGCGTGCGGCAAATTAAATTGTTGCACCTAAGAAAAATAGGCCAAAGCAATAATATATGAGTGAAATTTAGTCACTGGTCCCTGTAGTCCAGGAAAGCGCTAAGAAATACATTATGCAACTTTCTAAGGGTCCATACATTCACTGTATTATTGCTTTGTATTTGTACATGCACCTATAATGTACTGCCCCTGCATGCACTTATAATGTATTGCCTCTTCATGCACCTATTATGTACTGCCCTACCTGCACCTATAATGTATTGCCCTATCTGCACCTATATAATGTATTGCCCCTGCATGCACCTATAATGTTCTGCCCTACCTGCAAATATAATGTACTGCCCCTGCATGCACCTACTGCATAATTTTTTGCTCCTATATATCTACTTTAAGTTTAAAAGAGATAAAAACACTTTTGGGAGCATTTTTTTCAACTAAATGCATTTTTTTTTACTTAAATTATTCTTTTTACTGTAAGGTTTTATTAGGTTTTTTCTAAACTGATTTTTTATTGAAGTTTTTTAATACAATACAAAGCAAAATAATTAATACTAATAGAAGGGAGGGAAGAAGGTGGGGTAAGGAAGGAGGAGAGGTTTAGGAAGCAGATGAACTGGGAACTACAAGGGAAATTGGTAAACTAACTACGATGGTCCTACTAGTAAATTTGCACTCTATAACCAATTTAATTTCAAACAGAAAAACAAGTACTGCATGTATCATTAGGGATCATATGTCTATCTGGTATCTTAAACTTAGATTCCGAAGAAGTACTTTAATAGTTGAGTTTGCCTCTAATTTCTCAGAAAAGATGCAAGACGCATGTTGTACGAGGCCTAGTCATGATGTGCGGGAGGCCTAGTCAGTGACTAGTCAGCAATATAGGCACTGAAAACTAGATGGTAACTTACTTGGAAGAAGACCGAAGACCTGCTGTTATTGAAGACCAGACTGGAACCATAAGGCCACTTGCACATGTTGAGTAGATGGTGAGTTTTTACCTCAGTATTTGTAAGCTAACACAACACCGGAAGCGGAACAGTCAGAACAAAGTTCACACAGTCAGAATTTGGTGAGTATTTTACCTCAGTATTTGCCAAAACCAGGAGTGGAACAATCAGGCCGGCGTCACACTCACCGTAGAAAAAAACGGACCGTATTGTACGAGCGTAATACGCCAAAATGTTGCCGGCACAACAATCCGTATTTCATCCGTTGTCAGGGTGCTGCTGCATATTTTGCGCATGTAAGCATCCGTATGCAATCCGTATGACATACGTACAGCGCTTTTTTCTCGCAGCCTTGCAAAATGGACATTTAACGGTTTTTAGTCCTGAAACTCATTCAAATCATCATCAGCAAGGCTATTTATTGCCTCTGCATTCGGTTGCAACCCCAAATCTTGCCATTTTTGTGGTGTGCTTGTGTTGGAGTCCTGCTGCTTGCTTGCTAACATGTCTGACACTCTTCAGTTCACCCCAACTGATCGAGTGTTGTACAACTGGGTTTTGTCCCAGCTTTGGCCAGCCTTACCCAGTGATCGTTGATCCGCAGAGGAGGAGGCGAATGTAGGTGCATCCGCATTTGAGGCAACTCCTCACTAAAGGCCATTTTCACCGCCTTTATGCATCGCTGCGGACTCATCCCGACAAGTTCATCAAAGCATGTGTTGTCCTGCACAATTTCACTCGAATGCATGATTGTGGCCCATCTGATGTTGGTGAAAGTGTGTTGACCAATGGGGATATGCCTAGCTCACATGTAATCTCTGTACGTCATCCACTCTCAGGACTGAAAACCCGTGATCTGTTTACCCAGTATTTTGTGTCACCTGAAGGTACTACAACATGGCAAGATGATGCATTATCTATGCTGTAATGTTTGTGTGTGTGTATTTAAGTAAAGCATTTTTTGTACACATACTCTCTGTCTGGTGTTAATGGTCATAACAGATGTATTGGTGGTTGAGTACAAACAAATTATGTAAAAATAGTCCAAACTTTTTTAAAAAAATAGATATTTATATGTGCAAACTGCCACTTGAGGTAGTGACTACCATATTTGCTTCATATGGTATATGTATTTACAGCACAAAAGTGTAAGTGTGCATTCTTACACAAGTACCAAAATAAGGCATGACAAAATTACAAATGTTTCTATACATAATAGTATATAAAGACAAAAACCAATAGTCAATATGGCTAGTGCTGATCATGTGACACATATGTGGGATTGGTCACATTATACAAGTGCAAGATGCATTTGACAACTGTGAGTCTAATTAAATATCAAAAAATAAAAAACGTTCACTATGTATAGTGAAGACCATAGGTAACCCATATGTTTGGTTCACAAGATTTGACTTCTGCAAATATGCAATAGACAACATGGATTAAAAAAAAAAAATAACACACTTTTCCATAAATAATAATAAATAAGCAAAATAACAAACTGTCACTATCACTAGTGTGCACCATATCTGCCCCATATGGTTGGGTTCTAAGACTAGATTAATGCAATGATGCATTAGCCAACAATGTTTAAAATGGATGGGGAAAAAATAACAAACATTGTATAAATTATAAGATCTAACGAAATCATAAATTGTCACCTAGCCCATATCCCACCAGCTAAGTACCATATGCTGTTTGTAGGCATTCAGATGAGTGCAAATATGCGTTTACACAACATGGTGTAAAACTAAATGTTAAAAAATAACAAACTTTGTCATAAATAATAAGAGATAATGAAAATAACAAAGGTTGAGCATGCCTACTCAAGAGCATATTGGAACCATATGTTTCTTACATGCATCTAGATTAGTGCACATTTCTTTTGCACAACATGAGCCTAAAGTAAATATAAACATTAAAAGAATGCTTTTTAAATCATAATATGCACTGTGTTCCAAATTATTATGCAAAAATTGTTTAGGAGTGATAAGGTAAGAATTTTTTGTTTGTCAGTTAAACTCATTGATGGTGTGTGTGTCAGGGCTCTTTATATCACTGCAAGCAATTGCAGACACCTGCATGGGCGTACCCAGGATCAAAACTAGGGGGGGGGCAAGCCAATGTCGCATCTTATAAAGCTTACATCATATACACTGTACATTATACTGCATATTAGGTATGGAGCGTTAGAACTGTTGTATATTGTATAATACAGCAGTGTATGTGACACTACGCTGTATATACCATATATTATACATGGCACACCACCTCTATACAAAGAATAAGAGGCATTATAACCTGTATATGAAAAGTATAATACAGAAGTGTATATACACTCTATATACCGCACACGATGTGTATGACCTGTATACACCATATACTACACTCTATATACCGCACACGATGTGTATGACCTGTATACACCATATACTACACTCTATATACCGCACACGATGTGTATGACCCTGTATACACCATATACTACACTCTTATTTTGAAGTAAAAAAAATAAAAATAAACAGGAACAAACACAATACTTAAAATAAAGAAGAAGTCAAGTTAAAAATCAACAAACTTACTGGTATTTCAATGGGAACTATGGGCCTGCTTTTGGCTAATGAGATGGTCAATGTTCGGTTCCATATTTTCACAAGTGAAGCAATTTTTCTCTTCTTGATATCATTATTTCCTAGGGATTCCAAATTGCTATTAGTAAAATACCAATATATATACAGCGCTACAAAAACAATATACCAGCAATAAAACTGCCCACACAAGAGACATACAGCCTGCACTGCCCATCATTGCAGCCTTGCCAATCCATATCATTTCATCCTCATCAATGCACATAGTGGCGCAACTCCGCTTTTAGCTCAGGCTCAGACTGGTGTGGTGCCAAAGTCCCTAATAGGCAGGTAAATGTCCCCATAGGCAGCATTGATCCCCAATAGGCAGCATATGTCCTCAATAGGCAGCATAGGTCCCCAATAGGCAGCATAGGTCCCCAATAGGCAGCATAGGTCCCTAATACGCAGCATATGTCCTCAATAGGCAGCATAATCCCCCATAAGCAGCATAGTAGTCCCCAGTAGGCAGCATAATCCCGCATAAGCAGCATAGTCCCCAATAGCCAGCATAATCCCCCAATAGCCAGCATTATCCCCCTATAGCCAGCATAATCCCCCAATAGCCAGCATAATCCCCCAATAGCCAGCATAATCCCCCAATAGCCAGCATAATCACCTAATAGCCAGCATAATCCCCCTATAGCCAGCATAATCCCCCAATAGCCAGCATAATCACCTAATAGCCAGCATAATCACCTAATAGCAGCATAATCCCCCTATAGCCAGCATAATCCCCCAATAGCCAGCATAATCCCCCAATAGCCAGCATAATCCCCCAATAGCCAGCATAATTCCCCTATAGCCAGCATAATCCCCAATAGCCAGCATAATCACCTATAGCCAGCATAATCCCCCTATAGTCATCATAATCCCCCTATAGCCAGCATAATCCCCCATAGCCAGCATAATCCCCCTATAGCCAGCATAATCCCCCAATAGCCAGCATAATCCCCCTATAGCCAGCATAATCCCCCTATAGCCAGCATAATCCCCCTATAGCCAGCAGAATCCCCCTATAGCCAGCAGAATCCCCATAGCCAGCATAATCACCTATAGCCAGCATAATCCCCCTATAGCCAGCATAATCCCCCTATACCAGCATAATCCCCCTATAGCCAGCATAATCCCCCTATAGCCAGCAGAATCCCCCTATAGCCAGCGAATCCCCCATAGCCAGCATAATCACCTATAGCCAGCATAATCCCCCTATAGCCAGCATAATCCCCCTATAGCCAGCATACCCCCCTATAGCCAGCATAATCCCCCTATAGCCAGCATAATCCCCCTATAGCCAGCATAATCACCCTATAGCCAGTATAATCCCCCACAGGCCGGGCCCGGCGTCAAAAAAAAAAAAAAAGCCAGTACTCACCTATCTCCCCCGCTGCTCTGAAGAAGCGCGCTCTGGACTCCGTCTTCTCCTGAGTCCTGGCACAGGCGGCGTGATGTCATCAGGGCGCGCAGGCGGCGTGATGACGATCACGTCGCCTGTGCTGCATATGGAAGGCCGCAAGGCCTTCCTAACTCAGCACATTGCGCCCGCGATTAAAGGGCCCGCCGCCCGCCGGCAATGAACTGTCAGATCAATGTCGGCGGGGCCGACGGGCCGGAACATGCACCGTGCGCCCCTGCTTCTAGGGGGGGGCACTTGCCCCCCCTGCCCCACGGTGGGTACGCCCATGGACACCTGTGCTAATTAGTTTGGCAGGTGTGTCCAATGAAAGGCAAGACTACTTAAGAAGGCTGTCCCACATTATTAAGCAGCCTACATTTTCTGCCAAAATGGGAAAGAAAAAGGATGTGCCGGCTGCTGAGAAGCAACAAATTGTGGAGTGTTTAGGTCAAGGCATGACTACAATCAACATTGCCAAGACACTTCATCGTGATCATCGCACAATAAAGAAGTATGTAGCTGATTCACAGTACACACGTGTGCGTGCTGATAAGGGAAAATTGAGGAGTCTTTCCTACAGGCAATTACATCAGGTTAAAAGAACAGCGGCAAAAAAGCCTTGTCATAGCAGCAGACAAGTTTTTAAAGCTGCTGGTGCCTCCAACGTCCCCCGAACAACAAGATGCAGGGTCCTTCAGAGGTTTGCAGCTGTGCGTAAGCCATCCTGTCGACCTCCTCTATCCACTGCACACAAGCAGAAAACGGCTCCAGTGGGCAAAACAATACATGAAGACTGACTTCAAAACTGTTTTGTTCACCGATGATTGCCGTGCAACGCTCGATGGTCCAGATGGATGGAGTGGAGGAAGGCTGGTTGATGGACACCCCATGCAAACACGGCTACGGCGCCAACAAGGAGGAGGTGGAGTAAATGTTTTGGGCTGGAATCATGGGGAGAGAGATTGTCGGCCCCTTTAGGATCCTGAAGGGGTAAAGATGAACTCCATAGTGTATGTTGAGTTTCTCAAACAGCACTTCCTGCCATGGTTCAAGAAGAAGAACCATGCATTCCGCAGCAAGATCATTTTCATGCATGATAATGCACCGTCTCATGCTGCACATAACACATCTGCATCTCTGGCTGCTATGGGCATAAAAGGGGACAAACTTATGTTGTGGCCCCCATGCTCCCCTGACCTCAACCCCATTGAGAACCTCTGGAGCATCATCAAAGGGAGTGTCTATGATGGCGGGAGTTCACATCTAAGCAACAGCTCTGGGAGGGTATTCTGTCCTCATGCAAAACAATTGAAGCAGAAACCATCCAAAACCTAACAAATTCAATGGACAGAGAGTTCAGAAGCTCCTTTCGAACAAGGGGTCCTATGTGCAAATGTAACATCACCTAGAATAAAGTTTTGAGTTGAAAACTGTTTATTTCAGTTTGTAATAACCTGCTAATGATTATAATCTCAAAAATGACCCTTCTTTTGTTCTTTATTAAAATGAAAAGGTTGAAAACTCTGCTGTGCATAATAATTTGGAACATGCATTTTGAGTGCAGTTTGAGTGTTTTTTATTTTTTAAAAAATATACTGTTATCATAGGCAAATTGTACAAAAACCTTTCAATTGTACTCTATTAGTTATTTGACTGGAAAATTGCAATGACTGCAATTCCTATAGGTAATTTGGGAAAATCTGAGAAAATATTATTTGCATAAGAATTTGGAACACAGTGTATAAGTAAAATAAAAAATCACAGCTGGTGGTATGTGGGTGGTGGGGTTCGCATGTTCCCAGCATCTCTGTTGGTTGGCTTGGATGACCACCTTGACCATCACCCTGTTGTGGTGGTTTTTCTGGGCTCTGAGCTAACATCTGCCCACGGTCAGGTTGGTGTGTGGGCACATTGCCATACAGATAAGGGACATTATATTCCTGTGTAAGATGATACCCACGAGAATCATACCCCCAATATGACCATGTTGAGCACATCCAGGTTGGGACCAGCCTCCAACACTGGATCTGTACAAGTGGTCATATTGGGAAGTCGGATTATAGGCAGCCATTTGACCTGTTGTTGCCAAGGTTGGTTCGGTGGGGGAATGGGATGAGGTGTAGGCGCCATGCAGGAGGATCCTCAGATCTGTTGGGAAATGAAAGGGGAGTAGAACATGTAGGAGAGGTGAGCCTAAACTGCATATGTGTTATGAAAACCAAAGAAGGAACTAGGGAGCTATATATACAGTCCCTAAGAAAGGGTTAATTGAATTAATAAGGTCAAATACTCAATATAACCACAGAAAGAGGGGTAATAGCACAATTCATAAAGTTTATTCAAACAAAAATGTACAAAATTGGACAAGGTATAAGGGAGACATACAAAAGTTTTAAAATAGATAAATGCTACATGCCAGTAAGGCTGCAATAGCAGAGAAACTGACGTCATCCAGCATGATAGTAAATGAATTAAATGAGTAGTAGAGCGGCGTTACATAATAATAACAACACATCATAGTCAGACAAGGAGTATAATAAATATAATGGGCAAATAGCCAAAAGATAACATTTAAATGCTATATTACCTTTTGACGAAGCCGATGCAGTGAAACGCGCATCGGGGCTCGTTTATACACCGCCATCCCAGCACTGTATATGCGATCTCCTATCATGCACAAGGCCTTATTAATTCAATTAACCCTTCCTTAGGGACTGTATATATAGCTCCC
>JARQOD010000005.1:492656108-492689195 GCA_033576555.1 Oophaga sylvatica
CCTGTCCGTGTTCCTGACTCCCTGAGACCCAATCCGTGTTCCTGATGTTCCAGTCCGTGTTCCTGACTCCCTGAGATCCAAATCCGTGTTCCCGATGTCCTGTCCGTGTTCCAGTGTCCCTGAGATCCAGTCCGTGTTCCTGATGTTCCAGTCCGTGTTCCTGACTCCCTGAGATCCAATCCGTGTTCCTGTCCGTGTTCCTGACTCCCTGAGACCCAATCCGTGTTCCTGATGTTCCAGTCCGTGTTCCTGACTCCCTGAGATCCAAATCCGTGTTCCCGATGTCCTGTCCGTGTTCCAGTGTCCCTGAGATCCAGTCCGTGTTCCTGATGTTCCGATGTCCTGCCGGTTCCTCCTTGGTCTACCCTGTGATGACATCTGTCCTGGGTCAGTGTCTGATGTTCTCCTGCTGAGCCTGTGCTACGCCTGAGGCCTGAGAGAGAGGCCATCCTAGTATGCCCGTGCCAGATGACCCTGGACTTCATCAACCCGTGATGACCCCGCCATCGTCTGACGTTCGTCCTGGGCCGGTGTCTGATGTTCTCCTGCTGAGCCTGTGCTACGCCTGAGGCCTGAGAGTGAGGCCATACTAGTATGCCCGTGCCAGATGATCCTGGACTGCATCAACCCGTGATGACCCCGCCATCATCTGAAGTCTGTCTGAGGTCGGTGTCTGATGTTCTCCTGCTGAGCCTGTGCTACGCCTGAGGCCTGAGAGAGAGGCCGCCCAAGTATGCCCGTGCCAGATAACCCTGGACTGCATCTACCCGTGATGTCCTCCAGCACTCGTCTGTGATCCTGAGTCGTGTACCTTCTCTGATGTGCGGAATCGGGAGCCCGGTCTTATGTTCTGTTTTTGTACTGTGTTTCTTTAAGTAAACTTTATGTTTCTTCTTACCTGAAGTTGTGCGGTGTTGTCTAGTCCTGCAGGTCGCCACCTTGCCCACATGCTCAGCTGCCACGGATTCCGGTCACTGCCCTTCCCTAGTCCGGGCAGGCCCGGGTCTCCCTCCGTGGTCCAGTGGGTCCACATTCTCTTATCATCTGGGATCCATGCCTCACGTCGCCGTGGACTGGCCGTGTAAGGAAAAGGTTGTCCCATTTTGTATAGGGCCTGTACCAGCCTCCATTTTGTCAGTTCACACAGCCACAGACTTTTAGCTACACAGGGCCTATTAGCATATTCAGTACGGCCAGCTTTGATGTCCACTATGAATCAATAGGCCTTTACATGCTAATTGGTTTAGGCCAGGGTCTGAATAATATGGTCAGTCGTATGGTAACTAGCTCAAGCTCAAGCCATTGTTTCCTGCTCCATATGAATTGCAGGCCAGTTAATATGCGTGCTTCAAAGCAAATGGGGAAGGGCCTAGCAGGGTTAAAAGCTGTAGCCAAGAAGAGGCTGGTCTCTCATTCCATTTTCACACACAGAAGCACCAGGGACAGACTTGCCAAATGGAGCTGCAGCACATGCATTGGGGGCTGTCCAGCAACTGAAGACTTTCCTGGGGAACGCAGAGCTCCATGCCTCCCATGACCATACTACAACCCGGTAATATTGATCTATAGCTAATACCTTTAAGCCTTGTACATTATTGTTGTATTCTTACTCTGACTGCAAATCCATTGTAATTACGTTGTATAGCTTTACTGTATATTCCTGTAATTATCTAGTGCGCCCTTAAGGCAAATTAAACCATAAAATTAATCTTGGGCTGATGCTTTTACTCTGATCACGAATCTTAGAATACCCAGTGGGTAACAGGACACCTTCCCCGGTGGCCATTTGCTCTAGGTGCAGTTCTCTTACTGACCTGAGAGACAAAGGGGGGCGCCGGAGAGCTGTACCTGTGGAGTTACGTCCCATTGGTGACGTGGGAGGAAAGGGGTCGTCCGTCACATTTGGTAGCGGCGGTGGTATCAGAAGCTGTGATACCCGGGCTACCGTGTGGCGGTCGGCTTAGTTCCTCACAAATTGGTGGCAGCGGTGGGATCAGAGTAATAGTGTGCGTGGGACCCCTACTCCCAGACACTAGAGACTACCAGCAGTACTTTCACTGCTGGGGTCTTAAGGTCAGCCCAGCACTAGACGGTCAGAGTGTAAATATAACAAGTTGTGTGCAAGGTCAGGGTTGCAGCTGTGTTTCAGTAACCAAAGGTTCCCAAGATGGCGGAAGGCACCAGGAGTAGGGCAAAGGGGGAGGCCAATGCTGTGGCCTATGAGGGGTTCGATACCGATGAGGGGGAGCTCAGCCAGGGCTCCCCAAGGAGCCCGACCCCCGTGCTCAGTCTCACAGTGGACTGCCCACCCCCTGCCCGTCCCAGCCTGTCCAGATCGGAGACCCTCTTCCAAGCGGCTATGGCACAGCTCGAGGCTGGTAATGACGCCGCCTATGAAAGACTCCTGGTGGCGGCAGAGACAGCAGCAGAGCGTGAGCAAGCAGCGGCAGAGAAAGCAGCAGAGCGTGAGCAAGCAGAACGCCGTGAAGCTGCGGAGCGTGAGCAAGCAGCAGCAGAGCGTGCAGCGGAGCGGGAGCATACAGAACGCCATGAAGCTGCGGAGCGCCGGCACCGACTGGAGATGGCTCAGCACGGGCCCCCACTGGAGCACCAGGCCCACCGGAGACAAGGGCTCCCAAGGTCCGGGCGGAGGACTTTCCCTTACTTGAAAAGGATGGAGACCTGGATTCCTTTCTGCTTGCTTTTGAGAGGACATGCCTCCAACATCATCTGGCCCCGGATCAGTGGGCAAGGTACCTGACCCCCCGTTTGAGGGGTAAGTCCCTGGAAATTTTGGGGGACTTACCTGCCGGGGAGGAGCAGGACTACAACAGCATCAAGCGGGCCCTGATCCAGCACTACAACCTCACCCCGGAGTCGTACCGCAGGAAGTTCAGGAGCCTGCAGCGGGGTTCAAAGGACACCTGGACCGACCACATGCGGCCCTGCTGAGAGCTGCGGAGCACTGGACCTCGGGTCTAGAGCTCACTACCCGCCAGGAGGTCCAGGAACTGTTTGTCGTGGAGAAATTTTTGTGGAACTACCCAGAGGACCTCCAGCAGTTCCTCCGTGACCGGAAACCAAAGGGGGCTTCTGCTACAGCTGCCCTGGCAGACGAGTATGCCAACAACAGGGCGCCGGAGCCAAAGAAGCCTGCCAGCAGCACCTGGAGAGGGGTAAGCCCAATCCTGCCCCAGCCCCATATCCAGCCCCCAGAGTGCAAGGGGTGTACCCCCTGGCTGCCCTCTCCAGGCCAGGAACAGAACCCAGACGTTGCCATAATTGCAATCAGCCAGGACACTTTAAGGCTGCATGTCCCCAGCGCCAGAAGGCCCCATCCCTGACCCAGAAACCGTCCACTGTTTTGTGTGTGGGAGGGGTGGTGGGAGGTCCCTAGACAATTACCAACCCGTCACCATCGGCCGCTCAGCGGTCATGGGACTGCGGGACACAGGCGCTGAACGAACCCTGGTACGCCCTGAGGTGGTGTCCCCTCAAGACTTGGTACCTGGGAAAACCCTTTCCGTCTCCGGAATTGGAGGCGTTGAACCGGCGCTGCCCGTTGCCAAGGTGTATTTGGATTGGGGTGCCGGGAGGGGGATGCGGGAGGTGGGAGTAACGCCGAATATTCCTGCAAATGTGTTGCTTGGGACCGATTTGGGGCGGCTAGTGTCCCAGTATGTGGCCACTGAACCCCCAAGTCCGGCTCCCCAAGAATGTCATGACTCTACTGTGAATGCTAATGTTAATGTATTGAATGTGCCTCCAACAGTGGAGGAGGGAGTGAAACCTGATGGTAAGCCATGCACTGACACTACACACACAGGGCTCACAGTGAGGACAGGTGAGGAGGCTGTAGGGGAGAGCTCAGAGGTGGAGGGAGGGGCTGCTATGGGCAGTGTAGGGCCCCTAAGTGAATCCAGCCTGCTGAGTCTAGGGCCCCTGCAGGAAGAGGAACAGGCCATGGGGGGAGGGGTGTCCCGGGAGAGGAGCCACCAGGTAGGACCCCAGGTCAGGAGTTCCCCACATCCGGGATGTCAGGAAGTCAGGGAAGTCTGCCTGACCCGGCGACTTGGTCAGAGGAGGAGGGAAAGCAGGCGCTACCCGTGGTCTCAGCGGTCGTGGCCGCTGTTACCAGGAGTGGGAGCGCTGAAGCCCAAGGAGCCTTGCGGAGGTCCGACGGTTTCCCCCTCTCTGACCAAGTGGCTGCCGAGTCAGACAGTAGCCAGGAGACAGATCCCGGGGAACTGACAGAGGACAGGGCAGTCTCATCAATTCTTGCCATATCTAGTCAGGGATTTCAGGCAGCGTTGGAAGCTGACCTTAGCCTGAAGACTCTCAAGGAACAGGCGGCACAGCCTCCCCTGGAGTCCGACCGCGAGCGAGTGGTCTGGGACCAGGGACGGCTGTACCGGGTAACGGTCCAGCAGGGTTCACCGGAGGCGTGGCCCAGGGACCGACAGTTAGTGGTGCCCCATCCGTTCAGGGCGGAATTGTTGCGGATCGCACACGAGATTCCAATGGCCGGACACTTAGGGATCACTAAAACCAGGGCCAGGCTAGCTCAGCATTTCTACTGGCCTGGAATGAGGACCGAGGTGATAGCCTACTGCCGTTCGTGTGACACCTGTCAGAGGGTGGGGAAGGCGGGGCCGCGCCCCAAAGCCCCACTGGTAACTCTGCCCATCATCGAAGAGCCTTTCTCGAGGGTGGCTGTGGATCTCATTGGACCTCTGTCCACTCCCAGCCGCTCCGGGAAATGCTTCATACTAACGGTAGTGGACTATGCCACCCGGTACCCGGAGGCGGTAGCTTTGTCGTCCATTCGGGCCGACAAAGTGGCCACTGCCTTACTGGAGATTTTCTCCAGAGTGGGGTTTCCCAAGGAAATGCTCACCGACCGAGGGACCCAGTTCATGTCGCAGCTGATGGAGTCTCTCTGTAAGCAGGTACAGGTGCAACATCTGGTGGCCAGCCCGTATCACCCACAGACCAATGGCTTGTGTGAGCGGTTCAATGGCACCTTAAAGCAGATGCTGAAGATGTTGGTCGACTCCCACGGGAGAGACTGGGAGCGGTATCTCCCACACCTGCTGTTTGCCTACCGGGAGGTTCCACAGGCCTCAACGGGGTTCTCCCCCTTTGAGCTCCTGTACGGGCGACGTGTACGGGGGCCCCTTGCTCTGGTGAAGGAAGCATGGGAAGGGGATTTAGCCACCCCTGGAGTGTCGGTCATTGAGTATGTCGTGCGCTTCCGGGACCGAATGATGGCCTTGACGCGGCTGGTGCATGACAATATGACCCAAGCTCAGGCTGACCAGAAGCGATGGTACGACCAGAATGCTTGTGAGCGGACCTACCAGGTGGGTCAAAAGGTGTGGGTACTGGTCCCTGTACCACAAAACAAGCTTCAGGTGGCCTGGGAGGGTCCATACCTCGTGCACGAGCAGCTCAACGCCGTCACCTACCTGGTCACCCTGGACCACGCCCGTGGAAGGAGGAAGGCCTTCCATGTGAACATGATGAAGGCCCATCATGAGCGGGAGGCTTATGCTCACCCAGTGTGCAACCTTCCAGAGGAAGGAGAGGCAGAAACCCTCCTCGATCTGCTCACCCAAGCCAAGTCGGGTGGATCCATCGAGGATGTGGGGGTTGGCCACCAGCTCTCGGAGGACCAACGTTCCCAGCTGGGGGCCACCCTGCACCCCTTTTGGGAGCTGTTCAGCAGCCTGCCCGGAAGGACTGAGGCAGCCGTCCATGACGTGGACACTGGTAACCACCCCCCAATCCGGCGTTCAGCATATCGGGTCTCTCTTGAGGTGCAGCAGCAGATGCGCCAAGAGATAGACGAGATGCTGAGGCTGGGGGTGATCCAAGCGTCCAACAGCGCGTGGGCTTCGCCTGTAGTCCTCGTCCCTAAAAAGGACCGAACTACGCGGTTCTGCGTGGACTACAGGGGGCTCAACGTGTGTCGGTCACCGATGCGTACCCAATGCCGCGCATCGATGACCTGCTCGACCAGCTGGCCGGGGCCAAGTACCTGACCATCATGGATCTGAGCAGGGGGTATTGGCAGATTCCCCTGAACCCTAGGGCACGGGAACGCTCTGCCTTTATCACCCCATTCGGACTGTACGAGTCCACGGTGATGCCCTTCAGCATGAAGAATGCCCCTGCCACTTTTCAGCGGATGGTCAACACGCTGCTCGAGGGACTGGAAGGGTATGCGACCGCGTACCTGGATGACATTGCCATCTTCAGTCCCACCTGGGAGGATCACCTAGAGCACCTGGCGCAGGTGCTCGGGCGGATCCAGCGAGCAGGCTTGACCATTAAGCCGGAAAAATGCCAGCTGGGTATGAGTGAGGTCCACTATCTGGGACACCGGGTAGGTGAGGGAGCTCTGAAGCCAGAGCCCGGGAAGGTGGATGCCATCGCATCCTGGCCCACCCCCAGGACCAAGAAGCAGGTGATGTCCTTTTTGGGTACTGCTGGGTACTATAGGAGGTTTGTTCCACACTATAGTGCCCTGGCCAACCCCTGACGGACCTCACCAAGAAAAGGCTGCCCGTCGCAGTCGACTGGACAGTCGCCTGCGAGACAGCTTTCCAAGCGCTCAAGACCGCCCTTTCTAGTTCTCCGGTACTACAGGCACCCGAACTTCACGCGGCCATTCTTAGTGCAGACCGACGCCAGCGACTTCGGCCTCGGTGCTGTGCTCAGCCAGGTTGACACTACGGGCCATGAACACCCCATTTTGTACCTGAGCAGGAAGCTCCTGCCGAGGGAAGTGGCCTATTCCACGATGGAGAAGGAATGTCTGGCAATTGTGTGGGCCCTGCAGCGTCTGCAGCCATACTTGTACGGACCCAATTCACCGTGGAAACAGACCACAACCCCCTCAGCTGGTTACACACGGTCTTTGGACGAATGGGAGGTTGCTACGCTGGAGCCTCGCTCTCCAGCAGTATCATTTCACCATTCCCACAAAAAAGGCAGTGACCATGGTAACGCTGATGGGTTGTCCCGGCAAGGAGAGGGTGCGGTAGGGCGCACGGGGGAACACAGGAATGTGATACCCCCTAGCGCCCTCAAAAGCAGGGAGGTGTAAGGAAAAGGTTGTCGCCATTTTGTATAGGGCCTGTACCAGCCTCCATTTTGTCAGTTCACACAGCCACAGACTTTTAGCTACATAGGGCCTATTAGCATATTCAGTAGGCCAGCTTTGATGTCCACTATGAATCAATAGGCCTTTACATGCTAATTGGTTTAGGCCAGGGTCTGAATAATATGGTCAGTCGTATGGTAACTAGCTCAAGCTCAAGCCATTGTTTCCTGCTCCATATGAATTGCAGGCCAGTTAATATGCGTGTTTCAAAGCAAATGGGGAAGGGCCTAGCAGGGTTAAAAGCTGTAGCCAAGAAGAGGCTGGTCTCTCATTCCATTTTCACACACAGAAGCACCAGGGACAGACTTGCCAAATGGAGCTGCAGCACATGCATTGGGGGCTGTCCAGCAACTGAAGACTTTCCTGGGGAACGCAGAGCTCCATGCCTCCCATGACCATACTACAACCCGGTAATATTGATCTATAGCTAATACCTTTAAGCCTTGTACATTATTGTTGTATTCTTACTCTGACTGCAAATCCATTGTAATTACGTTGTATAGCTTTACTGTATATTCCTGTAATTATCTAGTGTGCCCTTAAGGCAAATTAAACCATAAAATTAATCTTGGGCTGATGCTTTTACTCTGATCACGAATCTTAGAATACCCAGTGGGTAACAGGACACCTTCCCCGGCGGCCATTTGCTCTAGGTGCAGTTCTCTTACTGACCTGAGAGACAAAGGGGGGCGCCGGAGAGCTGTACCTGTGGAGTTACGTACCATTGGTGACGTGGGAGGAAAGGGATCGTCCGTCACATTTGGTAGCGGCGGTGGTATCAGAAGCTGTGATACCCGGGCTACCGTGTGGCGGTCGGCTTAGTTCCTCACAGGCGGCGTGGGAGCATTGGCTAGCTAGGCAAGCTATGCCATGTCCCGACGCCCCACAGCCGTGGGAAGCGTCACAGTAAGCTCTGGCCATGGACTCCGCTGAGCATGTGCGGTCTGCAGGACTTTCTCCAAGCTCCACCTGATGTGCGAACTAGACTACTTGGTCCCCACATGGTAAGTGGACTAGATGGCTCGATTCCCCGCTTGGTCAGCGGTTCGGACTTTTCGAGCTATTATTTCTGCTGCCATATTGTGAACTATGGGACTTACCGCCAAACCCAAGTGAATTTTTCTGGGGAATTTTTTTTTTACTGGGTCTTCAGAAGAGGGGGTCTGAGGAGGGGATACTGTAACGCTGGTATTCTGTACTTTGTTTTCCAGCGTTACTCTGCATGTCTTTTGCATTAACCCTTTTGCTCCTTTCCCCCTAACCAGCTGGGATACTGTTGTCGGTTACCTTTGTGGATGCTGCTCAGTTCCCGGCTCTGCTGCGTACCCGTACTTGCGTGAGTGGCTCCGCTGCTTTGCATGACCGCCCGCATGTGCGGTCCCTGACCTGCTGTAAAAGCCGTCCGTAGCTTGCAAAGTCCTCTGCAGTGGTGCATGACTTACTACGTGTGTGGCAGCAGCCATTGTTGGGTTCCCTCTGTGTTGAGCTGTCTGGCTCTGCATAGGGGGCGCGGCCCACACCTGTCCTGCTTTTATATGGATTGGGTGTTTACTAGAATTACTGCTCCAGCCTATCGCTGTGAAGCAGCTCATATATAAAGTTCCCCAGCCCTAGTGGGCGTTGCCAGAGCTTCACATTGAATCCACATTGAATCCCTGAACTTAGCCGTATGTGGTTGTGTGTTCAGCTCCTGCTCTGAATTTGATCAGCTCTGGAGAGCTGATTCCCTGTTCCTGCTGTGTCTTGTTCCCTGATCCTGGATCTAACCCGGTACCTGTATGTCTGAACTGTGTCTTGTGTTTCCGCCTATGCTGGGGGCTGATTACCCAGATCGCCATTCCTGGAGGCTGTATATTCAGGCCTGTTCCTGCTGTGTCTAATTACCTGAACCCCTGATCTTGGATCGCATCCTATACCTGACTGTCTGAACTGTGTCCTCTGTGTTATGTTCCTGAAATCCTGCTGTGTCCAGAACCCTGTGCCAGTGACTGTGAATCCTTGCTATATAACCTGAGTTCATCTTGGAAGGAGGAGTCCGGTGTGTGCTGAGTTTCTGTTACTCTGTGCTCAGCTTCTGTGCAATCCCCGGCCAGCTCCCGTTGAGCCTGGCGGGGCTTGCACCAGACCGCTGGGGTTCCTTTTCAGGTCACTGTCAGATGTCCGGATCCTATGCCTGATGACCATGGCCTGATGTCCGATGTCCGACGACCACTTCCAGATGTCCGGATCCTATCCTCCCTGCCTGATGTCCGGGTCCTGCCGATTGTTGCCAGATGTCCGGAGCCTGCTGATCGGTGTCAGATGTCTGGATCCTATGCCTGATGACCATGGCCTGATGTCCGATGTCCGACGACCACTTCCAGATGTCCGGATCCTATCCTCCCTACCTGATGTCCGGAGCCTGCTGATCGATACTAGATGTCCGGAGTCCGAGGACCGTGTCCTCCCTGATGACCACGGCCTGATATCCGATGTCCGATGACCACTTCCAGATGTCCGGATCCTATCCTTCCTGCCTGATGTCCGGATCCTGCCGATCGTTGCCAGATGTCCGGAGCCTGCTGATCGGTGCCAGATGTCCGGAGTCTGATTCCTGAGATCCAATCCGTGTTCCTGTCTGTGTTCCTGACTCCCTGAGATCCAGTCCGTGTTCCTGATGTTCCTGTCCGTGTTCCTGACTCCCTGAGATCCAATCCGTGTTCCTGTCCATGTTCCTGACTCCCTGAGACCCAATCCGTGTTCCTGATGTTCCAGTCCGTGTTCCTGACTCCCTGAGATCCAAATCCGTGTTCCCGATGTCCTGTCCGTGTTCCAGTGTCCCTGAGATCCAGTCCGTGTTCCTGATGTTCCAGTCCGTGTTCCTGACTCCCTGAGATCCAATCCGTGTTCCTGTCCGTGTTCCTGACTCCCTGAGACCCAATCCGTGTTCCTGATGTTCCAGTCCGTGTTCCTGACTCCCTGAGATCCAAATCCGTGTTCCCGATGTCCTGTCCGTGTTCCAGTGTCCCTGAGATCCAGTCCGTGTTCCTGATGTTCCAGTCCGTGTTCCTGACTCCCTGAGATCCAATCCGTGTTCCTGTCCGTGTTCCTGACTCCCTGAGACCCAATCCGTGTTCCTGATGTTCCAGTCCGTGTTCCTGACTCCCTGAGATCCAAATCCGTGTTCCCGATGTCCTGTCCGTGTTCCAGTGTCCCTGAGATCCAGTCCGTGTTCCTGATGTTCCGATGCCCTGCCGGTTCCTCCTTGGTCTACCCTGTGATGACGTCTGTCCTGGGTCAGTGTCTGATGTTCTCCTGCTGAGCCTGTGCTACGCCTGAGGCCTGAGAGAGAGGCCGTCCTAGTATGCCCGTGCCAGATGACCCTGGACTTCATCAACCCGTGATGACCCCGCCATCGTCTGACGTTCGTCCTGGGCCGGTGTCTGATGTTCTCCTGCTGAGCCTGTGCTACGCCTGAGGCCTGAGAGTGAGGCCATACTAGTATGCCCGTGCCAGATGATCCTGGACTGCATCAACCCGTGATGACCCCGCCATCATCTGAAGTCTGTCTGAGGTCGGTGTCTGATGTTCTCCTGCTGAGCCTGTGCTACGCCTGAGGCCTGAGAGAGAGGCCGCCCAAGTATGCCCGTGCCAGATAACCCTGGACTGCATCTACCCGTGATGTCCTCCAGCACTCGTCTGTGATCCTGAGTCTTGTACCTTCTCTGATGTGCGGAATCGGGAGCCCGGTCTTATGTTCTGTTTTTGTACTGTGTTTCTTTAAGTAAACTTTATGTTTCTTCTTACCTGAAGTTGTGCGGTGTTGTCTAGTCCTGCAGGTCGCCACCTTGCCCACATGCTCAGCTGCCACGGATTCCGGTCACTGCCCTTCCCTAGTCCGGGCAGGCCCGGGTCTCCCTCCATGGTCCAGTGGGTCCACATTCTCTTATCATCTGGGATCCATGCCTCACGTCGCCGTGGACTGGCGGCGTGGGAGCATTGGCTAGCTAGGCAAGCTATGCCATGTCCCGACGCCCCACAGCCGTGGGAAGCGTCACACTCTGTAAATGCATGTATCTGTATGTATGTGCTCCGTGTATGCAGCATGTCTCTATGTATGTATGTGCTCTCTGTATGCATGTCTCTGTATATACTCTTTGCATTCATGTCTCTATTCACATTTTTTGTGAGTACGTCTCTGCAAGTATATGCTCTGTAAGTGCATGTATCTGTATGTATGTGCTCCGTGTATGCAGCAGGTCTCTATGTATGTTTGTGCTCTATATACACAGCATGGCTTTGTATGTATGGGCTTTATGTATGCAGCATATCTCTGTATGAATGTATGTATGTGCTTTAGCATGTTTATGGGTGTATATGTGTATATACTTAAGTGTGTGTAACATGTATTGTGTGTATAGATGTATGTAATATACCTTGTGTGGCAAATCATTTCCAAGGCACCAGAGAGATTATTCTATTCCTTTATTCAACCAAAATGCATCAGTAAAGCAATGTTTCAGCAAGCAAGCAGCATTTTTCAAGTTAAACAAAAGAGCAGATAAAGCTAATCTGCCATTTTGTGTGTGCTTGAAAAGGCCGCTTGCTGGACGAAACTGCTTTACTGATGCATTTTGGATAAGTAAAGGAAAAGAATCATCTCTCTGGTGCCTAGGAAACAATTTGTCTCTGAATGTGCTGGTAACTCGGTGGGAAGGTGACCCAAGGAAGCACAGAGCCTGTGGAGTGTTGCAAAAGGAACTCCCATTATGGACACGGTAACATACAGTGTGTGTCATATATGTTTGTGTATGTAGCATCCACATGCATAAATACCACAGATTTGAGTTCATAGGTGTAAACATGTAGTCAATCATGCATCGCTCAACGAAAGAGCAAACACTTGGATTGTTTATGCCAGAACAAAAATCAATATTTCTCAGCAGCATATACTCAGTGTAAACTGCAGATATGCTGCTAATAACATAATGCTGTTGTGTGGAGACAAATTGATCTACTGGTGATTACTATGAATCCCTCATTCTTTGTCAGTCTCTGTAAAGAGTAAATATTATCAATCGCCTCATTTAACCCCTTAGTGACAGAGCCATTTTGCAGCTTAATGACGGGGCCAATTTTTACAATTCTGGCCACTGTCAATTTATGAGGTTATAACTCTGGAACGCTTTAACGAATCCAGCTGATTCTGAGACTGTTTTTTCGTGACATACTGTACTTCACGTTAGTGGTAAAAAAAAAATTATATGACTTGCTTTTATTTATGAAAAAAACAGAAATATGGCGAAAATTTTGAAAATTTAGCAATTTTCAAACTTTTAATTTTTATGCCCTTAAATCAGAGAGATATGTCACACAAATTTCTTAATAAATAACATTTCCCACATGTCTACTTTACATCAGCACAATTTTGGGAACAAAATTTCTTTTTGTTACGAAGTTATAAGGGTTAAAAGTTGACCAGCGATTTCTAATTTTTACAACACCATTTTTTTTAGGGACCACATCACATTTGAAGTCACTTTGAGGGGTCTATATGATAGAAAATACCCAAAAGTGACACCATTCTAAAAACTGTACCCCTCAAGGTGCTCAAAACCACATTCAAGAAGTTTATTAACCCTTTATGTGCTTCACAGGAACTGAAGCAATATGGAAGGAAAAAATTAACATTTAACTTTTTTTGCAAAAACTTTACTTCAGAAACAATTTTTTTTATTTTCACAAGTGTTAAAAGAAAAAATGAACCACAAAATTTGTTGTGCAATTTCTCCTGAATACGCCGATACCACATATGTGGGGGTAAACCACTTTTTGGGCGCACGGCAGAGGTCGCAAGGGAAGGAGCGCCGTTTGACTTTTTCAATGCAGAATTGGCTGGACGCCATATCGCGTTTAGAGAAACCCTGATGTGCCTAAACAGTGGAAACCCCGAACAAGTGACCCAATTTTGGAAACTAGACCCCTTAAGGAACTTATCTAGATGTGTGGTGAGCACTTTGAACCTCCAAGTGCTTCACAGAAGATTATAACGTAGAGCCGTGAAAATAAAAAATCATATTTTTTTCCACAAAAACGATCTTTTCACCCCAATTTTTATTTTCCCAAGGGTAACAAGACCCCAAAAGTTTTTTTGCAATTTGTCCTGAGCATGCTGATACCCCATATGTGGGGGTAAACCACTGTTTGGGTGCATGGCAGAGCTTTGAAGGGAAGGAGCGCCTTTTGACTTTTTTAATGCAGAATTGGCTGGACGCCATATTGCGTTTGTAGAGGCCCTATGTGTCTAAACAGTGAAAACCCCCCACAAGTGACCCCATTTTGGAAACTAGACCTCCTAAGGAACTTATCTAGATGTGTGGTGAGCACTTTGAACCCCAAGTGCTTCACAGAAGTTTATAACGTCCGGGCATGAAAATAAAAAATCATATTTTTTCCACAAACCTAATCGTTTAGTCTCCAATTTTTTATTTTCCCAAGGGTAACAGGTGAAATTAGACCGCAAAAGTTGTTGTCCAATTTGTACTGAGTACGCTGATACCCCATATATGGGGGGACAACTGTTTGGGCGCACGGCAGGGCTTGGAAGGGAAGGAGCGCCGTTTGACTTTTTCAAACCAAAATTGGCTGGAATTGAAATTGGACGCCATGTCGCGTTTGGAGAGCCCCTGATGCGCCTAAACAGTGGAAAACCTCCACAAATGACACCATTTTGGAAATTAGACCCCTTAAGGAAATTATCTAGATGTGTGGTGAGCACTTTGAACCCCCAAGTGCTTCACAGAAGTTTATAATGTAGAGCCATGAAAATAAAAAAAACATTTTTTTTCCTCAAAAATGATTCTTTAGCCTGCTATTTTTTTATTTTCCAAGGGTAACAGGAGAAATTGGACCCCAAAAGTTGTTGTGCAATTTTTCCTGAGTATGCTGATACCCCATATGTGGGGTGAAACCACTGTTTGGGCGCATGGGAGAGCTTGGAAGGGAAGGAGCACCATTTTGTAATGCAGACTTTGATGGAATGTTCTGCGGGCGTCATGTTGTGTTTGTAGAGCCCTTGATGTGCCTAAACAGTAGAAACCCCCTGAAAGTGACACCATTTTGGAAACTAGACCCCCCAAGGAGCTTATCTAGATGTGTGGTGAGCACTTTGAACCCCCAAGTGCTTCACAGAAATTTATAAACGCAGAGCCGTGAAAATAAAAAATCATTTTTTTCCTCCAAAATTATTTTCTTTGCCAGCTATTTTTTATTTTCCCAAGGGTAACAGGAGAAATTAGAACCCCAAAATTGGTGTGAAATTTGTCCTGAGTACGGTGATTCCCCATATGTTGGGTTAAACCACTGTTTGGGCGCACGGCAGGGCTCAGAAAGGAGGGAGCGCCATTTGACTTTTTGAACGCCACGTCGTGTTTGGAGATCCCCTGATGTGCCTAAATAGTGGAAACCCCTCAATTCTAGCTCCAACCCTAACCCCAACACACCCCTAACCCTAATCCCAACCCTAACCCTAATCCTAACCCTAATCCCAACCCTAATTCCAACTCTAATTGTAACCCTAACCCTAATTATAACCCTAACCCTAAGGCTATGTTCATTTTGCGTTTTACCAGCCCGTTCAACACATAGCATTGACGGGCTGGAAACGGTATAGCATAACGCGATCGCGTTATGCTATACCTGCTAGCGCAGAGGAATCAGCAGATGATTCATCTGTGCTAGTGGTGATGGAGCCCAGACGCTGCAGCCAGCAGCCAGGGGGGACCCTTTTTCTCTCTCCTCTGATGTCCGATCACATCAGAGGAGAGAGAAATTTAGTTTATCACAGTGATCAAAATGTACTTTTAGAGAATGAATCAGTTTTTAAATCTGCCGCCAGGAAGAAGACGCCGGGAGGATCGGAGGACAGGGGGAGCTGCAGGACACAGAGGGGACACCTGCAGGTACAGGGGGAGGATCGGGGGACCTGGGAACCCTAATTCTCACCCCTCTGATCTGCGATCACATCAGAGGGGAGAGAAATCATTTTTTTTGTTGCGGTCGCCGTTATACTGTTATAACGGCAATCGCAACACCGGGGTCGGTAAATACTGACCCGGATCATGTTCTCTGGGGTCTCGGCTACCCCCGGCAACCGAGACCCCGGAGAAAATTGCCCAAGCCCCCCCCGGCACATTGCAGCGGGCGCACTGAGCATGCGCCCGCCATTTCCTCGCCATTAAAGATGGCGGCGCCCACCGGAGGAGGCAGGAAGGCCCTGGGGCCACAAGGGGGGAATCGGGGGCCACCAGGGGGGGATCGGGGACCCTTTTTCTCTCTCCTCTGATGTCCGATCACATCAGAGGAGAGAGAAATTAAATGACACATCATTATTTTTTTGTTGTTGCAATCGCCGTTATAGGGTTAATAACGGCGATCGCAACACCAGGGTCGGTAAAAACCGACCCGATTCATGTTCTCTGGGGTCTCGGCTACCCCCGGCAGCCGAGACCCCGGAGAAAATCCGACTGTGGGGGGCGCTATTCACTTTTTCCACAGCGCCGTTAATCAATGGCGCTGTGGTTTAAGTACCCTTAATGACCGCCGTTAAAAGGCATATCGGCAGTCGTTAAGTGGTTAACGGCCTGAACGCAGTGTGTGTAAATGCAATCTAAGTGTTTGTGTGTGATGGGGCAATATGTTAGTATGTTAGCATTTGGGACCCCACTTTAAACTTTTGCTTAAGGCCCTACTTTGTCTAAAACCGGCCTTGCCTGATAGGACATATGGAATTGCTGATGCCTAACTTCCGTAAAGAGCAAACAAACACATTACAAAAGAGAAGACAGAGCAATGTAAATGCTGTTATGATAATGCGTAAAGAACCAGGGCTTTTATGAATCCTTAGGATTATTTTGTTGCTTGTTATTGCTACCAGAATAACCAGACTGTATAGTCTTTATTAAAAATGAATGACATTCTTTCTGAAACACAGTAGAGCTAATGTGATACTCTGCACAATGCTTTATTCATAGTCAATTAAACCCTTACAGGAGCAATCCAGAATGCAACCGATCTTTCAGTTATTTTTAAGTACTAATTTATGTTGTCATTTAATGTTTTTTTTATCATTTTTCTAACCTCAGAAAGCATGATGTGTACCGTGCACCGTGTTCAAAATTATTATGTAAATTGGACTTAAGTGTAATAAAGATGTAATATATTGTTTTTCAAATAAACTCATAGATGGTGTTGTGTCTCAGGACTCTTTGGATCACTGAAATCAATCTCAGTCACCTGTGGTCAGCTTGCCAGGTGAGGCAAATTAAAGGAAAACTACTTTGAATGAAGAATGATGTCCACATTATTATACAGACCACAGGTTTCAATCATTATGAGAAAGAAAATGCTCTCTCTGCTGCCAAAAAGCGTCAAATAGAGCAATGCTTCTGACACAATATGAAAACATTATATATTTCACCAAAAGTTAAGCGTGATCAAAGATTTGTGGATGATACAGAGCACAGACAGGTTCATGCAGATAAAGGCATAATGTTGAAGGTTTCTGTCAGACAATTTCATTGGATTAAGAGAGCATCTGCTAAAATCCCATTACAAAGCAGTAAACAGGTATTTGAAGCTGATGGTGCCGCTCGATTACCACAAACCTCAAGATGTTTATGAAGCTTGCAGTTTTGCATAAACCTACTATTCGGCCACACCTAAACAGTGTTGACAAGCAGAAACGCTTGAGGTGGGCCCAGACATACAGTTGAAACTAGAAGTTTACATGCACTGTATAAAAAGTCACGTATACATGTTTTTCTCAATATCTGAAATGAAATCAGAATAAACCTTTCCCTTTTTAGGTCAATTAGGATTACCATAATTATTAATATTTGTCAAATGCCAGAATAATGAAAGAGAATGTTTTTAGACATCATTATTACTTACTGCAAAGTCAAAAGTTTACATACATTTCATTAGTATTTGGTACCATTGCCCTTAAACTGAATGACTTGGGTCAAACGTTTGGGATATCCTTCCACAAGCTTCTCACAATAGTTGGTCGGAATTTGGACCCATTCCTCCTAACAAAACTGGTGTACCTGATGCAGGTTTGTAGGTTTCTTGCTCGCCCCTGCTTTTTCAGCTTTGCCCATAAATTTTCAATAGGATTGAGATCAGGGCTTTGTGATGGCTTTGTGAATATGCAGCTAAATTATTATTTTTGAGCTATTAGTTTTCTAGCACTCTTTGCATTTTATTATAGAAGTACCCCTTCACTTTGCTTTCTATCTATGTTGCGTTTTTCAGTGTTTTTTTCACCACCCATTCATTTCAATGAGTGAAAAATGCAAAAAAAGCTGAAAGAAGTTACATGCTCTGTTTTGCAAAAAAATATGCAAAGCACAAAGTCCTGTTGACAAAAGAAAACAAACTGTGCATGAGATTTCTGAAATCTCATAGACTTTGCTGATTCTAGATTGTGAGCCCCATGGGCACAGTTCCAATAATGTTTGTAAAGTGCTGTGGAATTAATGGCGCTATATACAGTTATATGAAAAAGTTTGGGCACCCCTATTAATCTTAAGCTTAATGTTTTATAAAAATTGGTGTTTTTGCAACAGCTATTTCAGTTTGATATATCTAATAACTATTGGACACAGTAATGTTTCTGCCTTGAAATGAGGGTTATTGTACTAGCAGAACATTTGCAATCTGCATTCAAACAAAATTTGACAGGTGCATAAGTATGGGCACCCTTATCATTTTCTTGTTTTAAATACTCCTACCTACTTTTTACTGACTTACTAAAGCACTTTTTTTGGTTTTGTAACCTCATTGAGCTTTGAACTTCATAGCCAGGTGTATGCAATCATGAGAAAAGCTACTTAAAGTGGCCACTTGCAAGTTGTTCTCCTGTTTGAATCTCCTCTGAAGAGTGGCATCATGGGCTACTCAAAACAACTGTCAAATGATCTGAAAACAAAGATTATTCAACATAGTTGTTCAGGGGAAGGATACAAAAAGCTGTCTCAGAGATTTAACCTGTCAGTTTCCACTGTGAGGAACATAGTAAGGAAATGGAAGAACACAGGGACAGTTCTTGTTAAGGCCAGAAGTGGCAGGCCAAGAAAAACATCAGAAAGGCAGAGAAGAAGAATGGTGAGATCAGTCAAGGACAATCCTCAGACCACCTCCAGAGAGCTGCAGCATCAACTTGCTGCAGATGGTCTCACTGTGCATCGGTCAACTATACAACGCACTTTGCACAAGGAGAAGCTGTATGGGAGAGTGATGCGAAAGAAGCCGTTTCTGCAAGCACGCCACAAACCGAGTCGGCTGAGGTATGCAAAAGCACATTTGGAGAAGCCAATTTATTTTTGGAAGAAGGTCCTGTGGACTGATGAATAGAGTTGAGCGATACTTTCCGATATCCAAAAGTATCGGAATCGGAATGGTATCGCCGATACCATTAAAATATTGGCGATACCCGATACCGATACCAGAAATCCAATGTAAGTCTATGGGAACAAAATATCGTAACTAAAAAAACCTCTTTCTTTCCTTGTAAACACTAAATATACACACATAGAATAAATATATATATATATACATGTCATTGTGACATATATATATACATATATTTATAGTTTATACACTTCTACATAGTAAAATAGCCTCTGATTCAATTGCCGGGTAAAACCGGCTTTTGTGAAAAGACAGAAGCACCCGACATGAAATGACACTTGGTTTACATAGAGTTAACCATGTCTTTTCATGTAGTTTGATATCTGATTTGCACAAACAATTACATGAGTGTAAGTGTGCAAAATTTCACACCTGTAGAGGTTAATTAAAGGTGTAAATTCGTTGTAAAAAAAAACGGACTTTTTTGCTACGAATTTACACCTTTAATTAACCCCTACAGGTGTGAAATTTTGCACACTTACACTCATGTAATTGTTTGTGCAAATCAGATATCAAACTACATGAAAAGACATGGTTAACTCTATGTAAACCAAGTGTCATTTCATGTCGGGTTCTGCATTTTCACAAAAGCCGGCAATTGAATTAGCGGCTATTATACTATGTAGAAGAGTATGAACTATAAATATATATATATATGTGTCACAAACTCAATGACATGTATATATATATATGAGGTGTAAAATTGCTGAAAAAAAATGCGTGGGCTCCCGCCCTATTTTCGCAACCAGACAGACAAAGCCAGTGAGTGGGGGCAGATAATGATAGCCCAGAGATTGACCATTATTTTTGGCCCCCCCCGGCTACTAACATCTGCCCCCAGACACCTCAGAAAGGGCAAATCTCTAATTAGATTTGCCCTTTCTGGCACTTTGCCCGTCTATTCCCATTGCCCTGTAGTGGTGGCGAATGGGTTAATAAGGGGTTAAAATGACCTTGCAATTGAAAGGTCACTTTAAGCCAGGTTAATAATTGAGAGCTGTCAATTAGACAACTATCAATTATTAATCCTATTGTATGAAAGAAAAATCAAACACACACACTTTAATAAAAAAGAAGTTTAATGAAATAATCACACAGTTTTTGACCATATTTTATTTACCTGCTAAAACCATTTCCTGTAATAAAAATAAAATAATAAAGCAAAATTATTCTTACCTATCCCATGCACAGTCAGGTCCCACGGTGTAATCCTTCAGAAAGGGTTAATGTTTACTGCAGGGACCGCAGCTAATGCTGCAGCCTCACAGTAAACCCCCAAATGAATGAGCTCCTCTCCTGGTTGACAGGAGAGGAAGTGGAAAGCTTAATTGATTGCTTTCCACTTTCACTTCAGGTCAGCCAGGGACACCATCAGTGACGTCAGAGGGAACTGATTAACAAAAATAGGGGTTCCCTTCGAAAAAAAAATGGCGTGGGGTCCCCCCTATTTTTGTTAACCAGCCAGATGATGCAGACCGCTGAGGCCTGGTTTTTCAGGCTGTTAAGGAGCCAAGATCCATGGACCTTGCCAGCCTGATAATACCAGGCCACAGCAGTCTGCATATCTTGGCTGATTAACAAAAATAGGGGATCCCCTCGAAAAAAATTAGCGTGGGGTCCCCCCTATTTTTGTTAACCAGCCAGATGAAGCAGACCGCTGAGGCCTGGTTTTTCAGGCTGGTAAGGATCCAATATCCATGGACCTTGCAAGCCTGATAATACCAGGCCACAGCAGTCTGCTTAGCTTGGCTGGTTAACAAAAATAGGGGATCCCCTCGAAAAAAAAACGGCGTGGGGATCCCTCCTATTTTTGTTAACCAGCCAAGTAAAATGCAGACTGCTGCGGCCTGGTATTAAAAGACTGTCAAGGCCCATGGATTTTGGCCCTCAACAGCCTGATAATACCAGGCTACAGCAGCCCCACATTTGGCGCATCAAAAGATGTGCCAATTGTGGCACTTTACCCGGCTCTTCCCACCTGCCCTGTAGCGGTGGCAAGCGGGGTAATAAGGGGTTAATGTCACCGTTGATTGCACGGTGACAATAAGCCCGGTTAATAATGGAGAGGCGTCAATAAGACACCGATCCATTATTAATCCCAAAGTTTTTAAATGTTTAAAAAAAAAGACACAGCAAGAAAAAAGTCTTTTAATGAAATAAAAGAGACAACACAGTTTTCATTTCTTTTATTACACTCTCATTCCTGCGACGCCATCGATCTCCTGTAAAAAAAGAAAAAAAACAAACCAACAGTATACCACCTGTCCGACGCAGTCCATAGTAACGACTGTCCCACGACGATCCAGCTCTGCTACATCGGAATGCCAGGCAGGGCCTAACATCCCGGCGCAGCACAGCTGATTACCTGCTTCCCCGGCGGTGACGTCATCGGACTGACTGCTTTACGGCCGCGATTACCCAGCAGTCACTGCAGTTATCGCGAGAAACTGCATGTGACCGCCAGGGAGAAGAGGATGGCGGCCATCAAGCAGTCCGGGATGTGACCGCCGGAGATCTTCTGCCGGGTAAGTGCCGCTGACTCCTGACAGACCCGACCGACGGACACTGACAGTGACAGTGACATTCCGATTCCGGTATCCGATATGACGAAAATATCGGTACTCGGAATCGGAATTCCGATACAGCCAATATCGGCCGATACCCGATATTTGCAGTATCGGAATGCTCAACCCTACTGATGAAACCAAGATTGAGTTGTTTGGTTATACAAAAAGGCGATATGCATGGCGTCAAAAAAACACAGCATTCCAAGAAAAACACTTGTTACCCACAGTAAAATTTGGTGGAGGTTCCATTATGCTTTGGGGCTGTGTGGCCAATGCCGGCACCGGGAATCTTGTTAAAGTTGAGGGACGCATGGATTCCACTCAGTATCAGTAGATTCTTGACAATAATGTTCAAGAATCAGTGACAAAGTTGAAGTTACGCAGGGGATGGATCTTTCAGCAAGACAATGATCCAAAACACCGCTCCAAATCTACTCAGGCATTCATGCAGAGGAACAATTACAATGTTCTGGAATGGCCATCCCAGTCCCCAGACCTGAATATCATTGAACATCTGTGGGATCATTTGAAGAGGACTGTCCATGCTCGGCGACCATCAAGCTTAACTGAACTGGAATTGTTTTGTAAAGAGGAATGGTCAAAAATACCTTCATCCAGGATCCAGGAACTCATTAAAAGCTACAGGAAGAGACTAGAGGCTGTTATTTTTGCAAAAGGAGGATCTACTAAATATTAATGTAACTTTTCTGGTGAGGTGCCCATACTTATGCACTTGTCAAATTTTGTTTGGATGCAGATTGCACATTTTCTGTTAGTACAATAAACCTCATTTCAAGGCAGAAACATTACTGTGTCCAATAGTTATTAGATATATCAAACTGAAATAGCTGTTGCAAAAACACCAATTTTTATAAAACATTAAGCTTAAGATTAATAGGGGTGCCCAAACTTTTTCATATAACTGTAAGTGTATAAAATAAATAAATAAATACTGTAAAATGCAGTTTAAAATTTGCATAAAAAACACTTAGTGTGAGCTTAGCCTAAAGGCACAGATATACAGTGGTGACTAGTGTTGAGCGATACGATAATGCAAATATCGGCTATCGGCCGATATTAGCTCTATCGGCCTTTCGATAATTCGTTTCGATATTTTCGTCTTATCGAATACCGGAATCGGATTTGTCACTGTCACTGTGAGTGTCCGTCGGTCGGGTCTGTCAGGAGTCAGCGGCACTTACCTGGCAGAAGATCTCCGGCGGTCACGTCCTGGACTGCTTGATGGCCGCCATTATCTTCTCCCTGGCGGTCACATGCAGTTTTTCGCGATAACTGCAGTGACTGCTGGGTAATCCCGGCCGTAAAGCAGTCAGTCCGATGACGTCACCGCCGGGGAAGCAGGTAATCAGCTGTGCTGCGCCGGGATGACAGGCTCTGCCTGTCATTCTGATGTAACAGAGCTGGATCGTCGTGGGACACTCGTTACTATGGACTGCGTCGGTCAGGTGGTATACTTTTTTTTTTTTTTCATTTTTTTACAGGAGATCGATGGCGTCGCAGGATGACACTGTAATAAAAGTAATGAAAACTGTGTTTTTTTTTTTTTTTATTAAATTAAAAAACTTTTTTATGAACATTCACCCGTCCGGGTACATAAACAATTTAACTATTTACATACAGGGACCCTGTCCGGGTTATTTATAATTCTTTGGCAGGGGTGTTCCAGGTACCACCTGGTACTCTTCTGATGCTTGCCAAACATCCGAGGCACCAAGGACCACCAGGACCTGATGACGTCGTGTGGCCTGTACAGTCAAGTCGTGACCCGCTATCTGGGTCTGTGTGGCCACCTCTTTCATCTCCCTCCGGGTCTGGAACCCTATGTCCCGGACTGAACGAACCCCAGGGGGCCTAACAGGCGCCGGGTACGGGCCAGCTATACTTATCATGTCCATAGCTGGGGCTGCTGAGGAGACCACTGAGGGAGGCTGGGGAGATTTACGGCGTGGGGTGGGCACTTTTGCAGAGGCCTGGATGTGGGAGGCTGAAGGCTCCGAGGGTCTCACAGGTTCCTGACACTCTGGGGAGTAGGGGTCGCACCTGGTAACATTTAGGGTGTACCATCCATTGTAACCCCAGTGTCGGGTGTAAGTCACCAAGTCTCCTGGCAACAGGTCCCTCCCCGGGTGTCCTTCTGGGAGGTGAGCCTCCACGTCCCGCCGGTTCACAAAAACTTCTAAATAAAGTCCAGGCTCCTGGATGAAGCCCCAACCACCTTTCAATTTAAAGCTCCGTACTGCACCCTTACGCCGCGGCTCACACAGGGTTCCTTTATCCTTTCTCATCCGGTCCTTAACTGCCCGGTCCTTCTCCAGGTGACGTTGGCGAAGTTTTTGGGATTCTCGCTGCTCCCTTTGTCGCTCTGCTTCCCGCTCCCAACGTCTCCACTCTTCTTCCTAACGCCGGTTGTAATTCTCCTCCACCAGCTGCTCCATGTCTCCACCATCAAATGCCAGCTTACAGTGTCCGGTTTGCGGCAGCTCTCCTGGCGCCCCCCAGTCCTGGCGGCGCTCACCTGCGGAGGAAGCAGCCGGCTCTGGAACAGATGACAGTCAGGGCTCGGTACAGGCAGGTAGTGCTCTGGTGCCTGCGCGGCCTCCTCTATGAGGATGGGTGTTGCTTCTTCTGTCTCAGCGACGGGAGCAGACAGCGGGATCTGGGGTGCTGCCGGTGCAGAGTTTTTTGCACGAACGGGTGCCTCCACTGCGACAACGTCAACCGGATCACATTGCAAGGGCTCCTCTACTAGAACGGGTGCCTCACCTTCCGGTACAGACACTTCAGGTAAGAGGGATTGGCGCCGCTCCAAGTTTATTTTTAGGGCACGCCAGCTGGCTTCCATCCTGGCGACCTCCTCCCGGTGCCGGGCCAGGCCTCTTAGGGTATCCTCCGCTTCTTGCAGCGTAGGAGGGTTTCCAGGCCGGGTGCCCAACGGTGGTTCCGTGGCGATCGGGTCGCTTCCGTGGGGGGAGAGCTCTGACTGCTCCATCCCTTCACACTTCTGCTCGTGTCCATTAGCCATCTCTGCCAAGTCACATGTGTCATTAGCATCTGGAGAGGGCCCCTCTTTTGTAGGGAGGCGGGACCTTCGTGTTAGTTTCCACACACTGAGGAGGATGAGGAGGCGGAACTGAAGAGCTGTGGGGCACGATCTTACATTGCAGTACCATTTAGAGCCATCATTTTCGCGTCACTGAGTGAGTGTGTACACCATGAAGAGCACGCCCTTCTTCTTCACCAGTGCCTCGTCGTGACGCAGATATGGCGGAAAAATGGCAAATACATTCTCTGATGATTTTAGCAATTCTCAAGCACAAAACCAGTTCAATTCAGGCACACAGGACTCGCTTATAGCGAGCTACAGAATCCTGTTCGTGACGCCCAAGTTGAGTCGCACAGAGCCAGAGGTTTTTGGGGTACTCGGCACCGAGCCCGTCGACTTCTATGGGGTATGTCACGGCTTTACCCGGCAATTGAATCAGAGTCTATTTTACTATGTAGAAGTGTATAAACTATAAATATATGTATATATATATGTCACAATGACATGTATATATATATATATATATATATATATGTATTCTATGTGTGTATATTTTGTGTTTACAACGAAAGAAAGGGTTTTTTTTGTTGCGATATTTTGTTCCCATAGACTTACATGGGACTTCCGGTATCGAAATCGGATATCGACGATATTTAGTGCTATCGGCGATACAATTTCGATACGATATTTTTAGATATCGAGCACTATCGCTCAACACTAGTGGTGACCAAATGCTTTTTTAAAAGTGTGATTACTTCTGTCTGGTTGTTTTGATGCCATTTTCCTGATGATTCTAGTAAACTAGAAGCAAATGGTTGTCAGTTGTAAGGATGAAAATTGTGATTTACATTGATGTATGTGCTAGTTTTCTATATTTGCTGGACAAAATGTTTTGCACATTTTGTAATGTGCAGTCAATTTTTCCCCAAAAATTTTTTCGTGTATGTTTTTTGGTTAAAACATGGCAAAACAAAGCCAAATTTATCACCAGATGTCAAGAAGCTTATTATTCTGAGAGTGAAGTCAGGCAAAAGCCAAAAAGAGGAGCTATGGAGCTGAACTGCTCTCAGAGTCAAGTGTCACATATAATTAAGACAGAAAAAAAGGTTTTGGAACAGCTAATAAACCTAGAAGTGGACGACAAGGGAAAACTTCCTCTAAAGTTGATGACTTTATTAAGAAAAAGTCCGTATCTGTTGTTCATAATTGTGCTTCACAGATTTTGCACTAAATGATCGAAGAATATGGGGTCAAAGTGAGTCATTAAACTGTGGTGCGACGGCAAAGAGCAGTAGGGTTGAATGCACGAGTTACAGTCAAGAAGCCTTTCATGTCTGCAAAGAACCGGAAGGTCCAACATGAGTTTGCCAAAGAATACAGCCAATGGAAAGAGACATAGGTATTGTGGTCAGATGAATCCAAGTTCAATCTGTTTGGTAGTGACGGCAAGAATTGGAAAACGTTATGATGTAAGGTACCAAACACCTACAGTGAAGCATGGTGGTGGCAATGTCATGGTTTGGGTCTGCTTTTATGCATCTGCCATTGGCCCTCTGCATACAATTGATAGAAATATGAATGCTACCATGTACAAGGATATACTGGAGAATGTAATGCTGCCTCATGGTAAAACCAAAGTAGGCAGCGCTGGAAATGCCAGCAAGAGAATGAATCCTAAGCACATATCCAATTTAGTAAAAAATTAGTTAGCAAAGAAAAATGTTCGCCTGCTGCAATGGCCAAGCAAATCACCTGATTTAAACCCTAAAGAGAACCTTTGGGATGACTTAGGATGACGAGTTGGGGGCCCGTACCCATAGAAATAAAGATGAATTGTTTGCAGATTTGCAAATGGAATGGAGCAAGATCCCTCAGGATGTCCTGAATACCCGATGGCTTCAATGCCCGGTCGGTGTGTTGCAGTAATTAAAGCAGGAGGTTGTGCTGAAGTGATAGCATTGCAAGCAATGAATTACTCTATGTTGTGATCAATAAATAGTATATGCAAAACATTTGGCAGTCAGATTTCTTTAATTAAAAGATCATACCTATATTCTACAGCATTTTGGTTAAACGTAAGGTCTTGCCTGATGACAAATTCATACACTTTCAATTCATCAAAAGGGAAAATGGCATCACAACAACCTGACAGAAGTGATCACACGTTTAAAAAAAATGCAAAACTTTTGGTCTCCACAGTATGTATGCAAAAGCGTTATAAAATAAAGAAAATATAGGAAATGGCAAACTAAGTTCTGCCAATGCAATGTAAATTCCAGTCTTGGGACCACCAGTGAGATAATGTAATTCTAATGTCTTCTCCACATTAAAGCCTATTAAACTTTGAGCCTTTTATGTGAAACAGCCTGACCCCAACATTCCAAGGTCATTGCCTGGCTGCACCAGTTGGACTATAATAAACTTTTGGTGGGGTGATTCTTTACTGCATGGCAACAGGATAAGGAATGTCTAATAAAAAACCTAGACATTTACAGGTAATTATCAAACTTTCTTTAAAAAGATAAACTAAAGACAATAAGACCATCAACTACAGCCTATGTTGTCTCCAGGAGTATCCACTAGGTTAGCAACAATTAAACCAGTAATAAGAAAAAAATTCTTTGTTCTTTGTATCACAAATCTAGGTTTCATCATGATAGATGGAACAGAGCGGAGGAGCCCTGATTAAAGGCAGCCTATAGAAACCTAAAGAAGTAAGAACCTAATAATTTGCTTCCAGTTATATAAATTCCCGTTCTTCCCAAATATCAAAATGTTTGTGGCATTGGGTTTTATATTTAGATCAAAAGTATCCCTTTTCTCAATAGATTACTTTCTTAGTAGATTGGATTCTTGATCTTCATGTATAAATGTATCAAAATGTTTTAAATTGTGGGATGTGGACTTCATGTGTGTTGCTGATTCCAAAACAGAAATTGAAGAATGGTGGAAGTCAATCGGACTCCTTCCTCGGGACATCGACAACCAGTCAGCTTGACTTTGAAACGCGTTGACAATAAACCACTGTTCTGCAATTCCCTTTTTTGGATCCTTTTTGGAATCAGCAGCGCATATGAAGTTCACATCCCATATTTTTATAATATAGTTCACACACATTCGTGGATGATGCAGCAGCTGACAATCGTGCAATATTAGTGGTTGTCACACACAACCCTATCAGGTGAGCACATTACCATTATTCACCCACTCTATTATTTGGATAAGACCCTATTGCGCTTTTCATCCTCTTTCTAGTTAAATTGTGGTCTGTCTGTTTCTAGCGAGAACTGGGTCTATGGGATACTGTCTATTTTTTTCTTGGCATACAGTGTTTAAAGGCTTTGTCTAGCAATTTTAACTGATGTTCTGTCTTACTTCAAAGTCATTAGTGTATGATCAGGGGGGTCATCATAATAAAAAAATATCAGGCACAGTGACATACATTTAAAAGGAATCTGTCAGCAGTTTTTGCTTCCTCGGCTCATACCATCATGATGTAGACAAAGAGACCCTGAAACCAACGATTTATCACTTAGTTTACTGAGTGCAAAAGTTCTGACACAGAGTTCTTACATTTAGCAATGCATCAGAGCTGAGAAAACTAACCCTGCCCACACCAGACTCTCTGTGTAAATTGTCTATGGACAGTGAGCTGCTTATAACAGCAGGAGGTGGAGTCGGACTAGCAGTCACATTCACATCAGACCTGGCAATGATAGTCTAATATTGATAAAATCTTTATTATAAGAAAACAACAGCACACAGCTTCATAAGTGACACATCACTGAATTCAGTGTTTTAATTCCTACCTCATGCTGTCCTCAGATTACATAGTAAAAGTATGATGATATATTCCCTTTAAAGGACCTAAAGGAGACCGGCAGTGCTCCAATGATGACAGTCTTTTCAGTGTAGGTAGTAGGGTGGGCGTTTGTATGGTGCTTTACCTCCCATAACTGTGACACTCCGATTATTACTTTTAGGCAGAGTGGAAATCTGAAAGATGTCATTTTTAAAAACAGACATGAGATTCCTTGCAAAAACTTGCTGTGGGAAAATTTCCTTGAAATGGAAATATTAGTGGCCACTGCAACTATTGTAGTTATTTATTGAGTTACACACATAATCCATGATTTCAGAAATTGTAGAACAAACTATGTTGTAGATGTAATTTTCTTGTCTTTGATGTTTCTTTAACCTTGTTGCAACAATATGCTTGTGCCCCTTCCTGGTACATATGTCCCCATCCTGAGCCCCTTCCTGTTATACATGTACCCCATCCTGGTATATATGTACCCCATCCTGTGCCTCTTCCTGGTATATAGTTCCCCATCTTAGCTCCTTCCTGGTATATACAATATGTCTCTTTCCTAGTATATATGTTCTCTATCCTGGGCCCTTTCCTGGTAAATATGTCCCCCATCCTCCTATGTATGTTCTCCTCTCCTGTGCCCATCCTGGTATATAAGTCCCCTATCTTGGTATATATGGCCCTCATTCTGGGCCAGTTCCCGGTATACATGTCACCCATCTTGGTATATATGTTCCCCATCCTGGTATATATACAGGTCCTTCTCAAAAAATTAGCATATAGTGCTAAATTTCATTATTTTCCATAATGTAATGATTACAATTAAACTTTCATATATTTTAGATTCATTACACACCAACTGAAATTTGTCAGGTCTTTTATTGTTTTAATACTGATGATTTTGGCATACAACTCCTGATAACCCAAAAAACCTGTCTCAAAAAATTAGCATATCAAGAAAAGGTTCTCTAAACGACCTATCAGGCTAATCTTCTGAATCAACTAATTAACTCTAAACACATGCAAAAGATTCCTGAGGCTTTTAAAAACTCCCTGCCTGGTTCATTACTCAAAACCCCCATCATGGGTAAGACTAGCGACCTGACTGATGTCAAGAAGGCCATCATTGACACCCTCAAGCAAGAGGGTGAGACCCAGAAAGAAATTTCTCAACAAATAGGCTGTTCCCAGAGTGCTGTATCAAGGCACCTCAATGGGAAGTCTGTTGGAAGGAAACAATGTGGCAGAAAACGCTGTACAACGAGAAGAGGTGACCGGACCCTGAGGAAGATTGTGGAGAAGGACCGATTCCAGACCTTGGGGGACCTGAGGAAGCAGTGGAATGAGTCTGGTGTAGAAACATCCAGAGCCACCGTGCACAGGCGTGTGCAGGAAATGGGCTACAGGTGCCGCATTCCCCAGGTAAAGCCACTTTTGAACCATAAACAGCGGCAGAAGCGCCTGACCTGAGCTACAGAGAAGCAGCACTGGACTGTTGCTAAGTGGTCCCAAGTACTTTTTTCTGATGAAAGCAAATTTTGCATGTCATTCGGAAATCAAGGTGCCAGAGTCTGGAGGAAGACTGGGGAGAAGGAAATGCCAAAATGCCTGAAGTCCAGTGTCAAGTACCCACAGTCAGTGATGGTGTGGGGTGCCATGTCAGCTGCTGGTGTTGGTCCACTGTGTTTCATCAAGGGCAAGGTCAATGCAGCTAGCTATCAGGAGATTTTGGAGCACTTCATGCTTCCATCGGCTGAAATGCTTTATGGAGATGAAGATTTCATTTTTCAGCACGACCTGGCACCTGCTCACAGTGCCAAAACCACTGGTAAATGGTTTACTGACCATGGTATTACTGTGCTCAATTGGCCTGCCAACTCTCCTGACCTGAACCCCATAGAGAATCTGTGGGATATTGTGAAGAGAAAGTTGAGAGACGCAAGACCCAACACTCTGGATGAGCTTAAGGCCGCTATCGAAGCATCCTGGGCCTCCATAACACCTCAGCAGTGTCACAGGCTGATTGCCTCCATGCCACGCCGCATTGAAGCAGTCATTTCTGCAAAAGGATTCCCGACCAAGTATTGAATCATAGAATCATAGAATCATAGAATGGTAGAGTTGGAAGGGACCTCCTGGGTCATCTGGTCCAACCCCCTGCTCAAAGCAGGATTCTCTAAATCATCCCAGACAGATGTCTATCCAGCCTCTGTTTGAAGACTTCCATTGAAGGAGAACTCACCACCTCTTGTGGCAGCCTGTTCCACTCATTGATCACCCTAACTGTCAAAAAGTTTTTTCTAATATCTAATCTGTGTCTCCTCCCATTCAGTTTCATCCCATTGCTTCTAGTCTTTCCTTGCGCAAATGAGAATAAAGATGATCCTTCTACAATGTGACAGCCCTTGAGATATTTGTAGACAGCTATTAAGTCTCCTCTCAGTCTTCTTTTTTGCAAGCTAAACATTCCCAAATCCTGCAACCGTTCCTCATAGGACATGGTTTGCAGACCGGTCACCATTCTGGTGGCTCTTCTCTGAACTTGCTCCAGTTTGTTGATGTCTTTTTTAAAATGTGGTGCCCAAAACTGGACACAGTATTCCAGATGAGGTCTGACCAAAGAGGAGTAGAGGGCAATAATGACCTCACGTGATCTAGACTGTATGCTTCTGTTGATACATCCTAGAATTGCATTTGCCTTTTTTGCTGCTGCATCACACTGTTGACTCATGTTAAGTCTGTGATCAATTAGTATACCCAAGTCTTTTTCACATGTGCTGTTACTTAGCCCTATTCCTCCCATTTTGTATATGCTTTTTTCATTTTTATTGCCCAGATGTAGTACTTTGCATTTTTCCCTGTTAAAATCCATTCTGTTAGTTGCTGCCCACTGCTCCAGTTTATGTATATCTTTTTGAATCCTCTCTCTCTCTTCTCTAGTATTAGCTACCCCTCCTAGCTTTGTGTCATCAGCAAATTTGATCAGTTTACCTCAATTCCTTCATCTAAATCATTGATAAATATGTTGAACAATACAGGGCCCAAAACAGAGCCTTGTGGTACCCCACTTGAGACATTCTTCCAACTGGATGTGCAGCCATTTACAACCACTCTTTGGGTCCGATCACTAAGCCAGTTATGAATCCACCTAACAGTTGCCTTGTCCATTCCATACTTAGTCATTTTTTCAATAAGGATTGTGTGAGATACTTTGTCAAATGCTTTGCTGAAGTCAAGATATACTATATCTACAGCATTTCCCTGATCCACCCAGTCAGTGATTCTGTCATAGAAGGAAATTAAGTTAGTCTGACATGACTTATTAGTTACAAACCCATGCTGACTCTGTTTAATCACTTCATTTTTATCCAGGTACTTGCATACATGTTCTTTAATAATTTGTTCAAAGATCTTTCCTGGTATAGAAGTCAGACTCACCGGCCTGTAGTTCCCTGGGTCCACCTTCTTCCCCTTTTTGAAGATAGGAACAACATTTGCTCTTCTCCAGTCTTCTGGGACTTCTCCTGTTCTCCAAGAATTTTCAAAGATTATGGACAGTGGTTCAAGAATTTCTTCTGCTATCTCCTTCAGTACCCTGGGGTGTAATTCATCTGGACCTGGAGACTTGAATTCATTTAGGTTAGCTAAGTGTTTCCTCACTGTCTTTCTGTTTATAGATATCCTGGATTCTTCTATTCCTTTAATAGGACAGTGAAGATCAGTTGATGTTACATTTCCTTTCTGAGAGAAAACAGATGCAAAATAGGAATTTAAAAGTTCAGCCTTCTCAACATCCTGACTTACCATTTCATCATTTTCATCCTGTAAAAATCCTATAGCATCTTTGACTTTTCTTTTACTTTTGACGTATCCCCAAAATCCTTTTTTGTTGCTTTTGACGTCACTTGCAAGCCTTAATTCATTGTCAGCTTTAGATAATCTGATTTGTGCCCTGCAGGTTCTGCAGACGGCATTATATTCTTCTTTAGATATGCCTCCCTCTTTCCATTTGATAAACATTTCTTTCTTCCTTTTTAGCATGTGTTTAAGTTCTATGTTCTATGTTGAGTGCATAACTGAACTTTATTATTTGATGGTTTTTTTGTTTGTTTTTAAAAAACACTTTTATTTTATTGGATGGTTGAAATATGTTAATTTTTTGAGACAGGTTTTTTGGGTTATCAGGAGTTGTATGCCAAAATCATCAGTATTAAAACAATAAAAGACCTGACAAATTTCAGTTGGTGTGTAATGAATCTAAAATATATGAAAGTTTAATTGTAATCATTACATTATGGAAAATAATGAAATTTAGCACTATATGCTAATTTTTTGAGAAGAACCTGTATATGTGCCCTATTCTGGTATATATGTGTGTGGCCCAGCTATGTCAGGCACACATTATCCAGGAAAGTGCACAGGAAGGTAACCGCAACGCTTGATATGCATTCACTTCACTCACACTTTTAGACACACCCATCAGGGGTATAAAAGGGAGTGACACGTAGCAGTGAGTCAGTCAAGCTTCGGGTGGCTCAGGAGTGAGTCATCCCCCAGATAGTTTCCTGTCTGAGAAGAGCTCAGTTCAGCCAGAGAGTTCAGTCAGTCTACTTCCTGTCTGATGACAGTGCAGTTCAGTCTCAGTCCAGTCTGGACTTGGAGGATACTGAGAGCTATTCAGTGAGCTCTAGAAGAAAGCTGACGTTTCCAAAAAGCTACAAGTGCTAATGTTAAGAGCGGGAAGCAGGGTGAAGGGCATAGTGGAGAAGACAGAGAGCAGTGCATCAGGTATTGGACTACCTGCACTAATTCACCGGACACCGGAGTCCGAAGCATTGCTAGAGCTTCATGCCTAGTGATAAGAAATCCGGAGGCTATCTGGACTACAGGTCGCAGAGAGCAGCCCTAAGCGCTGATACGTAACCGGAGTCAGGGAGAACAAGGACTTTGAGCTAGGCCAAGCAAAAGTAAGGACTTAGTTCTCTCAACATCTGATTATCAGAGACATAGAAGGCTCCACCACAAT
>JARQOD010000005.1:492689295-492733003 GCA_033576555.1 Oophaga sylvatica
GATCGCTGCTTCCAATAGGTGGCGCTACAGAGTACAAGTCCTCTTTGTTTGAAGAGGCAATTTGCATATGGGTGTTATAGTGTGAAGATAAATTTCTTTGTCTTTACAAGTGTCGTTTTCACATTTTTGCTGTATTTGGGTATAGTGTGAAGATAAATTTATTTGTCTTTGTGATTTACCATTTGTTTTTTGTTCATGCAGGACACAGAAGAGGCTGTCTCCACACCTCCAACTGAAGAAGACAGCATGGCGTTGATCCAAGATGAAGAAGCAGTTGAGCCACCATCCTCATCTGTGCCGAGCCGGCTTACATTTTCAGGAAGGAAAAGGAAGGCTCCCACCACCTCGGCTACTCCTGAATTGGTTGAAATTGCGAAAAAAATTCTTACCGCAGAAAAAGACCAAACAAAAATAACTGGCTTTGCTTACTTCGCTAATGAGAAGCTCCCTACACTGGATCCTGAACAGCGTGTTCATGCAGAGAGACTCATGTTTGAGGTACTGACTCAAGCGTCTTTTGGAAACCTGGATAACAGTTATGTCGTCATGCCAAGACCGCAATACCCGGACTACTCGTGGCCGCACAATCCTGTGCCAAACCCAATTGGGATAAATCCTGCAAACCCAAACGTTGGTGCTCCCCCTTATTTTTATACACCGCAGAGGCAACGTGGTAATGGCAACGATCCATCTTACCAGCAGTTGTAGTTTTTAAAATTTTTTACAAAAGTTTTTTTTGTTGTCTATAATTTTTTTACATTGTTACCTTTTTTAATAAAAATCTTATTTATCTAATGAATTGTGGTCTTTTCTTATGTGATGTCAACTATTAAAATGTTGTATTTTTATTACATCTACTTGTCACACACGGGGTCATGGGAATACCAGCTGTCATAGGTGTTCCATCATAGGGAAAAAATGAAATGAAAAAAAAAATTTTTCAAAAATTAACATTTCTTTTAAAGGCCCCTGGTCACACTAGCTCTAAAACCTTATACTAAAAAATAATACACCACACCCGCGTAGATTAACGTAAAATATATAATATATATTTTTTTCATATATATTTTTTTTGGTTGGTGAAAGAAATCAAATTTAAATAAAAACAAAAAACAGTAACATAATAAAATAAAAAAATTATAAACAAAATATTAACAAAATACAAAATAATTAACAAAAAAATAAATTAACCCCTTTACCCCCAAGGGTGGTTTGCACGTTAATGACCGGGCCAATTTTTACAATTCTGACCACTGTCTCTTTATGAGGTTATAACTCTGGAACGCTTCAACGGATATTCGCGATTCTGAGATTGTTTTCTCGTGACATATTGTACTTCACTTTAGAAGTAAAATTTCTTCGATATAACTTGCGTTTTTTTTTTTAAAAACGCAAATATGGCGAAAATTTTTAAAATTTTGCAATTTTCAAACTTTGAATTTTTATTCCCTTAAAACAGAGAAATATATCACACACAATAGTTAAGAAATAACATTTTCCACATGTCTACTTTACATCAGCACAATTTTGGAACCAAAATTTTTTTTTGTTAGGAAGTTATAAGGGTTAAAAGTTGACCAGCGATTTCTCATTTTTACAACAAAATATACAAAGCCATTTTTTTTAGGGACCACCTCACATTTGAAGTCACTTTGAGGGGTCTATATGGCAGAAAATACCCAAAAGTGACACCATTCTAAAAACTGCACCCCTCAAGGTACTCAAAACCACATTCAAGAAGTTTATTAACCCTTCAGGTGCTTCACAGGAACTAAAGCAACGTGGAAGGAAAAAATGAATATTTAACTTTTTAGCCACAAAAATGATCTTTTACAAACTTTTTTTTTATTTTCACAAGGGTAAAAGGAGAAAATAGACAGATAAGGTTGTTATGCAATTTCTCCTGAGTACGCCAATACCCAATATGTGGGGGAAAACCACTGTTTGGGCACACGGCAGAGCTCGTAAGGGAAGGAGCGCCATTTGACTTTTTCAAACTAAAATTGGCTGGAATTTAGATTGGATGCCATGTCGCGTTTGGAGAACCTCTGATGCGCCTAAACAGTGGAAACCCCCACAAGTGACACCATTTTGGAAACTAGACCCCCTAAGGTACTTATCTAGATCTGTTGTGAGCACTTTGAACCCCCAAGTGTTTCACAAAAGTTTATAATGCCTGGGTGTGAAAAAAAAAAAAAAAATTTTTCCACAAAAATGATTTTTTAGTCCCAAATTTTTGAATTTTCCCAAGGAAATTGGACCCCAAAAGTTGTTGTCCAATTTGTCCTGAGTACACTGATACCCCATATGTGGGGGGGAAAACTGTTTGGGCGCACGGCAGGGCTTGGAAAGGAAGTAGTAACGTTTTGGAATGCAGACGTTGATGGGGGTCATGTTCCGTTTGCAGTGCCCCAGATGAGCCTAAACAGTGGAAACCCCCCACAAGTGACCCCATTTTGGAAACTAGACCCCCTAAGGAACTTATCTAGATCTTTGGTGAGCACTTTGAACCCCCAAGTGCTTCACACAAGTTTATAATGCCCGGGCATGAAAATAAAAAATCCTATTTTTTTCCCACAAAAATTATCTTTTAGTCACTAATTTTTATTTTCCCAAGGGTAACAAGAGAAATTGGACCACATAAGTTGTTGTACAATTTGTCCTGAGTACGCTGATACCCCATATGTGGGGGGGAACCACTGTTTGGGCGCACGGCAGAGCTCGGAATAGAAGGAGCACCATTTGACTTTTTCAAACCAAAATTGGCTGGAATTGAGATTGGATGCCATGTTGCATTTGGAGAGCCCCTGATGTGCCTAAACAGTGGAAACCCCCCACAAATGACCCCATTTGGGAAACTAGACCCCCTAAGGAACTTATCTAGATCTTTGGTGAGCAATTTGAACCCCCAAGTGCTTCACACAAGTTTATAACGTAGAGCCGTAAAATTTAAAAATCATATTTTTTCCACAAAAATGATCTTTTCACCCCAATTTTTATTTTCCCAAGGGTAACAAGACTCCAAAAGTTATTGTGCAATTTGTCCTGAGTGCGCTGATACCCCATATGTGGGGGAAAACCACTGTTTGAGTGCATGGCAGAGTTTGGAAGGGAAGGAGCGCCGTCTGACTTTTTCAACGCAGAATTGGCTGGTGGCCATGTCGTGTTTGGAGAGCTCCTGATCTGCCTAAACAGTGGAAACCCCAATAAATGACACCATTTTGGAAACTAGACCCCTCAAGGAACTTATCTAGATGTGTGGTGAGAATTTTGAACCCCCAGGTGTTTCACTAAAGTTTATAACGTACAGCCGTAAAATAAAAAATCTTTTTTTTTTTTACAAAAATAATTTTTTCGCCCCCAATATTTTATTTTCACAAGGGTAACAGAAGAAATTGGAACCCAAAAGTTGTTGTCCAATTTGTCCTGAGTACGCTGATACCCAATATGTGGGCGAAAACTACTGTATGGGCACACGTCGGGGCTCGGAAGGGAAGTAGTGACGTTTTGGATTGCAGACTTTGATGGAATGGTCTGGGGCATCATGTCACATTTGGAGAGCCCCTGATGCACCTAAACAGTGGAAACCCCAAACAAGTGACCCCATTTTGGCAAATAGACCCCACAAGGAACTTATCTAGATGTGTGGTGAGCACTTTGAACCCCGAAGTGCTTCACAGAAGTTTATAATGTACAGCCGTAAAAATAAAAAATCCTTTTTTTTTTACAAAAATGATTTTTTCGCCCCCAATATTTTATTTTCACAAGGGTAACAGGAGAAATTGGACCCCAAAAGTTGTTGTCCAATTTGTCCTGAGTACGCTGATACCCAATATGTGGGAGAAAACTACTGTATGGGTGCACGTCAGGGTTCGGAAGGGAAGTAGTGACGTTTTGGATTGCAGACTTTAATGGAATGGTCTGGGGGCGTCATGTCGCATTTGGAGAGCCCCTGATGCGCCTAAACAGTGGAAACCCCCCACAAGTGACCCCATTTTGGAAAATAGACCCCACAAGAAACTTATCTAGATGTGTGATGAGCACTTTGAACCCCGAAGTGCTTCACAGAAGTTTATAACGCACAGCCGTAAAAATAAAAAATCTTTTTTTTTTGCAAAAATGACTTTTTCGCCCCAATATTTTATTTTTACAAGTGTAACAGGAGAAATTGGACAACAACTTTTTGGGTCCAATTTGTCCTGAGTACGCTGATACCCAATATGTGGGAGAAAACTACTGTATGGGTACACGTTGGGTCTCGGAAGGGAAGTAGTGACGTTTTGGATTGCAGACTTTGATGGAATGGTCTGGGGGCGTCATGTCGCATTTGGAGAGCCCCTGATGCACCTAAACAGTGGAAATCCCCCACAAGTGACCCCATTTTGGAAAATAGACCCCACAAGGAACTTATCTAGATGTCTGGTGAGCGCTATGAAGCCCCAAGTGCTTCACAGAAGTTTATAATGTATAGCCGTAAAAACAAAAAAATCATTTTTTTGTACAAAAATGATATTTTCGCCCCCAGTTTTTTATTTTCCCAAGGGTAACAGAAGAAATAGGACAAATTGCACAATAACTCTTGGGGTCCAGAGTACGCTGATACCCCATATGTGGGGATAAACTACTGTTTGGACGCATGGCAGAGCTCAGAAGTGAAGAAGCACCGTTTGACTTTTTCAACGCAGAATTGGCTGGAATTGAGATCAGACGCCATGTCACATTTGGAGAGCCCCTGATGTGCCTAAACAGCGGAAACCCCCCAATTCTAACTCCAACCCTAACCCCAACACACCCCTAACCCTAGTCCTAACCCTAACCACAAACCTAACCCTAACACACCCCTAATCCCAACCCTAACCCTAATCCTAACTTTAGCGCCAACCCTAACCCTAACTTTAGCCGCAACCCTAACCCTAATGGGAAAATGGAAATAAATACATTTTTTATTTTATTACTTTTCCCTAACTAAGGGGGTGATAAAGGGGGTTTGATTTACTATTTATAGCGGGTTTTTGTGATTGGCAGCTGTCACGCTAAAAGACGCTTTTTATTGCAAAAATAGTTTTTTGCATCGCCACATTTTGAGAGCTATAATTTTTGCATATTTTGGCCCACAGAGTCATTTGAGGTCTTATTTTTTGCGGTACGAGTTGACGTTTTTATTGGTACCATTTCTGAGCACGTGACATTTTTTGATCGCTTTTTATTTCGATTTTTGGGAGGTTAGAATGAACAAAAATCAGCAATTCATGAATTTCTTTTAGGGGAGGCGTTTTTATTGTTCCGCGTGTGGTAAAATTGATAAAGCAGTTTTATTCTTCGGGTCAGTACGATTATGGCGATACCTCTTATATATCATTTTTTTATGTTTTGGCGCTTTTATAGAATAAAAACCATTTAATATAAAAAATAATTATTTTTGCATCACTTTATTCTGCGAGCTATAACTTTTTATTTTTTCGCTGATGATGCTGTATGGCAGCTCGTTTTTTGCGGGACAAGATGACGTTTTCAGTGGTACCATGTTTATTTATATCGGTCTTTTTGATCGCGTGTTATTCCACTTTTTGTTCGGCAGTATGATGATAAAGCATTGATTTTTTGCTTTGTTTTTTTTGTTTTTTTTTAAAGGGGTTCACTAAAGGGGTTAACTAGTGAGACAGTTTTATAGGGGGGGTCGTTATGGACGTGGCGATACCAAATATGTGTACTTTTATTGTTTTGGTTTTTTTATTTACAGGAAGAAATGAATTTATTGGGGAATATTTTTTTTTTTTTTTTTATTTATTTTGGATTTTTTTTTTAAAACATGTTTTTTTTTAATTTTTTTAACTTTTTTACTTTGTCCCAGGGTGGGACATCACTGTATTTTATCAGATCGCTGGTGTGACAGTGTGCACAGCACTCTGTCACACCAGCGATCGCTCAGGCAGTGCAGCAGGCTTCTCAGTGCCTGCTCTCAGCAGGCACTGAGGAAGCCGCCTCCCTCCAGGACCCCGGCGCCATCTTGGATCCGAGTCCTGGGAGGGAGGAAGCCCTCAGAACAGCGCGATCACATCGCGCTGGTCTGAGGGTCTCAGGGGGGCGCGCAGGGAGCCCCCTCCCTGCGCGATGCTTCCCTGTGCCCCCAGTACACCGCGATCATGTTTGATCGCGGTGTGCAAGGGGTTAATGTGCTGGGAGCGGTCCGTGACCGCTCCTGACACACAGTCACAGGTGTCAGCTGTGATAATCAGCTGACACCCGGCGGCGATTAGCTGCGCTCCCAGAGGGAGCGCAGCTGATCGCCTATGACGTACTATCCCGTCCATGGTCAGATTGTCATGGGTTTTATGGACGGGATAGTACGTCTAATGTCAGAGAGGGGTTAATGAGGGCCCCGGAGTCCAGAAAATACCCTCTCCAGCATCACCCCGCGGTGATGCAGAGCTCCCATGGCACTTTGCATCGCTGCCATCATGCTGTTTAAAGATGCCACAGCTGTTGTGAATAGGCTGAATATGAGTTCTGAGCAGAAGCTCCCTCTGGTGGTTACAAACGGTACTGGACTGTCCAGTGAGGATTGGGAATCAGGTGTTACTGACTGGTCTTATATAAGGGAGTCGCCTTCCCATCAGGGTTGCCGGTGATCAATTGTTCTGGTCTCAATCCTTGATTCCTGTTTCCTTGGTAGCCTGCTATGTCGTGTCTGAATCTCCTGCTAACAGATAAGACATTTTCTTCTTTTTGTTTTTGTGCTTGATTTTTGCATTTTGTCCTGCACTTCTGTGGGGGCCTTCAGGGTCCCTCTGGGGGCTTTTGCCCTCTCAGTTCAGTTCAGCCACTGATGTTTGTACATTTGCTTTTTCCAGTTTTTTCAGTGGCTGCTGTTTTGTTTTTGGTTACACCAGAGAACTAATTTAGGTGGTAGAGGTCGTGTGATCTCAGGTGTTTTTGAAATTAGTAGAGTTGGTGCTTTTCAGGGTTTTTTGGGATTGCAGTAAGTGCCCTTCCTATCCTTTTCTATTTAGTAAGTTTGGGCCCCAACGTTTGCTCATACTTAGTGTTGAGCGATACTGCTTGGTATCGGAAAATATCGGATCGGAATGCAGTCGCCGATATCACTAAATATCGCCGATATCCGATTCCGATAGCGGAAGTCCCATGTAAGTCTATGGGAACAAAATATCGACATTAAAAAAAAACATTATTGCCTTGTTGGTTAATTGTACATGAAGGAAAACAACAAAGAGTAATGTAGAATGTATTGGGGGAGGTGAGGAGACAATAAAGGCATACATGTTTAACCCAATGCATTGGAATAGCATTAATATATATATTTTTTTAAATACGTTTGCATTGACTAACAAATTGACAATGTTGTTAACCTTTTTTCTATTTTGGCAAATATGTATGTTTCACAACTTCCATGCTCTTCACCTTTTTAACTTTTGCCAGTGCCACACTTTCTCCTTCATAATCTTCATCAGCATCATCATCTTTCTCATCAAATTATTCTTCATCTTCACCTTCTTAATCTTCTTCTTAAACTTCTTGCTATTCATGTTTTTGTTTACATTACTCATATTGTTATTATTAAACTAATTAATCTTCTTCATATTCAAATTATTCATCTTCTTCCTCTTCATCTTCTTCATCATATTAGACTTTCTTATTTGTGACAGAGATTCCTGTACTTGTAATCTGTAAAAGTATGAATTGTTCATCCTTCCGTTCTTGCTGTCACAAAAGATTTAAATTACAACAGTATTTGTCCGTGTTCAGTTTAGCCTGCAGCAGCAGGCATTTTCCAGGGCACCACGAGGAGAAACGGACTCACCCCCATACACTGCTTAGTCTTCTTCTGCTTAGAATTTAGAGCATATATTTTGCTCTTCATTTTGGTCTTATACTTCATGTTCTTCTGCTTTTTGATCTTCTGCTTATTGTTCTTCTGTCTCTTGTTCTGTATCTTGTAGTTTGTCTTAACCTTCTTTGTCCTGTTGGTGATCTTCTTCTGGGTAATCTTTTATTTTTTCTTTGTGATGGTGTTCAGGCTGGTTGGCTTCCTGATTGTCGTCCTTGTTGTCATCATCTTCTTCTGGGTGGTCTTTAAGGTTGTCTAATTTCCGAGAACCAGCTGACGTTACTGGAACCCTGACGGGTATGACATGGAGCAAGAGACAATGGAAGTAACGAGGACCAGCTGACTGTGCTGGAACCCGGACGGGTAGCAGAAGGAAAAGAGGCAATGTCACAACCGAGTACCAGCTGACGTTACTGTGACACGGTTACTAAGCAGGAGGTACCTGTGCTCCAAAGCACTACCAAGGACCAGCAGACGTTGCTGGAACTCGGATACGGAGATGGAGGCACCTAGGCCAAAGGCACTGGGGAGAACCAGTTGACGGTACTGGACCCCGGACGGGTAGCAGAAGGAAAAGAGGCAATGTCACAACCGAGTACCAGCTGACGTTACTGTGACACAGTTACTAAGCAGGAGGTACCTGTGCTCCAAAGCACTACCAAGGACCAGCAGACGTTGCTGGAACTCGGATACGGAGATGGAGGCACCTAGGCCAAAGGCACTGGGGAGAACCACTTGACGGTACTGGACCCCGGACGGGTAGCAGAACACACCCATGAAAATGTAAGTTGACAGGACGCAAGCCGTCCGCAGTTACCGAATCACACAGTCCTACAGTGGGTGCTTGTCCTATTGTCACAATTGAAACAGCCTTTATTTACATATCCCACAGCACACATAGGAATCACGTAAACTGCAGGCGCCATAGAGTCGGCTAACCCGAATGCAACACGACAGCACAACTTATTGGAGGATAATTGACGTTCACACTGCCAGGAAACAGCTGTCGTGCTGTAACCAGGCTGGCCAGGAGTCAGTACCCCTGCCAATTACTTCCGAGCAACAAATGGCGGTGTTGTAGCCCAGGGAGTAGAGTTCAGGTGGTAGAAAGATGAACATAACAGGAGACATGGAAAACGTTGCCAAACAGTTATTTAATCTGAAAACGGACAGGCAAATTCAGGTGAGATCCATGCCTTGTTCATTTTCAGAAAAGTAAGCCGGTCTACATTCTCTGAGGATAGTCGCATGCGACGGTCTGTTACTACACCACCTGCAGCACTAAAGACGCGCTCAGATAATACACTGGCAGCAGGGCAAGCCAGCACCTCCAATGCATACTGGCTAATCTCTGGCCATGTATCCAACTTAGAGACCCAAAATTTGAAAGGGGAAGAGGCATCTGGGAGTACACTTAGAGGGAAAGCCAAGTAGTCTGTCACCATCTTACGGAAACGTTTCTTCCTGGTGACTGGAGCCGTCTCGGATGGTGTAGACCTTGCTGGCGCTGTCACAAAACTTCGCCACATTTCTAACATACAGCTCTTGCCCTGTGCAGAGGCGCTGCTTCTGCTCCCTCTTGTTGTAGAGGTGTCTACACTGCCTCGACGCACAGAGCTGCTTTGTAAAGCAGTAGCAGCAGCAGCAGCTCTCTCGGCTGGAATGTACAACAGTATGGATTGCACCAGTGTGTCTTGGTACTCCTGCATTTTACGTTCCCGGTTCACCGGTGTGATGAGGGTTTGTAAGTTGTCCCGGTATCGAGGGTCTAGGAGGGTGTACACCCAATAATCTGACGTGGTGAGAATGTGGGCGATGCGGCTGTCGTTTCTCAGGCAATGAAGCATGAAATCAACCATGTGCTGCAGACTCCCAACTGGCCAACAAAAGCTGTCCTCTGGAAGAGGCGTCATCTCTGCCTCCTCTGCATCACCCCACCCTCGCTCTACATACTGACTACAGCATTGTGTACCTCCTTCTGTAGGGATTTCTTCCTCCTCCATTGACTCCTCCTCCTCATCCTCCTCACAAAGTGAGCCCTGCCCAGCCCTTTGTGAGGAACCACGGTGCGCTGACTGTCCTGAAGGTATTTTAATTTGTGACTCCTCATCCACCTCTTCCAAAACCTCTTCCTTTAGTGCTTTCAGTGATTTCTGAAGCAGGCAGATAAGGGGGACAGTCATGCTGACTAGTGCATCATCTGCACTCGCCATCCGCGTTGAGACATCAAACGCACGCAAAACGTCACAGATGACCTTCATAGAGGCCCACTCAGTAGTGGTGAAGTGTGAATGGCGCAAATTGCGAGTTGATTGCGCCTGTTGCAGCTGATACTCCATTACTGCTGGCTGCTGCTCACACAACCGCTCCAACATATGTAACGTGGAATTCCACCTGGTGGGTACGTCACATATGATGCGATGTTCAGGAAGGCGAAATCTGACTTGCAGAGCTGCAATGCGCGATCTGGCCATGCTGGAACGTCGCAAGTGAGCGCACTCTAGGCGGACCTTGTGCAGCAGTGCATCAAGATCCGGATAGTCCCTCAAAAAACTCTGCACGACCAAGTTGAGCACATGTGCCAGACATGGTATGTGAGTGAGGTTGCCAAGGCCCAGAGCTGCCACCAGATTTCGGCCATTGTCACACACTACCAAGCCTGGCTGGAGATTAGCTGACAAAAACCACACGTCGCTCTCCTGCTTGATGGCATCCCAGAGCTCCTGCGCTGTGTGGCTTCGATTTCCCATGGGAATTAATTTCAGGATAGCCTGTTGACGTTTGGCCACGGCTGTGCTCATATCGGTCGCAACAGGTAAGCGTTCACGGGTCCATGTGGAGGTATACCGTGACGGCTCGTGCAGCGATGATTCTGAGGAACTGGAGTAGGAGGAGGAATCAATGTGTACAGACTGGATTCCTGCAATCCTTGGAGTTGGCAGAACACGTACAGCGCCACTGGCAAGATCTGTACCCGGCTCCACAACATTGACCCAATGGGCAGTGAGGGAAAGGTATCGTCCCTGGCCATGGGTACTGGTCCACGCATCGGTGGTCAGGTGGACCCTGCTACTGACGGCGTTTAGTAGCCCATGTTTAATGTTTCCCTCGACATGTTTTTGCAGAGCAGGGACGGCTTGCCTGCTGAAATAAAATCGGCTTGGCACATTATATTGTGGGACTGCCAATGCCATAAAGTTCCTGAAACTGTCAGTCTCCACCAGCCTGAATGACAGCATTTCAAGGGACAGGAGTTTTGCAAGGCCAGCATTCAGAGCCTGTGCTCGTGGATGGTTTGCCGAGTATGGCCGTCTTTTATCCCATGCCTGTGCTACCGATGGCTGTTTTGTGGCCTGGGAGTGTGAGGATGACAGGGAACTTGCAGCTGTGGGTGCAATAACACTGGGTCTCTGGACAACAGTGAAAGAGGTTCTTCCATGCCGATCCTGTGAGGAAGCCGAACCAGCTGTGTGTGAGCCGGAGTAAGAGGCTCCAACACGACCTGAAGATGTAGGTGCTGCTGAAGGTTGGCCTACATCTCCAGTGTGTCTTTGTAACTCAGCTACGTGCTTTGTCCGTACATGTTTCCACATATTTGTGGTATTCAGGTTACTGATATTTTTACCTCTTTTAACTTTTTGCTTACACAGCTTGCATTGAACATAGCAAATATCATCTACAACTCTGTCAAAAAAGGACCACGCAGTGCAAGTCATGGGAGCGCCAATTTTGACATTTCTAACACAACTGCTCCCAACAGGTGCCAAACTGGAGGCTACAGGCAAGCGAGTCTGCAGCCTACCTCTCCCTCCTCTTTGTACCGTTGGGCCAATCTCTTCCTCAGAGCTGCTCCCACCACCTTCCTGCTGCTCACGCCATGTTGGGTCTCTGACTTCATCATCTCCAGTACCCTCTTCCAACACCTGCTGCTGTTGGGTGGTCTGGCCAGCACCATGCTCAACAGAAAATGGCAACTGAGTCTCATCATCATCAGATGCGTTCTGCGGTGTGCTGACCATCGGCACTGGCTCACCCGCCTCTTCACATTCAGAGAGACACAGCTGTTGCGCATCACTGCATACTGCCTCTTCTTCACATTCCAGAATGCTGCTTGGCTGGGCCCCTGTTTGCAAGGCAACAGATTCTGAGAACAGAAGCAGAGACTCAGCTGGCTCCAGTTCAGAACTCTCTGACTGCCTGGGCAATTTGGCAGGCGGTGAAGAGACAGATGGTTGTTCAACAGTGCTGTGTTCCTGAGAGGAGGTGGAAGGAATTGAAGTCGATGCATTGGCTGCCATCCAACCAACAACGGCTTCAATTTGTTCTTCCCGCAGCAGGGGGGTACGCTGAGCTCCTACCAAAGTGCGCATAAAGGAACGCTGACGGGGAAAACTGGTGGATGCTGTGTCACTGGGTGCGGCAGCAGCCACAGAATCCCCACGTCCTCTCCCTGCTGAAACTCCACGGCCACGACCACGTGCCTTACTCCCTGCCTTCTTCATCTTGGTAGATTGATAAAGAAAGTCAGAAAAGTTATAAGGCCTAAGTGTGGTTATTACGCAGAGACTGAAGTGAACACTGAAACACAACTGTTCACAATCTGTGAAAGGCTACTCCTTTGTCTACTTCTATAGTGTTTGCAACCAATGTATTGGATACGGATGGAAGCGCGTCACACTAATAGTTAAATTGCATGGAGCAGCAAGAATTACACTGAAGAAAAAAAAAAAGAGTCTGTGAGTGACACGTGCAGATGCCTACAGACAGCGTTGCTTACAGAGCAAACTGCAGCGTCACCTGCACTCACACACACCTTGCAGAGCTGTTAAAACAACACTGCAGGCAAAAGGAAGCTTTACACAGCGGTTGGTGATAGCCTGCCTACAGCACAGTACACTAAATCGCAATCTCTAACTGTCCCTCAGAGTCAGCACAGTAGCGTTCTGTCCCTTACTGAATTCACAGCACAGTGACGCTAAAATGGCGGCGGCGCCTTTTATAGTGCATTCTGACATAATTTCAGCATCCAATCACAGCCATGCCATTAGTTAACATGACCGCAGCAGTACAGGATGTGCCCACACTTCTTAGGATTCCTCATTGGCTGAATAAAATCACATTGCCTCTCAAAGAATTATGGGAACTTCCGATTCCGGTATACGATATATGGAAAATATCGAAACAAATTATCGAAAGGCCGATAGAGCTAATATCGGCCGATACCCGATACTTGCAGTATCGTATCGCTCAACACTACTCATACTATTTTCTATCTGTGTCAGTATTTCTTCTTGTCTAACCGCCATTACATGTTTGGGGGCTTTCTATGTTCTTTGGGGATCTGCTCCGGGGCAGATAGCTTTCCTCCTTCTATCCTTAGGTGTAGTTAGTTTCTTAGGCTGTGACGAGGCGTCTAGGACCAACGTAGGAACGCTCCACGGCTGCCTCTAGTTTTGGTGGTTAGTCAGGGTACTGCAATCTCATAGTTTCCAACTGCTCTGGTGTATTTCCTTTTTGCCTGCTCTCCTCAGCTACCAAATCATAACAGTATCACCGGCCTAAACTGAAATTTATATGGTACTCACAGAAGGGAAAAATATTGTGGAAAAAAAAAAAGTTGTCAGAGTTGTCAGAGATTTTTTTTTTTTTCTGTTTGTTGCATTTTTTTTTCCCTCTGTATCTCTGGGTGCTGAGGAGGATTTTTTTTCTCTCTCAATGGAGTTTGCACAGTTGTCTGGCCGTGTGGATCAGCTTGCCACTGAAGTTCGGAGTATTGCTACCTATCTTGCTAGGTTGCCTGTTGTGGAACCTAGGATTCCCATGCCAGATTTGTTTTTAGGGGATCGAGCTAAGTTTCTGAATTTCAAAAATAACTGTAAATTGTTTTTTTGCCTTAAAATCTAAGTCCTCAGGGAACGCAGCGCAGCAGGTTCAAATTGTCATCTCTCTCCTGCGCGGCGACCCTCAGGATTGGGCTTTTTCCCTGACACCTGGGGATCCTGTTTTGAGTGATGTTGATGCGTTTTTTCAGGCTTTAGGGTTATTGTACGATGAGCCTAATGTCACTGATCAAGCTGAAAAAACTTTGTTGGCATTAAGTCAGGGGCTTGAGGACGCTGAGTTATACTGTCAGAGATTCCGTAGGTGGGCAGTCCTGACCAAATGTAATGACGACGCTTTGGCAGCTCTTTTTCGGAAGGGACTGTCAGATAACGTAAAGGATGTTATGGTGGGATTCCCTGTTCCCTCTGGTCTCAATGATTCTATGTCATTAGCGATTCAAATTGACAGACGTTTGCGTGAGCGGAAAGATATGCGTGGAATAATGTTGCCTTGTGAACCTACTTCTGAATCCATGCAGTGTGATAGAGTGGTTTCTGGGGCACAGCGTCATGAATTTCGAAAGCGCAATGGGTTATGATTCTACTGTGGTGATGCCTCTCATGCTATTTCAGTCTGCCCTAAGCGGGGAAGACGTTTTGCACGCTCAGTTGTCTTGGGTAGTGTTCAGACTAAGTTTTTATTAACTGTTACCCTGATATGCTCTCTGTCCTCATTTTCTGCTCAGGCTTTTGTTGATTCTGGAGCAGCTATTAACCTGATGGATTATGATTTTGCTAAACGTTGTGGGTTTCCCTTGATACCCTACGGAAATCTATTCCCCTACTGGGGATCGATTCTACCCCTTTGGCTGAGAATAAACCTCAGTTCTCTACTCAGGTGATAATGAGGGTAGAACCTGATCATCAGGAGAGTTGCAAATTTTTGGTTCTGTATAATCTGCATGACATTATCGTACTGGGTTTCCCTTGGTTACAGTCTCATAATCCTGTTTTGGATTGGAAATCTGTGTCTGTTACCAGTTGGGGCTGCCAATGTGTTAATACCAACACTCTTGTTTTTTCTGCCTCCCCCCAGGCTCAGGATGTTCCTGACTTTTTGATTGATTTTTCTGATGTGTTTAGCGAAAGTAAATCTGCATCCTTACCTCCCCATAGGAGCTCTGACTGCGCTATTGAATTAGTGCCTGGTAGTAAATTCCCTAAAGGTCGCCTTTTTAACTTGTCTGTACCTGAACATGACGCTATGCGGTCTTATATCAAGGAGTCATTGGAGAAGAGTCATATCAGACCATCCTCTTCACCCTTAGGTGCCGGTTTTTTCTTTGTGGCCAAAAAGGATGGTTCATTAAGGCCGTGTATTGATTATCGTCTCTTGAACAATATTACTGTGAAATATCAATATCCTTTACCCTTGATCTCTGATCTGTTTTCCAGGGTGAAAAACGCTACTTGGTTTACCAAGCTTGACCTCAGGGGGGCATATAACCTTATTCGCATTTAGCACGGGGATGAATGGAAGACGGCATTTAATACCCCTGAAGGGCATTTTGAGTACCTTGTGATGCCCTTTGGGCTCACTAATGCTCCTTCTGTCTTCCAGTCCTTCATGAATGACATTTTCAGGGATTTTGTGGATAAATTTCTGATTGTTTATTTGGATGATATCTTGATTTTTTCCAATGACTGGGACTCTCATGTAAAACATGTTCGGACTGTGTTCCAGATTTTGAGAGAGAATGCTCTGTATGTGAAGGGATCAAAGTGTCTTTTTGGCGTTCAGAGGATCTCATTTCTGGGATTCATTTTGTCCCCATCTGTTATTGAAATGGACCCGGTCAAAGTTCAGGCCATCTGTGATTGGGTCCAACCTACTTCATTAAAGGCTCTTCAAAGATTCTTGGGTTTTGCCAATTTTTATCGTAAATTTATTGGTAATTTCTCTGTTATTGTTAAACCATTAACTGATTTGACCAAGAAGGGTTCTGATGTGGTGAATTGGCCTCCTGAGGCAGTCTCTGCATTTCAGGAACTTAAGCAGAGATTCACTTCTGCTCCTGTTCTACGGCAGCCTGATGTTTCTCTGCCATTTCAGGTGGAGGTTGATGCCTCTGAAATTGGGGCAGGTGCCGTTTTGTCCCAAAGAGATCCAGAGACCTCTAAAAGTAACCCTTGTGCCTTTTTCTCTCGAAAATTTTCTCCCACTGAACGTAATTATGACGTGGGTAATCGGGAGTTATTAGCCATGAAGTGGGCTTTTGAAGAGTGGAGACATTGGCTGGAGGGAGCCAAACATCAGGTGGTGGTCCTTACGGACCATAAGAACCTAGTTTATCTGGAATCTGCCAAGCGACTTAATCCTAGACAGGCCAGGTGGGCCTTGTTTTTCACACGTTTTAATTTTGTGGTTTCATTTCTTCCTGGCACTAAAAATGTTAAGGCGGATGCCCTCTCGAGGAGTTTCCTGGTGGACTCTCCTGAGTTATCTGATCCTTCTGTTATTTTGAAAGAGGGTGTAGTTCTTTCCGCCATCTCGCCCAATTTGAGACTGGCTCTGGAGGGGTGTCAGGAGGATAAGCCCGAGCGCTGCCCTGTTGGGAAATTGTTTGTCCCGGCCCAGTGGAAAAAGAGTGTAATGTCTGAGATTCATTGTTCCACGTTGGCCGGTCATCCCGGAATTTTTGGTACCAGAGACTTGGTTAGTCAGTCCTTTTGGTGGTCTACCTTGTCTCGTGATGTCAGGGAGTTTGTGCAGTCCTGCGGGACTTGCTCTCGCTCCAAGCCTTGCTCTCGTTCTAGTGGTTTGTTGATGCCATTACCTGTGCCCAAGAGACCATGGACCCATATCTCTATGGATTTCATTTACGACCTCCCTGTTTCTCAGAGAATGACCGTCATCTGGGTGATTTGCGATAGGTTTTCCAAGATGATACATCTTGTGCCATTACCTAAGTTGCCTTCCTCCTCTGAATTGGTGCCTTTGTTCCTTCAGCACGTGGTTCGTTTACACGGCATTCCTGAGAACATTGTGTTTGACAGAGGAGTCCAGTTTGTTTCCAGATTTTGGAGGACCTTTTGTTCTAAAATTGGTGTTCAATTGTCTTTCTCCTCGGCGTTTCATCCTCAGACCAATGGTCAAACTGAGATAACAAACCAGACATTGGAGACTTATCTAAGATGCTTTGTGTCTGCTGATCAGGATGACTGGGTCTCTTTTTTGCCTTTGGCTGAGTTTGCTCTTAATAATAGGGCTAGCTCTGCCACTTTGATGTCTCCATTTTTCTGTAATTCTGGGTTTCACCCTCGATTTTCTTCAGGACAGACGGAGGCTTCTGTCTGTCCAGGTGTTGACTCTGTTGTGGAGCGTATGCAACAGATTTGGGACCAGGTAGTCGAGAGGTTGTCCCTCTGTCAGGAGAGGGCCCAGCGGTTTGCTAACCGGCATAGGACTGATGGTCCTCGGTTTAAAGTGGGGGACTTGGTCTGGTTGTCCTCAAGAAATATTCCTATGAGAGTGGCATCTCCTAAATTTAAGCCTAGGTTCATTGGACCTTATAAGATCATGGAGATTCTTAATCCTGTTTCTTTTCGTTTGCTTCTTCCAGGGACATTTAAGATCCATAACGTGTTCCACAAGTCCTTGTTGAAGAGGTTTGTTGAGCCAGTGGTTCCTACTACTGTGCCTCCTGACCCTGTTTTGGTTGAGGGCAATCTGGAGTATGTGGTTGAGAAAATATTGAATTCTCGTTTTTCTAGACGGAAACTCCAGTATTTGGTTAAATGGAGAGGTTATGGTCAGGAAGACTATTCTTGGGTGTTTGCTTCGGACATCCATGCTAGGAGACTCATCCGTGCGTATTATAGAACTCATCCTGACCGACCTGGTTGCTCAAATGAGGGTTCGGTGACCCTCCTCAAGGGGGGTACTGTTGTGAATAGGCTGAAAATGAGTTCTGAGCAGAAGCTCCCTCTGGTGGTTACAAACGGTACTGGACTGTCCAGTGAGGATTGGGAATCAGGTGTTACTGACTGGTCTTATATAAGGGAGTCGCCTTCCCATCAGGGTTGCCGGTGATCAATTGTTCTGGTCTCAATCCTTGATTCCTGTTTCCTTGGTAGCCTGCTGTGTCATGTCTGAATCTCCTGCTAACAGATAAGACATTTTCTTCCTTTTGTTTTTGTGCTTGATTTTTGCATTTTGTCCTGCACTTCTGTGGGGGCCTTCAGGGTCCCTCTGGGGGCTTTTGCCCTCTCAGTTCAGTTCAGCCACTGATGTTTGTACATTTGCTTTTTCCAGTTTTTTCAGTGGCTGCTGTTTTGTTTTTGGTTACACCAGAGAACTAATTTAGGTGGTAGAGGTCGTGTGATCTCAGGGGTTTTTGAAATTAGTAGAGTTGGTGCTTTTCAGGGTTTTTTGGGATTGCAGTAAGTGCCCTTCCTATCCTTTTCTATTTAGTAAGTTTGGGCCCCAACGTTTGCTCATACTATTTTCTATCTGTGTCAGTATTTCTTCTTGTCTAACCGCCATTACATGTTTGGGGGCTTTCTATGTTCTTTGGGGATCTGCTCCTGGGCAGATAGCTTTCCTCTTTCTATCTTTAGGTGTAGTTAGTTTCTTAGGCTGTGACGAGGCGTCTAGGACCAACGTAGGAACGCTCCACGGCTGCCTCTAGTTGTGGTGGTTAGTCAGGGTACTGCAATCTCATAGTTTCCAACTGCTCTGGTGTATTTCCTTTTTGCCTGCTCTCCTCAGCTACCAAATCATAACACACAGCGCTGCTCATGGCCGCCATCAACCGGCGGTGGGACAGCAACAGGTCCTGGGCAGTTGGGATTTCTGTGGAGGTAAAGGTAACAGTTAACCAGGGAATTCTGTTGCAACATCAACATGTACATGTTATGTTTGTTAACACTTACGGTTTTCCTCAGAGGACCCGCTGACTGCCCACCCAGAACCTGTTGCTCCGCCGGCTAGGGAAAAAAAAGAAAAAAAAATTATATCACAACAGCTATTACACATAAGACCTTACAAAGTTCTCAAACTTGTCTGAAGCTTATATAATGTGCGTTAATTACCTGATGGGGAGCCTGCAACCGTGTCACGGGATGATGCTGGAGAGAAGACATTTTCTGGGGAAGGGCTGGAACCCACCGAATCAGGAGGGGGGGTTGCTGCCGGTGAAGGGATTGAAGGGTTGGAGAGGTGAGGTGATGATGGTGGTGGAGGGGTAGCCGGGGAAGGAGATGATGGAGGTGGAGGGGTAGCTGGGGACGGTGGAGCAGCTGGTGCTGGTGATGGTGAAGGTGGTGCTGTAAATGAAATATACAATTCAGAATCCCCATTATCACTGCCGGTACTCCCATCACTGCCTGCCCCATCACTGCCGGTACTCCCATCACTGCGGGTGCATTGATATAGGTAGATAACCCACAAAACAACCTCTCCAGATACCCTCATCAATACTCACTCAGAGGCCTGCGTAGGGCCCGGATGCTGGCGACCTCTCGCGGAGCGTAGTGAAGGTCCGCCAGACTTCTTGCGGATCTGTTGTGTGGTCCGCTGACATTAATCGCCTCGCAAGCCCCCGCTGGATTTTGCGCAGGCACACCTTCTTGTGGCGTATAGGATGCGCCACAGGTAGCCTGCAAGTATAGTCCCATCTATCGTTTTTTTTATTAAAACCGCACTTCCTCCTCTGCCCACTTAGCTCCCGCTGTCTCGCCGCCATTGCAAACAACACCGCACTAGGGACGCCAGTGCCATGACGTCACGGCGTGCGTCCGTACGTTGCGGCGGCACTCGCGACGCAAAACGTTTTGCTATCTCAAAGTGACCGCAGCGGCCATGCGCTCAGCCAAGCACAGTATATGAGATGCTGTTGCGATCGAAGATGATGGTTACAAGCTAGGCGATCACAATGGCGTGTCATATCTGTGTATAGCTGGAGCTCCTTGTGAGAATCGTCAACTTGCGATCACAGTGGCGTTGCATATCTGTGAATACCTGCATATCTGAATAGCTGGAGCTCCTTATCGTCACCTTGCGATCACAGTGCGTTGCATATCTGTGAATACTGCATATCTAATAGCTGGAGCTCCTTATCGTCACCTTGCGATCACAGTGGCCTCGCATATCTGTGAATAGCTGCATATCATGACGTTGGTATAGTCGAGCTGTTTACTCGTACGGAACCAAGGACTCCCAACACTGAGCCCCTTTCCCATTATCAGGATACCCCGATATCCTCTCCCAATAACGAGATACAGTAATTCTTTGGATATGTATGGCCACAGCAGCCTTTATTTAAATACAAACAATATTAACAATAATTAACAATATATATACCATAACAACATTAGGGAGGAGTCCTTGAAGCTACAAAGATCATGGTGAATTAAACCAATATCCTGTGAACAACACCCCACCTCTTACTCCCAGCCATTACCCCACAGGCTCGGGAGCACCAACAATTGAGGTGTGCTGTTCACTCAACCACTTGGGGATCCGCCCACTCCGTGTGAACTCCCCTTCCACCTTTCACCAGATCACCACCACGTAACTTCAGACAGGGAGACCCTAAACAGAGTCCCCCCAAACCAATTTCCTACAACTTCAAGGACTCTCTCCCCACCCCCTTGAGCCGCCATGACCCAAAATATAAAAATAAACAACATCATCAAACAGGGAGGGAGGGTGGGACTACTGATGGGGCAAGACAGGAACTGACCCTGGATCCGCCCCATCACTGCCTTATAAACCCCCCACCACCCCATCTCATTTAAATGTTCCTCCCTCATTGTAAACCCCTCCAAACCCCCGTCATGCCGGCCTCCGCCCACGCCTCTTTCTTGAGGGGGGAGGAGGCTCTGCTCCGGCCATTACTTGACGTTGGTATAGTCGAGCTGTTTACTCGTACGGAACCAAGGACTCCCAACACTGAGCCCCTTTCCCATTATCAGGATACCCCCGATATCCTCTCCCCAATAACGAGATACAGTAATTCTTTGGAATATGTATGGCCACAGCAGCCTTTATTTAAATACAAACAATATTAACAATAATTAACAATATATATACCATAACAACATTAGGGAGGAGTCCTTGAAGCTACAAAGATCATGGTGAATTAAACCAATATCCTGTGAACAACACCCCACCTCTTACTCCCAGCCGTTACCCCACAGGCTCGGGAGCACCAACAATTGAGGTGTGCTGTTCACCCAACCACTTGGGGATCCGCCCACTCCGTGTGAACTCCCCTTCCACCTTTCACCAGATCACCACCACGTAACTTCAGACAGGGAGACCCTAAACAGAGTCCCCCCAAACCAATTTCCAACAACTTCAAGGACTCTCTCCCCACCCCCTTGAGCCGCCACAACGAGGGCCCCATTGAAACCTAAATGGCCCGAGACCCCCTAAACCCGCAAAGCTGTGGCCCTTTCAATACCTTCCTGAATACCCAAAGCCCAAATATCCGAACCAACGGCATTCAGATGAACCCCATCGGCCAACCAAAAATCCCCCTCACCCTTCTCCAAATCAAAATGCCGCACAGACACATTACCATTTCGAGCCATGAAAGAAGACACAGCCCTATTGACCTTTATCCTGGCCTTATTAATCTTAGCCAGGGACCTCATGTTCCGCCAGCGCCTGCGTGGAACAATCTCGGACCAAACCAAGATGACCCCCGGATACAACACCCATAACCGCAAGCAATCCTGCTTAATGTCTTTTACTAATTCATGGAAGGGGCGCACCGCGAGATCATTCTCCCCTACATGGAGTACCAAAATATCAGGAGCACGGTCCAGGCGGCGCAACCATGAATTTCAGGCAACACCCTCCTCCACTGCATTCCTCGAAAACCAAGCCATCGCACCACCACCATAGACCGGGGAAATCCCAGTTGCCGACCATCAGTCCTGACGTCAGCTCGCAACGCTCCCCAATGGACAAAGGAATGACCAAAAATCCAAACCAGCAGGGGGGGGATACCTGAAACGAGAAAACAATACTAAACATACCAAAATAACACCCTCAACAACTCCAACCGTCACACGTCCCTCAAAGAAAACCAACTCCCCGACATCGAGAATCAATGCCTAATATAACTCCTAAAACGATTAGACTTCCAACGCCCAATACGCTGTATTGATGACGCACCCAAACCCCTACCTGCCGCTTCAGTCGCCGCACCAATACGGAAAGAATGAGTCCCAAAACGAGAGTCATCCAGACCTAACGCTCGAATGGACCTCTTGAAAATGGCGTTAAACTGATACCTAGACCGGCTACCACCATCAGCATGGCACAACAATGAGCCCCCCAATCCGGGGCCCAACTCCCAAAAGCGCTGCAAGCATAACACCGGACACATCGAATACCCCGGTACACTGCCCAACACTACCCAACGGCCCTTCCCCTCTTGATCCGTCTTAGATTTACGCAGCCAAAACTCTACTCCACCCGCCGTCAATAGCACATCCTTGGCCAACAAACTGCCTACCACCTGTCTTTTACCCGAAACCAGCTCACCCACCCGCAGGGCCCCAAAAAATGCCAACGAGAAAGCCAAACGGAATAACAAAACTTCAAAACGAGAAGAACACGTATCCAAAATAAAACCCAACCGCTCTAACAGAGCAAAGGATACTGGGCGCCTCGTATCACCCAGCCCCTTAGTTCGACGAAAACCTTTTGCCGCCTGCTGCACCAAAAAGGTCTTTGAAAATCCCTAATCCCCCGCAAACGAAAACCAAAAGATAGTGCTGCCAAAACCCGCGATACTTTAGCACAAGACCATCCTTCCCTCGCTCCCTGCCCCAACCAAGCCAACAAGGCCCTTTGTTGATGCACCCCATCCCCCAGACTGGAATTGTCGTTAAAAACTCTTCCCAACTACACCACACTGCCTGATAAGCAGCCCAAGTTTTAGGAGCCAACGACGCCTTAATCAGTGACTCTGCAGACCATAAACCACCTTCCACAACTCCTCCGGGCAGGCTAGACCTTCGCACTCCGCTTCCGGGGCCAATGAGCGAAAACGATCCCACTGTAAACGAGAAAGAGAATCAGCTATATCATTCTTCACACCCGGCACATGCGTCGCCGTCACGTGCGCGTTCAATGCCAAACATAACAAAACCAAACGTTGCAAAACTCGCATGACGGGAGGAGAGGACGCGGTCAGCCCATTAATCGCGCAAACGACTCCCATGTTATCACAATTGAACCGCACCCTGCGATCCCGAAACTCCTGCCCCCATAAATGCACTGCCACAAGAATCGGAAAAATTTCCAACAATGTTATGTTGCGTACCATGCCCTCTGACACCCACTCCGCAGGCCAGCGAGACGCACACCACCGTCCCCTGAAATAGGCTCCAAAACCAACACCACCGGCCGCATCGGTAAACAACTCCAACACATCATTCCCAACAACCTCGGCCATGACCAATGAGCGCCTGTTATACCCTTCCAGGAAGGAATCCCAAACAGCCAAATCCGCCTTAAGCTCCCCCGACAACCGTATGAAGTGATGGGGGGCTTTAATCCCTGCCGTAGCGCTAGCCAGCCAACGTGAAAAAACTCGCCCATCGGCATCACTCAACATGCGAAATTCAGCTTCCCTAGCAACGACTGCAAATCCCGTAACGACAACTTCTTCAAACGGCGCGCTCTACCCACATCAGCCCGCAAAGCCAACAACTTTTCCTCGGGCAATCTGAACTCCCATGCCACCGTGTCGATGACTATCCCCAGAAAACACAAACAAGTAGATGGACCCTCAGTCTTACCTGGCGCCAAAGGAACCCCAAAACGCTCCGCCACCCACTCAACAGCTCTCAAAATCCCATGACAGCGCGAAGAGTTTGCCGGGCCCACACACAAGAAATCATCCAAGTAATGAATAACTGATTCACAACCGGACACCTCTCGCACCACCCATTCTAGAAAGGAACTAAAAGCCTCAAAATAAGCGCATGATAAAGAACACCCCATAGGCAAGCACCTGTCAACAAAGAACCCCCCGTCCCAAAAACAACCCAACAGCTTCAAACTATCAGGATGAACCGGCAAAAGTCGAAAAGCAGATTCAATGTCGGTCTTAGCCATAAGGGCCCCTCGACCGCACTTCCTCACCCACCGCGCAGCCTCGTCAAAAGAGGAATAAACGACCGAACAAATTTCAGGATCGATGCCATCGTTCACCGACCTCCCCCGCGGGTAAGAAAGATGCTGAATAAGCCGAAACTTGTTCGGCTCCTTCTTTGGAACAACGCCCAACGGGGAAACCACTAAATCCGAAAAAGGTGGCGACGAGAAAGGGCCCGCCATCCGACCCAACAAAACTTCTTTTGCCAATTTTTCCCCCACCACCTCCTTATGCAATAAGGCCGAACGCAAATTCCTAAGTACCTGCGGGATAACAAACGGGGATGTGGGATGACAAAACCATCCTTAAAACCATTACACAACAACGCCGCCTTCTCCCTGTCGCCATATCTATTTAGATAAGGGACCATCCTTTCCAGACTCACCGGAGTCTCTCCCTTGGGAATTACCACCCCCAGATTTTTGCTTCCCTTTTTTAAAACACTTAGATGCTCCATGAGAGGGCCGTTGCAGTTGGAGCAGACATGTTTAAATTTACACCCCGTCCCAAACTTACACTGGCCGTCATTAAACTGCCAGCATACCCCAAACTTGTTTCCACTTGCTTGCCCTTGACCACTTCCTCCCGCTGCCCCAGCGGTATTGCCACTCTGGCCGGCGCCCCCAGTTCACCCGAGAAAGGAATGCCCAAACTTATTCTGTGCTATGACTCTCATCCACAGACCAATGTCCTTCTGATCCCAACGAATTGCCGGACGCACAGCCTTCCTTTGCCTGAACTGCTCATCATACCGCAGCCAAGCCTGCCCCCCATACACCTATATGCCTCCCCTATAGCATCAAAATAACAAAACAAAGCCGAACAGTTATCCGGAGCTTTTTCCCCGATAACACTTGCCAAAATGGCAAACGCTTGTTGCCAGTTCACAAACGTCTGAGGAATTAAGCGCCACCTCCGTTTCTCCTCCTCCTCCTTCTTACTATCCTCTTTCTTGCTTTTGTCCAAATTAAACTTCTCCAAAGGCAACAAAGAGAATATCTCAACATACTCATCCTTCCAAATACGCTCCTTTACCTCCTTCTTCAAATGCGCTCCCAAAGGGCCCTCAAATCAAACATACACCTCCCCGTGAGCCCTATCATCTAAGCGCACCCGACATTCTTTTTCTTTCTCTTCTAGTCGCACTATGGCCTTCCTGTTCCGACCCGCTCGCAACCATCTGCCCCCCAACCTGCGACCCAACCCACGCCGTCACCGGAGACGGAGAACCAAAGCCCTTCTCTAACCGTGACAGCAAATTGCGCACATCGACCAGCATGTCCGTAACCCCGGCTACCTCGGCAGCCCCCCCAACACTATTACCAACCCCCGACCGAACTACCCCAAACGGTGAAGAAGACACAAATGAATGACTGACACTTGACACAGAATTAAACTCACCGGGCTGCGAGGGTGCTGTGAGCCCTCCAGCCGGATAACCTGGCTCCAAAGATGTATCCCCACTGCCTCGATCTGACACCACGACTCCGCTGACTTGCTCCTGACGTCCAGAAACCCCGTCGTGACTTCCAGAAGAGAAAGGCCTAAACCCCATTGGGGATCCAGCCCGCTGATCCTGAAATAGCGGTGACGACTGGGTCGCAGTAGCACCCGACGATAATTCAAAAACATCTTGAGCCTCATTCCTAGCAACAGCAGCGTAGGCAGGCCGCCCCACGTTCAACCCACAGCAACGGCCCCCCGATCCATCTGGAAACCCACCGACTATGGGTGGTAAAATCTGCTGTCCCGTAATGCCGACCGATGCCTCGGCCGCCGAAACTCTGGAGCCGTCAACAGAGGCAGGCCGCCGTGCAGAAACACTGCCGCTGCGGCCCCCCGACGAACCTGGAACCCCGCCGCTACCAAGGGGGGACAATTGCTGATCTGATAAGCCGGCCAATCCATTAGCCGCCGACGCACCTGCGTAGGCGTCTGAGGCAGATCGCACTGCAAGCCGATCACAACTGCGACCCCCCGCGGACGCAGCTCTCAAAGGACGCCCAGCGCTTAGTGTCTCCAACGATGACGCATCTCTGATGCTGCCTGAGGCAGGCCGCACAGCAAGTCACTCGCCACTGCGACCTCCCGAGGACGCAGCTCTCCCACGACGCCCGGCGCGTAAAGGCTCCAACGCCGACGCACCCGCGATGCTATCTGAAGCAGGCCGCATGGCAAGTCCCTCGCCACTGCGACCTCCCGAGGACGCAGTTCTCCCACGACGCCCGGCGCGTAAAGGCTCCAACGCCGACGCACCCGCTATGCCATCTGAAGCAGGCCGCACAGCAGGTCCCTCGCCACTGCGACCTCCCGAGGACGCAGTTCTCACATGACGCCCGGCGCATAACGGCTCCGCCCCCTGACTTGAACGCGCCGGAGGAGAGGTTACCGCCGCAGGGCCTCGCCGGCTGGGCGGATTCCTCCCAGGCCGAGGCCTGCTAGCACGAGCTCCGCGCGGCGCCCGGCCTGGAGGGGCCCGTGAGGGGCTCCTGCGCCGACGTGAGGCCCCAGGAGCCTGGTCCGGCGAAAGTCGCTCTGGGGGCCTCACCCTTCTTGGACGCCTCTCCCGCTGCGCTGCCCCAGATGACGGACCCGACGCTCCCTGGACAAGAATCGCCACCTGCGCCTCCAGCCATCCTGGCGGCTGCGACAAGGCCGCAGACCTGAGGCGCTCCAGCGCCGCATTCACAGACATGGTAAGCTGTACTACTGATGGGGCAAGACAGGAACTGACCCTGGATCCGCCCCATCACTGCCTTATAAACCCCCCACCACCCCATCTCATTTAAATGTTCCTCCCTCATTGTAAAGCCCTCCAAACTCCCGTCATGCCGGCCTCCGCCCACGCCTCTTTCTTGAGGGGGGGGGAGGCTCTGCTCCGGCCATTACTATAGCTGGGGCTCCATGTGTGAATCGTCACCTTGCGATCACAATGGCGTCGCATATCTGTAAATAGTTGGGATTCCCTGGTGAATGTTGACCTTTAGCTCCCAAAATTTTTTTTTATATATTTATATCAATTTTTTAATCTTTAATCTATATGACTAAAAATATATGTTATATATTTAAACTTTATATATGCTGCTGTGGTGTATTATGTGTTATTTTTAATTATAAGGTTTGAACGCTAGTGAGACCATGGGCCTTTGAAATAATTGTAAAGTTTTGAAATTTTTTTCTTTTTATTTCTTTAACAATGAACTCCTATGACTGATGGTACTCCCATGACCCCGTGTGTGACTTGTAGATATAATGTAAAAAAAAAAAAAAATAGACAACAAAAAACCTTAGAAAAGATTTTAAAAACTACAGCTGCTGGTAACATGTCTCGTTGCCATCCCCATTACTCCGTCCCCACATCTCACCCATCATTAGCCCTTCTCCCATATTGGTAAAATAATTGAAAAAAAACACAAATGCATTTTTAAAATAAAAAAAAATTTATTATAAAAACATTGTTTAAAAAAGGCAAAAGTCAAACATTATCAAAATCAAACTAGACCTGATGCTGCCAACTCACTGCACCAGGCCCATTAAAGTAATGGCAGTACTTGTCTCGGCCGGCCTTCGCATCGTCCTTGCTCTTGCCTTGATTGACAGGTTGAAGGCCTGCAATAGCGGGATCATTGTTACGCCATTCTCCAAGCACCACGTCACCATTGCTGTCCGAGTCCATGAAGCCTGGCGGACTGTAAGTACCAGCATCGCGTTTGGTAGAAAATTGTGCAGCACACAACAGGCCAACACCACAGAGTTTATTGATTCCAGCTTCATGTTGATTGGAGTGTGGAAAACCCTGAAGCGGTTGGCCATTATGCCGAAGGCATTCTCCACAACGCGCCGTGCCCTAGACAGTCTGTAATTAAAAATCCACCTTTCCCCTGTCAAAGTCTTTTGTGGATACGGTTTCACAAGATGCTCATGAAGGGGGAAGGCTTCATCACCCACAAACACAAAGTTTAGTTGGCGGTGGTGTCCATGTTGGTTGGCAAGTTAAGTTTATTATTAAACAACCGTTCACCAAAACTTGTGTGCTCCAAAACGCCACCGTCAGAAACCCTTCCATTAATGCCAACATTAACGTCAATAAATTCATAATTGTCATTAACAAGGGCCATGAGGATCGTGCTGAAGTAGCCCTTGTAATTATGAAAAAAGGATCCGCTGTTAGCTGGTTGCGTGATCCGCACATGTTTGCCATCCAAGGCACCACCACAGTTTGGGAACTGCCAAATCCTTTCAAAATCAGAGGCAATAATTTGCCATTCCGCCATTGATTTGGGAAAAGGCATGTAGCTCCGTAAACTGCGGACGATGGCGTTACATGTCTCCGGAATTAGTTCTCCAAGCAGCGAAATTGCAGCAGAAAATTGCAAATCCTTCATTGAACGTCCGGTTGCCAGAAATCGCAGCGTTACTGCCAAACGTTCCTCTGCTGAAACAGCTGCACGCATCCGTGTATCCTGCCATTCAATGAGTGGCCTCACAGCTTCCAGTAGGAGCTTGAATGAATCCTCCGACATCCGTAGATAATTCCGGAAATCCTGCGGATTCTTCTCCTGCAACTCCCTCACTAGATGCATGTGGGTGAATTTGGACCTCTGCTCCAGCCATTCTCTGGTCCACATGCGACGCTTTCGCTTGGAGCGCCTCTCTTCCACCCGCGCCTCTTCTTGTCGATCTGCCTCCATGGATAGTGCAACAGCCACAATCACACGCTCCGCTGTGGACAGGTTCATTATGTGCAACCTGTACGGTAAAGAAGAGAAAAGTTCATTACTAATTAATTACTATTAATAAAGTTTTTAAACAAAATAAAATAAAGAATAAAATAAAAAAAATAAAACAAAAAAAAATGTTTGGTAACTTTTCAGTTAACATTTAAAATACAGTTACAAATGTCTAAAATGGTGGGGTGTCTAAAATGGTGGGGGGTGAAAAATAAATAAAGCAGACGAATAAAAAAAAATGTCAAAAAACGTATCAAACAACATCACAAACAATATGTACCTTGAATCCAAATATCCAAATCCAAATGGGAAAGATGAAGTGCTCTAGCGACTCAGACAGGATCGCAAAACCCACCACTGCGCCACAAACAGGATCGCAAAAATCCGACACATGATGCTATCCTCGCAACAACGCACAAAGAACCGTTGGAGTCACCCACAAAGCGCTCTGGAAACAATAGATGGGGGCGCAGTTATTATATTATAGCTGATGTGATGTTGTGGTCACTAATCAGAGCTGAAGGGCGTTAACGAAAGAAATCAAAGTCCCGCCTGCGCCGCTGACTAATGCGTCGTCAACGAGGTCGCACATCGTTCACAAAAGGTGCCAAACACAGCGATTCAGGCTCACCAGCGGGACGCCAACGATCAAAATACGGTCCAGAACTCTAGTGAACGATCAACGAGATCACAGCAGGGGCCACATCGTTGCTACATGCCACACACAACGACGTCACTAACGAGATCGCTAAATAGTGACGTTTTTTAACGATCTCGTTAGCGTTCTCGTTTAGTGTGGCATACCCTTAAGACCCATGCAGTGCACTATGCTGCACAACTTGAAGGACACCTGTGCAGGCTTATTGAACAATCGAACAATGAGGGATTACCTACTCCCACCTTCCCCCAATCTTGTGGGAGAATGTCCAGAATGATAGCTGTGGGATATAAAAGGGGACTACCTTTGTTTCCAGAAATACTCTACAGGACATCAGCCCAAGGAACCATGGTTCCAACTGGTGGAATACAGATCTGCTCCACTGCGCATCATTGAACCCACAAACACATTTGGAGATCCCAGGTTGGGACAATCAGGTCTCCTTCCCACATACCTCACTGTGCTTGGTCAGCTTCCTAAGCTTGTCACTACCTTCTCTCTGGGTGCGCGTCAAAAATGGGGTGCTACTGGTTGGGGTAGTTGGCCCTGGATGCCTCAAAGTAGCAGAGGTTCTAATCCCCAGCAAGACAGAGGAAGGGTGAGACTCTGTCATTTGCACCATCTTGTGTACTTGCTGGGAATGCACTAGATGTATTACCGCTGTGGGTTACCCTCTGCCCACAGGGACCTGGCTCATAGGGCTTTTCTAAAGACAGCCAGGCCAGTGGATGAGAGCACCCACTGACCCTCGTGTCTCCCCATTATTCACATAAGGACTTCTTTTTTTAGGATGAGTTTTAATTTTCAGCTACATTATTTCACTATGCAAGAAAAAATTTGCAGTGCTGTGAAATGCCTAAAAAACTGCGAATCTACCATTATTTTTGGTGTTTTATTTCTTATGTGTTCATTGTGCAGTAAAAATGAAGTGTTTTTTGTTATTCATGTTGTAATGAAAGTGGTTAATAAATGTTGTGACTGAGTTCCATCCGGCAAAGGTTTATAGTGTCTGTGTCTTATTTACGTCTGGAATTTGGGGGAGGGGTGGCCGCATTCAGGGTCGGACTGGCCCACCGGAGAACCGGAGGATTCTCCGGTGGGCCCTGGCATCTGGGGGGCCCTGGCACCTGCTGGCATACAGGGGCAAGTTGCCTAGGGCCCCCGCTGCTCCAGGGGCCCCCAGCCGGTGGCGTGTCACTAATAGCGGCACACCACGCAGCTGCCATGGGGGCCCTGTGCCAGCGGAGCAGCAGCGGGTGACAGGAGGCAGGAGCCGCTGTCCCCGCTGCTAAAGAGAAATGAATATTCACTGCTTCTCACGCCCCCATGGGCGTGGGAAGCAGTGAATATCATTACTTACCTGTCACCCGCTCCAATCGCTGAGCGCCGCTGTGTCCTCGCGTCCTCTCTTGCTGCAATGTTCAGGCAGAGGAATCAGAAAGAGGCAAAGAGACATACTATACACCAGGGAACACAAATGATAAAAATAATAACAAATTTTATTGAAAACCCACAATATAGCACACAATACGTATATAAAAACAATTAAAATTGGACAAACAATCCCTGAAAGGGTACATGATCCCCTGACACCCCAAAAGAGAATATGGTATATACTGGACAAATAAACCATACGATGTATATATAGCACACAGATATACAAAACTAATTAAACCCTTATTCATATAACGCTGAGTTGCTCTAAAGCCTGTGCATGGAACAATATCAGTACGACTATAAACATACATAAGTGCTGTACATATTAAGATATAGCATTTATAGATGGCACCAATAGTTAGCATGGCAAATACCATGAAAAAGGCTCCATATGGTCAAATGACCTGATAGCCAATAGAAAGTGACCAAAACGAGCAAAATTGTTACCCAGCATGGGGGAGAGAGAGAGGAGGTCAGGGGGAACAGAGCCCAACGCGTGTCGCCACTGCCGTGGCTTCGTCAGGAGCAGAGTGGTCAGGCAGAGGCGCGATGACGTCATTAGTGAGCGCCGTGCCCCCCGCCTGAGCATTCACTGCCGGAGGACCGAAGACAGCGGCGCTCAGCAGTGGACCCGGTGACAGGTAAATATCGCAGGTGCCCAGGACACCAGCACCTGGCCCCCAGCGACGAGAGGTATGTCTTTTTTTTTTTTTTTGCAGCATCTATGGGGGCACAGTGGAGCATCTATGGGGGCATAATCTATGGGGCATAATCTGTGGAGCATTTATGGGGGCATAATCTATGGGGGCATAATCTGGAGCATTTATGGGGGCATAATCTATGGGGGCATAATCTGTGGAGCATTTATGGGGGCATAATCTATGGGGGCATAATCTGGAGCATTTATGGGGCATAATCTATGGGGGCATAATCTGTGGAGCATTTATGAGGGCATAATCTGTGGAGCATTTATAGGGGCATAATCTGTGGAGCATTTATGGGGGCATAATCTGTGGAGCATTTATGGGGGCATAATCTATGGGGGCATAATCTGTGGAGCATTTATAGGGGCATAATCTGTGGAGCATTTATGGGGGAATAATCTAAGGAGCATTTATGGGGGCATAATCTAAGGAGCACTTATGGGGGCATAATCTATGGAGCATCTATGGGGGCATAATCTAAGGAGCATTTATGGGGGCACAATCTATGGAGCTTCTATGGGGCATAATCTAAGGAGCACTTATGAGGGCATAATCTATGGAGCATCTATGGGGGCATAATCTAAGGAGCATCTATGGGGCATAATCTATGGAGCATCTATGGGGGCATAATCTATGGAGCATCTATGGGGCATAATCTATGGGGGCATAATCTATGGAGCATCTATGGGGGCATAATCTATGGGGGCATAATCTATGGAGCTTCTATGGGGGCATAATCTAAGGAGCATCTATGGGGGCATAATCTATGGGGGCATAATCTAAGGAGCATCTATGGGGGCATAATCTATGGGGCGCAATCTATGGAGCATCTATGGGGGCACAATCTATGGAGCTTCTATGTGGGCATAATCTAAGGAGCATCTATGGGGGCACAATCTATGGAGCTTCTATGGGGGCATAATCTAAGGAGCATCTATGGGGGAATAATCTATGGAGCATCTATGGGGGCATAATCTATGGAGCATCTATGGGGGCATAATCTATGGAGCATCTATGGGGGCATAATCTATGGAGCATCTATGAGGGCACAATCTATGGAGCATCTATGGGGGCATAATACATGGGCAGCATATGGGGCACAATCTATGGAGCATCTTGTGGGGCATAATACATGGGGCAGCATATGGGGCATAATCTCATTTTCCACCCTAGGCTTATACTCGAGTCGATAAGTTTTCCCAGTTTTTTGTGGCAAAATTAGGGGGGTCGGCTTATACACGAGTATATATGGTATCTATCTATCTATCTATCTATCTATTCTATCTATATATTATTATTATCTATATAGCATTATACCCTATAAGGGGGGGCAGCATTATCCTCTATGAGGGGGGCAGCATTATCCCCTATGAGGGGGCTGCTTTATAATCTATGAGGGAGGCTACCCCAACTCCTGCTACATAATTAAGACATGTACTACCTTATATTATACCCTGATATTAGTGTGTTTTACTGCACAATTTGTGGTCTTGTATTTATTTCTATGTAGCTACATAGTGGGCCCCAAGAATGATTTTCTCTGGTGGGCCCAAGGTGTTCCAGTCCGACGCTGGCCGCATTGTAGTCAGTTTGAGGTTCCCTGCGAGAAGTCATTATACCATATTATATTTTACACAGTGCTGATTTAGACAAGGATATGTACATCCTGCATCGAAAGGCCATAAAGCCCCATGAAAAGCTCAATTTAAGTTATCACCAATAGGTGGACCAGAAGTATGAAATAAGACCCGTAAAGGCTGGGTAGTCCACCAAGTAAATAAAAACATTTTTGCCCCCAACTTATAGGAATATAATGATGTGAGCCAACACATACAATGAGCTTAATTATACACTTTATCATAAAAGAGCACTAAAAGTATAGAAGAGGCACCATTATAGATTTTACAGTAAATTTTATAGTACTAGGAGCATTGCATGAGTCTCACTATAAATTTCACGGTACTATAGGATTCCATATTTTCTATTTAAAGGTAACTTGTCATGTCGGATAATGCCATTAAGCTTCAGATATAGGGTTAATCTGAAGGTTAATAGCATAAGAAAGGAGCCTGGAGGCTGTAAAGTGCGGCTCTCAGGAGAAAATTAAGTTTACTCTTTCTGGGAGCCCCCAGCTTTCAGTTATACAGTTATGTCGGTGTGGCTACAGTCGCAACCCCAAGAATTTCCCAGTTTTTGACAGCCAGCTCTGCAGTATATTAATGCAGAGCCAGCTATCCATCAAAATGCCAAGGCGTGTTTACAGCACCCACAGTGCATCAAGCGGTGACTGTAGCCACACCTGATTGACTGAAAGCCTGCGGCTCTTAGAAGGAATAAACTTAATATTCTCCTGGAAGCTACCCGTTCAATACAGCGCCCAGCTCTTTTTCTAAAACTGTTAAACTGTAGGTTAATCCTCTATTTGCAGGTTAATAGCATAATCTGACCTGATGGGTTCCCCTTAAATCCATGTTTATAGATTATACTGTCTAAAGGGTGATTCACCAAGGTGTTCACACCGGCTTTGTGTTGTAAAACACTTTGAAAAGTTGCAACATTTTTGAACAACACAATATTGAATGCCAGTCCTGGAAAATCTGCCAAAATGTGCAGAGACAGGGGAATAGCAATGCATACCCTTCTAATTCATGATGGGCTGTGGCATACCTTCCTCCATATATCTTAGTTTGGTCCCTGCCTGGAGTAGATTTGTGGCGAGGCTCGCGTCACAGGTCAAAGACTCCTGATTAATTAAATGGCGGGTGCCTTTTAATGAATCAGGCTCTTATTAATCCACTACACTCTTTCATTCAGGCCGACACTTAAAATGCCAGTCATAATCGGGTCCTTTATGTTATGTTAAAACATGCTACTTAGGATATTTTTTCTACAGAGTCCGATTAGTTTTAAAACAACATCTGGACTATGGGCAGTACAGGAAAAACTCCAACCTCGTGAAATGCTGTCTAAACTCACTATATGTGAAAGATGTTGCAATATGACCCCATACTTGCCGTTTTCATGCCGGTTCATCACTATTAGTCATATGCTATTTCAATGATCACATTTATGACTGTATTGTGTAACTAACCCAAAATATTACATTTTTAACTCTGTCAGGATATGTTTGTTATATTTTGCCCATACAGTGCCTACAAGTAGTATTCAACCCCCTGCAGATTTAGCTGGTTGACACATGCGGAATTAACTTGGCATTGTGACATTTGTACTGTAGATCAGCCTGGAAGTAGGAAATGCACTGCAGCAAAAATTTTTGTTTTATTTATTTATTTTTTTTTTTTAAAAACGTTAAAAGTTAATTCAGAGTGTCATTTATTATTCAACCCCTCAAACCACAAGAATTCTGTTTGGTCCCCCTAAAGTATTAAGAAGTAGTTCAGGCACCAAGAATAATGAGCTTCACATGTGTGGATTAATGATCTCTTTTGCCAGCCTTTTCTGACTATTTAAGACCCTCCCCAAACTTTTGAACAGCACTCATACATGGTCAACATGGGAAAGACAAAGGAGCATTCCAAGGCCATCAGAGACAAGATCGTGGAGGGTCACAAGGCTGGCAAGGGGTACAAAACCCTTTCCAAGGAGTTGGCCCTACCTGTCTCCACTGTTGGGAGCATCATCCGTAAGTGGAAGGCTTATGGAACTACTGTTAGCCTTCCACGACCTGGACAGCCTTTGAAAGTTTCCTCCAGTGCCGAGGCCAGGCTTGTCCGAAGAGTCAAGGCTAACCCAAGGACAACAAGGAAGGAGCTCCGGGAAGATCTCATGGCAGTGGGGACATTGGTTTCAGTCAATACCATAAGTAACGTACTCCACCGCAATGGTCTCCGTTCCAGACGAGCCCGTAAGGTACCTTTACTTTCAAAGCGTCATGTCAAGGCTCGTCTACAGTTTGCTCATGATCACTTGGAGGACTCTGAGACAGACTGGTTCAAGGTTCTATGGTCTGATGAGACCAAGATCGAGATCTTTGGTGCCAACCACACACATGACGTTTGGAGACTGGATGGCACTGCATACGACCCCAAGAATACCATCCCTACAGTCAAGCATGGTGGTGGCAGCATCATGCTGTGGGGCTGTTTCTCAGCCAAGGGGCCTGGCCATCTGGTCCGCATCCATGGGAGGATGGATAGCACGGCCTACCTGGAGATTTTGGCCAAGAACCTCCGCTCCTCCATCAAGGATCTTAAGATGGGTCGTAATTTCATCTTCCAACAAGACAACGACCCAAAGCACACAGCCAAGAAAACCAAGGCCTGGTTCAAGAGGGAAAAAGTCAAGGTGTTGGAGTGGCCTAGTCAGTCTCCTGACCTTAACCCAATTGAAAACTTGTGGAGGGAGCTCAAGATTAAAGTCCACATGAGACACCCAAAGAACCTAGATAACTTGGAGAAGATCTGCATGGAGGAGTGGGCCAAGATAACTCCACAGACCTGTGCCGGCCTGATCAGGTCTTATAAAAGACGATTATTAGCTGTAATTGCAAACAAGGGTTATTCCACGAAATATTAAACATAGGGGTTGTATAATAATTGACCCACACTTTTATGTTTAAAATTTATTAAAATTCAACTGAGCAACATAACTTTTTGTTTAGTAAGATTTATGCTTCTGTTAATAAATCCTACTCTCGTTTGCAGTTTGAAGGCTCTAACTTATTTGCATCTTATCAAACCAGCTAAATCTGCAGGGGTTGAATACTACTTGTAGGCACTGTAAGTGGCACTGAGTAGTTGTGATGCAAGTACAGCCTGTCAAAGGGTGTGCTAGTAAGTATGTCATGATAATATAAGTTTGTATAATGAGAAATTGGAGTCCTTATAGGGTTTGTCTGGTCTCAAACTACAAGTCCGCAGTCACTCTATGAGACTGCAGACTTATTAATAATAATAATAATAATAATCTTTATTTATATAGCGCCATCATATTCCGCAGCGCTTTACAGTTTAACAGTTTCAAAACACAAGTCATAAGTAACAACGTTAACAATACAATCCTCACATCTCATGCATCGCCTACTCCCATCCACAGTTTTTCTAGACTGTTTCCGGTTTTGCTCAGTACTCCTGAATTCATCTAGTCGGAATGTGACTTAATGTATGCATGTCGAATACTTGCAGTCACATGACTGTTGCGTGCTCCGGGCTTGTCCGGCCTTAAACTACAAGTCTGCAGTCATTCTATGTGACTACAGACTTGTGAATTCTTACATCGCAGTGACTGCAGTTCTGTAGTAATCCAATGCACCAGCACTGAGAAATTAAGCCGCATGTACAGTCATGGCCAAAAGTTTTGAGAATGACACAAATATTAATTTTTACAAAGTCTACTGCTTCACTTTTTCTAATGGCAATTTGCATATACTCCAGAATGTTATAAAGAGTGATCAGCTTAACAGCAATTACTTGCAAAGTCAATATTTGGCTAGAAAATGAACTTTATCCCCCAAAACACATTTCAACATCATTGCAGCCCTGCCTTAAAAGGACCAGCTAACCTCTTTTCAGTGATTGCTCCATTAACACAGGTGTGGGTGTTGATGAGGACATGGCTGGAGATCAATCTGTCATGATTAAGTAAGAATGACACCACTGGACACTTTAAAAGGAGGCTGGTGCTTGGCATCATTGTTTCTCTTCTGTTAACCATGGTTATCTCTAAAGAAACACGTGCAGTCATCATTGCAATGCACAAAAATGGCCTAACAGAGAAGAGTATCGCAGCTAGAAAGATTGCACCTCAGTCAACAATCTATCGCATCATCAAGAACTTCAAGAAGAGAGGTTCCATTGTTGCCAAAAAGGCTCCAGGGCGCCCAAGAAAGACCAGCAAGCGCCAGGACCGTCTCTTAAAAGTGTTTCAGCTGTGGGATCGGGCTATCAGCAGTACAGAGCTTGCTCAGGAATGGCAGCAGGCAGGTGTGAGTGCATCTGCACGCACTGTGAGGCGGAGACTCTTGGAGCAAGGCCTGGTCTCAAGGAGGGCAGCAAAGAAGCCACTTCTCTCCAGAAAAAACATCATGGACAGACTGATATTCTGCAAAAGGTACAGGCAGTGGACTGCTGAGGACTGGGGTAAAGTTATTTTCTCTGATGAATCCCCTTTTCGATTGTTTGGGACATCAGGAAAACGCCTCATTCGGAGAAGACAAGGTGAGCGCTACCACCAGTCTTGTCTCATGCCAACTGTTAAGCATCCTGAAACCATTCATGTGTGGGGTTGCTTCTCAGCCAAGGGAATCGGCTCTCTCGCAGTCTTGCCTAAAAACACAGCCATGAATAAAGAATGGTACCAGAATGTCCTCCAAGAGCAACTTCTCCCAACCCTCCAAGAGCAGTTTGGCGATCAACAATGCCTTTTCCAGCATGATAGAGCACCTTGCCATAAAGCAAAGGTGATAACTAAATGGCTCAGGGAATAAAACATAGAGATTTTGGGTCCATGGCCTGGAAACTCCCCAGATCTTAATCCCATTGAGAACTTGTGGTCAATCATCAAGAGACGGGTGGACAAACAAAAACCTAAAAATTCTGACAAAATGAAAGCATTGATTGTGCAAGAATGGACTGCTATCAGTCAGGATTTGGTCCAGAAGTTGATTGAGAGCATGCCAGGGAGAATTGCAGAGGTCCTGAAGAAGAAGGGTCAACACTGCAAATATTGACTTGCTGCATTAACTCATTCTAACTGTCAATATAAGCTTTTGTTACTCATATGTTTGCAATTATTATATTTCTGTCTGTGATAAAAACATCTGTCAAACACACATAAAAACCGGAGGGCAGCAGATCATGTGAAAATATAATATTTGTGTCATTCTCAAAACTTTTGGCCATGACTGTACATTTGACTTCCAGGCCAATATGCATGTGGCTTTAAAGCTTGACATCTCAGCGCTGGCACATTGCATTATTACAGACATGGTATCATTTTGTTGTTGTTCCCAACCTACACAACTATACAAATAATTTCACAATTAAAATTGTTCTGACAGATTCCCCTTAAAAAGTGTTCTTATAGGGTTCATTGAAGGTGGCCTGCATAATTACTGTATGGTGGAACTGAAATCTGTCACATCTGTCATCTTTTTGGGATCAGATGGGTATCAAAACTGACTTACAATAATAAAACCTATCAAAGTTTAGCTGTCATTTTACCAGTTTAAAAAATGAATGACAAGGCACCAGCAAAGGCTGCATCCAAACAGAAGGTCGCCAAGAATGTGAAGATGCAGGCTCCTCGTGTTGGTGGAAAGCGCTAAGCATTGTTACACATGGACATGCTAATAAACTGTTTGTGAAAAAAAAAAAAATGAATGAGGCCCACGGTATCCTTTCCTGCCAGTTGAGTCATATTCCTTGTAGACTTTTAGTGCTGGTGTCCTTTGTGAGGATGTCCACCTCATATTTGGTTTAGCAAAGAATTGTGATAGAATAAACATGGCTACACACACGCCCATTCACGTTAACACAGGATTGTTTTGCGTGTGTTCAGACACCAAATTTATTGTAAAAATCCAGGAAAAATTATCAGAAGCCGGTGGGAATCAATGATAAAATGATCCTAGCTGACACACAATGGCCAAACAAGTCGATGAGAATTGAAATTGTTTCACAAGAAACTTTACAGAGTGTCAGCTCTGCAAGAGTGAAAGAGTAACTATTGTTTTTAGAGATGGGCAAACCCGAACATTAAAGTTCGGAGTCCGTACCGAACACCTACTGTTCGGGCACTGACTTCATCAGGAGATCCGTGTTATTGTTCGGGTTCGGCTGCCCTAACATCGGGTGTTTGTCACGCGGTCATGTGCATGACAGCGCAGCAAACACCGCTTCGGCTCGACGGTGAAATCATCCCCGCCGGTCAGAGAGCCGCGGTTCCCACGCTGTTAAAAGACCGCATTAGTGATCAACAGTGATCAGAGGTATAAAGTTTACCTCCGGTCACTGATGTCAGCGGGTGGGACTACAGCTTCCATCATCCGACACCTGCTGCCACTAGTAACAGTGAGAGAAGGAACGGCTGAAGGGAGTATTCATTAGTCATCTCCTGCACTGTAAATAAATCATTTAAAAAAAAACCTGGCGTGGGTTCCCCTGTATTTTTGATAACCAGCCAGGCAAAACTCACAGCTGGGACTGCAACCCTCAGCTGTCACCTTCAACAAGGCTGGTTATCAAGAATAGAGGGGTCCCCATGCCATGGTGTTGGGTCCCTCCATTTTGACAACCAGACTTGCTAAAGCAGACAGCTGGGGTGGTATTCTCAGGCAGGTAAGGGGCTGGTAATTTTTTCTCACGGTGCTAGCGGGGATCACACCGAGGTCACGGCAGTTCAGCCTGGCTGGGAACACAACCTCAGTGACCGGAGGTAACCTCGATGATGTCATCACTGGTCACTGAGTCTGTGTTCGCAGCAGCTCATTCACCAGTGGTTCTCAGCCTGGACGGTCACATCATGGCACCGTTCAGGTTGAAAACTGTTTTTCCCACAGACATGGATTACGGCGTGGGACAGAAAGACGGAGAGGTGAGGGATATTGTTGTTTTTTATTTTTACTTTCTTACAGAAGACTAGGGCTTTGGTGGAATAGGTGTTAGGTGAGTATAACTGTGTTTGTTATTTTTAAATAAAAAAGTAAAACCGTGTGTTTTGTTTTATTACTAATAAAAGACTTTACTCTGGCTGTGTCTTTAATTACCATATAACTATAGGATTAGTAATGGATAGGTGCCTTATAGACACTTCATCATTACTAAGCCGTGGGTTTGATGTCACCTGACAATACAAAGGTGACATCAACTCCACAAATATTAACCCCACTTGCCACAGCTACATGGCAAGTGGGAAGAGCCAGGCAAAGTGCCAGAATTGGTGAATTTAATAGATTTGCCTTTTCTGGGCAGCTGCGGGCTGCTATTTTTAGGTTGCACGGGGCCAATATCCATAGCCTCTTATCAGCCTGAGAATACCAGCCCCCAGCTGTCTGCTTTAGCAAGGCTGGTTGTCAAAAATGGGGGGACCCCTACACCGTGTTTTAAAAATTATTTATTTAAATAATTAAAAAATGGCATGGGGACCCCTGTATTTTTGATAACCAGCCTTGTTGAAGCTGAAAGCTGAGGGTTGCAACCCCCAGCTGTGAGTTTTGCCTGGCTGGTTGTCAAAAATACAGGGGAACCCATGCCAGTTTTTTTTTTAATTATTTATTTACAACGCAGAAGCGGCTAATGAATACTCTCATCAGCCGCTTTGCTCTCACTGTTATTAGTGGCAGCAGGAGTCAGATGATAGGAGCTGTTGTCCCATCCGCTGACACCAGTGACCGGAGGTAAACTTTATACCTCCGATCACAGCTGAGCGCTCACGCTGTCTTTTGACAGCATGGGAAGCACGGTTCTCTGACCGGCGGGGATGATTTCATCACCAATCAGAAGAGGTGTTTGCCACGTTGTCATGCACATGACAGCATAGCAAACACTGTATCTTCGGGCCCCCCATTCAAGTCAATGGGGTTTTTGGTTTGGGTCTGGGTACTGTTCTAGTACCCGAACCCAAACTTTTTGTAACTGTTCGGTCGAACTCGCCGGACCCGAACATTCAGGTGTCTGCTTATCTCTAATTTTTATTTCATAAATCAAGAGTACACGTGATACTAAGCAACTTTGGAATATATCTTATCAGATAAATCTGCTTTTTTATCCAACTAGACTCTTATCTTTCACTTTCAATTCAAGGGTAAAATTTGTATTAAATTTTTTTTTATTTTCACTTTACTGAAATAACAGATGACAGTTGGTGTTTTTAAAATTTTATTGAGAGGGGAAGAGGGAAGATCTAGAGGCAGACACAGACATTCTGCTGCAAGTTCTCCTGAAACAGTTATACTTCTACATAGAACTTTATGAGCACCAACTGTCATCTCCTACCTCAGTAAGGCGGGGTCAGACATGCGAGAAACTCGCACGAGTCTCGCAGCTCAATACCCGCCACTGCTGCCGACACTCGGACAGGAGCGTACGGCTGCAAGTATTTCTCTGCAGCCGCACGCTCCGGTCCGAGTGCTGGCAGCAGTGACGGGTATTGAGGTGCGAGACTCTTCCAAGTTTCTCTCATGTCTGACCCCGGCCTAATGAGAAGATCTGTATACACTGAAGACAGATTTTAACCCGGAATTGAAAACTTTCAAAATGGAAGATCAGTTCCGAAGAAGAAAGAAGCAAATGTCTCTGATATGATACATTACAAAGTTGCTTATTTTCATGTTTATTAGATTATGAAAAAAAAATTAAAATGACGGTTACTCTTTAAAGGCAGTAAAGCAGAATGTTTGTATTTCAATTGACACTGTATCATAAACAGGCATTTGGACTTCTAACATCTCATAGAACAGGTAAGTATATAATTCTTCCATTATCTATTATCCTGTACAAAAGCACACAGGGAAAACAGAGTCCTGTTTTCCGTGGCTCTCCCGGTATAGAAGATTTATAGGATGAGGTGTGATAAGTTTACTTTACAGCTGCAGATGAACAGATACAGTAAGTATAAAGTGACAGATAAACCCCATAATCCATACTACCACGCGAGTATTTGATAAGATAATTTACATACAAGAAAATGTAAAATCCTAAAATGAAATACAGTTCTAAGCATTTGTACTCCAGATGAAATATTTTGTCATAAGTGCATCCCAGTGAGCAACAGATATGTCATGAATGTCACAGCTGTAGATTTAACACAATTTCTGGCAGACACTTATTTCTTATTCAGCCAACCGCAGGATTTAGGGAAATGAGTTTGTCTTGGTATTTTGGAGATTCTGAGACACTATTTTGACAGCTTGCTATGATCATGGAATCTTTGTAATGTAAGTAGTAACATTTTTTAGATCTTCCAGTGTAATGGTGCAAGAATTAATTTCAAGTCCTTAACTCTTTACCACTGCACATGTTTTGGACCTTGAAGACAAAGTAATCTCTTCTTCTTTTGCTTTGTATTTTATTACATTTTAGGATGAATAACTGGTTAATTGTTCTGCCAATATAGCATGAAGGTATCTTTTTATCTTTGATGAGTTGCATTTTCTCCCCATTCTGGAGTAAATATGATTATATTTAATAACTCATTCTGCTTCAGGTTTTGAAAACTGCATAGACAATGAGAGTCTTATTCTGCTTAACCCCTTCACCCCCAAGGGTGGTTTGCACGTTAATGACCGGGCCAATTTTTACAATTCTGACCACTGTCTCTTTATGAGGTTATAACTCTGGAACGCTTCAACGGATATTCGCGATTCTGAGATTGTTTTCTCATGACATATTGTACTTCACGTTAGAAGTAAAATTTCTTCGATATAGCTTGCGTTTATTTTTGAAAAAACGCAAATATGGCAAAAATTTTTAAAATTTTGCAATTTTCAAACTTTGAATTTTTATTCCCTTAAAACAGAGAAATATATCACACAAGATAGTTAAGAAATAACATTTCCCACATGTCTACTTTACATCAGCACAATTTTGGAACCAAAATTTTTTTTTGTTAGGAAGTTATAAGGGTTAAAAGTTGACCAGCGATTTCTCATTTTTACAACAAAATTTACAAAGCCATTTTTTTTAGGGACCACCTCACATTTGAAGTCACTTTGAGGGGTCTATATGGCAGAAAATACCCAAAAGTGACACCATTCTAAAAACTGCACCCCTCAAGGTACTCAAAACCACATTCAAGAAGTTTATTAACCCTTCAGGTGCTTCACAGGAACTAAAGCAACGTGGAAGGAAAAAATGAATATTTAACTTTTTAGCCACAAAAATGATCTTTTACAAACTTTTTTTTTATTTTCACAAGGGTAAAAGGAGAAAATGGACAGATAAGTTGTTATGCAATTTTCTTTCCTGAGTAACGCCCAATATCCAATATTGTGGGGAAAACCACTGTTTGGGCACACGGCAGAGCCGTAAAAGGGAAAGGAGCGCCGTTTGCTTTTTCAAACTAAATTGGGCTGAATTTAGATTGGATGCCATGTCGCGTTTGGGAACCTCTGATGCGCCCTTTAAACTTGGAAACCCCCACAAGTGACACGCCATTTTTGGGAAAACTAGACCCCCAAAGGTACTTATAGATCTGTTGTGAGCCCCTTTGAACCCCCAATGTTTCACAAAAGTTTTATAATGCCTGTGGTGTGAAAAAAAAAAAAAATTTCCCCCCCAAATTTTTTGAATTTTCCCAAGGAAATTGGACACCAAAAGTTGTTGCCCATTTGTTTCTGAGTACGCTGATACCCCATATTGGGGGGGGAAAAAT
>JARQOD010000005.1:492733103-492784151 GCA_033576555.1 Oophaga sylvatica
GGGCCCCTTTCTTGTATAATGACCCCCATTCTGGGCCCCTTTCTTGTATAATGACCCCCATCCTGTGCCCTTTTCTTGTATAATGCCCCATCTTGGGCCCCTTTCTTGTATAATGACCACCACCCTGGGCCCTTTTCTTGTATAATGACCACCAATCTGGGCCCTTTTCTTGTATAATGACCCCCATCCTGGGCCCCTTTCTTGTATAATGACGCCCATCCTGGGCTCCTTTCTTGTATAATGACCCCATCCTGTGCCCTTTTCTTGTATAATGCCCCATCTTGGGCCCCTTTCTTGTATAATGACCACCACCCTGGGCCCTTTTCTTGTATAATGACCACCAATCTGGGCCCTTTTCTTGTATAATGCCCCATCTGGGCCCCTTTCTTGTATAATGACGCCCATCCTGGGCCCCTTTCTTGTATAATGACGCCCATCCTGGGCTCCTTTCTTGTATAATGACCCCCACCCTGGGCCCTTTTCTTGTATAATGACCACCATTCTGTGCCCCTTTCTTGTATAATGACCCCCATCCTGGGCTCCTTTCTTGTATAATGACTCCCATCCTGTGCCCCTTTCTTGTATAATGACCCCCATCCTGGGCTCCTTTCTTGTATAATGACCCCCATCCTGGGCCCCTTTCTTGTATAACGACCACCATCCTCTGCCCCATCCTGGTATAATATCTGTTCTGTTTTCCAAAATATGTTAAACATAAATAATTCTTCTTACCTTCATTCGCTCCCACGGTATGCGGCGTCCTCTTCTGTAGCCAACTGTTGACTTCAGTTAGCCAGCACAGACCGCACATGACCGTAGTGGAGTGTATTGCGGCACAGGAAGCCTGAGGGGCCTTGTATAGCTATACACTTCATCTGAATAGGCGTAGTCAGATGGACATCCAGCTGAAGTAGGCGCTGATGTCAGCGGGCCCCACTCCTGCATGGGCTCAGTCACGGTCGCATCTCTGTAACTGCTATCGTTACATCGAAGCACATGAAAATGAGAGACGATTAGAGAGTAACTGTCGTTCCAATTTACGGTATTTATTTTTTTTAATAAATCAGTTGTTTGTGCAGGTGAAAATAAGAAACTGTGTAATATATCTTGTTAGAGAAATCCGTTTCTTTTTCCTACTAGATTCATTCTCATAATCTTCAATTCATTGGGTAAAATCAGATATCAGTGATTTTTCCATTGGCAGGTGCTGTTCATAGAGTTGTTTGGAGAGCTGAAAAGATCTTTTCAAAATGACTTGTAGCAGGATTTCCCTGCCTCTGGCTCCTCCCCATCCATAGAGTTTTAAAAGCACCAACTGTCATCTCTTATCTCAGTATGGAAAAACTGTCTTCGTTGAATACAGGTTTGTACAGATTTTATCCCCATGCCCTTAAAGAAGTGAAAGATCACTACAGTAAATGAAGGAAAGCGAGATTTCCCAGAGCAAGAATATATTATAAGGTTGCTTGTTTTACAGGTGTATTATTGATCTCTGAAATAAAACAGTTTAAAATGATAAGCTATTCTTTGAACATCACCATGTTCTAAGATAAGAAGTAATGCTCGAGACTGCAGTGTAAACAAGTACGTCACTTTTTCTGATTGCAGATGTTCTAGACAAATTACAGCCCGCAGTATTACTTATCATCAAGCTAATGTGTTTTTCAAGCCCGAGTACTTCAATTTATTTCTTCTCATTAAGTCAAAGCATTAATTACTAAGCTGCAATCAGCATTCTCACACTTTTATTATTCTATTTACCTCTAACTGCTATGGGCATTTATAACTTTACAGCAATGTTCACAACGAGAGGAGTCCGGTCACAAATATCACAAGAAACTACTATTCCTTGCCACAAACTCTGTGCTCTGTCCCATGACTTACACGCCAATGACATCACTCGCCACAAAATAAAGATGCTGTTAAGGTTCTGCCAATTAAGATCAGAAATATTCAATTGTATGGAATACTTTGTTTGCCATTATTATTCGATCGTGAAATTTGCATAAACAATTATTTTCCTACGTCTCACCAAACCATATCTTTTATTGCACAAGAGCTTGTAGGGATCCATCAAGCAAAAAAAAATAAAAACACAGCCAGCTTATTGTCATGGGTCATATGCTCTAATAGGGGACATGGAAAGGGGTTATCTAAACCCTTAATGGTCCCTGGTAGTCTAGGTTGATTATAGCACTGATGTGTACATACATGATTAATTGAGATGACATAGTAGGGGTTAATGACACTATCCCTGGTGGTCTAGGGTGATTATAGCACTGATGTGTACATATATAATTATTGGGATGACAATGTAGGGGTTAATGACACTATCCCTGTTAGTCTTGGGTGGTTCAAGAATTAAAGTTTTGGTCCTATTATTGCTTTTCCAGCTTTCTGCTTGCTAAGGAATGGGCGCTCCTACTTGATTGGTGGTTTGGACCAGTGCCATTGTTTCCTCACTAGCCCACACTGTGTGCTCTTTGATACCACTATATCCGCTTTGTCTCTTCAACACTGGAGGAGCATAGTGGCCCTGGAGCTATTAGTGCTCTCCAGCGATCCTGGACAGCAGTAGGGCAGTGCTTTCCAGCTCAATACCAAAGAGCCTATAAGCACTGTGCATGTCCGGTCCTCATAGAATGCAGTGGCGTCCAGTGTCCCAGGCAATGAGCAGCCAGTAAACAATAAAAATTGCAATTTTAATTATTTGGGGAGTGAGGGATTATGAAAAAACATAAATTGGAAAGTTGCTTGTTTTTACAAGCCCTTTCCATTCTACCCACCTTTGGAGATGGGGATTACCCATTAATATGTCTATTCCTTTTGATATATAGTTTTATATCAACTGTAACTGCCCTAATTAAAGTTACCAACGACCTACTAACCGCCAAGAGCAAGCGACACTACTCTGTTCTCCTTCTCCTGGACCTGTCTTCTACCTTCGACACTGTGGACCACTCCCTCCTGCTCCAGATTCTCTCATCTCTTGGCATCACAGGCTTGGCCCTATCCTGGATCTCATCATATCTAACAGATCGAACATTCAGTGTCTCCCTCTCCCACACCACCTCCTCACTTCGCCCCCTCTCTGTCGGTGTTCCTCAAGGCTCAGTTCTAGGACCCCTACTCTTCTCCATCTACACCTTCGGCCTGGGACAGCTCATAGAATCCCACGGTTTGCAGTATCACCTCTACGCTGACAACACGCAGATCTACCTATCTGGACCTGACCTCACCTCCCTACTGACCAAAATCCCACAATGTCTGTCTGCTATTTCTGCTTCTCTGCTCGCTTTCTAAAACTGAACATGGACAAAACAGAATTCATCATCTTTCCCCCATCTCACTCTACCCCCCCACCAGACCTGTCCATCAACGTCAATGGCTGCTCACTTTCCCCAGTCCCGCATGCTCGGTGCCTCGGGGTGATCCTCGACTCTGCCCTCTCTTTCAAGCCACATGTCCAAACCCTTGTCTCCTCCTGCCGTCTCAAACTCAAAAATATTTCCCGGATCCGTGCATTCCTCGACCATGAAACTACAAAAACACTAGTGCATGCCCTCATCATCTCCCACCTCGACTACTGCAACCTCCTACTCTCTGGCCTCCCCTCTAGCACTCTGGCACCACTCCAATCCATCCTGCACTCTGCTGCCCGGCTAATACACCTGTCTCCCCGTTATTCCCCAGCCTCTCCTCTCTGCCAAGCCCTTCATTTGCTTCCTATCGTCCAGAGGCTCCAGTTCAAAACCCTAACTATGACCTACAAAGCCATCCACAATCTGTCTCCTCCATACATCTGTGACATGGTCTCCCGGTACATACCCACACGCAACCTTCAATCCTCTCAAGATCTCCTCCTCTACTCCCCTGTTATCTCTTCTTCCACAACCGCATACAAAACTTCTCCCGTGCCTCTCCCATACTCTGGAACTCTCTACCCCAACACATCAGACTCGTGCCTACCATGGAAACCTTCAAAAAGAACCTGAAGACCCACCTCTTCCGACAAGCCTACAACCTGCAGTGATCATCAGTCTACTGAACCACCGCACGACCAGCTCTACCCTCTCCTAGTGTATCCTCACCCATCCCTGTAGATTGTGAACCCTCGCGGGCAGGGTCCTCTCTCCTTCTGTACTTGTGTGTGCCTTGTATTGCTCACGTTTACTGTACTTGTCTATATTTGCCCCTTTTCACATGTAAAGCGCCATGGAATAAATGGCGCTATAAAAATGTATAATAATAATAATAATAATAATAAATTGTTATGTAAGGGCAGTAGGTACATTCTTAGTGTTCTAGGGTAGAGGAGTATTCATTTCAATGTTCCTGCTGATCTGGTGTAGTAAATTAGCTTATAGTTACATGTCTAGTAGCCCAGTGTGGAGCCCTAAGTGGTTAATGACTGTTCCTGAAAGTCAAGGTCAAGGGTATTGAAAGATTTTATAGGTACCATCTGATGAATACCTAGATTTACTTGCCCTAAGTAATAAGATATGCTACCATTAACCCCAAAACTATGCACTTTGAAGGGAATCTGCTCAAAATGACTGTTCAAACTAAGCACAGGTGCACCCTTGGTGTGACCAAACAGTTTAGTGCACCTTTCCACCATCTATTTCCACCTCTATTTCCTTGATTGACAGGCCTGGCTTTACAGGCGCCAGATAAGGGAACAGATTGTTGGAAAACAAATAGGTGAGAAGATGCACAGTACTGTTTGTCATGCCAAGATATGATCACCTGTGCTTGGTTTGAACAGTCACTTATTTGCAGACAGACTTACCATAAATATTAGACATTGTCATTTACGGGAATGTTAGTGAAATTGTCTGCCAAGTTGTACATCTCTGTTTCTGTCCTTAGTACAAACAGTTGATGATATCTTTTATTGATCTATTAATAATAAACACAGTGAAGACAGTACCTCGTTAAAAGTATCCTAAAAAAAGACTTACAGCATAACATTTCATACTCACGGAAAAATCACGTTTGCTTTGGACTTGACAGCGCTCATATATAAAGAGGCAGTAAAATGTATTATTATGACACTAGTTAAATATTTTCATTACAAGCACAAACTTTCACATAGTCTGCAAGTCACAGGTTGTCTGTACATGATATGCAGAGGAAGATCACAGAAAGTAAAATTACTAGTATCAAATTATCTAGTTAAAATTCTATTATTTGGGTTTATTTGTTTCTAAGAAAACCGAGTGAAATCATTGAAGTGACCTAAGAAAATGACCGTCTACATCTCTACAGTAGAATACAGCAGATCTGCCTAGTTATGTTATGGACCCTGTGTACATTATCCGTTGTATGTTAGTAGGAATCCCAATGTATTCTGCTGATGGAGGGATGCAACGTGTATAACTGTAAAGTGGAACACTTTGCCTATAGGACCTCACTAGACTGGCACCCCAATCCGCCCGTCCCAGTGCTGCCTTGTCTTGGGAGCCTCCTGTGACAGTGATGTGACGTCCACATTTCAACAGTTAGAATCATAGAATGGTAGAGTTGGAAGGGGCCTCCTAGTTCATCTGGTCCAACCCCCTGCTCAAAGCAGGATTCACTAAATCATCCCAGACAGATGTCTGTCCAACCTCTGTTTGAAGACTTCCATTGAAGGAGAACTCACCACCTCTCGTGGCAGCCTGTTCCACTCATTGATCACTCTAACTGTCAAAAAGTTTTTTCTAATATCTAATCTGTGTCTCCTCCCATTCAGTTTCATCCCATTGCTTTTAGTCTTTCCGTGTGCAAATGAGAATAAAGATGATCCTTCTACAATGTGACAGCCCTTGAGATATTTGTAGACAGCTATTAAGTCTCCTCTCAGTCTTCTTTTTTGCAAGCTAAACATTCCCAAATCCTGCAACCGTTCCTCATAGGACATGGTTTGCAGACCGGACACCATTCTTGTCGCTCTTCTCTGAACTTGCTGCAGTTTGTTGATGTCTTTTTTAAATGTGGTACCCAAAACTGGACACAGTATTCCAGATGAGGTCTGACCAAAGAGGAGTAGAGGGCAATAATGACTTCACGTGATCTAGACTGTATGCTTCTGTTAATACATCCCAGAATTGTATTTGCCTTCTTTGCTGCAGAATCACACTGTTGACTCATGTTCATTCTGTAATCTATTAGTATACCCAAGTCTTTTTCACATGTGCTGTTGCTTAGCCTTATTCCTCCCATTCTGTATACGCTTTTTTCCTTTTTATTTCCCAGATGTAGTACTTTGCATTTTTCCCTGTTAAAATCCATTCTGTTAGTTGCTGCCCACTGCTCCAGTTTATTTATATCTTTTTGAATCCTCTCTCTCTCTTCTCTAGTATTAGCTACCCCTCCTAGCTTTGTGTCATCAGCAAATTTAATCAGTTTACCCTCAATTCCTTCATCTAAATCATTGATAAAGATGTTGAACAATACAGGGCCCAAGACAGCACCCTGTGGTACCCCACTTGATACATTCTTCCAACTGGATGTGCAGCCATTAACTACCACTCTTTGGGTCCTATCACTAAGCCAGTTATGAATCCACCTAACAGTTGCCTTGTTCCATTCCATACTTAGTCATTTTTTCAATAAGGATTGTGTGAGATACTTTGTCAAATGCTTTGCTGAAGTCAAGATATAATATATCTACAGATTTCCCTGATCCACCCAGTCAGTGATTCTGTCATAGAAGGAAATTAAATTAGTCTGACATGACTTATTAGTTACAAACCCATGCTGACTCTGGTTAATCACTTCATTCTTGTCCAGGTACTTACATACATGTTGTTTAATAATTTGTTCAAAGATCTTTCCTGGTATAGATGTAAGACTCACCGGCCTATAGTTCCCTGGGTCCACCTTCTTCCCCTTTTTGAAGATAGGAACAACATTTGCTCTTCTCCAGTCTTCTGGGACTTCTCTTGTTCTCCAATAATTTTCAAAGATTATGGAGAGTGGTTCAAAAATGTCTTCTGCTATCCCCTTTTAGTATTCTGGGGTGTAATTCATCAGGACCTGCGGACTTGAATTCATTTATGTAACCAAAAAAAGGCTAAATTATAAGTGCTCATCCATATATAAATCTAAATCAGATACCCAAAGAAATATGGAAAACGGAGCAAGTTCAAAAGAATTCATATATAAATTTTATTGACAAGTTTCACAAAAAGGAATTTTTAACAAAATTATTTTTAAAAATTAAATAATGACAAGGGGAAAGGCAAAACCTTGATACCGCTAGTAGGAAGACGGATGTACAATATTGAATTCAATACACATATCATGACATGCCATTCAATGACGTTGTAACTAAATGAGTCTGTCCATCAGAAAATAAGGTGCACAGTGCATAAAACAGGTCAAAATATAATACTGAATATATATCCTATATATAAAAAAAGAAAACACATCCCAATATATAACTTCAATGTTTAACCCCTTCACCCCCAAGGGTGGTTTGCACGTTAATGACCGGGCCAATTTTTACAATTCTGACCACTGTCTCTTTATGAGGTTATAACTCTGGAACGCTTCAACGGATCTTCGCGATTCTGAGACTGTTTTCTCGTGACATATTGTACTTCATGTTAGTGGTAAAATTTCTTCGATATAACTTGCGTTTATTTTTGAAAAAAACGCAAATATGGTGAAAATTTTTAAAATTTTGCAATTTTCAAACTTTGAATTTTTATTCCCTTAAAACAGAGAAATATATCACACAAAATAGTTAAGAAATAACATTTCCCACATGTCTACTTTACATCAGCACAATTTTGGAACCAAAATTTTTTTTTTGTTAGGAAGTTATAAGGGTTAAAAGTTGACCAGCGATTTCTCATTTTTACAACAAAATTTACAAAGCCATTTTTTTTAGGGACCACCTCACATTTGAAGTCACTTTGAGGGGTCTATATGGCAGAAAATACCCAAAAGTGACACCATTCTAAAAACTGCACCCCTCAAGGTACTCAAAACCACATTCAAGAAGTTTATTAACCCTTCAGGTGCTTCACAGTAACTAAAGCAACGTGGAAGGAAAAAATGAATATTTTACTTTTTAGCCACAAAAATGATCTTTTACAAACTTTTTTTTTATTTTCACAAGGGTAAAAGGAGAAAATGGACAGATAAGGTTGTTATGCAATTTCTCCTGAGTACGCCAATACCCCATATGTGGGGGAAAACCACTGTTTGGGCACACGGCAGAGCTCGTAAGGGAAGGAGCGACGTTTGACTTTTTCAAACTAAAATTGGCTGGAATTTAGATTGGATGCCATGTCGCGTTTGGAGAGCCCTGATGCGCCTAAACAGTGGAAACCCCCCACAAGTGACACCATTTTGGAAACTAGACCCCCTAAGGTACTTATCTAGATTGTTGTGAGCACTTTGAACCCTCAAGTGTTTTACAAAAGTTTATAAAGCCTGGGTGTGAAAAAAAAATCATATTTTCCACAAAAATTATTTTTAGTCCAAATTTTTGATTTTCCCAAGGAAAATTGGACCCCAAAGTTGTTGTCCAATTTGTCCTGAGTACGCTGATACCCCATATGTGGGGGGGAGAAACTGTTTGGGCGCACGGCAGGCTTGGAAAAGGAACATGTAACTTTTGGAACAGAATCGTTAATGGGGTCATGTTCCGTTTGCAGTGCCCCAGATGAGCCTAAACAGTGGAAACCCCCCACAAGTGACCCCATTTGGGAAACTAGACCCCCTAAGGAACTTATCTAGATTTTGTGAGCACATTTGAATCCCCAAGTGCTTCACACAAGTTATAATGCCGTGAAAATTAAAAATCATATTTTTTCCACAAAAATTATCTTTTAGCACCCAATTTTTATTTTTCCAAGGGTAACAGAGAATTGCCACATAAGTTGTTGTCAATTTGTCCTGAGTACGCTGATACCCCATATGTGGGGGGTAAACCACTGTTTGGGCGCACGGCAGAGTTCGGAATGGAAGGAGCACCATTTGACTTTTCCAACCAATTGGCTGGAATTGAGTTGGATGCCATGTGATTTGGAAGCCCTGATGTGCCTAAACAGTGGAAACCCCACAAATGACCCATTGGGAAACTAGACCCCTAAGGAACTTATCTAGATTTTGATGAGCAATTTGATCCCAAGTGCTTCAACAGTTAACTAGAGCCGTAATTAAATCAATTTTTTCCACAAAATGATCTTTTCACCCATTTTTATTTTTCAGGTAACAGACTCCAAAGTATTGTGCAATTGTCCTGAGTGCGCTGATACCCATATGTGGGTAACATGTTTGGGTGCATGCAGAGTTGGAGGAAGAGCGCCGTTGACTTTCAACGCAGAATTGGCTGGACCCATGTCGTTTGGAGAGCTCCTGATCTCCTAACAGTGAACCTCATAAATGACACCATTTTGGAAACTAGACCCCTCAAGGAACTTATCTAGATGTGTGGTGAGAACTTTGAACCCCCAGGTGTTTCACTAAAGTTTATAACGTACAGCCGTAAAATAAAAAATCTTTTTTTTTTTTTACAAAAATGATTTTTTCACCCCCAATATTTTATTTTCACAAGGGTAACAGAAGAAATTGGAACGCAAAAGTTGTTGTCCAATTTGTCCTGAGTACACTGATACCCAATATGTGGGCGAAAACTACTGTATGGGTACACGTCGGGGCTCGGAAGGGAAGTAGTGACGTTTTGGATTGCAGACTTTGATGGAATGGTCTGGGGGCGTCATGTCGCATTTGGAGAGCCCCTGATGCGCCTAAACAGTGGAAACCCCCCACAAGTGACCCCATTTTGGAAAATAGACCCCACAAGGAACTTATCTAGATGTGTGGTGAGCACTTTGAACCCCGAAGTGCTTCACAGAAGTTTATAACGCACAGCCGTAAAAATAAAAAATCTTTTTTTTTTTTTGCAAAAATGATTTTTTTCGCCCCAATATTTTATTTTTACAAGGGTAACAGGAGAAATTGGACCCCAAAAGTTGTTGCCCAATTTGTCCTGAGTACGCTGATACCCAATATGTGGGAGAAAACTACTGTATGGGTACACGTTGGGGCTCGGAAGGGAAGTAGTGACGTTTTGGATTGCAGACTTTGATGGAATGGTCTGGGGGCGTCATGTCGCATTTGGAGAGCCCCTGATGCGCCTAAACAGTGGAAATCCCCAACAAGTGACCCCATTTTGGAAAATAGACCCCACAAGGAACTTATCTAGGTGTGTGGTGAGCGCTATGAAGCCCCAAGTGCTTCACAGAAGTTTATAATGTACAGCCGTAAAAACAAAAAAATAATTTTTTTTGTACAAAAATGATATTTTCGCCCCCAGTTTTTTATTTTCCCAAGGGTAACAGAAGAAATAGGACAAATTGCACAATAACTCTTGGGGTCCAGAGTACGCTGATACCCCATATGTGGGAATAAACTACTGTTTGGGCGCATGGCAGAGCTCAGAAGTGAAGGAGCACCGTTTGACTTTTTCATCGCAGAATTGGCTGGAATTGAGATCAGACGCCATGTCACATTTGGAGAGCCCCTGATGTGCCTAAACAGCGGAAACCCCCCAATTCTAACTCCAACCCTAACCCCAACACACCCCTAACCCTAGTCCCAACCCTAACCACAAACCTAACCCTAACACACCCCTAATCCCAACCCTAACCCTAATCCTAACTTTAGCGCCAACCCTAACCCTAACTTTAGCCGCAACCCTAACCCTAACCCTAATGGGAAAATGGAAATAAATACATTTTTTTAATTTTATTATTTTTCCCTAACTAAGGGGGTGATAAAGGGGTTTGATTTACTATTTATAGCGGGTTTTTATGATTGGCAGCTGTCACGCTAAAAGACGCTTTTTATTGCAAAAATAGTTTTTTGCATCGCCACATTTTGAGAGCTATAATTTTTGCATATTTTGGCCCACAGAGTCATGTGAGGTCTTATTTTTTGCGGTACGAGTTGACGTTTTTATTTGTACCATTTTTGAGCACGTGACATTTTTTGATCGCTTTTTATTTCGATTTTTGGGAGGTTAGAATGAACAAAAATCAGCAATTCATGAATTTCTTTTGGGGGAGGCGTTTTTATTGTTCCGCGTGTGGTAAAATTGATAAAGCAGTTTTATTCTTCGGGTCAGTACGATTATGGCGATACCTCATTTATATCATTTTTTTATGTTTTGGCGCTTTTATAGAATAAAAACAATTTTATATAAAAAATAATTATTTTTGCATCGCTTTATTCTGCGAGCTATAACTTTTTTATTTTTTCGCTGATGATGCTGTATGGCAGCTCGTTTTTTGCGGGACAAGATGACATTTTCAGCGGTACCATGTTTATTTATATCGGTCTTTTTGATCGCGCGTTATTCCACTTTTTGTTCGGCGGTATGATGATAAAGCATTGATTTTTTGCTTCGTTTTTTTTTTTTTTTTAAGGGGTTCACTAAAGGGGTTAACTAGTGGGACAGTTTTATAGGGGGGGTCGTTACGGACGCGGCGATACCAAATATGTGTACTTTTATTGTTTCGTTTTTTTTATTTACAGGAAGAAATGAATTTATTGGGGAATATTTTTTTTTTTTTATTTATTTTGGATTTTTTTTTACAACATGTTTATTTTTATTTTTTTAACTTTTTTACTTTGTTCCAGGGTGGGACATCACTGTATTTTATCAAATCGCTGGTGTGACAGTGTGCACAGCACTCTGTCACACCAGCGATCGCTCAGGCAGTGCAGGACGCTTCCTCATCGCCTGCTCTCAGCAGGCACTGAGGAAGCCGCCTCCCCCCAGGACCCCGGCGCCATCTTGGATCCGGGTCCTGGGAGGGAGGAAGCCCTCAGAACAGCGCGATCACATCGCGCTGGTCTGAGGGTCTCAGGGGGCGCGCAGGGAGCCCCCACCCTGCGCGATCCTCCCCTGTGCCCCCAGTACACCGCGATCATGTTTGATTGCGGTGTGCTAGGGGTTAATGTGCCGGGAGCGGTCCGTGACCGCTCCTGACACACAGTCACGGGTGTCAGCTGTGATAATCAGCTGACACCCGGCGGCGATTAGCTGCGCTCCCCTCAGGAGCGCAGCTGATCGCCTATGACGTACTATCCCTCCATGGGCAGAATGGCACGGGTTTTATGGACGGGATAGTACGTCTAATGTCAGAGAGGGGTTAAAGTGCATAGTGCAATTTGAGTAAAGGCAATAGCCTACAAAGCCATGTGGGTAAGTAATAGTACAAGCAGCGAAGATTGGGTAAGTATATAATAGCATATAAATATATATGGACAGCATCAGTGAGTTACTACTTATATATAGACTCATATGAGATAACCAACAATGCAAGAAGTAACACCCTATAAGTGGATAATTAATAACAGCATACACAATGCAAGCATGCAAACAGCTATATTGCATTTTTAAATATAGGGCTAGTCCAAGGGTAGGAGTGGGAACAAAGTTCAGGGACACACAGTCCAGCAGCCTCATCCGGAGTCCACCGTCATTAACCCCCGTGGGGTTTTGGTCCTGTGATCCAGCAAGGGAGGCACCAATGGGTGCAAACAAGCTGGGAGGAGGAGAAAATAAATAAGCATGGCCATTAACAGATGGCCACGTCAGACGTCATTGTCCACAGGCACCATGTAGGACTTATTACCCTCTTAGGAACGCGGAAAAGTCCCTTACTCGGTTGCATCCGGCACCGATATCAAGTCTTAAAGGGGCCGCTCAGTTTGTACACGGTTGCTGAGTTGCATAGTGGGCTGAATTCGGACCCTGTACGCCATATACACCTGAGATGAGGACCCACTGGAGGAGGAGTCCCCACTGTTCCCGGATCTGCACTCCTTCCAGTGGCGGTCCCGCACCCCCTGGGCTCCATTATCACATTGGCGGCTGCCTCGCCGCTCTGAGGCACCGCTCTCTCCTTTGCGGCCAGGCAACTGCAGCTGTAGCAGCCAGCCGTTCTACATGCGTAACCTCCTGTGGTAGGCTGGTCTCTCAGTCTGAGGCCATTTTTATGGCCACCGTGTAGGGCCCTCGTGGTCCTTGCTCTTTTATAAAAGCCACGTGATCCCACTCGGAGAGGACCGTGTAATATGAGGGACCCCACATTTATATAGACCTTTGCTCCGGTCTCCAGCTCCTCTATGAACCCGTAACCCTTGCTCCGGTTAAGGTACTGTACTACTCCGCTGGTCATCTGGCCTGCCGCAGCTCCCCCTCCGGGGCGCTGCATCTCCCGTATGGTACGGCGCTCCTTCCGCCTCTTCTACCTGATTACCTCATGGACCTATTAGGCCTCCCTAACGATTGGCGCTTCCGGCTCCTCTATGCACAGGCCACGGATGTCAGCTGGAACGGGTGTGGCCTGGGGAAGCAGGGGTGCCGGCATTGCCAGGGACGATGGTGGAGTCGGTAGCTGCAGCACCTCAGGCGATGATGGTGGGGTCAGCAGCCGGAATGCCTTCGGGGATGACAATGAAGCCACAGGAGGTGAGTAAGCTGAGGGCAAAGCAGTGGGGTGACCGGGCAGGGGTCCCTTACTCACCGCCGCAGACGTCAGTAGTCCTCTTGCGCGACTGCAAGTATTGATGATTGCGGCCGTCATGATCCTCGCAAGGCTGCCTCCAGGGTATTCTGCACTCCTCTGGGTTCCCGTCGAGGTGTCATCAGATCCTCGTCCTCCTACAGTTCCTTTGACCACTAGGCCTCGAACCGCAGGCCCGCTTCCGCCCGGGCCTTGGAGCGCCACCAATCCTGGCGGCCGATGCCGCCTCAGTAAGACATGCTGCTCCCTTCCATGTCACAGATAATGGCGCCTCATCCATTGACAGTCTATCTTTCCTGGGTTCCACCCATTCGTGGGTGGGGTCATTCCTTACTGCTCCACCTGTTTCTCCTGATCAGGCTGCAAGGGTGGCAGCTCCTTCTTCACCCACACCCATTTACGGCGGGCCTCCTTTGAACGGAACATGGCTTTCTTCTTTTTAGTGCCAAAATGCTTCTTTGACGCCCACGACAAACAGCCTCATCCTTACTTTTCGCGCCAACGGTCACCATCTTTTTGGCCGCGTTCAGCGCCATTTCTGAGTCCACAACATCTGCCATCTGCAATTTTGAAACAACGGGCAACACAAGTCCCAAATTCAAAGTCACAAATCTCAGAGTCACTGTCAGCTGACAGCTCCATTTCTTCTAGTTCTGACAGCATATCACAAATTTCAAGCTCACAGTCACGGTCAGCCACCATCTCAAGCAGTCCCAGGGTTGCAAGGCTGTTCAGGTCCATCCTGCTGCACTACGCCAAGTGTAACAAGGGTGACCGGGGTGGTAGTCCTGACCGAGCTCACTCACAAAGCACAGTCTGAAGACACCCCGGCCCCTTGCATATGCAATACAGAACTGACAACAGCTTTTCCCCCACACGTTACCTTCTCTTCCTCCGGCCACAGCAATTGGAGTCCAAGAACGCAGCTGTAGTCCAACAGGGAATAACTTTTAATAAAACAGTGATGAAAAAGACAAGTACAACACTGGCTTCCTGCTCTCTCTCTGACACTGTCCATGGCCGTACCCACAACAGCCACAGTAGCCGAAGTTAGCAGTAGTCCACTCGCTGTGATCTGGACGCTTAAAGTCCTTTCAGAGGGGGGCCTTTCCAAAGTCCTGGGGCCCATGTTGTAGTCCTTTAGTCCTTAAGCCCTTGAGTCTGGGGCAACAGATCTCTCCCCTCTGGGAGTCTGGCAATTCCCCATCTGTAATATACATCTGCCCTGGACCAACATACCCGGACTACTAACTGGGATCAGCAGCTTCCTCCCTCCTTTCTGCTGCTGACCCAGCCCACCAACTTAACTCTTGCTATCCCTGGCTCTAACATGCAGTATAATACAGGAACAGCACATTAATACATATAATATAGTTACTTAACATTAATACATTGCAAACACAGCATATACACATGTCAAACATTACATTACCTTACAGCATGTAACATATTTACATAAAGTGCACGGGGGCCAAATGAAAAAAGGGAGAGGGAGGAACCAAGGGTACTTGCCACCTCCTTACACTGCTATGTTTCCTGCAAAGTAAATAATGGAGCTGTTGTACGGGGCAAAAGTAATAAGAATGAGCATTAAATAATAAAAACCCTTAAAGCATCACTGTGATGTTTTTTCTTTATTTCACCCCCAAAGTGGTATTAATAATGCAAGTTCCCTGCGTGTAGTAGATTACTTACCAATTGCGGTCTCCTTTTGTTCTCAGCGTTGCTCCAGTCATCTTCTGCAGTTTATGACCAGTGTTTGCAGAGCGAGCTGGAGGTCACTTCTAAATGTAAGTCTATGACAGCCAGAACGGGGGTCTCAGACTTACAGTGAGCACTTATGACCATTATCTATGACTTACGGACTGTCGGGAGCAGCGGTCACAAGATGGTGGAGTGGCACAAGAGCTGCACCTGGAAGAACAGAAGACAGCGGCTGGTAAGTATATTACTACAGGCAGGGAACAGGCATTAATGATAACACTCAGGGGTTGACATTAAAAAAAAATCAGTGGTGCTTTAAGGATTTTTTTCTCCAGCAGTTTATAGAATAGGCATTTACGAGATGAAAGATTTGGCACTGCTGCTTTGCTTTTCTTGACTGGGACATATTATGGAGGCCTGTATTTTACAATAATAAATAATGGTTGAATCTATTAAAACAACTCCAGTGTGACTATCTACAGGCATAGTGCTTCGGTATGTAGTGGAATGACTTTGTCACAGGTCATCATTCATTATCATGTGTGGCGGTCGGTGACCTTTGACCTTCATCCATTACTAGAAATAAGGGCTAGTAGTGCTCCTTGGGGTGCTATGGACGTTCATCTTCTTCTGATGATGGTTGTAAATCTCCCATTCATGCAATGGGACTGTGAATAATAGGTAAGACCCTGAGTGATCAGGCCCATGGTGCCCATGAGTTTTTTTTATTTTGAGAACGCTGACAGGTCTGTGAAAATATATTATATTTACATCGCTCATTCAGAAAACTCAGAATAATTTCATAAAGGTGATTATGTAGCACTGAAATGTTTCCTGTCGTCACTGAACTACAGGATAAGAACATATATTCGTTTGGCGCAGTTCAAACATACTGTCTCTTAAAGTGATTATATATACAAGAAGCCAGGCATGGCAGGAAAAACATTCCAAGGAAATGTGAAAAAAATATGGAGAGCATTAGAAATTCTCATAAACGGACCAGGTGACAGCGAGATCCCGGAAGAATTATCTGACGCTCATTCTTAAAATGTCTCGTCTGTTTGCCACCTTACATGGAAAGAAACCTCATAGTAAGTCTAATAATGTATATTATATAGTGTATATATAGCAGTCCTGTGCAAGGGATTTATGGAAAGAGTACACGGCTTAGCACTGACAAGAAGGTAATAGAACAGGCACAAGCTAGATGAATAAACTATAAGACTGTAGTGACAGATCATTAGGTTTCTCCCCGGAGATGGAAATTCTCTAAGCCACAATTTATTTGGCACTGGCTAGACTGGGGTGCAGAATATATAAGAAATGCGCTGAATTTTCATGGTAGGGCGCGGTGTAACTTACAGCACTGCCCAGATGAGGACATCCCTTGTTGGCAGCAAAGAAGCAGCAGTGCTAGCTTAAAAGGTTTTTCCCATCTTCATAGATTGGTATTTTGGTTAGTGTGAGAAGAAAACAAGCAATTCATTTTCCAATTAACTGTTTATTAAAAATTTACAGCTGTTTCTAAGACATTAACACTTTGATCTAACAAAGGTGGTCAAACATGTGCAGTGCCCACAAGCAATTTTTTTTTTTTATTGAGCTTGTAAGAGCAGCTGTGAAGCTGGTTGAGATAGTTGGATTGCACTGATATCTACTAATTCTAGCCTAGCTTTAGTGCACTGCTTAAAAGCTAGACAGAAGAAGTTTTCGGTCTCCTAGGGAATGAGCTGTGAACAAAAAGATGTGTTAATAGCTCAAGAACGGCCTCAAATTTTAATAAACAAAAAATTGCAAAAGTGCTTAATTTTATAGGCACTATCCGATAATACCCATATGTGAAGATAGGAACAGACATTTAAATATTATGGTAACAATGTATGTACCTCTTTTTTGTATACACTTCTTCCAGACAGGCTTATTGTGGCCACTTCACTTCAACAAGACTCACACTCACACTTACAACTATCAGATCCTTCGGACATCACTCCATGCTGGTTCCTCTACTGGCAGTGCGGATGATGTCCCCAACACTCTGTCTATCTTCACCAGATCTTTACACGCACACACAGAGCCAAGGGGCCTCACAATCTCTCATGGCAAATTCCCCACTGTCCACGCATCTCATGATCTTGCTAGAAAATGCTTCAACATCTACATGCACAGGTGACACTGCACAATGGCAACTTTCCCTGTGGTCAGAGTTTCACATTTCTTCAAGAAACACCCTCACTAAACTCATCATCCTTGTTCTTTGGGTGGTCTCTTAATTCTCTCCTTCCATGTGGACACAACTTCCTCCATCTGGGACAATCCCCCTGCATAACTTGGGATATCACATTACTTCAGATGGTCCCTCTACTCATTTACAAGATGCAGTCTCTACAAGGTAGCGTAGCTAATACCCAATGCACATACCCTCTGTAACTGACCCAGAATGGAGGGAATCTAGCTCTAAAGTAACCTCTGTTCTTCAAAGTATCATTTGGACAACATCTTACATCTGGGCTGATTTTGCTAATATTGAGAATGAGAACTGGGCATGGGCAAGGCAAAGCAGGACAACAGCCCTTTGAGTGATGTCATTGAGTGGAGGAGTAATATTGACCGAGCTTCTCAGCTTTTGTACCCACATACCATTTTTTTTTCCTTCCTCTACATCTCCTTTGGAAAAGTACAATGTGTCATTTCAAACATGCCACCATCACACCCATCCTCAAAAAAACAAACCTTGACCCAACTGCTATGCCCAGCTATCGCCCAATATCATTGCTCCCGTTTGCTTCCAAACTCCTTGAGCAGCATGTCCACGCTCAACTTTCCTCCCACCTCTCATCTAACTCTCTCCTTGACAACCTCCAATCTGCTACTGCTACAGATTCTTTCTTCCCTTGGCATCAAAGACCTTGCCCTGTCCTGGATAGCCTCTTACCTTTCCGACCGCACATTTAGCGTCTCCCACTCCCACACTACCTCCTCATCCCGCCCTCTCTCTGTTGGAGTCCCTCAAGGCTCTGTCCTGGGGCCCCTACTTTTTTCCATCTATACCCTTGGCCTAGGACAACTCATAAAGTCCCATGGCTTCCAGTACCACCTCTATGCGGACGACACTCAGATCTACCTCTCTGGCCCAGATGTCACCTCTCTGCTGTCCAGAATCCCGGAGTGTCTATCAGCCATATCCTCCTTCTTCACCTCTCGCTTCCTAAAACTCAATGTTGACAAAACCGAACTCATCATCTTTCCTCCATCTCATGTATCTTCCCTACCCGATCTATCTATTATGGTAAATGGCATCACGATCTCTCCTGCACCTGAAATCCGCTGCCTCGGAGTAACTCTCGACTCTGCCCTGTCCTTCAAACCACACATCCAAACTCTTTCCACCTCCTGTCGCCTCCAACTTAAAAACATTTCCAGAATCCGTCCCTTCCTCAGCCCTCAATCTACTAAAACTCTTGTGCATGCCCTCATCATCTCCCGCCTCGATTACTGCAACATCCTCCTCTGTGGCCTCCCCGTCAACTCTCTTGCACCACTCCAGTCTGTCCTCAACTCTGCTGCCCGACTAATCCTCCTCTCCCCTCGCTACTCCCCTGCTTCTCCCCTCTGCAAATCCCTCCACTGGCTCCCAATTCCCCAACGAATCCAGTTCAAACTACTAACACTGACCTACAAAGCCGTCCACAACCTGTCCCCTTCCTATATCTCTGAACTAATCTCCCAATATCTTCCTTCACGTAATCTTCGATCCTCCCAAGACCTCCTACTATCCTCCACACTTATTCGTTCCTCACACAACCGCCTCCAAGATTTCTCCCGAATATCCCCCATCCTCTGGAATTCCACGCCTCAACATGTACGATTATCAACCACCCTTGGATCCTTCAAACGGAACCTGAAAACCCATCTCTTCAGGAAAGCCTACAGCCTGCAATAACCATTCCGCCTCGCCGCCACAACCCTCGCTTCCCTGTTATGTTACGGTAGCTGAGGAGTGCAGGCAAAAAAGGAAATACACCAGAGCAGTTGGAATCTATGAGATTGCAGTACCCTGACTAACCACCGCAACTAGAGGCAGCCGTGGAGCGTTCCTACGTTGGTCCTAGACGCCTCGTCACAGCCTGAGAAACTAACTACACCTAAAGATAGAAATAGGAAAGCTATCTGCCCCGGAGCAGAACCCCAAAGATAATAGAAAGCCCCCAAACATGTAATGGCGGTTAGACAAGAGGAAATACTGACACAGAAAGAAAATAGTATGAGCAAACGCTGGGGCCCAAACTATCTAAATAGAAAAGGACAGGAAGGGTACTTACTGCAATCCCAGAAAACCCTGAAAAACACCAACACTACTAATTTCAAAATCACCTGAGATCACACGACCTCTACCACCTAAATTAGTTCTCTGGTGTAACAGAAACAGCAGCCACTGAAAAAACTGGAAAAAGCAAAAGTACAAAACACAGTGGCTGGACTAAACTGAGAGGGCAAAAGCCCCCGGAGGGGACCCTGAAGGCCCCCACAGAAGTGCAGGACAAAATGCAAAAATATAGCAAAAACACAAAATAAGAAATTGTCTTATCTGATAGCAGGAGATGCAGACACGACACAGCAGGCTACAAGGGAAACTGGAAAGAAGGATTCAGACCAGAACAATTGATCACCGGCAACCCTGATGGGAAAATGATTCCCTTAAATAAGACCAATCAGTAACACCTGATTCCCAGTCTTCACAATCCTCACTAGTACCGCTTGTAACCACCAGAGGGAGGCTCTGCTCAGAACTCATCTCAAACCCATTCACAACACTTCCCCCTCGCTGCCACCTCGCCGCCACCACCCGAGCTGCCGCCTCGCTGCCACCACCAGAGCTGCCGCCTCGCCGCCACCACTACCAGAGCTGCCGCCACCACCAGAGCTGCCGCACCCCCGACCTTCTGTTTTTTCCCCATTATCCCGTAGAATGCAAGTCCGCAAGGACAGGGTCCTCTCCCCTCTGTACCAGTCTGTCATTGTAAATTTGTTTACTGTAAACGATATCTATAACTTTGTATGTAACCCCTTCTCATGTACAGCACCATGGAATTAATGGCGCTATATAAATAAATAATAATAATAATTTCCAATCATCTCTTGATTTGAACTTGAGACCAATTAAAATCTTTTGTCATTGCCACAAAAAGATATCAAAATCTAACCAACCCTAAAAAAATTATTAGATTAAGATGGAAAAATATTTAGAGTTGAGAGTCCTCAGTGGTTGATACCTTTTAATGGCTAACTGAAAAGATGGTAACAAATTGCAAGCTTTCGAGACTATTCAGGTCTCTTCATCAGGCTAAACTAATACAAAATCTGAAGAATCACATATTTATACATATATATATATTTATTTATATATATTTATATATATTTATTTGTGGTGTATAAATATGTGATTCTTCAGATTTTGTATTAGTTTAGCCTGATGAAGAGACCTGAGTAGTCTCGAAAGCTTGCAATTTATCACCTTTTCAGTTAGCCATTAAAAGGTATCAACCACTGAGGACTCTCAACTCTAAATATTTTCTATCTACTGGCTAACACGGTACAAAGATATACATCTTTACTAGATTAAGATGAATGTTTTCTATTTTCAAAGCTGATTTTTTTTTCATGAGTGGACACAGCATTCTTTCATACACTTTCATTAGTCATGTTCAATCACATGCACAATCGCATCTGTAGAAGTTTTATTGGAAAAGAATGTCTGACTATCACATAATTCATGTGTTCAGAAATCTTAACAATGAATCCTTCCGTATAGTGATAAATGAGGTGAATTCATTATTAAAATATCAGGGATAAGTATGGAATTTGAGATTCCAAACATTATAAATGAAGGGCAATGAATCACTAGTGAGAAATGACATTAGCATTCATGCAGAGTACTAGTGGTCTGAAAGCGGTCATTTGTTCCACTGTATCTAAAGCCTTGTTGAGCTGTGTTATTTAAATTAGATATATTTACATGAAGATGCCTGTGCCACAGTCCAGAGAGAGTCTTGAGGGGCATAACTAATCGAACGCCTGATTCTTTACTAAAGCCCCTGATGTTGTGGTTAGACTTGAACTCAGGTGGATGGCAGGTGCTACTCCAGAATGGACCCGAGAGCTGCGGCAGCTGACCCCCAAGGAGACAGGGAAGCAGTACCGGCCAGAAACTGATTAGCAAGATGTATGCGACTGGTAGACAGGTGCAGGATCAAGAACAAGTAGCAGACACAGAAACGCGGGATGGCCACAGGTACAGGATCACTGGTGCAGGTTCACAGGTGCTGGTTTAGATGGGTCGGGATCTAGACTAGGCACAGGTAGTGTCTTACTTAATGTCTCAAAGTGATTGGCTGAGGACATTTTCAGAAGTGTGTGGCCCATTTAAGAAGCAGGGAGCATTAAGCCCAGGAGACCTGCATGCCGCTCGAGGCCCTGGGAAGAGAGAGAAGCCGGGGAGTAGACGCCAGCTTCCCTGCAGGAAGGAGGAAGGGGGCACCTGCAGGGATCGGCGCTGTTTTAACAATTGCAATCAGAAGCGTACCATTCATAGCAGCAGCCAACGTGCAAGCCCTCATACTGAGTAGGCAGTTTTATGGTCACTATTCTATGAAAGGATCTGAAGGCCATCATAGTATGGAAGCCCCCGCACATTGTGGGGATTCCAAACTAACTAGACGAAAGGTGAGGGGCCCCCATACTGAGTAGAAGTGGCAGGTGGGCCCGCAAATACTGAGTAGTTAGAAGCTTAGGGTATAATACTGTGTTAGTGACACTGCATAGAAAACTAGATCTGAACTGAAAAAGTAAGTTAATGTGTATGCAAAATGTAAATGCATATTAACACATGACCATTACACAGAAAAACAGGCACAAAAAAACAAATATCCAAAAATGAAATAAAAAATCTTTTTGCAAAAATGCATGAAGGTAGTAATAATCATAAGGGTATTTAGTAAACATAATTTTGATCAAAATAATGTACAAGCCATCCCGCCACGTCAAGGCAACCCTCTGTGGGACAGTCCTACTCTAATATTGAAAACCTTTCCACTTGTCAAGTGACTTAAATGTGAACAAGGGCAGAGGGACTGAACCCACCAGTTGAAGCTCCGGCCAGACAGGATGGATTTTCTCAACTCAGAAAACAGGGCGGTCACACCCTTATATGCACGGAATGCACTATGAACTACATAGAAAACTAGATCTGAACTGAAAAAGTAAGTTAATGTGTATGCAAAATGTAAATGCATATTAACACATGACCATTACACAGAAAAACAGGCACAAAAAAACAAATATCCAAAAATGAAATAAAAAATCTTTTTGCAAAAATGCATGAAGGTAGTAATAATCATAAGGGTATTTAGTAAACATAATTTTGATCAAAATAATGTACAAGCCATCCGCCACGTCAAGGCAACCCTCTGTGGGACAGTCCTACTCTAATATTGAAAACCTTTCCACTTGTCAAGTGACTTAAATGTGAACAAGGGCAGAGGGACTGAACCCACCAGTTGAAGCTCCGGCCAGACAGGATGGATTTTCTCAACTCAGAAAACAGGGCGGTCACACCCTTATATGCACGGAATGCACTATGAACTACATAGAAAACTAGATCTGAACTGAAAAAGTAAGTTAATGTGTATGCAAAATGTAAATGCATAGTTTATTACTACCTTCATGCATTTTTGCAAAAAGATTTTTTATTTCATTTTTGGATATCTGTTTTTCTGTGTTAGTGACACTGTACAGTTATACTTGTACATGGGGAGTGAAGGGAGGTTCACTGGGCATTTTTGGGAACATCATGCTCTATAATAGCCATAAAAGGAGTATTGTTGGTGAGAACACTGAGGGACTTTAATGTGGACATATTATGCTGCACGTGCCACAATGCATGACCTTATTTTGATTTATAAAAGCAGATAAGGTGTGTGCATGTACACCATGTTCCAAATTATTATGCAAATTGGTTTAAGTGTCATAGCGTTTTTTTTATTTTTTTTGTAAATGAAACCCATTGATGGTATTGTGTCTCAGGGTTCTTTGGATCACTGAAATCAATCTCAGATACCTGTGATAATTAGTTTGCCATGTGAGTCCAATAAAAGGAAAACTGGATGTTCCACAATATTAAGCAGGCCAGATTTTCAAGTAACATGGGAAAGAAAAAGGATCTCTCTGCTGCTGAAAAGCATCAAATAGTGCAATGCCTTGGTCAAGGGATGAAAACATTAGATATTTCCCGAAAACTTAAGCGTGATTATCGTACTGTTAAGAGATTTGTTGCTGATTCTGAGCACAGATATGTTCGTGCTGATAAAGGCAGAATGAGGAAGGTTTCTGCCAGGCAACTTCATAGGATTAAGAGAGCAGCTGCTAAAAAGCCATTACAAACCAGCAAACAGATATTTGAAGCTGCTGGTGCCTCTGGACTCCCTCAAACCTCAAGGTGTAGGATCCTTCAAAGGCTTGCTGTGGTGCATAAACCTACTATTCGGCCACCCCTAAACAGTGCTCACAAGCAGAAACGGTTGCAGTGGGCCGATACATTCATGAAGACTAATTTTCAAACAATCTTGTTTACTGATGAGTGTCGAGCAACCCTGGATGGTCCAGATGGATGGAGTAGTGAATGGTTGGTGGCCACCATGTGCCAACAAGGCTGCGACGTCAGCAAGTACAGTAGGTGGAGTCATGTTTTGGGCCGGAATCATTGGGAAACAGCTGGTAGGGGCCCTTTAAGGTTTCCTGAAGGTGTGAAAAAAATCTCTGCAAAGTATATAGAGTTTCTGACTGACAACTTTCTTCAATGGTATAAAAGGCAGAAGCGTGCCTTCAGGAGCAAAATCATCTTCATGCATGACAATGCACCATCTCATGCTGCAAAGAATACCTCTGAGTCATTGGCTGCTATGGGCATACAAGGAGATAAACTCATGATGTGGCCACCATCTTCCCCTGACCTCAACCCTATAGAGAACCTTTGGAGTATCATCAAGCAAAAGATCTATGAGGGTGGGAGGCAGTTCACATCAAAACAGCAGCTCTGGGAGGCTATTCTGACTTCATGCAAAGAAATACAAGCATAAACTCTCCCAAAACTCACAAGTTCAATGAATGCAAGAATTGTGAAGGTGATATCAAAGAAGGGTTCCTATGTTAACATGTAACTTGTCCTGTTAGGATGTTTCGAAGTTAAGTAGCTTTTTTGTTCAGTGAATGTGACCTCCTAAGGCCTCTTTCACACATCCGGTGTGCGCCTGACGGCGCCCCGGCATTTAGCCGCAGCGCCGCATCAGAAAACCTGATGCGCCGCTTGCGGTTTTTTTTGCATTGACTTGCATTAGCGCCGGATGGCGCCGCATGTCAATGCGTCGTATGCGATTTTGTCCGGATGCGGCGGAAATGTACATTCCGGCAGCCGGACAAAACGCAGCATGTAACGTTTTTTTTTTTGCCGGATTCCCCTGATGTCTCCGGGCATCAGAAACCATCCGGCAAAATAACGCATGCGGCGCATCAGGTTTTCTGATGCGGCGCTGCGGCTAAATGCCGGGGGCACCGTCAGGCGCACACCGGATGTGTGAAACAGGCCTTATGTTGCAAATTCCAGAAATGAGCATTTTCAGTTCTTTAAAACATATCAAATGTTCAGAAATTCTACTGTGCCTAATAATTTGGAACAGTGCATTTTGAGTTTTTATTCATTTTGGAGATTATACTGTTATCATTGGGCGGTTTCAATAAAATTCGATGTATTCGCTAACGGGTGATGACTTTTACTAGACTGTCATTTGCACCGACCACTTAGGAAAATCAGAGAAAAATATCATCTGCATAATAGTTTAGAACATGGTGTATGTGTACAGGGTCGGACTGAGGCACCAGGACACCGGACAAACCTCCGGTGGGCCCCACCCCCAGCCTCAGCTCCTGCCTCCTACATTAGTCCCTGCCCTGCCCTGCATGCCAATAGTGTGCACAGAGCTGTGCACACTTTATTCTATAGCGGGAGACAGTGAGCAGGCTATATAAATGATGTGAACAGTGCAGCCACACGGCAGCTCTTTCACATCACCTGCTGCTACTGCCAGTGTCTATTGACTAAGCCGTGCTCTGTGCACAGTGTGCCTGTGTGTGCAGATGCAGAATGCCATCCTCCACCTCACTTCAGCCAGCACAGTCAGAACCGCACAGCTGACTGTGAGGCTGAGTCAGAGAGGAGAGACACACACAGGCATGCAATGCAACGCAGTCACCTGTTTCTTGCCAAGTTGCCTGGGTCTCCCACTCTTCTTCAATACTGTGGACAGAGGTGGTCTAAAGCTGATTGGCTGACATGCAGCCAATCAGTATTAGTTTTCTTTGTGTGACCTCACAGCACAGCTTAGGCAATGAGCTATGCTGTGATTGGTCGGCTGTCCTGCCCAAGCAGCACAGCAATATCAGAGGATCTGAGGGACCTTTATGATTGATGACTGTGTGTCGACCCGCCACCACAATTGTGGGTTACCAGGGCAATGGGGTACTCAGAGCCGAGCCCATGGAAGTCTATGGATTTGTCACAGGTAGCTGTGGCTCGGTCTGTGGCCCTGGCGGTCTGGCGTATGTTGGGGGAATATTTACAGGGGATAGATTTATATACAGTTCGTGACGCCACCTGTAGTATTCTGGTAATTTGTACCAGCGCTGCTATAGATCTCTGAGGGGATGGTGATGCAGCTAGATGTCGGGTCCCCTACAGGTGGGACTCTTCCCTCAGGTCGGTAGTTAGGTAGGGATTGTGCAGGCATGCAAATCAATAACTCAGTCTCACACGGTCAGCGTCTTTCCATACCTTTACTTGTAAGATGTTCAAGCAGGTCCCAGGGAGGCTGATGGGGTTGATGGAGGATGAGCTTTGAGGCAACAGCTAAGCAACTTAGGGGCCTCCTTTACTGTCCAATGAAGATGAGTACGACCAGCCTGAAGCGTAGTTCCCTCAATAACTCCAGCTTATCCAAAGCTGTGCTTCCCAGTCAGGTTTGTGGTGGAGCCTTTCTGTGAGGGAGCTGAATTCTTATTTTGTCCTGCAGAGACTCAAAGTCTTCACTTCCCCTGACCCCAGTTACGTACTGACTATAAGGGGGTGTTTGCCGCGACCTAGGGTCCGGTAAATCTCTGGTTTTCTCTTCACTATGCTTGTAGCTAATAGTGATCCTTCGGTCCCCAGTGACCGGTAGCAATGTGCAGGACTTTTCCAAGCCAAACGCACTTTTCCAATAATCTTCCTTCCACTTTGCCCTTCGATTTGCTCGACTCTTAATAGTTAGTTCAGTCTTTCTTCCAGTGGGGCACAGCTCTGACTAGACTAAGGTGAATTAGGCCACCTGTACCAGCCTCCACATTCTGAACTGCTGACAGACTTAAACTGGACACGTCTACTCTGTCCAAGGACAGGAAACTGACTGACTAGAATCACTCCCTTCCACACCCCTGCTGGGTGTGTCAGAAGTGTACATGATGTCATGAAGAGACCTTAACTGTTACCTCTCCACTCATCCTCCTGGTATTGTGTACCAGGGCTACACATTCCCCCATGGTAAACGACAGCACTCCCGGGCTGTAAAATATAAAGAGACATTTTTGTTTATGCATGAAAACATTAACAATAACAGTAATTCGTCCCATCCGGGAGGTGAGGATATCTTGAACGTTGCAAACAATAACTTTATATAGAAATACAAAAGTATTAAATAGCATTCAATAAATATACGGTATACTTGTGAAGGACCCGCACCAAACCTTCAACGTGGGTCCTGGGTGGGCTGCAGGACATCCAATTGCAGACCTCACTCAGTGCCACACCACACGGGTTTTTGGTTCAGAGGTAAGTCAAGGTTTCATGTGAAACCATTAAAAAGGCACTTTAGTGCAACTATTTACAGGATACAGTTTTTGGGCTGGCTCAGTCCTCAGCCTCTGAGTCCATTGTTAAACGAAGACATAATAGGGAAAACACATTTATATATATATAGACTTTTTACAATGTTCACATCAATTCGTTATAATCACTGCTGATATCTAATGGTAACTTCCCTTTTGTGATTCTCTCTGATCTACGTGGTGTAGTTTCAGGTATATCAAGTTGCGATCTGTCTGCACTGCGTAACGGCAAACTATAGAACTGCCTTAATCTTTCCATGGATCTGGCAAGCGTACTGATGGCTGGGCGGTGTGAGTCAGCTTCACCAGGAGATCCCATAGTATGGGGCGCTGCTTCAGATGATCCATCTTGAGGTTCCACAGGTGGAGGTGTTGCTGGGATGGGTAACTCCTGAGCGGGCTCAACTGGCACCACAGGCACAACTGGAGGTAAAACTTCCTCTTGTGGCTGATAAAACTGCAACACTGGAATTATCACAGCATCTCCCAGTCGGGGCCAATCCGCAGGAAAATCTCCCAGATCTGTGTGTAGGACCTCTTCCTTTCTTTCTCCTTGATTGAGGACAGGGTTCTTTTCACAACGCTTTAAGTGTTCTGGACACAACTTCAAATGATCTCTGGACACAGTGGTCGTTGTTCTTCCTCCGTCTTTACTGACGACACAAACCTTTCTGTTGTCATATTTAGAATCTTGTATGACGTAGGGTTCTTGCTCCCACTGATTATCCAATTTGTGCATCTTCCTCTTTCTTTTTAATACTACCTCTCCAGGCATCAAAGGCTTGGCAGGAGCATTTCGTTGTAAACATCTTCCTGTTTCTCCCGTGCCTTTTGAGACTTTCCTCCACACAGATTTGTACTCTTCTGTACTGCTCTTGCCGATTGACGTCCCAGTTTTCCACGGCATCGTCTGCCTCCGGTTCTACCACTCCAAGTTCTAGATCCATTGGTAGTTTTCCGGGCCTTGCTCGCATAAGATAAGCTGGAGTGCAGTTAGTTGAGCTTACAGGTATATGATTATACAAATCAACCAAATCAGGTAGTAAATCCGGCCATCGATTCCTGTCTTCCAACGGTATGGATCTCAACAAGTCAAGGACAATATGGTTCATCTTTTCACAAAGACCGTTGGTTTGAGGGTGATATGGTGTTGTTCTTATTTTCTTGCACCCGTACATGTGACAGAATTCCTTGAATAAATCGGCTTCAAAAGCAGGTCCCTGATCGTTAAGACTTGCTCCGGATACCCATGCGGTCTACAAAAGCTTGCTTGAAAGGTCCTCGCGGCCGTCACTGCGGTCTGGTCCTTAACTGGAACAACTACCAGAAATCGGGAGTAATGGTCCACCATAGTCAAGGCGTATGAGTATCCAGATCTACTTGGCGACAATTTGACATGGTCCAGGGCCACAATCTCCAGGGGACGAGTCGTCCGGATAGGTTGCAGGGGGCCTTCTGACTACCGTAGTCCTTTCTTCTGAGACCACAGGGTCCACAGTTCCGACACCACCTCTCGATGGAGCTGCGCATCCCTACCCAGTAGAACCGGCATCTCAACAGGGTCTCCAGCTTTCTCCAGCCAAAGTGTCCTGCTTGATCGTGGTACGCTTCCAACACCATTGGGACGTCTGCCTTGGGGACCACGATTTGCCAGACCATTTCATGGGTTCTGGGGTTGACGTATCTTCTGCACAACTTCTCTCGGTATAGGAACAACCTGCTTTTCTCGTTCCACAGTAGCTTGGCTGACATAGGTGCATCCTTTTCCAAGGAGGAACCTTCCTGTTTTAACAACTCCTTGATGCGGCTGACCACTGGATCACTGTCCTGAGTCTCTTTCCAGCTGTGATGGGGTAAAGGATTTAATGTTGCACCATACTGCTTTCTGTGAACTCGATGCTCGTGGACTACCCCATTTCGATGGAACGCGGGTAGCTCAATTTCTTCCAGGTCGTCCGATTCTTCTTCCGTGTCAGAGTCATGCGGCATTCGGGACAACGCATCAGCATTAGCATTCTTTCGACCTGCCCGGTACTTGATAGTAAACTGGTAATTGGACAACCGGGCCATCCATCGCTGCTCCATGGCACCCAGCTTGGCGGTTTCCAGGTGCGTTAACGGGTTGTTGTCTGTGTACGCCGTGAACTTATTGGAGGCCAGATAGTGCTTAAATCTTTCAGTAATGGCCCAGACCAGCGCCAGAAACTCCAGCTTGAAGCTGCTATAATTTTCCGGATTCCTCTCCGTTGGCCTGAGTTTTCTGCTAGCATAAGCGATGACTTTTTCTTGGCCATTCTGCTTCTGACTGAGAACTGCTCCCAGCCCTTCATTACTGGCGTCGGTGTACAACAGGAACGGTTGGCTGTAATCAGGATAGGTTAAGATCTCATCACCTGTCAGGATCTCTTTCATCTTTTGGAATGCTTCAGCCTGTTCTTTACCCCAGTTAAAGGGAGGGTTTCTGCTCTTTAAGGATTGTCCTACCAGGAGGTCCTGTAAAGGAGCTGCCTTCTTTGTGTAATCTTTCACGAATCTCCTGTAGTAACCCGTTAGTCCCAGGAACTGTCGCACTTCCTTAAGGTTCTTCGGCTCCGGCCACTTCTGGATGGCAGTGACTTTCTCTGGGTCCGGCGCTACTCCTTCCGAACTGACGATGTGCCCCAAGTATTGTACCTTCTGTTTGAGTAGATGGCATTTTGAGGGTTTCAACTTCATCCCGTACCTGGACAGGGACTCAAACACTTCTGCCAGGTGCTTCAGATGGTCCTCATATGTCTTGGAATACACGATAACGTCGTCTAGGTATAGCAGCACGGTTTCAAAATTGAGATGTCCCAGACAGTTTTCCATCACTCTCTGAAATGTTCCTGGGGCACTACTGAGCCCAAACGGCATTCTGTCGAACTCACAGAGCCCCATTGGGGTGGTGAAAGCCGTTTTCTCACGATCCTCCTCAGCCACAGCCACTTGCCAGTAACCACTAGTCAGATCGAGGGTAGAAAAGTAGTTAGCCGTTTTCAGAGCAGCTAATGATTCCTCTATACGTGGTAACGGGTATGCATCCTTGTGTGTTATGCGGTTCACCTGCCTGTAATCCACACACATTCTCATACTACCATCTTTCTTTTTAACCAGAACTAGAGGGGCTGCCCAGGGGCTACAACTATCCCTTATCACCCCAGCTTTCTTCATATCATTCAACATTTCTTTAGCCTTCTGATAATGAGCTGGAGGTATGGGCCTATACCGCTCTTTGATGGGAGGATGACTGCCAGTAGGGATATGATGTTGTACTCCCTTAATTGTCCCAAAATCAAGTGGATTTTTGCTAAACACTTGGGCGTACTCTTGCACCACCCGTAATACCCCTTGCTTCTGGTGAGCGGGAGTGGTGTCCGTCCCAACATGGAGTTGCTGACACCATTCCGCCACCTGGGTTGCTGGGTCATTGTCCTCCTCTATTTGACAGGAGTCTAAGGACTCAGCCGGGAGAATAGAATTATTATCAACAGCAAGAAGTTTAGCAATGGTTGCATAACGGGGTAAGTTTACCTCACCATCTCCCCAATTGAGAAGCCGTACCGGTACTCTTCCATTCACCACCTCTACTACTCCTCTAGCAGTCATAAGTGTAGGTCTATGTTCTGAATGGTGGGGTTCTACTACAGCTTGGTAATTCTGTCCTCTCAGACCTATGGCTGCCCTGCACCAAATGATCATTTCACTCATTGGGGGTATCACAATAGGATCCGAGTCAGTGACCCGTACATTACCAATTTCGCCGTCGGTAAGCTTCGCTTGCTGCTGACACACCAGGGCCCGGATCTCTCTTTGGATTACTCCTCTCTGCCTTGGTCGGGCAATCTCAGCGAGCTGTTGGAGTAAGAACACAACTTCTCCCAAACAATTACCGATAATGTTAGTACCCAAAATGATATTTAAACCGTTCTCCTCATTTACAGTCTTTACTACCAGAAGCCCTTGGTCTTTCAACTCCTCTCTGCCCACCTTTACATCTACACATTTTGTTCCGAGTACTTCTACAGGAAGACCATTAGAAGCATACACAGTAAAGTCAAGGCTCGGAGGTTTAAGACTGTCCATTGACCAGTACTTGGTATATAGAGCATCAGGTATTAGGGTCACCTGGGACCCAGTGTCTAACAATGCTGGAACAGCAATACCATCTAGAATAATAGACAGGTAGGGTCGCCCGCCCACATACCTGCGGTTCCAGTCTAGGGGGCCTGACGGGTATTCTCCTGGGTGTTGGCCCTTGGACCCAGGTTCTGCCCGTTTAAAGGACACTGTGTAGACAGATGACCTTTCCGGTTGCAGCGATAACAGATGATCTCTCGACGAGAAGGGTGTTGATCAGAGGTTGCTCCTGGGGGTGGCGTTGTCCTCCTCCGGGGGGGCGACGTCTTCTTTCTTCTCCGGTGCATCCACGGAACGTCCTCTGGGCAGTCAGCTAACAAGATCTTCCCTTCCTCCTCTTTCCGCAGCTGTAGGGCACTCATCACAGCGGCCAGATTTTTAGTCAGCTGGCGCACCTCTGAGCGCAGACAGTCCAATTCACTAGGAGGTGTCACCTGCGTTTTGGTTTCTGCCACTAGCGGGGAACAGGGGGTTACTGCCGGTTCCAGAGTGACTTCACCCTGATGATGTTGGGTGGCCACCTCAGGTTTGCCCAGGGCCGCAGCCCTTTTATTGCCATGTCCTTTAGGGCATCAAAGGTAGCATCCGGATGATCTAAGGACCACCAATTTACAGTTCTGCGTTCCTCTGGGGATCTCAATCCCTGTATAAATTGTTCTTTCAGCATTCTATTCTCGTCGATAGCATTTAAATTGTTAATTTGCTTGAGGGCTCTCAGGGCTCCCTGTAGTCGGCAAGCATAGTCCCGGATGCTGTCACCTGGCTGTTGTGAACAGTGATAGAAGGCCATCCGGAGATCCGTTTCTGTGCGGTCTTCAAATATGGCATGTAGCTTCAGGAAGATCGCAGGTACCGACTCCTGATCAACGGTATCCCAGGTCTCCACTTCCCTCTCAGCAGCGCCAGTTAGCTGCCCTATTAGCACAGCAGCTTTTTGTCTCTCAGGCATAGAGTACATTTCTAAGATGCTGCATAACTTCCGCTTGAAGCCTGCTAATGTGCCTGGCTCACCGCTGTACTGGGGAAGCCATTTCGCCCCAGGCATATATGGGAGCGTTAGTGGCATGATCGGGACTACCGGACTGGGTGCAGGGCCTGCGCCCCCATCTGGCGCTACAATACCAGACGGTGCGGGATTGGGGCCTCCGGCCGGGGCCGCACTGTCAGCCGATTGTTGTGACATCTTAGCGCCCCCTTGGTTAAACGGAGCCTACCGGTTTCAGACGCTGCTACTTCACAGGCACCGCAGTGGGAACAGGACCTTCGTCGCAGGCGCTCTGATGTCAGAGCGTTCACTTCCTGTTGCAGGACCTGCCGATGAGTCAGAGCCGGGGGCGTGTCCAAGACTTTGCGCGCTCTTTCAGGTACGCCCACCTTCTTCTCCAGCGCCTGAGGGCGCGAATATGGCGGCAAATATGGCGGTATTTGGCGCCAAACAATAGCAACAGTCTTTTTCACCAAAACACTCCACAGGCACACAGGGCTCGCAATGCTGCAAGTTTCGTATCCTGTTCGTGACGCCAAGTTTTTGTGTCGACCCGCCACCACAATTGTGGGTTACCAGGGCAATGGGGTACTCAGAGCCGAGCCCATGGAAGTCTATGGGATTTGTCACAGGTAGCTGTGGCTCGGTCTGTGGCCCTGGCGGTCTGGCGTATGTTGGGGGAATATTTACAGGGGATAGATTTATATACAGTTCGTGACGCCACCTGTAGTATTCTGGTAATTTGTACCAGCGCTGCTATAGATCTCTGAGGGGATGGTGATGCAGCTAGATGTCGGGTCCCCTACAGGTGGGACTCTTCCCTCAGGTCGGTAGTTAGGTAGGGATTGTGCAGGCATGCAAATCAATAACTCAGTCTCACACGGTCAGCGTCTTTCCATACCTTTACTTGTAAGATGTTCAAGCAGGTCCCAGGGAGGCTGATGGGGTTGATGGAGGATGAGCTTTGAGGCAACAGCTAAGCAACTTAGGGGCCTCCTTTACTGTCCAATGAAGATGAGTACGACCAGCCTGAAGCGTAGTTCCCTCAATAACTCCAGCTTATCCAAAGCTGTGCTTCCCAGTCAGGTTTGTGGTGGAGCCTTTCTGTGAGGGAGCTGAATTCTTATTTTGTCCTGCAGAGACTCAAAGTCTTCACTTCCCCTGACCCCAGTTACGTACTGACTATAAGGGGGTGTTTGCCGCGACCTAGGGTCCGGTAAATCTCTGGTTTTCTCTTCACTATGCTTGTAGCTAATAGTGATCCTTCGGTCCCCAGTGACCGGTAGCAATGTGCAGGACTTTTCCAAGCCAAACGCACTTTTCCAATAATCTTCCTTCCACTTTGCCCTTCGATTTGCTCGACTCTTAATAGTTAGTTCAGTCTTTCTTCCAGTGGGGCACAGCTCTGACTAGACTAAGGTGAATTAGGCCACCTGTACCAGCCTCCACATTCTGAACTGCTGACAGACTTAAACTGGACACGTCTACTCTGTCCAAGGACAGGAAACTGACTGACTAGAATCACTCCCTTCCACACCCCTGCTGGGTGTGTCAGAAGTGTACATGATGTCATGAAGAGACCTTAACTGTTACCTCTCCACTCATCCTCCTGGTATTGTGTACCAGGGCTACACAACTGCAGCAATGTAAGTGTAAGTAAAATATACTATGCCTGCAGGCAGCCTGCAACATAGCTCTCCAGCCACTGAGGCAATTAGGGGAGGGGGCCCCCATACAATCTAAAGGTGAAACAAGGTGGGGGTCCCCCTTAGAAACAGTGGGGAAGGGGGCCCTCATAATATTAGGTAACACAGTGGGGAAGGGGGCCCTCAGAAAAGTAGGTGACACAGTGGGGAAGGTGGCCCTCAGAAAAGTCAGTGACACAGTGGGGAAGGGGGCCCTCAGAAAAGTAGGTGACACAGTGGGGAAGGGGGCCCTCAGAAAAGTAGGTGACACAGTGGGGAAGAGGGCCCTCAGAAAAGTAGGTGACACAGTGGGGAAGAGGGCCCTCAGAAAAGTAGGTGACACAGTGGGGAAGGGGCCCTCAGAAAAGTAGGTGACACAGTGGGGAAGGGAGCCCTCAGAAAAGTAGGTGACACAGTGGGGAAGGGGGCCCTCAGAAAAGTAGGTGACACAGTGGGGAAGGGGGCCCTCAGAAAAGTAGGTGACACAGTGGGGAAGAGGGCCCTCAGAAAAGTAGGTGACACAGTGGGGAAGAGGGCCCTCAGAAAAGTAGGTGACACAGTGGGAAGGGGGCCCTCAGAAAAGTAGGTGACACAGTGGGGAAGGGAGCCCTCAGAAAAGTAGGTGACACAGTGGGGAAGGGGGCCCTCAGAAAAGTAGGTGACACAGTGGGGAAGGGGGCCCTCAGAAAAGTAGGTGACACAGTGGGGAAGGGGGCCCTCAGAAAAGTAGGTGACACAGTGGGGAAGGGGGCCCTCATAATATTAGGTAACACAGTGGGGAAGGGGGCCCTCAGAAAAGTAGGTGACACAGTGGGGAAGGTGGCCCTCAGAAAAGTCAGTGACACAGTGGGGAAGGGGGCCCTCAGAAAAGTAGGTGACACAGTGGGGAAGGGGGCCCTCAGAAAAGTAGGTGACACAGTGGGGAAGGGGGCCCTCAGAAAAGTAGGTGACACAGTGGGGAAGGGGGCCCTCAGAAAAGTAGGTGACACAGTGGGGAAGGGGGCCCTCATAATATTAGGTAACACAGTGGGGAAGGGGGCCCTCAGAAAAGTAGGTGACACAGTGGGGAAGGTGGCCCTCAGAAAACTCAGTGACACAGTGGGGAAGGGGGCCCTCAGAAAAGTAGGTGACACAGTGGGGAAGGGGGCCCTCAGAAAAGTAGGTGACACAGTGGGGAAGAGGGCCCTCAGAAAAGTAGGTGACACAGTGGGGAAGGGGGCCCTCAGAAAAGTAGGTGACACAGTGGGGAAGGGAGCCCTCAGAAAAGTAGGTGACACAGTGGGGAAGGGGGCCCTCAGAAAAGTAGGTGACACAGTGGGGAAGGGGGCCCTCAGAAAAGTAGGTGACACAGTGGGGAAGGGGGCCCTCAGAAAAGTAGGTGACACAGTGGGGAAGGGGGCCCTCATAATATTAGGTAACACAGTGGGGAAGGGGGCCCTCAGAAAAGTAGGTGACACAGTGGGGAAGGTGGCCCTCAGAAAACTCAGTGACACAGTGGGGAAGGGGGCCCTCAGAAAAGTAGGTGACACAGTGGGGAAGGGGGCCCTCAGAAAAGTAGGTGACACAGTGGGGAAGAGGGCCCTCAGAAAAGTAGGTGACACAGTGGGGAAGGGGGCCCTCAGAAAAGTAGGTGACACAGTGGGGAAGGGAGCCCTCAGAAAAGTAGGTGACACAGTGGGGAAGGGGGCCCTCAGAAAAGTAGGTGACACAGTGGGAAAGGGGGCCTCAGAAAAGTAGGTGACACAGTGGGGAAGGGGCCCTCAGAAAAGTAGGTGACACAGTGGGGAAGGGGGCCCTCAGAAAAGTAGGTGACACAGTGGGGAAGGGGGCCCTCAGAAAAGTAGGTGACACAGTGGGAAGGGGCCCTCAAAGTAGTACCAGTGGGAAGGGGCCCTCAGAAAAGTAGGTGACACAGTGGGGAAGGGGGCCCTCAGAAAAGTAGGTGACACAGTGGGGAAGGGGCCCTCAGAAAAGTAGGTGACACAGTGGGGAAGGGGGCCCTCAGAATGTAGGTGACACAGTGGGGAAGGGGGCCCTCAGAAAAGTAGGTGACACAGTGGGGAAGGGGCCCTCAGAAAAGTAAGTAAGGTGACACCAGAAAAGGGGACAGGGAGGGCCCTCAGAAAAGTAGGTGACACAGTGGGGAAGGGGGCCCTCAGAAAGTAGGTGACACAGTGGGGAAGGGGGCCCTCAGAAAAGTAGGTGACACAGTGGGAAGGGGGCCCTCAGAAAGTAGGTGACACAGTGGGGAAGGGGGCCCTCAGAAAGTAGGTAGACACAGTGGGGAAGGGGCCCTCAGAAAGTAGGTGACACAGTGGGGAAGGGGGCCCTCAGAAAAGTAGGTGACACACCAGTGGAAGGGAAGGGCCCTCAGAAAATAGGTGACACAGTGGGGAAGGGGGCCCTCAGAAAAGTTAGGTGACACAGTGGGGAAGGGGGCCCTCAGAAAAGTTAGGTGACAGTGGGGAAGGGGGCCTCAGAAAAGTTAGGTGACACAGTGGGGAAGGGGGCCCTCAGAAAGTAGGTGACACAGTGGGGAAGGGGGCCCTCAGAAAAGTAGGTGACACAGTGGGAAGGGGGCCCTCAGAAAAAGTAGGTGACACAGTGGGGAAGGGGGCCCTCAGAAAAGTAGGTGACACAGTGGGGAAGGGGGCCCTCAGAAAAGTAGGTACACAGTGGGGAAGGGGCCTCAGAAAAGTAGGTGACACAGTGGGGAAGGGGGCCCTCAGAAAAGTAGGTGACACAGTGGGGAAGGGGGCCCTCAGAAAAGTAGGTGACACAGTGGGGAAGGGGGCCCTCAGAAATATTAGTGAACAGTGAGGGAAGGGAGGCCCTCAGAAAAGTAGGTGACACAGTGGGGAAGGGGCCCTCAGAAAAGTAGGTGAACACAGTGGGGAAGGGGGCCCTCAGAAAAGTAGGTGACACAGTGGGGAAGGGGGCCTCAGAAATTAGGTGACACAGTGGGGAAGGGGGCCCTCAGAAAAGTAGGTGAACAGTGGGGAAGGGGCCTCAGAAAATAGGTGACACAGTGGGGAAGGGGGCCTCAGAAAAGTAGGTGACACAGTGGGGAAGGGGGCCCTCAAAAAGTAGGTGACACAGTGGGGAAGGGGGCCCTCAAAATAGTACACAGTGGGGAAGGGGCCCTCAGAAAGTAGGTGACACAGTGGGGAAGGGGGCCCTCAGAAAAGTAGGTGACACAGTGGGGAAGGGGCCCTCAGAAAAGTAGGTGACACAGTGGGGAAGGGGCCTTCATAATATTAGGTAACACAGTGGGGAAGGGGGCCCTCAGAAAATAGGTGACACAGTGGGGAAGGGGCCCTCAGAAAAGTAGGTGACACAGTGGGGAAGGGGGCCCTCAGAAAAGTAGGTGACACAGTGGGGAAGGGGGCCCTCAGAAAAGTAGGTGACACAGTGGGGAAGGGGGCCCTCAGAAATAGTGACACAGTGGGGAAGGGGGCCCTCAGAAAAGTAGGTGACACAGTGGGGAAGGGGGCCCTCAGAAAAGTTAGGTGACACAGTGGGGAAGGGGCCTAGAAAGTAGGTGACACAGTGGGGAAGGGGCCCTCAGAAAATTAGGTGACACAGTGGGAAGGGGCCCTCAGAAAATAGGTGACACAGTGGGGAAGGGGGCCCTCAGAAAAGTAGGTGACACAGTGGGGAAGGGGGCCCTCAGAAAGTAGGTGACACAGTGGGGAAGGGGGCCCTCAGAAAAGTATGGTGGACACAGTGGGGAAGGGGCCTCAGAAAAGTAGGTGACACAGTGGGGAAGGGGGCCCTCAGAAAAGTAGGTGACACAGTGGGAAGGGGCCCTCAGAAAAGTAGGTGACACAGTGGGGAAGGGGGCCCTCAGAAAATTAGGTGACACAGTGGGGAAGGGGCCCTCAGAAAAGTAGGTGACACAGTGGGGAAGGGCCCTCAGAAAAGTAGGTGACACAGTGGGGAAGGGGGCCCTCAGAAATATAGGTGACACAGTGGGGAAGGGGGCCTCAGAAAAGTTAGGTGACACAGTGGGGAAGGGGGCCCTCAGAAATGTAGGTGACACAGTGGGAAGGGAGCCCTCAGAAAAGTAGGTGACACAGTGGGGAAGGGGGCCCTCAGAAAAGTAGGTAACACAGTGGGGAAGGGGGCCCTCAGAATATTAGGTAACAGTAAGGAAGGGGGCCCTCAGAAAAGTAGGTGACACAGTGGGGAAAAGGCCCTCAGAAAAGTAGGTGACACAGTGGTGAAGGGAGCCCTCAGAAAAGTAGGTGACACAGTGGGGAAGGGAGCCTTCATAATATTAGGTAACACAGTGGGGAAGGGGGCCCTCAGAAAATTAGGTGACACAGTGGGGAAGGGGGCCCTCAGAAAAGTAGGTGACACAGTGGGGAAGGGGGCCCTCAGAAAGTTAGGTGACACAGTGGGGAAGGGGGCCTCAGAAAAGTAGGTGGCACAGTGAAGGGATCCCTCAGAAAAGTAGGTGACACAGTGGGGAAGGGGGCCCTCAGAAAAGTAGGTAACACAGTGGGGAAGGGGGCCCTCAGAATATTAGGTAGCACAGTGGGGAAGGGGGTCCTCAGAAAATTAGGTGACACAGTGGGGAAGGGGGCCCTCAGAAAAGTAGGTGACACAGTGGGGAAGGGGGCCCTCAGAAAATTAGGTGACACAGTGAGGAAGGGTGCCCTCAGAAAATTATGTGACAGTGATACAGGGGGCCTCAGAAAATTAGGTGACACAGTGGGGAAGGGGCCCTCAGAAAAGTAGGTGACACAGTGGGGAAGGGAGCCCTCAGAAAAGTAGGTGACACAGTGGGGAAGGGGGCCCTCAGAAAAGTAGGTGACACAGTGGGGAAGTGGGCCCTCAGAAAAGTAGGTGACACAGTGGGGAAGGGGGCCCTCAGAAAAGTAGGTGACACAGTGGGGAAGGGAGCCCTCAGAAAAGTAGGTGACACAGTGGGGAAGGGGGCCCTCAGAAAAGTAGGTGACACAGTGGGGAAGGGGGCCCTCATAAAAGTAGGTGACACAGTGGGGAAGGGGGCCCTCATAATATTAGGTAACAGTAAGGAAGGGGGCCCTCAGAAAAGTAGGTGACACAGTGGGGAAAAGGCCCTCAGAAAAGTAGGTGACACAGTGGTGAAGGGAGCCCTCAGAAAAGTAGGTGACACAGTGGGGAAGGGAGCCTTCATAATATTAGGTAACACAGTGGGGAAGGGGGCCCTCAGAAAATTAGGTGACACAGTGGGGAAGGGGGCCCTCAGAAAAGTAGGTGACACAGTGGGGAAGGGGGCCCTCAGAAAAGTAGGTGACACAGTGGGGAAGAGAGCCCTCAGAAAAGTAGGTGACACAGTGGGGAAGGGGGCCCTCAGAAAAGTAGGTGACACAGTGGGGAAGAGAGCCCTCAGAAAAGTAGGTGACACAGTGGGGAAGGGGGCCCTCAGAAATGTAGGTGACACAGTGGGAAGGGGGCCCTCAGAAAAGTAGGTGACACAGTGGGGAAGGGGGCCCTCATAATATTAGGTAACAGTGGGGAAGGGGGCCCTCAGAAAAGTAGGTGACACAGTGGGGAAAAGGCCCTCAGAAAAGTAGGTGACACAGTCGGGAAGGGGGCCCTCAGAAAAGTAGGTGACACAGTGGGGAAGGGGGCCCTCAGAAAGTTAGGTAACACAGTGGGGAAGGGGGCCCTCAGAAAAGTAGGTGACACAGTGGGGAAGGGGGCCCTCATAATATTAGGTAACAGTGGGAAAGAGGGCCCTCAGAAAAGTAGGTGACACAGTAGGGAAAAGGCCCTCAGAAAAGTAGGTGACACAGTCGGGAAGGGGGCCCTCAGAAAAGTAGGTGACACAGTGGGGAAGGGGGCCCTCAGAAAGTTAGGTGACACAGTGGGGAAGGGGGCCCTCAGAAAAGTAGGTGGCACAGTGAAGGGAGCCCTCAGAAAAGTAGGTGACACAGTGGGGAAGGGGGCCCTCAGAAAAGTAGGTAACACAGTGGGGAAGGGGGCCCTCAGAATATTAGGTAGCACAGTGGGGAAGGGGGTCCTCAGAAAATTAGGTGACACAGTGGGGAAGGGGGCCCTCAGAAAAGTAAGTGACACAGTGGGGAAGGGGGCCCTCAGAAAATTAGGTGACACAGTGAGGAAGGGTGCCCTCAGAAAATTATGTGACAGTGATACAGGGGGCCTCAGAAAATTAGGTGACACAGTGGGGAAGGTGGCCCTCAGAAAATTAGGTGAGACAGTGAGAAAGGGGGCCCTCAGAAAATTAGGTGACACAGTGGGGAAGGGAGCCCTCAGGTATTAGACCCCTTCACGACATCCGCCTTACATGTATGGCACATGTTAAATGCCACTGTCAATCTCTGACAGCGGCATTTAACATGCGGCGCCGAAATGCGTGCGCATCATTCTTTTGCCCATCGGCACACCTGTTTCGTGATAGCGGGTCGCCGATGGGTTGCCATGACAGCAAGGGTTCAGCTGATGACCCCTGTACCTGTCATTACGGAGCTCCTTCGAAACCCCACAGGAGACTGTGATTTCTGCTTTGGCATCACTGTATATAGCAGGAGCGATCAATCGCATCTTTAAGTCCCCTAAAGGCAATAACAATAAGTGAAAAGTAAAAAAAAAATTTAAAAAATACCTTAAAGTTCAAATCATCCCCCTTGTATCCCATTGAAAATAAAGATGTTTAAAAAATTTAAAAAGTCAGCAATTATCAAAATAAAAAACAATCAACTCGACCAGTAAACACTGTAAGGCTATGTTCACACATTGCGTTTTTTGCACTACATATTGCTTTCAATAGGTGAAAAACAGTACTAGCGCATGTTCACACTGGGCATTTTTTCACCGTTTTTCAACCATTGACTTGAATGGTGAAAAAACGCTGCAAATAAGCAGGTTGACTTTTCTTGCAGCGTATTTGCTGCAGAAACGTCAAGCACAGCCGGATGTGACCTCACACTCGGCTCTGTTACCGCTAGATGGCAAGCTGAATGATGCGTCCATACAGCCTGTCATCCAGCAGAGCGGACCCGAACCCCATTCACTTGAATGGGGGCCCGACGACAATACAGTGTTTGACACGTTATCTATTAGATGCGCCAATTCTTCCCACTTGCCCTATAGTGGTGTCAATTGGGGTTCATATTTGAGGAGTTGATGTCACCTTTGTATTGTCCGGTGACATGAAGCCCCGAGGCTTGTAATGGAGAGGCGTCAATAAGACGCCCCCATTATTAACCCCATAGTCACATTGTAAGAAAACACAGACACCAAGAATAAAGTCCTTTAATTGAAAGAATGACACAGACTCCTTTAATAATCTCAATTAAACCATACTTAGGACCTTGCCTTATTCCTCCAAAGCCCTTGATATATATATATATATATATATATATATATATATATGCATATATTTATTCTATCTATTCTATTCAAACCTGTCAGTGTGATTTTACTGTATGCGGCATATGAATTACCGGCTTTTCAAAGGATCTAGAGGTATGGTTCTACAGGAAGTAGTTTTTTTTTTCTCTGGGGGCACTCAACTTTATCAGCATGCACAAAGAGACACAAGTTAGCCCCAACAACGCATGAAAAAAGCGCAACAAAAACTCACGAAAACATGTGTTTTTGCCGCAGCTTCTTTCCTGACAAGAAATCAAGTTTAAAAAAAAAGCCACAGCAAAAACACCCAGTGTGAACTTACCCCTAAAATGCTGAAAAACTGCTGCAAGAAGTGATGTGTGGCATTTTGCAAAAGGTTTTGTACAAAATACTGAGGAAAAAAAAACAAGCTGTGTGCATGAGATTTTGAAATCTCATAAACTTTGCTGCTATTGTAAAACACAGCTGAAAATTTGCATTAAGAACATTAGAAACAGAAGCAATAATGCAACATGTGAACGTAGCGTAAACAGAAAAAATTAAAGAATGCTAAATTTCCTTTTTTCTGGTTACCACAATTCAACAAAAAATCTGTAAAACAACTTCAAAAAACAATATCAGAAATTTTTTTTTCACAATTTCACTGAACTTGGAATTGTTTTCCTTTTTCAAGTACACTATGTGTAAAAATAAATGGTGTCATTCACAAGTACAACTTGTCCTGCAAAAAACATGCACTTATATGTCTATATGGACATAAAAATAAAAAATGATGGCTCTTGAAAAAAAAGGAAGTACAAAATGAGAGGTCAAAACTGGAAAATTACACTATCATGAAAGGGTTAAGTCACATTAATTCACTATTTCCTATTATTAATGTACCATACACAGACATAATGTGAGATCCGTTTGTGCAGTAGATCTATAGGAAGCCTGATGTGTGATGTCATTATGTCAGGAGCTTGACCTGTATGTTGTTTTCTGCTCACTTCTATCTTTTCCTTGTCATAGTGAGCCGACACCAGACTATCTAACGGGTGAGTTCAGTTTTGAGATCTCAGCCTCAGAAGTGTGAGTAGTGCCCCTGTTTCCATTATTAATAATGATCATTCATGTTTTTAAAGATGGGATATCATCAGGGTCGAACTGGCCCACCGGAGAACCGGAGGATTCTCCGGTTGGCCCAGGCACTGACACCTGTTGGCATACTGGCCAGCAGCTGCCTAGGGCCCCCACTGCTCCAGGGACCCCCAGCCAGTGGCGTGTCGCTAATAGCTGCACACCCAGGTGCTAAGGGGCCCCTGAGTCAGGGGGGCCCTCCCGGTGCCAGCGGAGCAGCAGCTGGAGACAGGAGCCTGTCCCCGCTGCTATAGAGACATGAATATTCTCGCTCCTGCATGCCCCCATGGGCGTGGAGAGGAGTGAATATCATTTCACTTTAATAGCGTGCAGTGTTAACCGAAGGCTGAGGCTAACACTGCCCACATGTAAAGCCGGTGCAGCAGTATCAGGGCGGCTAACCCTGAGGGCAATCGACAGGCAACCAGGCTGCAGGGATCTGATGCTGTCCTTTCCGCCTGCTCGGCACTTCCTGTCTGACACAGCGCAGCTGGATGACCTCATCATTCAGAGAGGCTGTTTCAGAGAGGAAGCTGCCGGGATGTGCTGTGGCTGCGAGGAACATGCAGAGAGGTGTGTGTGTGTGTGTGTGTGTGTGTTTTTTTATGTTTCCAGCAATAGTGGAGTTGATGTTGTCAGTAATTGCAGTGTGTGGTTTGTAAATTGTGCATCTGTACATTCATTTAATGCTGGCCTATCACCTCACTAGTGTATTCCCTGGTCTCCTTTCCGTAGTCTCCAGATCCCTCTGTTTCTGTACCTGTACACTCTCTGGCTGGTGACCTGTATATATGTAGATAGAGGGGATTAATGCACAGTGTGTGCTCTTCACCGTTTACACAGAGAATTGTTACCCACAGTATGCATAGCACTGTATACAGTACAGACCAAAAGTTTGGACACACCTTCTCATTCAACGATTTTTCTGTATTTTCATGACTTTGAAAATTGTAGAATCACACTGAAGGCATCAAAACTATGAATTAACACATGTGGAATTATACATTACACTTTACAAAAAAGTGTGAAACTGTGTAGCCCTGGTACACAATACCAGGAGGATGAGTGGAGAGGTAACAGTTAAGGGCTCTTCATAACATCACGTACACTTCGGACACACCCAGCAGGGGTGTGGAAGGGAGTGATTCATTCAGTCAGATTCCTGTCCTCGGACAGAGCAGACGTGTTCAGTCTGAGCCTGTTAGCAGTTCAGAAAGTGGAGGCTAGTACAGGTGGCCTAGTTCACCTCAGCCTAGTCAGAGCTGTGCCCCACTGGAAGACAGACTTAGATATCTATTAAGAGTTGAGCAAATCGAAGGGCAAAGTGGAAGAGAACAGAGAAGTGCCATAGGTCAAGGATACCTGCACATTGCTACCGGTCACTGGGGACCGAAGGATCACTATTAGCTTCAAGCATAGTGGTAAGAAAACCAGAGACTTACCGGACCTTAGGTCGCGGAAAGCAGCCCCGAATAGTCAGTACGTAACTGGGGTCAGGGGAAGTGAGGACCTTGAGTCTCTGCAGGACAAGACAGGAATTCAGCTTCCTCACAGGAAGGCTCCGACCACGAAACTGACTGGGCAGAACAGCTTTGGAATAGCTGGAATTATAGAGGGAACTACGCTTCAGGCTGGTTGCACTCATCATCATTGGACAGTAAAGGAGGCCCCTAACTTGCTTAACCGTTGCCTCAAAGCTCATCCTCCATCAACCCCATCAGCCTCCCTGGGACCTGCCTTACCATCTTGCAAGTAAAGGTATGGAAAGACGCTGACTGTGTGAGACTGAGTTATTAATTGCATGCCTGCACAATCCCTACCTAACTACCGACCTGAGGGAAGAGTCCCACCTGTAGGGGACCCGACATCTAGCTGCCTCACCATCCCCTCAGAGATCTACAGCAGCGCTGGTACAAATTACCAGAGACTACAGGTGGCGTCACGAACTGTATATAAATCTATCCCCTGTAAATATTCCCCCCAACATACGCCAGACCGCCAGGGTCACAGACCGAGCCACCGCTACCTGTGACAACCCCATAGACTTCTACGGGCTCGGCTCTGAGTACCCCATATCCCTGGTAATCCACAATTGTGGTGGCGGGTCGATACAACTTTGGCGTCACGAACAGGATACGAAACTTGCAGCATTGCGAACCCTGTGTGCCTGTGGAGTGTTTTGGTGAAAAAGACTGTTGCTGTTGTTTGGCGCCAAATACCGCCATATTTGCCGCCAGATTCGCGCCCTAAGGCGCTGGAGAAGAAGGTGGGCGTACCTGAAAGAGCGCGCAGAGTCTTGGACACGCCCCCGGCTCTGACTCATCGGCAGGTCCTGCAACAGGAAGTGAACGCTCTGACATCAGAGCGCCTGCGACGAAGGTCCTGTTCCCACTGCGGTGCCTGTGAAGTAGCAGCATCTGAAACTGGTAGGCTCCGTTTAACCAAGGGGGCGCTAAGATGTCACAACAACCGGCTGACAGTGCGGCCCCGGCCGGAGTCCCCAATCCCGCACCGTCTGGTATTGTAGCGCCAGATGGGGGCGCAGGCCCTGCACCTAGTCCGGTAGTCCCGATCATGCCACTAACGCTCCCATATATGCCTGGGGCGAAATGGCTTCCCCAGTACAGCGGTGAGCCAGGCACTTTAGCAGGCTTCAAGCGGAAGTTATGCAGCATCCTAGAAATGTACTCCATGCCTGAGAGACAAAAAGCTGCTGTGCTAATAGGGCAGCTAACTGGCGCTGCTGAGAGGGAAGTGGAGACTTGGGATACCGTTGATCAGGAGTCGGTACCTGCGATCTTCCTTAAGCTACATGCCATATTTGAAGACCGCACAGAAACGGATCTCCGGATGGCCTTCTATCACTGTTCACAACAGCCAGGTGACAGCATCCGGGACTATGCTTGCCGACTACAGGGAGCCCTGAGAGCCCTCAAGCAGATTAACAATTTAAATGCTATCGATGAGAATAAAATGTTGAAAGAACAATTTATACAGGGATTGAGATCCCAAGAGGAACGCAGAACTGTAAATTGGTGGTCCTTAGATCATCTGGATGCTACCTTTGATGCCCTAAAAGACATGGCAATAAAAGGGCTGCGGCCCCTGGGCAAACCTGAGGTGGCAACCCAACATCATCAGGGTGAAGTCACTCTGGAACCGGCAGTAACCCCCTGTTCCCCGCTAGTGGCCGAAGCCAAAGCGCCGGTGACACCTCCTAGTGAATTGGACTGTCTGCGCTCAGAGGTGCGCCAGCTGACTAAAAATCTGGCTGCTGTAATGAGTGCCCTACAGCTGCGGAAAGAGGAGGAAGGGAAGATCTTGTTAGCTGACTGCCCAGAAGACGTCCCGTGGATGCACCGGAGAAGAAAGAAGAAGTCGCCCCCCCGGAGGAGGACAACGCCACCCCCAGGAGCGACCTCTGATCAACACCCTCCTCGTCGAGAGATCATCTGTTATCGCTGCAACCGGAAAGGTCATCTGTCTCCACAGTGTCCTTTAAACGGGCAGAACCTGGGTCCAAGGGCCAACACCCAGGAGAATACCCGTCAGGCCCCCTAGACTGGAACCGCAGGTATGTGGGCGGGTGACCCTACCTGTCTATTATTCTAGATGGTATTGCTGTTCCGGCATTGTTAGACACTGGGTCGCAAGTGACCCTAATACCTGATGCCCTATATACCAAGTACTGGTCAATGGACAGTCTTAAACCTCCGAGCCTTGACTTTACCGTGTATGCTTCTAATGGTCTCCCTGTAGAAGTACTCGGGACAAAATGTGTAGATGTAAAAGTGGGCAGAGAGGAGTTGAAAGACCAGGGGCTTCTGGTAGTAAAGACTGTAAATGAGGAGAACGGTTTAAATATAATTTTGGGTACTAACATTATCGGTAATTGTTTGGGAGAAGTTGTGTTCTTACTCCAACAGCTCGCTGAGATTGCCCGACCAAGGCAGAGAGGAGTAATCCAAAGAGAGATCCGGGCCCTGGTGTGTCAGCAGCAAGCGAAGCTTACCGACGGCGAAATTGGTAATGTACGGGTCACTGACTCGGATCCTATTGTGATACCCCCAATGAGTGAAATGATAATCTGGTGCAGGGCAGCCATAGGTCTGAGAGGACAGAATTACCAAGCTGTAGTAGAACCCCACCATTCAGAACATAGACCTACACTTATGACTGCTAGAGGAGTAGTAGAAGTGGTGAATGGAAGAGTACCGGTACGGCTTCTCAATTGGGGAGATGATGAGGTAAACTTACCCCGTTATGCAACCATTGCTAAACTTCATGCTGTTGATAATAATTCTATTCTCCCGGCTGAGTCCTTAGACTCCTGTCAAATAGCGGAGGACAATGACCCAGCAACTCAGGTGGCGGAATGGTGTCAACAGCTCCATGTTGGGACGGACACCACTCCCGCTCACCAGAAGCAAGGGGTATTACGGGTGGTGCAAGAGTACGCCCAAGTGTTTAGCAAGAATCCACTTGATTTTGGGATAATTAAGGGAGTACAACATCATATCCCTACAGGCAGTCATCCTCCCATCAAAGAGCGGTATAGGCCCATACCTCCAGCTCATTATCAGAAGGCTAAAGAAATGTTGAATGATATGAAGAAAGCCGGGGTGATAAGAGATAGTTGTAGCCCTTGGGCAGCCCCTCTAGTTCTGGTTAAAAAGAAAGATGGTAGTATGAGAATGTGTGTGGATTACAGGCAGGTGAACCGCATAACACACAAGGATGCATACCCGTTACCACGTATAGAGGAATCATTAGCTGCTCTGAAAACGGCTAACTACTTTTCTACCCTTGATCTGACTAGTGGTTACTGGCAAGTGGCTGTGGCTGAGGAGGATCGTGAGAAAACGGCTTTCACCACCCCAATGGGGCTCTGTGAGTTCGACAGAATGCCGTTTGGGCTCAGCAGTGCCCCAGGAACATTTCAGAGAGTGATGGAAAATTGTCTGGGACATCTCAATTTTGAAACCGTGCTGCTATACCTAGACGACGTCATCGTGTATTCCAAGACATATAAGGACCATCTGAAGCACCTGGCAGAAGTATTCGAGTCCCTGTCCAGGTACGGGATGAAATTAAAACCCTCAAAATGCCATCTACTCAAGCAGAAGGTACAATACTTGGGGCACATCGTCAGTTCGGAAGGAGTAGCGCCGGACCCAGAGAAAGTCACTGCCATCCAGAAGTGGCCGGAGCCGAAGAACCTTAAGGAAGTGCGACAGTTCCTGGGACTAACGGTGTTACTACAGAAGGTTCGTGAAAGATTACACGAAGAAGGCAGCTCCTTTACAGGACCTCCTGGTAGGACAATCCTTAAAGAGCAGAAACCCTCCCTTCAATTGGGGTAAAGAACAGGCTGAAGCATTCCAAAAGATGAAAGAGATCCTTACAGGTGATGAGATCTTGGCCTATCCTGATTACAGCCAACCGTTCCTGTTGTACACCGACGCCAGTAATGAAGGTTTGGGAGCAGTTCTCAGTCAGAAGCAGAATGGCCAAGAAAAAGTCATCGCATATGCCAGCAGAAAACTCAGGCCAACTGAGAGGAATCCGGAAAATTATAGCAGCTTCAAGCTGGAGTTTCTGGCGCTGGTCTGGGCCATTACGGAAAGATTTAAGCACTATCTGGCCTCCAATAAGTTCACGGCGTACACAGACAACAACCCATTAACGCACCTGGAAACCGCCAAGCTGGGCGCCATGGAGCAGCGTTGGATGGCTCGGTTGTCCAATTACCAGTTTACTATCAAGTACCGGGCAGGTCGAAAGAATGCTAATGCTGACGCATTGTCCCGAATGCCGCATGACTCTGACACGGAAGAAGAATCGGACGACCTGGAAGAAATTGAGCTACCTGCGTTCCATCGAAATGGGGTAGTCCATGAGCATCGAGTCAACAGAAAGCAGTATGGTGCAACATTAAATCCTTTACCCCATCACAGTTGGAAAGAGACTCAGGACAGTGATCCAGTGGTCAGCCGCATCAAGGAGTTGTTAAAACAGGAAGGTTCCTCCTTGGAAAAGGATGCACCTATGTCAGCAAAGCTCCTGTGGAACGAGAAAAGCAGGTTGTTCCTATACCGTGAGAAGTTGTGCAGGAGATACGTCAACCCCAGAACCCACGAGATGGTCTGGCAAATAGTGGTCCCCAAGGCAGACGTCCCAATGGTGTTGGAAGCGTACCATGATCAAGCAGGACACTTTGGCTGGAGAAAGCTGGAGACCCTGTTGAGATGCCGGTTCTACTGGGTAGGGATGCGCAGCTCCATCGAGAGGTGGTGTCGGAACTGTGGACCCTGTGGTCTCAGAAGAAAGGACTACGGTAGTCAGAAGGCACCCTGCAACCTATCCGGACGACTCGTCCCCTGGAGATTGTGGCCCTGGACCACGTCAAATTGTCGCCAAGTAGATCTGGATACTGATACGCCTTGACCATGGTGGACCATTACTCCAGATTTCTGGTGGTTGTTCCAGTTAAGGACCAGACCGCAGTGATGGCAGCGAAGACCTTTCAAGCAAGCTTCTGCAGACCGCATGGATATCCGGAGCAAGTATTAACCGATCAGGGACCTGCTTTCGAAGCCGATTTATTCAAGGAATTCTGTCACATGTACGGGTGCAAGAAAATTAGAACAACACCATATCACCCTCAAACCAACGGTCTTTGTGAAAAAATGAACCATATTGTCCTTGACTTGTTGAGATCCATACCGTTGGAAGACAGGAATCGATGGCCGGATTTACTACCTGACTTGGTTGATTTGTATAACCATATACCTGTAAGTTCAACTAACTGCACTCCAGCTTATCTTATGAGAGCAAGGCCCGGAAAACTACCAATGGATCTAGAACTTGGAGTGGTAGAACCGGAGGCAGACGACGCCGTGGAAAACTGGGACATCAATCGGCAAGAGCAATACAGAAGAGTACAAGTCTGCGTGGAGGAAAGTCTCAACAAGGCACGGGGAAAACAGGAAGATGTTTACAACAGAAATGCTCCTGCCAAGCCTTTGATGCCTGGAGAGGTAGTATTAAAAAGGAAAAGGAAGATGCACAAATTGGATAACCAGTGGGAGCAAGAACCCTACGTCGTACAAGATTCTAAATATGACAACAGAAAAGTTTGTGTCGTCAGTAAGGACGGAGGAAGAACAATAACCACTGTGTCCAGAGACCATTTGAAATTGTGTCCAGAACCCTTAAAGCGTTGTGAAAAGAACCCTGTCATCAATCAAGGAGAAAGAAAGGAAGAGGTCATACACACAGATCTGGGAGATTTTCCTGCGGATTGGCCCCGACTGGGAGATGCTGTGATAATTCCAGTGTTGCAGTTTTATCAGCCACAAGAGGAAGTTCTACCTCCAGTTGTGCCCGTGGTGCCAGTTGAGCCCGCTCAGGAGTTACCCATCCCAGCAACACCTCAACCTGTGGAACCTCAAGAAGGATCATCTGAAGCAGCGCCCCATACTATGGGATCCCCTGGTGAAGCTGACTCACACCGCCCAGCCATCAGTACGCTTGCCAGATCCATAGAAAGATTGAGGCAGTTCTATAGTTTGCCGTTACGCAGTGCAGACAGATCACAACTTAATGTACCTGAAGCTACACCACGTAGATCAGAGCGAACCACCAAAGGAAAGTTACCCATTAGATATCAGCAGTGATTATAACGAATTGATGTGAATATTGTAAAAAGTCTATTTATATATGTGTTTTTTTCCCTATTATGTCTTATAATGGACTCAGAGGCTGAGGACTGAGCCAGCCCAAAAACTGTATCCTGTAAATAGTTGCACTAAGGTGCCTTTTAATGGTTTCACATGAAGCCTTGACTTACCTCTGAACAGAAAACCCGTGTGGTGTGGCACTGAGTGAGGTCTGCATTCGGATGTCCTGCAGCCCACCCAGGACCCACGTTGAAGGTTTGGTGCGGGTCCTTCACAAGAATACTGTGTATTTATTGAATGTTTTGATGCCTTAATACTTTTGTATTTCTCTATATATAATGTTTTTTGTTTTGCAACGTTCAAGACATCCTCACCTCCCGGATGGGACGAAATAATGTTTAATGTTGATGTTTTAATGCATAAACAAAATGTCTCTTTGTATTTTACAGCCCGGGAGTGCTGTCGTTTACCATGGGGGAATGTGTAGCCCTGGTACACAATACCAGGAGGATGAGTGGAGAGGTAACAGTTAAGGCTCTTCATAACATCACGTACACTTCGGACACACCCAGCAGGGGTGTGGAAGGGAGTGATTCATTCAGTCAGATTCCTGTCCTCGGACAGAGCAGACGTGTTCAGTCTGAGCCTGTTAGCAGTTCAGAAAGTGGAGGCTAGTACAGGTGGCCTAGTTCACCTCAGCCTAGTCAGAGCTGTGCCCCACTGGAAGACAGACTTAGATATCTATTAAGAGTTGAGCAAATCGAAGGGCAAAGTGGAAGAGAACAGAGAAGTGCCATAGGTCAAGGATACCTGCACATTGCTACCGGTCACTGGGGACCGAAGGA
>JARQOD010000005.1:492784251-492826261 GCA_033576555.1 Oophaga sylvatica
AGTCCAGACTGAACTAGCACTGAACTGCACTGTCTGAAGACAGGAAACTATCTGATCTGAGCTCTTCTCAGACAGGAAACAGACTGACTCTGCTACGTGTCACCACCTCCTATACCTCAGATGGGTGTGTCTGAAATTGTGAGTGACAGTGAATGATAACAAGCTTTTGTGGTTACCTTCCTGTGCATTCTCCTGGATTTTATGTGTGCCTGCGTAGCTGGGCTACACATCCCCCCTTGGTAAAACACAGCACTCCCGGGCTGTAAAAGAGAAAAAGAAAAACATTTTTGTTTTGCATTAACAATAACATTTTAACTCATCGCATCCGGGAGGTACGACTTCTTGAACGTTACAATTTGTACATTATAAAATACAAAAGCATCAAAAGTATCAAACATTCTCATATATACAAGATACTTGTGGAGGACCCGCACCAAAAACCTCCCACGTGGGTCCTGGGTGGGCTGCAGGACTTCTGACTGCAGACCTCACTCTAGGCCCACCATACGGGTTTTTCTTCAGAGGTAGATTGTAGTAGTGGTTTTATGTAAAACCAAGATAATGCACCGTAGCGCAACTATTTACAAGGACAAGTTCTTGGCTGGCATAGTCCACAGCCACGCAGTCCATTGGCATGGTTAAAACACATTTCAAATAATTACATTAATACTTTTTCAAACTTTATACAATTTTTCAGATGCAATAAACCCTGTCTGGGTCTTGCTAACTAGTCTATTAGGACTACTCCTGATAGCGAATAGGTAGTTTACCTTTAGTGATACGTTCTGACCTACGTGGGGTAGCATCAGGTATGGTATTCTCTAACCTTTCTGTTCTGCGTAACGGCAAACTATAATACCGTCTCAACCTTTCTATGGATCTGGCAAGTGTACTAGTGACTGGACGAGGCGGTACTGCTTCACCAGCTTCACCAGAGGACTCCACTTCTTGTGGTGCTTCTTCTTGCGGGTCCGCTTCTTGGGGTTCTAATGGTTGAGGGTCTGCCGGAATAGGTTCTTCTGGAACTGGCTCAACTGGCACAATTGGTATGACCGGTTGTAGAGACTCCTCTTGCGGTTGATAAAACTGCAGCACAGGAATAATTACAGCGTCTCCCAATCTGGGCCAATCCGCAGGTAAATCTCCCAAATCCGTGTGTATGACCGCTTCATCATTTTCTTTCTGAAGGACAACAGGGTTTTCTTCACGGAGCTTTAATGGGCAAGGACACAACTTTAAATGATCTCTGGACACCGTTGCCGTCGTTTTTCCTCCATCCTTACTAATGGTACAGACCTTTCTGTTATCAAAATTGGAATTTTGCACGACGTAAGGCTCCTGTTCCCACTGATCATCCAACTTGTGTGTTCTTCTTTTCCTTTTGAGCACCATTTCTCCAGGCATTAAAGGCTTAGCGGGAGCATTTTTGTTATAGTTCTTCTCTTGCTTTTCTCTTACTTTGTTGAGACTGTCTTCTACGCAAGCTTGTACTCTCTTGTACTGTTCCTGTCGAGTTGTGTCCCAATCTTCAGCACTGTCATCAGCCTCTGGTTCTACCACTCCCAGCTCCAAATCCATTGGCAGTCTTCCAGGTCTTGCTCTCATAAGGTAAGCTGGAGTGCAGTTGGTGGAACTGACTGGTATGTGGTTGTACAAGTCAACCAGGTCAGGTAACAAGTCTGGCCACCGATTTCTTTCTTCCAGTGGTACAGTTTTCAGTAAATCCATGACAATGTGATTCATCTTTTCACAAAGGCCGTTGGTCTGAGGGTGGTACGGCGTCGTTCTGATCTTTTTACATCCATACAATTGACAGAATTCCTGAAACAGTTCAGCTTCGAATGCAGGACCTCGATCAGTCAGCACCTGCTCCGGATATCCGTGTGGTCTGCAGAAACTTGCTTGGAAGGTTCTTGCTGCTGTCTCTGCTGTCATATCTTTGACAGGGGCGACCACCAGGAATTTGGAATAATGATCCACCATGGTCAGGGCATACGAGTATCCTGACCTGCTTGGGGACAACTTAACGTGATCCAATGCTACGATCTCCAGAGGACGAGTCGTCCGGATAGGCTGCAAGGGTGCTCTCTGACTATGATAGTCTTTTCGTCTGAGACCACAGGGTCCACAGTTCCGGCACCACTTCTCGATGGAGCTGCGCATCCCTACCCAGTAGAACCGACACCTCAACAGGGTCTCCAGCTTTTTCCAGCCAAAGTGTCCTGCTTGATCGTGGTAGGCTTCCAACACCATTTGGATGTCTGCTCTGGGCACCACTATCTGCCAAACCATCTCATGGGTCCTTGGGTCAACGTATCTCCTGCACAACTTCTCTCGGTACATGAACAACCGGCTTCTTTCATTCCACAGGAGCTTCGCTGGTACGGGTGCGTCTTTCTCCAAGGAGGAACCTTCCTGTCTTATCAGCTCCTTGATACGGCTGACCACTGGATCGCTGTCCTGAGTCTCCTTCCAGCTGTGATGAGGTAAAGGGTTCAACATCTCACCACACCGCTTTCTGTAGACTCGTTGCTCTTGGACCATCCCGTTACGGTGGAACGCAGGTAACTCGATTTCTTCTAGATCGTCTGATTCTTCCTCCGTGTCGGATTCATGCGGCATTCGGGACAAGGCGTCCGCGTTAGCATTTTTACGGCCCGCTCTGTACTTGATGGTAAACTGATAATTTGACAACCGAGCCATCCAACGTTGCTCCATGGCTCCTAGCTTGGCTGTTTCCAGATGCGTCAAGGGGTTATTGTCTGTAAACGCAGTGAACCTGTTGGAGGCAAGGTAATGTTTAAATCTTTCGGTAATGGCCCAGACCAGCGCCAGGAACTCCAGTTTAAAGCTGCTATAGTTTTCCGGATTCCTCTCAGTTGGCCTGAGTTTTCTGCTGGCATATGCGATGACTTTTTCTTGGCCGTTCTGCTTCTGACTGAGGACCGCTCCTAATCCTTCGTTACTGGCATCTGTGTATAGCAGGAACGGTTGGCTGTAATCTGGGTAGGCTAAGATTTCATCGCCGGTAAGGATCTCTTTCATCTCTTTGAATGCCTCAGCTTGTTCTTTTCCCCAATTGAATGGAAGGTTTCTGCTCTTAAGAGGTTGTCCTACCAGGAGGTCCTGCAAAGGCGCCGCTTTCTTAGTGTAATCTTTTACAAACCTCCTGTAGTAACCTGTTAGTCCCAGGAACTGACGCACCTCCTTCAGGTTCTTCGGCTCTGGCCATTTCTGAATAGCTGTGACCTTCTCAGGGTCCGGCGCTACTCCTTCGGAACTGACAATGTGTCCCAAGTACTGTACCTTCCGTTTGAGCAGGTGGCATTTAGAGGGCTTTAGTTTCATCCCAAACTTGGACAATGACTCAAATACCTCCGCCAGGTGCTTCAGATGATCTTCATATGTCTTAGAGTACACAATTACGTCGTCCAAGTACAGCAGCACAGTTTCGAAGTTAAGATGTCCCAGACAGCTCTCCATCACCCTCTGGAATGTTCCTGGGGCACTGCTGAGACCAAACGGCATTCTGTCGAACTCACAGAGTCCCATTGGGGTGGTGAAAGCAGTTTTCTCCCGGTCCTCCTCAGCCACAGCCACTTGCCAGTACCCACTAGTAAGGTCGAGGGTAGAAAAGTAGTTAGCCGTTTTCAGAGCAGCTAAGGATTCCTCTATGCGTGGTAATGGGTATGCATCTTTATGTGTTATACGATTTACTTGCCTACAGTCTACACACATTCGCATGCTACCATCCTTTTTCTTAACTAGAACTAGAGGTGCTGCCCAGGGGCTACAACTATCCCTTATCACCCCGGCTTTCTTCATGTCATGCAGCATTTCCTTAGCTTTCTGATAGTGGGCTGAAGGTATAGGCCTGTACCGCTCTTTGATGGGAGGATGACTGCCTGTAGGGATATGATGCTGTACTCCCTTAATGGTCCCAAAGTCAAGTGGGTGCTTGCTAAATACTTGTGCGTACTCTTGTACCACCCGTAGTACCCCCTGTTTCTGGTGGACGGAAGTGGTGTCTGTCCCTATATGAAGCTGCTGACACCAGTCCGCTACTGGGGTTGCCGGATCATAATCCTCCGCTGGTTGGCGGGAGGCTAAGGACTCGGTTGTGAGGATAGAATTATTATCTACGGCATGTAATTTAGCAACTGTAGCATAACGTGGCAAATTTACTTCATCGTCCCCCCAGTTGAGAAGTCGTACTGGTACTCTCCCATTTATCACTTCCACTACCCCTCTAGCAATCATGAGTGTAGGTCTGTGCTCTGAACGATGGGGCTCTACTACTGCTTGGTAGTTCTGTCCTCTCAGTCCTATGGCTGCTCTGCACCATATTAACATTTCACTCATTGGGGGTATTACAATGGGGTTCGAGTCTGTGACCCGTACATTACCGATTTCACCATCTGTAAGCTTCGCTTGCTGCTGGCACATCAGGGCCCGGATCTCCCTCTGGATCACTCCCTTCTGCTTTGGCTTGGCAACTTCAGCGAGCTGTTGGAGCAAAAACACAACTTCTCCCAGACAGTTACTGATAACGTTAGTACCTAGTATCACATTTAAGGCATTCTCCTCATTTACAGTCTTTACCACTAAAAGTCCCTGATCCTTCAGCTCCACCCTGCCCACTTTTACGTTTACGTTTTTGGCTCCAATTACTTCAACAGGGAGACCATTGGTAGCGTACACTGTCAAGTCAGGGCTCGGGGGCTGGAGACTGTCCATGGACCAAAATTTATTGTAAAGGACGTCAGGTATGATGGTCACCTGAGATCCCGTGTCCAGCAGTGCAGGAATTGCAATCCCGTCCAGAATCATGGACAGGTAGGGCCGTCCACCCACGAACCTGCGGTTCCAGTCCAAGGGGCCTGATGAGTCTACTCCGGGGTGTTGGCCCTCTGACCCAGGATTGGCTCGTTTAAAGGACATTGCTGAGCCATATGACCTTTTTGGTTGCAGCGGTAGCAGATGATCTCCCGGCGAGGATGATGTTGCTCAGGAGTCGCTCCTGGGGGTGGCGTGGTCCTCCTCTGGTGTGGCGACGTCCTCCATTTCCTCCGGTTCATCCAAGGGACATCCTCCGGACAGTCGGCTAGTAGGATCTTTCCTCCTTCCTCTTTCCGCAGTTGCAGGGCATCCATTACAGTGGCCAAGTTCTTAGTCAGCTGGCGCACTTCTGAGCGCAGACATTCCAACTCACTAGGGGGCGCCACCTGCGTTTTAGCTTCTGCCACCTGCGGAGAAAAGGTGGGTACTGCCGGCTTAAGAGTGGCTTCACCCGGGTGATACTGATTTGCCACCTCAGGCTTTTCCAGGGGTCGCAGTCCCTTTATTGCCATGTCCTTTAGAGCATCAAAAGTGGCATCTGGATGATCCAAGGACCACCAGTTTACAGTCCTGCCTTCCTCTGGAGACCTCAGTCCCCGCACGAATTGCTCTTTTAACATTTGGCTCTCATCAATGGGACTGGTGGGGTTAGCCTGTTTAAGAGCTCGCAGGGCCCCCTGTAGTCGGCAGGCGTAGTCCCTAATACTGTCACTCGGTCCCTGGAAGCACTGATAAAATGCCATCCGGAGATCCGTTTCTGTGCGGTCCTCGAAGATGGCCGGTAGCTTTAAGAGTATCGCAGGTACCGACTCCTGGTCTGCAATGGGCCAAGTCTCTACTTCTCTCTCAGCCGCACCAGCTAACTGTCCTATTACCACAGCAGCTTTTTGCTTTTCAGTCATTGAGTACATATCCAAAATACTACATATCTTCCGTTTAAATCCTGGCAGGGTGTCTGGCTCGCCACTGTACTGGGGGAGCCACTTTGCTCCAGGCATGTATGGGAGGGTTAGCGGCATGAGCGGGACCACCGGGCCAGGTGAGGGGCCTGCACCCCCATCCTGCGGCACGACGCCAAGCGGTGGGCTATTGGGGCCTCCGGCGGGGGCCGCTCCGTCTGCCGGTTGCTGCGACATATTGATGCCCCCTTGGTTAATCTGAGCCTACCTCTTTCACAGGCTGCAGCGTCGCAGGCACAGCGGTGGAGACAGGACCTTTTCGCTGGCGCTCTGATGATGCCGCGGTATTTTGCGATGCAGTTTGCGATGCGGATTGCAATGCAGATTGTGATGCAGTTTGCTATGCGGATTGTGATGCAGATTGCGATGCAGATTGCGATACAGTTTGCGATGCGGTTTGCGATGCAGATTGCTATGCAGTTCGCGATGCAGCTTGCGATGCAGATTGGGGTGCAGGTTGGGGGCGTGTCCAGGAAACTGCGCGTTATTTTAGGTACGCCCCCCTTCTTCACCAGCGCCTGAGGGCGCGAACATGGCGGTAAAATGGCGGAATTTGGCGCCAAATGCAGCAAACAGTCTTTTTCACCATACAGTCAATATAGGCACACAGGACTCACAATTGCAAGTTTCGCATCCTGTTCGTGACGCCAAAGATTGAGTCGCACTAAGTACCAGGGCAATGGGGTACTCGGCACCGAGCCCATGAAAGTCTATGGGGTTTGTCACTGGCAGCAGGACTCGGTCCGTGGCCCTGGCGCTCATACAATTGGGGAATATTTACAGGGGATTATTAGGTAGGTAGTTCGTGACGCCACCTGTGGTATCTGGTTAATTGAACCAGCGCTGCTATAAGGACTTTCACAGGGGATGTTATGGGGGCAGCTGGGTGGTAGTCTCCCACAGGTGAGACGGGTCCCTGGAAGTCTATGGTGATGATGATGCAGGGTATAGATAATAATTCAGTCACACACAATGCAGCTTCTTTTCATACCTTTTACTGGTAGATGGTTCAAGCAGATCCCGGGGAGCTGGTCGGGGTGGAGAATGCACATTCGGGTAACCGCTGAGCAGGTTAGAGGCCTCCTTTACTTCGAATGTAGGTGAGTCCAACTTGCCTGAAGCGAAGTTAACTCTGAATCTCCAGCTTTCTCAATAGCTGTACTGCCCGGCCAACATTGTGATGGAAACTTCTAAGTGGTGAAAACTAAGTCTATATTTGCTGATCAGGCTAGACTCCTGTTTTCCCTGTCTCCGGTTACGTATTGACACTTAGGGCTGCTCTCTGCGACCTGTAGTCCAGATGCCTCCGGTGTTCTTGTTACTAAGCTTGAAACTGTAGCAACGCTTCGGACCCCGGTGTCCGGCAATTTAGTGCAGGCAATCCAATACCTGAAGCACTTCTCTATGTCCTCTCCACTGCGCCCTTCGCCCTGCTTCTGCTCTTTGCATAAGCACTTGTAGCTTTCGATGGAAATAGTCAGCTTCCTCCCGAGCTCGCTGAGCAGCTCTCAGTTTCCTCCTTGTTTCAGCTTCTACTGAGGTACTGATTAAGGGTAGCTCTGACTAGGCTAGGATGATGCACTTCACCCGTACTAGCCTCCACTTCTTTGTCAGGTGAGCTACGCTAGCTCTGCGAGGATTCAGTCCTCTCTCCTCTCCAAGTCCAGACTGAACTAGCACTGAACTGCACTGTCTGAAGACAGGAAACTATCTGATCTGAGCTCTTCTCAGACAGGAAACAGACTGACTCTGCTACGTGTCACCACCTCCTATACCTCAGATGGGTGTGTCTGAAATTGTGAGTGACAGTGAATGATAACAAGCTTTTGTGGTTACCTTCCTGTGCATTCTCCTGGATTTTATGTGTGCCTGCGTAGCTGGGCTACACATGCACATAGTAGAGTTGGCACCCGTGTTTCATCCTGTCACCTGCGAGCATCAGAGGAAAGTGCTTCATTTTAAGCACATAGCAGGCAAAGATCAACCTACAGCTGCTACACCACCACCACTAGCAGCAACTCAGCTACATCTCCTATTTGGTGCTCTCTTCATTCTTTGCACCCCCCAAAAAATGCAGAGTATTACAAGACTTGTATACAGAGAGTGTCCAGCAGATTATTATACTGCCTGTATGTAGAGTGCACCCACAGAGCCTGACTTCAGCGTATCCCCAACGAGGCTGTTTTGCAGAGTACCCACAATGAGGCTATTTTCAGAATACCCCCAATGAGTCTGTTTTGCAGCGTACCCCCAAACACCCCCCCAAAAAAACTCTTCTACCTACACCGCCATGTCCACCTCCACTTCCTCCTCCACTTGGACCTCCACCTCCTGGTTCAAGATTATCGATTTTTTCATTTTTTTATTCTATGTTATTTTAAGTCATTTTCCTATCCACATTTGTTTGCAGAGCAATCGTCATAACCTTACCCCCATTTTGCTGCCTTTTGCAGCCCCATAGTCCTTACTATGACCATTTTACAGGCATTTTACAAGAGCAAAGTGTGGGTCCCCATTGACTTCTATGGTGTTTGGGGTCAAGTTTTGGTACCCAAACCAAACTTTGGACTGCATTTCAACTGAACCCGACAAACCCGAACATTCATGAATCCACTCATGCCTAATGAAAACCCCAAAATTAAAGGGTTGTTTCTTGGTTGACTGCCACCAAAAATGGGTATCATACAAAAAACAAGACCACATACAGCTCCAATGATGAGGTCCTAGAAAATATGGACACAAATCATTTTTTTTACAAACTTCAGAATTTAAAAAAGCATCAGAATTTAGAAAAAATACATATATACTGTACACTTGGAATCATCATAATCATACAGAACTGGAGACTTCTATTACAGTATCATTTTTACTGCACAATGAATGCTGTAAAAACAAAACCATGGCAGAGTTGAGTTTTTTCACCAATTCACTAAACTCAGAATTTTTTCCCCATTTTTCAGTAGATTCTATGGTAAAGTAAATGGTGCCATTCAAAACTGCAACTCTTCTTGCAAAAAACAAACCTTCATATGGCTATGTCAGCTGAAAAAGTATTATAACTATAAACTCTGTAAGGCTGGAGTCACACACATCGTCTAAAAAATTGGACCGTTTTTGACGGCCGATAATCGCACAAATGTTTCCTGAACATTGATCCGTCTGTGATCCGATTTGAATGCGAGGATGCGATTTTATCGCATCTGAGCGTACGTTTCACATCCGTTTGACATCCGTCTGGCGAGATTTTGTCGGTGGCTTGCAAAACCGACATATAATGGATCCAAATGATAGTTTTTAAATCACAAAAGAAAGAATAGATATATATACATATATATATATATATATATATATATATATATGTCATTGAGACATATATATATACATATATTTATAGTTCATGCACTTCTACATAGTATAATAGCCGCTAATTCAATTGCCGCCTTTTGTGAAATTATAGAACCCGACATGAAATGACACTTGGTTTACATACAGTTAACCATGTCATTTTATGTAGTTTGATATATGTTTTTCACTAACAATTACATGAGTGTATATGTGCAAAATTTCATACATGTAGGGGTTAACTAAAGGTGTAAATTCGTTGAAAAAAATGCATTGGCTCCCGCGGTATTTTTTCCACCAGACGGGCAAAGCAAGTGAGTGGGGGCAGATAATAATAGCCTAGGGAGGGTGCATTTTTTGTGCCCCCCCCGACTACTAACATCTGCCCCCAGCCACCCCAGAAAAGGCACATCTATGATGAGATGCGACTTTTCTGGCATTTAGCCCATCTATTCCCATTGCCCTGTAGCGGTGGCTATTGGGTTAATAATGAGTTAAGGCCACCTTGCTATTGGAAGGTGACTTTAAGCCAGATTAATAATTGAGAGCTGTCAATTAGACAACTATCAATTATTAATCCTGTTGTATGAAATGAAAAAAAATAACACACACACATGAATTAAAAATCATTTTAGTGAAATAAATACACAGTTTTTGACCATCTTTTATTGTACTGGTATTCCTTCGATTCCCTTGTTCTCCTGTAATTTAAAAAAAATAATAAAACAACCATATTCTTACCTATCCGGCGCTCAGGCTACTTTCACAGCGCATCGTGCGCTATCGGACGCATGCGCAATGTTCCCCTATCTTTAACATGGCGGGCGCAGCATCTAGCGCTTGCGCGCGTTCATCAGCGTTTGTCGTGCGCTGCGCATTTTCCAGGTGTGCGTCCATACGCGCTAGACGCTACATGTTGCATTTTTTTTCCGCCCAACCGCTTTAAAAAAATGCGCACGTGTGTGCATGCTATGCGAAAAGAATAACATTGCAGTCTATGGGTGCGCTGGCGTGCGCATGGCTTTGCACTCGTCAACGCTTTTGTGCGCACGCGATTTTGGAGTAAATAATGTCTAAACACTTATTTAAACCACCCCCTACACAAGATACATTGTTTGTGAGTAGTGTAGATAAAAAGTTGATAGAGACAGATGATAGAGACACAGATGATAGAGACAGAGATTATAGAGACAGATGATAGATGATAGAGACAGATGATAGAGACAGATGATAGAGACAGAGATGATAGAGACAGATGATAGATGATAGATACAGATGATAGAGACAGATGATAGAGACAGAGATGATAGAGACAGATGATAGAGACAGAGATGATAGAGACAGAGATGATAGAGACAGATGATAGAGACAGAGATGATAGAGACAGAGATGATAGAGACAGATGATAGAGACAGAGATGATAGAGACAGATGATAGATGATAGAGACAGATGATAGAGACAGAGATGATAGAGACAGATGATAGATGATAGAGACAGATGATAGAGACAGATGATAGAGACAGAGATGATAGAGACAGATGAAAGAGACAGAGATGATAGAGACAGATGATAGAGACAGAGATGATAGAAATGTGACACGTAGACAACCCATGCGCCGAAAAAACGCAAACGCATGCAAAAACGCTTGAAATCGCATACAAACGCTGCGTTTTTTGGTCATAATGTGCACGCTTATGTGACTAAATATAGCAGCGTTTATAAGCATTTGCATGCGTTTTTTTAATGCGTTTCATGTGCGCACGATGCGCTGCACAAAAAAACGCAAGTGTGAAAGTAGCCTTAGTCAGGTCCCACGCTGTAATCCTTCACAAAGGGTTAACAAGTTTACTGCGGGGACCGGAGCTAATGCTGCCAGCCTCGCAGTAAACCCCCGAATGAATGAGCTCATCTCCCGGCTGACAGGAGAGGAAGTGATTAGCTGGGAAGCTCAATTGATTGTTTCCCAGACTAATCAGTTCACTTCAGGTCAGCCGGGGACTCCCTTTGACGTCACTGATGCGGTGACAATCGCAGCATGCTGCGATTGTCTCGGTCAGAGGAAAATGGCCGAGAAAAAATCGGATGCTGGGAGCTGCTCCATAGATTAACATTGGTCCGAGTGCAATGCGATATTTCATCACATTGCACTCATCCATTTTTGTCGTCAGTGTGACCCCGGCCTAACTCAGAAAGAAAAAGTTATGACTCTTGGAATTACAGATAAAGAGCCCAATTCATCAAGACCGGCATAGTTCACATCAGTCTTGGTGAATCAGGAGCATTGAACGAGTGGCTTACTTTGTGTGCTCCTCATTACATATCCTACTCCAGCTTCTGCTAGATTAGAGTAAGATTTATGGCATAACCAATGACGCCACAGTCGAAGCTCCTTACATTTTGGCGTAGCTGGGAGAAAATGGCGAGAGAATGGCAAAAATCAATAAATTTTGGCTCAACTTCAAGTTGTGCCTAAAATTTGTGACTTTTCAAAGCTTTTACACCAGAATTATGGTGTGAAAGCATTTATACATCAGACCCAAAGAGTTAGAAGACAAGTCCATTAGATTTTTTTAGTTATACTTCTTCCAATTGCCTGGGTTCTACTGATTTGGGAATTGTTTTCCTTTTCTTCTGTACTCTTGGGTCCCTAAGTTAGGACCCTATCTATTAAAAATGCTAATTTTCCTTTAAACAAGCTGCCATATACCACAGAACTTTGTTGTCATGGCTTGCATTTTCTCTTCTATGACAGAACTTCTGTGGTTGAAGGGAAAATTTGTATCTTTATTAATGTGGGGCATACAAGTAACTGATTGCAGGGGTGATTGAATGTGGAGAGGTGAGAGCTGCTCTCCGCCCATGGCTATTAACCATTTACACACTATTTTCAAACTCTGAAAGCGACATTTAAATAGAATGTCCGCAAGTGCTCTTGCGCACCCGCTCCCATTGGCCCCTCCATGGCATGACCATGGGACATCGGTGGATTACCAGTACAGCTGGGGTCTGCTGCAGGCCCTTGTCTCAGTCATGTTGGTACTGGTCATGAAGGTGAAAACAGGCTTGGGGGCTGAAGGGACACTTAAATAAATAAAACTAAGTAGGTTTGATATCGCCATAATCGTACTGACCTGGAGGTTAAAATTTCACTTTAACTGTAGAATAAATGTGGTAAAAATAAAACCTCCAATTTTTTTCATAATTTTACTGCACTTGGATTTTATTTTTAAGTTTTCCAGTACAATGAATATTAAAATGAATAGTGTCATTTAAAACTGTAACTTACTCCATAAAATGAAAGTCCTCAATACAGCCATAAAAAAAGATGACTCTGAAAATTGAAAGTGCAAAGATGGAAAAATTCCATGGTCTTTAAGGGTTAATGTGAACAAATATGTAAAGCTAGTACATTTCTTTTTATCCATGATCTTTAATTTATTAGTTTATTTGTGTATGTTCAATACTTGTGATTAACACATTTTCAGTAGAATTAGAGCAAGTAAAAAAAATGCTTTATACAACTGTCTGTGACAAATATAAACTATTAAACTGTTTGACAGCAGCTCCATATTAGCCCCAGAATTAATCAGAAAATCAGACATTACTGCAGTATATGTACAGACTGGTGACAATGTGCCATGTGATTATGGCAGCAGTTTTGCTATGTGGGAACATGTGAGAGAAATATCCTGGTGAAGAAGAGGTCATTTAACATTTCTTTACAATGGTAATCTGAAGGAATGCTTATGAATTGTAAATGCTTAGAGTAAGATAAGTGACCCCGTGATATTAAAACTGCAGTAGCTAGAAAACCCGACACTATTAAATAACAATGCAATGTTTGAAAGATTAAGTTATATAGGGAGATAAATTGTAAATTTGTTGTTTATTCCACTAAATGTCACCACAAGCTCTATTACCAAAGGAATAAAGCAATATTTAATAACTACAATTAGAGATGAGTGGATCAATCTGCTGCTAATTGACATTAAGTCAAATTTTTTAAAATCTAGGGGACCCCGGCACCATTTGCACACTGCTGAAGATTGCATAAACCAGACATACAGTATATCAGGCGCGGTTGCGTGGGCTTCTGCATATTGCCTTATAGCTATCACATCGCATGGGGGAGTATCACAGGCACTATAAAAGATGAGGGCTGGGAAAGCAGTGGCCATTTTGGGATGTTACAGCCTACGGATAAGAGGTTAGTGCACATAGCTCGTTATTACAAATAGGGGATTTGAAGACCTAAATCAGAGTGTGATGTACTACTGCAGCATTGAAAACATTGAAAATGACAGTGGTAGTCTCAGTCTGTGAATAATAATACAAATAATCAAGAGATAGGGAAGTGCAGCACCTGCAGAGTCAGTGTGACAGTGAATTACTTGCTCTGTGATATACTGCAATACAGCATAATAATAACATAGTTTGTTATTCTTGATGCACTGCAAACACCCTTCTATCCTTATTTTGCTACTGCAGAAAAATACTGAAACCAAGGCTTGTGTTTCAGAGAAAGTGTGGTGTCTAGTTTGCAAGATGGAAGTTGGAGAGGCCATATTTTTTTGCATTTTTTATATTTTTTATTGTAAGTTTTTGAAAGACAAAAAAAAAATCTCCTCACTCCAGAAATTAAACACAACTGTTGAACTCACAAAGGAGTCCAATATTATACGCGTGTATACCACCAGCAAGGTAGGCAGGCAGGCATCTGCCCTCACAAAGACATAACTTTTGGACCATTTTACAATTTAAGTAGCCTAAAAAGTCTGATACTGCAGAATGTTGTTAAGTAGCCTGCCACCAGTGACCCATGTACCAGAGTCACGAGGCTCCCTGAGTCCAGGAGAGCCTCCATAGGGTACCCATTAACCAGTACCTGGCATAGTTGGAGTTCAGTGTCCTGGGGCTCGAGGTTTGCTGTGCAGATGGTCTGGGCATACATTGAGACCCGGCGGCTATATCCGCAGTCCATGGGTTCCGTAGTCAGCGGACAATTAGCCATCACATGTCCCGGCCCCTGACACCGCCAGCACCTAAGGGTGGAGGCACTGTTAGGCCTTATGACAGTTTGGGAGGGAACCGGTCTCCTGCCACTCTCACTCCGGGGTTCCCCTTCAGCACGGGTATGGTGCTGACTGTCCCCAGCAGAGGGACGCGACCCCTTTCCCGATTCCTGGGTTGGCAGGGATCGGCGTGATAGCCGAGAGGGGGCGGAGTCTCGAATAAAGTCTTGAGTGGCCGAGTAGCGCTCGATCAAACTGACTACCTGGTCGAGTGTGCCGGGGTCGCCTTGCCCCACCCAACGTTGGATAGCAGCCGGCAGAGTCCTTACCAGCCGGTCAGTCACCACCCTCTCCACCATCTGGGCTGGAGACAAAGTCTCTGGCTGGAGCCACTTCTTTACCAGCTGCAGGAGGTCATAAGCCTGAGACCGCGCGGGTCGTGTCTCCACATAGGCCCATGAAAATACACGGTAAGCCCTCACGTATGTATTAACCCCCAGTCGGGCAAGGATCTCACCTTTGAGCCTCTGGTAGTCCTGGGCGTCCTCCCGACTGAGATCGAAGTAGGCCTTTTGTGCATCGCTGACCAGAAACGGAGCTACTACTTCTGCCCACTGGCCGGCGGGTAGGTTTTCCCGCTCCGCTGTGCGCTCATAAACTGTCAGGAAAGCTTCTACGTCATCCTCCGGTCCCATCTTCCTCAACGCTGAGCGAACCCTGTCTCGGGCCTCGCGACTTTCAGGGGCTGGTGCCATCGAGGTCTCCCGCAGTGCAGAAATCTGTTGCAGCAACAGTTCGTTTGTTTTTTGCTGCTGCTGTTGTGTAATTACCAGCTGCTTAAACAGCTCTTCCATTTTGTCCACTGGTTGCGGCTGAAAAGTGGCCGGCCGGATTGGGTTCATGAAGCTGCCGGTGGGGGTATACCTCAGTCACAATGCCCGCATTCTCCAACCAATTGTAAGACGGCGGTGTTCACACCGTGCAGTAACTGAGGCAGTGACCCAAGCAAGTCCAAAATAAACAGCTTTTATTCAGCAACTCACGGGTAAAACAGGAAAAGTCCTCCGGTACGCAGCCGGGTTAACATCAGTCCATAAACACTGGCTGCCGGGGACAACGGCCGCGCCGGGCCGAACAGAGCCTGACTGGTGCAAAGCCGTCCCAGGCCTGGGTTCAGCTACACACAGTCCTGTGGAGCTTTCCTGCTATGCTCCTTGCAGGGTCCCAACATAGAACACACTAACTCCTTAGTGCAGGAGTTTTAAAGACCTGTGGCAAAAGCCACTGGAAAACCCGGGTTGGAGGGAGGAGGCCGCCCCACTTCCTCCTGTGACCTCCTCCAAGAAATGAAGGCCCTGCCGGACTTTACTTAATCTGCCTTAGCCAGGTAGTCTGACTAGGTCATTGCTCACCTTCATTCCTGCATTGCAGCCGCAGCTGTGTGTGTGACTGCAATGCACTCCAATGGCTTTAATAGGTCTCTGTACACATTCTGGGGGAAATATAACGTCCCTCGTAAACAATCCCGGTCACTGCCTCACATATTCCCCCCTCTGTTCAAACTTGTGGGGTTGAACATTTGCCACCATACAGGGTGCCCGGGACAGGGCATCTGCGTTTGCTTGCAACTTCCCAGGGCGATGTTCTACAGAGAAACTGAAATTTTGCAGTGACAGGAACCACCTGGTGACTCGCGCATTCCTCTCTTTTGCATTCCTCATCCATACCAAGGGTGAGTGGTCCGTCACCAAGCGGAACTGACGCCCGAGTAAATAATAACATAGTGACTCCAAGGCCCACTTAATAGCCAAACACTCCTTCTCTACTACGCTATAGTTTTTCTCTGCCGGGACAAGTTTTCTACTCAAGTAGGTGACCGGGTGCTCTTCACCATTCACTTTTTGTGACAACACCGCCCCTAGTCCTACCTCCGAGGCATCTGTTTGTACAATGAAGGTTTCATTGAAGTTGGGGCTGATGAGGACCGGCTGTCCACACAGGGCCAACTTCATGGACTGAAAGGCTTCTTCTGCCCGAGGGTTCCACCGAACCATTACCGTTTTCTTTCCTTTCAAGAGATCGGTTAGGGCCGCGGTTCGCCCGGCAAAATTAGGTATAAACCGGCGGTAATACCCAAGGATGCCAAGGAACGCCCTCACCTGTTTTGTACTCGATGGTTTAGGCCAGTTTTTTATGGCCTCAATTTTACTGATTTGGGGCTTGATAGCTCCTCGGCCTATCACATACCCCAAATATCGAGCTTCCTCCAGCCCTATCGCACATTTTTTTGGGTTTGCCGTTAACCCCGCGGCTCTGAGAGAATCCAGCACCGCTTGTACGTGTGTTAGATGCGTTTGCCAGTCGGTGCTAAATATGATGATATCATCTAGATACGCGGACGCGTATTCCTGATGAGGCTTGAGCACTATGTCCATCAATCTCTGAAATGTAGCCGGGGCCCCATGTAACCCAAAAGGTAAGACCACATAGTGAAATAGACCCTCCGGAGTTACGAAGGCGGTCTTTTCCTTCGCCGAATCTGTGAGAGGTACCTGCCAATAACCCTTGGTGAGATCGAGCGTGGTAAAGTACTGGGCCTGCCCCAGTCTCTCAATCAGCTCGTCCACCCGGGGCATTGGATAAAGGTCGAACTTTGACACTTCATTCAATTTTCGGAAATCATTACAGAAGCGTAATGATCCGTCTGGCTTTGGAATCAGTACAATGGGGCTAGCCCACTCACTCTGTGATTCCTCTATGACGCCTAACTGAAGCATTTGTTTTACCTCAGCCGAAATGGCTTGCCTCCGGGCTTCGGGCACCCGGTACGGTCTTATTCGCACCCTTACCCCAGGTTCGGTGACAATGTCATGTTGGATAACCGTAGTCCTACCTGGTAGCTCTGAGAACACGTCAGTATTGTTTGGCACCAGGGAGCGAGCCTCCCGTCGCTGCTGTTTAGTGAGGGCATCACTTATCCTGACCTCCCCCTTGGGTGCTTCCCTGGCTGAAGGTATAGAACTCTCTGGTGATATGCCCGGGGTGATGTCTGTAACTAAACACTCTCGATCTTTCCAAGGTTTTAGCAGGTTTATATGGTAAATCTGCTCAGGTTTCCTCCTTCCGGGCTGATACACCCGGTAATTTACCTCCCCCACCTTTTCTCGAATCTCATATGGCCCTTGCCACTTGGCCATGAGCTTACTCTCGGCTGTGGGTACCAGTACTAATACCCGATCGCCCTTGTTAAACGACCTGTCTCTGGCTCTTTTATTATATGTGCTCCTCTGGGTTGCCTGGGCATCTAACAGATGTTCTTTCACGATGGGCATGACTGCCGCAATCCGGTCCTGCATACTAGCCACGTGTTCAATTATACTCTTATGTGGAGTCGGCTCTTGTTCCCATGTCTCTTTGGCTACGTCCAACAGACCCCTAGGGTGTCTGCCGTACAATAACTCAAAGGGAGAGAACCCTGTGGAAGCCTGGGGTACCTCACGGACAGCGAACATCAAATAGGGTAGCAACATGTCCCAATCCCTTCCATCCTTAGAAATCACCTTTTTTAACATGGACTTGAGGGTTCTATTGAACCGTTCTACTAACCCGTCGGTTTGAGGGTGGTACACCGAGGTGCGCAATTGTTTAATTTTTAGCAGTTTGCACAGTTCTCTTGTCACCTTGGACATAAAGGGGGTCCCCTGATCCGTCAGGATCTCCTTAGGTAGTCCCAGGCGACAGAACATGGCAAACAGTTCTCGGGCAATAAGTTTTGCCGAGGTGTGGCGTAGTGGTATAGCCTCCGGGTACCGGGTGGCATAGTCGACGACCACCAGTATGTGTTGGTGGCCACGGGCGGATTTTACAATGGGCCCTACCAAATCCATTGCAATCCGTTCAAAAGGTACCTCTATTATTGGCAGGGGTACCAATGGACTACGAAAACTTGCAGTGGGTGAGGTCAACTGACATTCGGGGCAGGATTCTCAGTACCTTTTGACCTCTGCGTAAACTCCCGGCCAAAAGAACCGCTGCAAGATACGTTCTAGAGTTTTTTTTTCCCCTAAGTGGCCCCCCAGCAAGTGTGAGTGTGCCAAATCTAGAATCACCCTACGATACGACTGAGGTGCTACCATCTGTTCCACAACCTCGTCCCTGATTTTATCTACCCTATAAAGCAACTCACCACTGACTACCATGCGTGGAAATACCGTATCTGCATTGGGCTGTTGGGCTACGCCGTTTACCTCTAGCACCCTTTTCCGCGCCTGAGTCAGGGTGGGATCTTGTAGCTGAGCTGTCCCAAACGTGGCCCTGGACACTTCCAGCTCGGGAATCGATGCGGTCTCCTCCACCTCTCCTGCCAGCACCTCTAAGGGAAACCTATCGGGGTCACACTCTATCTCTATATGGGACACCCCTACGGCAGGTTCGTCGGGTACAGCATCTGTAATACAACTTACCAGGGGAGAATGTATTTTGTTTTTCCACAGAGTCCAGAACAGGGGCAAGTCTCTTCCCAACACAGACCCATAGGGAAGATTTTTTACCACTCCCACCACATGTTTTATGTCTCCACATGGCGTGGACAAAACTACCTCCGTAGTTGGATAGTCTCGGAGGTCCCCATGGATACATACAACCCCGACCTGCTGTCCACTGGGGTTGTCTCCTGCCACCAGTGACCCATGTACCAGAGTCACGAGGCTCCCTGAGTCCAGGAGAGCCTCCGTAGGGTACCCATTAACCAGTACCTGGCATAGTTGGAGTTCAGTGTCCTGGGGGTCGAGGTTTGCTGAGCAGACGGTCTGGGCATACATTGAGACCCGGCGGCTATATCCGCAGTCCATGGGTTCCGTAGTCAGGGGACAATTAGCCATCACATGTCCCGGCCCCTGACACCGCCAGCACCTAAGGGTGGAGGCACTGTTAGGCCTTATGACAGTTTGGGAGGGAACCGGTCTCCTGCCACTCTCACTCCGGGGTTCCCCTTCAGCACGGGTATGGTGCTGACTGTCCCCAGCAGAGGGACGCGACCCCTTTCCCGATTCCTGAGTTGGCAGGGATCGGCGTGACAGCCGAGAGGGGGCGGAGTCTCGAATAAAGTCTTGAGTGGCCGAGTAGCGCTCGATCAAACTGACTACCTGGTCGAGTGTGCCGGGGTCGCCTTGCCCCACCCAACGTTGGATAGCAGCCGGCAGAGTCCTTACCAGCCAGTCAGTCACCACCCTCTCCACCATCTGGGCTGGAGACAAAGTCTCTGGCTGGAGCCACTTCTTTACCAGCTGCAGGAGGTCATAAGCCTGAGACCGCGAGGGTCGTGTCTCCACATAGGCCCATGAAAATACACGGTGAGCCCTCACGTATGTATTAACCCCCAGTCGGGCAAGGATCTCACCTTTGAGCCTCTGGTAGTCCTGGGCGTCCTCCCGACTGAGATCGAAGTAGGCCTTTTGTGCATCGCTGACCAGAAACGGAGCTACTACTTCTGCCCACTGGCCGGCGGGTAGGTTTTCCCGCTCCGCTGTGCGCTCATAAACTGTCAGGAAAGCTTCTACATCATCCTCCGGTCCCATCTTCCTCAACGCTGAGCGAACCCTGTCTCGGGCCTCGCGACGTTCAGGGGCTGGTGCCATCGAGGTCTCCCGCAGTGCAGAAATCTGTTGCAGCAACAGTTTGTTTGTTTTTTGCTGCTGCTGTTGTGTAATTACCAGCTGCTTAAACAGCTCTTCCATTTTGTCCACTGGTTGCGGCTGAAAAGTGGCCGGCCGGATTGGGTTCATGAAGCTGCCGGTGGGGGTATACCTCAGTCACAATGCCCGCATTCTCCAACCAATTGTAAGACGGCGGTGTTCACACCGTGCAGTAACTGAGGCAGTGACCCAAGCAAGTCCAAAATAAACAGCTTTTATTCAGCAACTCACGGGTAAAACAGGAAAAGTCCTCCGGTACGCAGCCGGGTTAACATCAGTCCATAAACACTGGTTGCCGGGGACAACGGCCGCGCCGGGCCGAACAGAGCCTGACTGGTGCAAAGCCGTCCCAGGCCTGGGTTCAGCTACACACAGTCCTGTGGAGCTTTCCTGCTATGCTCCTTGCAGGGTCCCAACATAGAACACACTAACTCCTTAGTGCAGGAGTTTTAAAGACCTGGGGCAAAAGCCACTGGAAAACCCGGGTTGGAGGGAGGAGGCCGCCCCACTTCCTCCTGTGACCTCCTCCAAGAAATGAAGGCCCTGCCGGACTTTACTTAATCTGCCTTAGCCAGGTAGTCTGACTAGGTCATTGCTCACCTTCATTCCTGCATTGCAGCCGCAGCTGTGTGTGTGACTGCAATGCACTCCAATGGCTTTAATAGGTCTCTGTACACATTCTGGGGGAAATATAACGTCCCTCGTAAACGATCCCGGTCACTGACTCACAGTATATATATATATATATATATATATATATATATATATATATACAGTGGGTTTGGAAAGTATTCAGACCCCGTTAAATTTTTCACTCTTTGTTTCATTGCAGCCATTTGGTAAATTCAAAAAAGTTAATTTACGCTCTGCACCCCATCTTGACTGAAAAAAGCCAGAAATGTAGAAATGTTTGCAAATTTATTAAAAAAGAAAAGCTGAAATATCACATGGTCATAAGTATTCAGACCCTTTGCCCAGTATTGAGTAGAAGCACCCTTTTGAGCTAGTACAGCCATGAGGCCATTAGTCTTCTTGGGAATGATGCAACAAGTTTTTCACACCTGGATTTGGGGATCCTCTGCCATTCTTCCTTGCAGATCCTCTCCAGTTCTGTCAGGTTGGATGGTGAACATTGGTGGACAGCCATTTTCAGGTCTCTCCAGGAATGCTCAATTGGGTTTAGGTCAGGGATCTGGCTGGGCCAGTCAAGAATGGTTACAGAGTTGTTCAGAAGCCACTCCTTTGTTATTTTAGCTGTGTGCTTAGGTCATTGTCTTGTTGGAAGGTGAACCTTCGGCCAAGTCTGAGGTCCAGAGCACTCTGGAAGAGGTTTTCATCCAGGATACTTGGCCGCATTCATGTTTCCTTCAATTGCAACCAGTCGTCCTGTCCCTGCAGCTGAAAAACACCCCATAGCATGATGCTGCCATCACTATGTTTCACTGTTGGGATTGTATTGGGCAGGTGATGAGCAGTGCCTGATTTTCTCCACATACATCGCATAGAATTATCACCAAAAAGTTCTATCCTCGTCTCATCAGACCAAAGAATCTTATTTCTCATAGTCTGGGAGTCCTTCATGTGTTTTTTAGCAAACTCTCTGCAGGCTTTCATATGTCTTGCACTGAGGAGAGGCTTCCGTTGCCATAAAGGCCTGACTGGTGGAGGACTGCATTGATAGTTGACTTTGTGGACCTTTTTCCAATCTCCCTACTGCATCTGTGGAGCTCAGCCACAGTGATCTTGGGGTTCTTCTTTATCTCTCTCACAAAGGCTCTTTTCCCATGATTGCTCAGTTTGGCTGGACTGCCAGGTCTAGGAAGACTTCTGGTGGTCCCAAACATCTTCCATTTAAGGATTATGGAGTCCCTGTGCTCTTAGAAACCTTGAGTGCTGCAGAAATTCTTTGTAACCTTGGCCAGATCTGTGCCTTGCCACAATTCTGTCTCTGAGCTCCTTGGCCAGTTCCTTTGACCTCATGATTCTCATTTGGTCTGACATGCACTGTGATGTCTTATATATACATGTGTGTGCCTTTACAAATCAAGTCCTATCAGTTACATTAAACACAGCAGGTCTCCAATGAAGGAGTAGAACCATCTCAAGGTTGATTACAAGGAAATGGACAGCATGTGACTTAATTATGAGAGTCTGAGCAAAGGGTCTGAATACTTATGACCATGTTATATTTCAGTTTTTCTTTTTTAATAAATGTGCAAAAATTTCTACATTTCTGTTTTTATCAGTCAAGATGGGGTGCAGAGTGTACATTATTGAGAAAAAAATTAACTTTTTTGAATTTACCAAATGACTGCAATGAAGCAAAGAGTCAAATATTAAAGAGGTCTGAATACTTTCCATACCCACTGTATATATCCCTCATTATGGCCCCGTCCTAGTATCTGTCCCCCCCATTCTGCCACTGTTCTTTAAAAGGAAATCATTATATTCACCAGGGACATATAGAAAAGTCATGGGGCTCCACAGAAGTACAATGAACCCCCATAGTCCTCCATATAGTATAATGCATCTCATAGTCCTCCATATAATATACTGCACAGCCTATAGTCATCCATGTAATATAATGCATTTCCAACAGTACTCTATATAGTATAACAGACAGCCCATATCCTTCATATAATATAATGCACAGCCCACAGTCATTGTCATAAAGTGTAATGCACCCCAAAGTCATCCATAATGTTAATGCACTCCACAGTCATCCATAAAGCATAATGCACAGCTCATTGTCCTCCATAAAGTATAACACACCTCATAGTCATCCATAAATTATGATGCACCCCCATAGTATAATGCACTCCCATAGTCATCCATAAAGTATAATGCACTCCCATTGTCATCCATGTACTAGTATGGCCACTGATTTTTTAATAAATAAATACTTACCTTTCCTTCACTCCCCCACTGTGCACGTCCTCTACTGAACCCGGCAGTTGACGTTGGTGTGCGACGGGAGCACGTGACATCACTACCGTGCATGCTGATGTCAGCTGCTGGCCTCTGATTGACCAGCAAGTACAGTGGTTCGAGGACCCAATATGTTTGTGCGCCACAATATAAATTAATTCACTTCTGAGGACACACATCCAGTTGAAATTTCTTCTCGCGTTGGCAGACCCCTGACTCACCAGGCCCAGTCACAGCGTCGACCGCTGCAATCGCGGTCATTACGTCCCTGCCAGTAAGTGATACATTCCTGTAATCAGGTTCTCTTCCACTATATCATGATGCTGTCAGATAACACAGCAAAAACCTGGTGACAGATTCCCTTTGATGAGAATCTGTATTGTATATACAAGTAGGATTCTCAAAAGCCAATCAGATCCCACTGACATCAGAAGAGGATTGTACTGTTCTTGTTAGAGACAGTATCCTGCAATTTGGTTAGAAGTTATAGGGCTACAACTAATGAAATGATAAAAGTTGGTGCATGAAAAAGAATGAGGGTTCATACAAGCATTGTGAAAGGAAATTGAGTCCCCACCAGAAATGACAGTTGCATCTCTTTAAAGGTTGCAGAGGATGCAATAAAAATATTGGATTTACTCTTTATAGGGTTGTTTCAGGACTATGATCCATTTGTATGCCTTATACCATATGTGTATATGGGTGTCATAGAGTGGATCCCCTTCTTGGAGCCCCCTCTACAAAGCATAACAGAGAGCTGCTATAGTAGAAAATCTCCCACTCTAGTGATACCATACTGCCTCACATTATAGGGTCAGCCTATACAGAAGTGTTACAGTGAGAGCAAAAGCCATGAATGCAGTATTGTACAGGCTTCCCTACGATTGTCCCATTACTACCACCCAACAATCTCACATCACTACCCCACTCCCACGGATCCCAACCCAATAAACACTCGTGTCACCTTTCTTTGGCTTAATGGACCAAATCGGCCTTTTATTATACAACCATTACAATAATAAATAATCTGTCGGTAAGAAGGTTCTTGGAGCTCCAAAATGCTGGAAACCAATAAATAATAATGAACCATCTAACTTTACCCCCAGCTGCGACCACAGGCTCTAGGGCACCTTGACGTTTGGTAGAGCGGCTTAGTATACATTTTTTGCAAAAAACGTACCATCCAAATACCCTGTTTTTTATCATCTTTTCACTAGCATTTGCTGTTTACTGTTACTTCTTTAAAACAGAGTATTTTTATATGTTTGTTTTACTGTGCTTTTCTATGTTTCAGTCTTTTAGTGGTGTGAACACTGTCCTACAGACTTGTTCACTGTGTGCATGGTCCATGTGTTTGTATTCTAGGGCACACTCTTTGACAGAAAACCTTTCTATAACACTGACTCGCAGAGACCCCACCCTGAAGAGACCCAAAATCTGCCTGGCAATTAACCAGAGAACAAACATATACAGGTCCTTCTCAAAAAATTAGCATATAGTGCTAAATTTCATTATTTTCCATAATGTAATAATTAAAATTAAACTTTCATATATTTTAGATTCATTACACACCAACTGAAATTTGTCAGGTCTTTTATTGTTTTAATACTGATGATTTTGGCATACAGCTCATGAAAACCCAAAAATCCTGTCTCAAAAAATTAGCATATTTCATCCGTCCAATAAAATAAAAGTGTTTAAAACAAAATAAAAAAAAACCCATCAAATAATAATGTTCAGTTATGCACTCAATACTTGGTCGGGAATCCTTTTGCAGAAATGACTGCTTCAATGCGGCGTGGCATGGAGGCAATCAGCCTGTGACACTGCTGAGGTGTTATGGAGGCCCAGGATGCTTCGATAGCGGCCTTAAGCTCATCCAGAGTGTTGGGTCTTGCGTCTCTCAACTTTCTCTTCACAATATCCCACAGATTCTCTATGGGGTTCAGGTCAGGAGAGTTGGCAGGCCAATTGAGCACAGTAATACCATGGTCAGTAAACCATTTACCAGTGGTTTTGGCACTGTGAGCAGGTGCCAGGTCGTGCTGAAAAATGAAATCTTCATCTCCATAAAGCATTTCAGCCGATGGAAGCATGAAGTGCTCCAAAATCTCCTGATAGCTAGCTGCATTGACCCTGCCCTTGATGAAACACAGTTGACCAACACCAGCAGCTGACATGGCACCCCACACCATCACTGACTGTGGGTACTTGACACTGGACTTCAGGCATTTTGGCATTTCCTTCTCCCCAATCTTCCTCCAGACTCTGGCACCTTGATTTCCGAATGACATGCAAAATTTGCTTTCATCAGAAAAAAGTACTTGGGACCACTTAGCAACAGTCCAGTGCTGCTTCTCTGTAGCCCAGGTCAGGCGCTTCTGCCGCTGTTTATGGTTCAAAAGTGGCTTTACCTGGGGAATGCGGCACCTGTAGCCCATTTCCTGCACACGCCTGTGCACGGTGGCTCTGGATGTTTCTACTCCAGACTCAGTCCACTGCTTCCGCAGGTCCCCCAAGGTCTGGAATCGGTCCTTCTCCACAATCTTCCTCAGGGTCCGGTCACCTCTTCTCGTTGTACAGCGTTTTCTGCCACATTGTTTCCTTCCAACAGACTTCCCATTGAGGTGCCTTGATACAGCACTCTGGGAACTGCCTATTTGTTGAGAAATTTCTTTCTGGGTCTTACCCTCTTGCTTGAGGGTGTCAATGATGGCCTTCTGGACATCAGTCAGGTCGGCAGTCTTACCCATGATGGCGGTTTTGAGTAATGAACCAGGCAGGGAGTTTTTAAAAGCCTCAGGAATCTTTTGCATGTGTTTAGAGTTAATTAGTTGATTCAGAAGATTAGGGTAATAGCTCGTTTAGAGAACCTTTTCTTGATATGCTAATTTTTTGAGACAGGATTTTTGGGTTTTCATGAGCTGTATGCCAAAATCATCAGTATTAAAACAATAAAAGACCTGAAAAATTTCAGTTGGTGTATAATGAATCTAAAATATATGAAAGTTTAATTTTAATCATTACATTATGGAAAATAATGAAATTTAGCACTATATGCTAATTTTTTGAGAAGGACCTGTAGGTGAGGTTACCATCCACCTGATGTACAGTACAACTCCAAGAACCTCCTCACCATCGCTCGCCGAAATGACCCAACGGCACCCCCCATCTACCATTTTCCATAATTCAAATGTACTTGAACCTCCAAATTAAAGGAAAGGGACCTTTACTCTTGGTGCCTTGTGACGATTAATAGCACCCAACCGTCTCACACTTTTGACCCCAGCATCTTCTACTTTTATTCATTGAACTCATGCTTGCCCTACAAAGCTGAGTCCTGGATCACTACGTACATGGCTTTGCTGTGGGCTTCATTTATTCTTTCAAGGGAAAAGCAAAGCCAGGTAACAATTTCAATGGAAGTAGTTGTCAGAGCTTCTTACCTAACCCATCGTAGGGAGAAAGGAGTGTGTTCAGGGTCCTGTTACTTTAGTTTCTGACCTATTCCTTTACTTGGGGGCCGAGGGTTCATCAGGGGGTCCATCTGCGTAGGGCACCAAAATACCTTGTTCCGCCCTGGTTTCATCTGTTGTACCCCCATTGATCTAGAACCTAACAAATATCCTAGGGATTGATGATAACTTCTTGAAACCAGAATACTCTTTTAATTAGTTAATTAAACAGATAGGTTAGAATAAAAGCATACCTGTCTTTTTATAACTTTAGAAATAAATGGTTTTGCTGCCTTCATCCACCACAAGTTAAAACAGCTTTTGTTGCACATGTAAGACTAATATGCCCCAGGATCCATTCCAATTCTTATCCTTTATATTTTGCAATTCACTATTTTTGCATGGGTGATTCTTCTTCATCAGCATTCTGCCAGTACTATATGTGCTGGAATTAGCTTTTACCTTAAATTGCACCTGCCATGTACAATAGCTTCCCCACTCCAAACTGTCTGCCCTTTGTCTCTGCTTTTGCAAACAGGCATAGCAAAGACATGCTCCCGCTTACTGTAACCCTCTCTGCTTCTCTTCTGCTATATGCAGATCAAACTTGACAATAGGCAATGGATTGCAAGTTAGACAAAAGGGAGTCAATTAGAGGATGGTACTTTTAAGTGATTTTTCAAGGGTAAGACAACACAATTTTTGAATGGTGATTTGCAGATTGCCTATTTGGCCGGTGTCACACATGCAAGTGTGACACCGGCCTTTATGACATTATCAAAGGAGATCAAGTTGTCTAAAAGGACAGTGCCCATTTAAATATTTATGTTGAATAAGTCCAATTTTCCAAAGTTGTGTATTGTTATACTAAACCACTTTATGAAAAATGGAGAAGAATAACCTTGCAATGATCACACTCTGTACATTAATATTTTGGAGTTGTCTAATCTGCAGACGAACACAAAGCATTAATTCAACAAGGACAGAAACGGTCATTCATGGTTATTGTTACTTTTAGTTATTATGAAACACTTGAAAAAATTTTTATTTAACACATTTTAAAGCCACGTTCACATGATCAGTATTTGGTCAGTATTTTACATCAGTATTTGCCAAAATCAGGAGTGGAACAAACAGAAGAAAAGTATAATAGAAACACATCACCACTTCTGCATTTTTCACCCAAAAAATTGTCAACAACTTTAGTCCGGTATTCCTGAGAGAACCATGCAACACATTTGAACATGGGCATTTCCCAAGGAAGCATGCTTTACACTGTCTGTATCAGAAAAGTATTCATGTTATAACCAATAGATATATCAGAACTCATCTTGAGTTTTACCTCTTGGGTTACGTGTTCAATGAAAAAGATAAAGTATTTTGGCTTTTCTTGAATTGCAAGGCATATACACCATGTTTCAAATTATTATGCAAATGATATTTTTCTCAGATTTTCCTTAGTGGTCGGTGCAAATGACAGTCTGTCTAATAAAAGTCATCACCCATTAGAGTATACATCGAATTTTATTGAACAAACCACCCAATGATAACAGTATAGTCTCCAAAATGAATAAAAACTCAGAATGCACTGTTCCAAATTATTAGGCACAGTAGAATTTCTGAATATTTGATATGTTTTAAAGAACGGAAAATGCTCATTTGTGGAATTTGCAGCATTAGGAGGTCACATTCACTGAACAAAAAAGCTATTTAACTCTAAAACATCCTAACAGGCCAAGTTACATGTTAACATAGGAACCCTTCTTTGATATCACCTTCACAATTCTTGCCTCCATTGAACTTGTGAGTTTTTGGAGAGTTTCTGCTTGTATTTCTTTGCATGAAGTCAGAATAGCCTCCCAGAGCTGCTGTTTTGATGTGAACTGCCACCCACCCTCATAGATCTTTTGCTTGATGATACTCCAAAGGTTCTCTATAGGGTTGAGGTCAGGGGAAGATGGTGGCCACACCATGAGTTTATCTCCTTTTATGCCCATAGCAGCCAATGACTCAGAGGTAGTGTTGAGCGATACGATACTGCAAATATCGGGTATCGGCCGATATTAGCTGTATCGGCCTTTCGATTCCGAATACCGATATTTTCGTCATATCGAATACCGGAATCGGATTTGTCACTGTCACTGTCTGTGTCCGTCGGTCGGGTCTGTCACTGTCAGTGTCCGTCGGTCGGGTCTGTCAGGAGTCAGCGGCACTTACCTGGCAGAAGATCTCCGGCGGTCACATCCCGGACTGCTTGATGGCCGCCATCCTCTTCTCCCTGGCGGTCACATGCAGTTTCTTGCGATAACTGCAGTGACTGCTGGGTAATCCCGGCCGTAAAGCAGTCAGTCCGATGACGTCACCGCCGGGGAAGCAGGTAATCAGCTGTGCTGCGCCGGGATGACAGGCTCTGCCTGTCATTGCGATGTAGCAGAGCTGGATCGTCGTGGGACTGTCGTTACTATGGACTGCGTCGGACAGGTGGTATACTGTTGGTTTGTTTTTTTTCTTTTTTTACAGGAGATCGATGGCGTCGCAGGAATGAGAGTATAATAAAAGAAATGAAAACTGTGTTGTCTCTTTTATTTCATTAAAAGACTTTTTTCTTGCTGTGTCTTTTTTTTATGCATTTAATAACTTTGGGATTAATAATGGATCGGTGTCTTATTGACGCCTCTCCATTATTAACCGGGCTTATTGTCACCGTGCAATCAACGGTGACATTAACCCCTTATTACCCCGCTTGCCACCGCTACAGGGCAAGTGGGAAGAGCCGGGTAAAGTGCCACAATTGGCACATCTTTTGATGCGCCAAATGTGGGGCTGCTGTAGCCTGGTATTATCAGGCTGTTGAGGGCCAAAATCCATGGTCCTTGACAGTCTTTTAATACCAGGCCGCAGCAGTCTGCATTTTACTTGGCTGGTTAACAAAAATAGGGGACCCCTACGCCGTTTTTTTTTCGAGGGGATCCCCTATTTTTGTTAACCAGCCAAGCTAAGCAGACTGCTGTGGCCTGGTATTATCAGGCTTGCAAGGTCCATGGATATTGGATCCTTACCAGCCTGAAAAACCAGGCCTCAGCGGTCTGCTTCATCTGGCTGGTTAACAAAAATAGGGGGGACCCCACGCCAATTTTTTTCGAGGGGATCCCCTATTTTTGTTAATCAGCCAAGATATGCAGACTGCTGTGGCCTGGTATTATCAGGCTGGTAAGGATCCAATATCCATGGACCTTGCAAGCCTGATAATACCAGATTTTTCTTTCATACAATAGGATTAATAATTGATAGTTGTCTAATTGACAGCTCTCAATTATTAACCTGGCTTAAAGTGACCTTTCAATTGGAAGGTCATTTTAACCCCTTATTAACCCATTCGCCACCGCTATAGGGCAATGGGAATAGACGGGCAAAGTGCCAGAAAGGGCAAATCTAATTAGAGATTTGCCCTTTCTGGGGTGTCTGGGGGCAGATGTTAGTAGCCGGGGGGGGGCAAAAATAATGGTCCCTCTCTGGGCTATTATTATCTGCCCCCACTCACTGGCTTTGTCTGTCTGGTTGCGAAAATAGGGCGGGAGCCCACGCATTTTTTTTCAGCAATTTTACACCTCATATATATATATACATGTCATTAAATTTGTGACACATATATATATATATTTATATTTATAGTTCATACACTTCTACATAGTATAATAGCCGCTAATTCAATTGCCGGCTTTTGTGAAAATGCAGAACCCGACATGAAATGACACTTGGTTTACATAGAGTTAACCATATCTTTTCATGTAGTTTGATATCTGATTTGCACAAACAATTACATGAGTGTAAGTGTGCAAAATTTCACACCTGTAGGGGTTAATTAAAGGTGTAAATTCGTAGCAAAAAAGTCCGTTTTTTTTACAACGAATATAAGGTACTGCCACACTACACAATCCCGCTAGCGATCTCGTTAGCGTCGCATACTAATGAGATCGCTAGCGGGATTGTTTCTATATCGCTAGTAGCTACCTAACTTAGCGATGTCGTTAAGGACGCTATCGCGGTTAGCGATCTCCTTAACGACTTTAGCGGTACAAAAGTACCGCTAAATCGCTAAGAAAAGGTGCTACACTTAGCGATTATACTTACCCAGCGGGAGCGCCGGCGATAAAATAGGGTCCGGAACGATTCCAGCGACGAGCGAGATCACAGCAGGAAGCTCGTCGCTGGCAGCTGCCGCACACAACAACATCGCTAACGGGATCGCTAAATAGTGACGTTTTTTAGCGATCCCGTTAGCGATGTTGTTTAGTGTGGCATACCCTTTACACCTTTAATTAACCCTACAGGTGTGAAATTTTGCACACATAGACTGATGTAATTGTTTGTGCAAATCAGATTGCAAACGACATGAAAAGACATGGTTAACCCTATGTACACCAAGTGTCATTTCATGTCGGGTGCTTCTGTCTTTTCACAGAAGCCGGCTTTACCCGGCAATTGAATCAGAGGATATTTTACTATGTAGAAGTGTATAAACTATACATATATGTATATATATATATATATATGTCACAATGACATGTATATATATATATATATATGTATTCTATGTGTGTATATTTAGTGTTTACAAGGAAATAAAGGTTTTTTTTAGTTGCGATATTTTGTTCCCATAGACTTACATTGGACTTCCGGTATCGGAATCGGATATCGACGATATTTAGTGATATCGGCGATACCATTTCGATACGATATTTTTAGATATCGAGCAGTATCGCTCAACACTACTCAGAGGTATTCTTTGCAGCATGAGATGGTGCATTGTCATGCATGAAGATGATTTTGCTCCTGAAGGCACGTTTCTTTTTATACCATGTAAGAAAGTTGTCAGTCAGAAACTCTATATACTTTGCAGAGGTCATTTTCACACCTTCAGGAAACTTAAAGGGCCCTACCAGCCCAAAGTATGACTCCTCCACCTCCTTGCTGATGTTGCAGCCTTGTTAGGACATGGTGGCCATCCACCAACCATCCACTACTCCATCCATCTGGACTATCCAGGGTTGCTCGACACTCATCAGTAAACAAGACTGCTTGAAAATTAGTGTTCATGTATGTCTGGGCCCACTGCAACCATTTCTGCTTGTGAGCACTGTTTAGGGGTGGTCGAATAGTAGGTTTATGCACCACAGCAAGCCATAGAAGGATCCTACACCTTGAGGTTGGAGGGACTCCAGAGGCACCAGCAGCTTCAAATATCTGTTTGCTGGTTTGTAATGGCTTTTTAGCAGCTGCTCTCTTAATCCGATAAACTTGCAAGGCAGAAACCTTCCTCATTCTGCCTTTATCAGCACAAACACATCTGTGCTCAGAATCAGCCACAAATCTCTTAACAGTACGATGATCACACTTAAGTTTTTGGGAAATATCTAATATTTTCACCCCTTGACCAAGGCATTGCACTATATGATGCTTTTCAGCAGCAGAGAGATCCCTTTTCTTTCCCATATTACTTGAAAACTCTGGCCTGCTTAATAGTGTGGAACATCCAGTTTTCCTTTTGTTGGGCTCACATGGCAAACTAATTATCACAGGTATCTGAGATTGATTTCAGTGATCCAAAGAACCCTGAGACACAATACCGTCAATGGGTTTCATTTACAAAAAAAAACATGACACTTAACCCCTTAACGACCGCCGATACGCCTTTTAACGGCGGTAGTTAAGGGCACAGTGCGCCCGCCGCGATGTGCCGGGGGGGTTGGGCAATTTTTTCCGGGATCTCGGCCGCCCGGGGTAGCCGAGACCCCAGAGAACATAATTAGGGTCCCCCGCAGTCCCCCCGCTTTTGCGATCGCCGTTACTAACTATATAACGGCGATCGCAAAAGAAATAAAAAATCTGCGATCCTGCATGTAATTTTTCTCCCCTCTGATGTGATCGCACATCAGAGGGGAGAGAAATAGGGTCCCCGGGACCCCCGATCCCTCCCGGTGTCCCCTCTGTCCTCCCGGCTCTTCTCCCTGTAAAAGAAAATAGCGGGCGCATACGAAGTGCGCCCGCTGAATCTGCCTATCGGCAGATTCATTCATTCTCTAAAAGTACATTTTGATCACTGTGATAAACCACCACAGTGATCAAAATAAAAAAAACAGTACATAAACCCCCCCTTTATCACCCCGTTAGTTAGGGACATATAATAAAATATAGAAATTGTATTTATTTTCATTTTTCTGTTAAGGTTAGGGCTAGGGTTAGGGTTAGGGTTACAATGAGGGTTACAATGAGGGTTAGGGATACAATAAGGGTTAGGGATACAATTAGGGTTAGGGATACAATTAGGGTTGGAATTAGGGTTAGGATTAGGGTTGGGATTAGGGTTAGGGGTGTGTTGGGGTTAGGGTTGGAGCTAGTATTGAGGGGTTTCCACTATTTAGGCACATCAGGGGGTTTCCAAACACGACGTGACGTTCAAAAAGTCAAATGGCGCACCCTCCCTTCCGAGCCCTGCCGTGCACCCAAACAGTGGTTTATCTGTTGTGAATGGGTTTGAGATGAGTTCTGAGCAGAGGCTTCCTCTGGTGGTTACAAGCGGTGCTGGTCTGTCCAGTGAAGATTGTGAGGATTGGGAATCAGGTGTTACTGACTGGTCTTATATAAGGGAGTCACCTTCCTATCAGGGTTGCCGGTGATCAATTGTTCTGGTCTCAATCCTTGAATCCCTTTTCCCTTGTAGCCTGCTGTGTCGTGTCTGCATCTCCTGCTATCAGATAAGACATTTTCTTCTTTTTGTTTTTGTGCTAGATTTTTGCATTTTGTTCTGCACTTCTGTGGGGGCCTTCTGGGTCCCCTCCGGGGGCTTTTGCCCTCTCAGTTTAGTTCAGCCACTGATGTTTGTACTTTTGCTTTTTACAGTTTTTTCAGTGGCTGCTGTTTTGATTTTGTTACACCAGAGAACTAATTTAGGTGGTAGAGGTCGTGTGATCTCAGGTGATTTTGAAATTAGTAGAGTTGGTGCTTTTCAGGGTTTTCTGGGATTGCAGTAAGTACCCTTCCTATCCTTTTCTATTTAGTTAGTTTGGGCCCCAGCGTTTGCTCATACTATTTTCTTTCTGTGTCAGTATTTCTTCTTGTCTAACCGCCATTACATGTTTGGGGGCTTTCTATTATCTTTGGGGTTCTGCTCCGGGGCAGATAGCTTTCCTATTTCTATCTTTAGGTGTAATTAGTTTCTCAGGCTGTGACGAGGCGTCTAGGACCAACGTAGGAACGCTCCACGGCTGCCTCTAGTTGTGGTGGTTAGTCAGGGTACTGCAATCTCATAGATTCCAACTGCTCTGGTGTATTGCCTTTTTACCTGCACTCCTCAGCTACCAAATCATAACAGTATCACCGGCCAAAAATTTAATATTGTATGGTACTCACAGAAGGGAAAAATATTGTGAAAAAAAAAAAAAAAAAAGGTTGTCAGAGTTGTCAGAGATATTTTTCTGTTTGTTGCATTTTTTTTTTTTCCCTCTGTATCTCTGGGTGCTGGGGAGGATCTTTTCTCTCAATGGAGTTTGCACAGTTGTCTGGCCGTGTGGATCAGCTTGCCACTGAGGTTCAGAGTATTGCTGCCTATCTTGCTAGGTTGCCTGTTGTGGAACCTAGGATTCCCATGCCAGATTTGTTTTTAGGGGATCGAGCTAAGTTTCAGAATTTCAAAAATAATTGTAAATTGTTTTTTTGCCTTAAAATCTAAGTCCTCAGGGAACGCAGCGCAGCAGGTTCAAATTGTCATCTCTCTCCTGCGCGGCGATCCTCAGGATTGGGCTTTTTCCCTGACACCTGGGGATCCTGTTTTGAGTGATGTTGATGCATTTTTTCAGGCTTTGGGGTTATTGTACGATGAGCCTAATGTCACTGATCAAGCTGAAAAAGCCTTGTTGGCATTAAATCAGGGGCTTGATGACGCTGAGTTATACTGTCAGAGATTCCGTAGGTGGGCAGTCCTGACCAAGTGGAATGACGACGCTTTGGCGGCCCTTTTCCGGAAGGGTCTGTCAGATAATGTAAAGGATGTTATGGTGGGATTCCCTGTCCCCTCTGGTCTCAATGATTCTATGTCATTAGCGATTCAAATTGACAGACGTTTGCGTGAGCGGAGAAGTATGCGTGGAATAGTGTTGCCTTGTGAACCTGCTTCTGAATCCATGCAGTGTGATAGAGTGGTGTTGGGGCACAGCGTCATGAGTTTCGAAAGCGCAATGGGTTATGTTTCTACTGTGGTGATGCCTCTCATGCTATTTCAGTCTGCCCTAAGCGGGGAAGACGTTTTGCACGCTCAGTTGTCTTGGGTAATGTTCAGACTAAGTTTTTATTAACTGTCACTCTGATATGCTCTCTGTCCTCATTTTCTGCTCAGGCTTTCGTTGATTCTGGAGCAGCTATTAACCTGATGGATTATGATTTTGCTAAACGTTGTGGGTTTCCCTTGATACCCCTACAGAAGTCTATTCCCTACTGGGGATCGATTCTACCCCTTTGGCTGAGAATAAACCTCAGTTCTCTACTCAGGTGATAATGAGGGTTGAACCTGATCACCAGGAGTGCTGAAATTTTTGGTTCTGTATAATCTGCATGATATTATCGTACTGGGTTTCCCTTGGTTACAGTCTCATAATCCTGTTTTGGATTGGAAATCTGTGTCTGTAACCAGTTGGGGCTGCCAATGTGTTAATACCAACACTCCTGTTTTTTCTGCCTCCCCCCAGGCTCAGGATGTTCCTGACTTTTTGATTGATTTTTCTGATGTGTTTAGCGAAAGTAAATCTGCATCCTTGCCTCCCCATAGGAGCTATGACTGCGCTATTGAATTAGTGCCGGGTAGTAAATTCCCTAAAGGTCGCCTTTTTAACTTGTCTGTACCTGAACATGACGCTATGCGGTCTTATATCAAGGAATCATTGGAGAAGGGTCATATCAGACCATCCTCTTCACCCTTAGGTGCCGGTTTTTTCTTTGTGGCCAAAAAGGATGGTTCATTAAGGCCGTGTATTGATTATCGTCTTTTGAACAATATTACTGTGAAATATCAATATCCGTTACCCTTGATTTCTGACCTGTTTTCCAGGGTGAAAAACGCTACTTGGTTTACCAAGCTTGACCTCAGGGGGGCGTATAACCTTATTCGCATTAAGCACGGGGATGAATGGAAGACGGCATTCAATACCCCTGAAGGGCATTTTGAGTACCTAGTGATGCCCTTTGGGCTCACTAATGCTCCTTCCGTCTTCCAGTCCTTCATGAATGACATTTTCAGGATTTTGTGGACAAATTTCTGATTGTTTATTTGGATGATATCTTGATTTTTTCTAATGACTGGGACTCTCATGTGAAACATGTTCGAACTGTATTCCAGATTTTGAGAGAGAATGCTCTGTATGTGAAGGGATCAAAGTGTCTTTTTGGCGTACAGAGGATCTCATTTCTGGGATTCATTTTGTCCCCATCTGTTATTGAAATGGACCCGGTCAAGGTTCAGGCCATCTGTGATTGGGTCCAACCTACTTCATTAAAGGCTCTTCAAAGATTTTTGGGTTTTGCCAATTTTTATCGTAAATTTATTGGTAATTTCTCGGTTATTGTTAAACCATTAACTGATTTGACCAAAAAGGGTTCTGATGTGGTGAATTGGCCTCCTGAGGCAGTCTCTGCATTTCAGGAACTTAAGCAAAGATTCACTTCTGCTCCTGTTCTACGGCAGCCTGATGTTTCTCTGCCATTTCAGGTGGAGGTTGATGCCTCTGAAATTGGGGCAGGTGCCGTTTTGTCCCAAAAAGATCCAGAGACATCTAAAAGTAACCCTTGTGCCTTTTTCTCTCGAAAATTTTCTCCTACTGAACGTAATTATGACGTGGGTAATCGGGAGTTATTGGCCATGAAGTGGGCTTTTGAAGAGTGGAGACATTGGCTGGAGGGAGCCAAACATCAGGTGGTGGTCCTTACGGACCATAAGAATCTGGTCTATCTGGAATCTGCCAAGCGACTCAATCCTAGACAGGCCAGGTGGGCCTTGTTTTTCACACGTTTTAATTTTGTGGTTTCCTTTCTTCCTGGCACTAAGAATGTTAAGGCGGATGCCCTCTCGAGGAGTTTCCTTGCGGACTCTCCTGAGTTATCTGATCCTTCTGTTATTTTGAAAGAGGGTGTAGTCCTTTCCGCCATCTCGCCCAATTTGAGACTTGCTCTGGAGGGGTGTCAGGAGGATAGGCCCGAGTGCTGCCCTGTTGGAAAATTGTTTGTCCCGGACCAGTGGAAAAAGAGTGTGATGTCTGAGATTCATTGTTCCGCATTGGCTGGGCATCCCGGAATTTTTGGTACCAGAGACTTGGTTAGTCGGTCCTTTTGGTGGCCTACCTTGTCTCGTGATGTCAGGGAATTTGTACAGTCCTGCGGGACTTGCTCTCGCTCCAAGCCTTGCTCTCGCTCTAGTGGTTTGTTGATGCCATTGCCTGTGCCCAAGAGACCATGGACCCATATCTCTATGGATTTCATTTCCGACCTTCCTGTTTCTCAGAGAATGACCACCATCTGGGTAATTTGTGATAGGTTTTCCAAAATGATACATCTTGTGCCATTACCTAAGTTGCCTTCCTCCTCTGAATTGGTGCCGTTGTTCCTTCAGCACGTGGTTCGTTTACACGGCATTCCTGAGAACATTGTGTCTGACAGAGGAGTCCAGTTTGTTTCCAGATTTTGGAGGACTTTTTGTTCTAGACTGGGTGTTCAATTGTCTTTCTCCTCGGCATTTCATCCTCAGACCAATGGTCAAACTGAGAGAACAAACCAGACATTGGAGACTTATCTAAGATGCTTTGTGTCTGCTGATCAGGATGACTGGGTCTCTTTTTTGCCTTTGGCTGAGTTTGCTCTTAATAATAGGGCTAGCTCTGCCACTTTGATGTCTCAGTTTTTCTGTAATTCTGGGTTTCACCCTCGATTTTCTTCAGGACAGACGGAGGCTTCTGTCTGTCCAGGTGTTGACTCTGTTGTGGAGCGTATGCAACAGATTTGGGACCAGGTAGTGGAGAGGTTGTCCCTCTCTCTGGAGAAGGCCCAGCGGTTTGCTAACCGGCATAGGACTGATGGTCCTCGGTTTAAAGTAGGGGACTTGGTCTGGTTGTCCTCAAAAAATATTCCTATGAGAGTAGCATCTCCTAAATTTAAGCCTAGGTTCATTGGACCTTATAAGATCATGGAGATTATTAATCCTGTTTCTTTTCGTTTGCTTCTTCCAGGGACATTTAAGATCCATAACGTGTTCCACAAGGCCTTGTTGAAGAGGTTTGTTGAGCCAGTGGTTCCTGCTGCTGTGCCTCCTGACCCTGTTTTGGTTGAGGGCAATCTGGAGTATGTGGTTGAGAAAATATTAGATTCTCGTTTTTCTAGACGGAAACTCCAGTATTTGGTTAAATGGAGAGGTTATGGTCAGGAAGACAATTCTTGGGTGTTTGCTTCGGACATCCATGCTAGGAGACTTATCCGTGCGTATCATAGAACTCATCCTGACCGACCTGGTTGCTCAAATGAGGGTTCGGTGACCCCTCCTCAAGGGGGGGGTACTGTTGTGAATGGGTTTGAGATGAGTTCTGAGCAGAGGCTTCCTCTGGTGGTTACAAGCGGTGCTGGTCTGTCCAGTGAAGATTGTGAGGATTGGGAATCAGGTGTTACTGACTGGTCTTATATAAGGGAGTCACCTTCCCATCAGGGTTGCCGGTGATCAATTGTTCTGGTCTCAATCCTTGAATCCTTTTCCCTTGTAGCCTGCTGTGTCGTGTCTGCATCTCCTGCTATCAGATAAGACATTTTCTTCTTTTTGTTTTTGTGCTAGATTTTTGCATTTTGTCCTGCACTTCTGTGGGGGCCTTCTGGGTCCCCTCCGGGGGCTTTTGCCCTCTCAGTTTAGTTCAGCCACTGATGTTTGTACTTTTGCTTTTTACAGTTTTTTCAGTGGCTGCTGTTTTGATTTTGTTACACCAGAGAACTAATTTAGGTGGTAGAGGTCGTGTGATCTCAGGTGATTTTGAAATTAGTAGAGTTGGTGCTTTTCAGGGTTTTCTGGGATTGCAGTAAGTACCCTTCCTATCCTTTTCTATTTAGTTAGTTTGGGCCCCAGCGTTTGCTCATACTATTTTCTTTCTGTGTCAGTATTTCTTCTTGTCTAACCGCCATTACATGTTTGGGGGCTTTCTATTATCTTTGGGGTTCTGCTCCGGGGCAGATAGCTTTCCTATTTCTATCTTTAGGTGTAATTAGTTTCTCAGGCTGTGACGAGGCGTCTAGGACCAACGTAGGAACGCTCCACGGCTGCCTCTAGTTGTGGTGGTTAGTCAGGGTACTGCAATCTCATAGATTCCAACTGCTCTGGTGTATTGCCTTTTTACCTGCACTCCTCAGCTACCAAATCATAACATTTATCCCAACACATGGGGTATCAGCATACTCAGGAAAAATTGCACAACAACTTTTGGGGTCCAATTTCTCCTGTTACCCTTGGGAAAATAAAAAATAGCGGGCTAAAAAATTATTTTTGAGGAAAAAAATGATTTTTTATTTTCACGGCTCTACGTTATAAACTTCTGTGAAGCACTTGGAGGTTCAAAGTGCTCACCACACATCTAGATAAGTTACTTAAGGGGTCTAGTTTCCAAAATGGGGTCACTTGTTGGGGGTTTCCACTGTTTAGGCACATCAGGGGCTTTCTAAACGCGACATGGCATCCAGCCAATTCTGCGTTGAAAAAGTCAAACGGCGCTCCTTCCCTTGCGACCTCTGCCATGCGCTCAAAAAGTGGTTTTCCCCCACATATGGGCTATCAGTGTTTTCAGGAGAAATTGCACAACAAATTTTGTGGTTTATTTTTTCTTTTAACACTTGTGAAAATAAAAAAAATTGGTTCTGAAGTAAAGTTTTTGCAAAAAAAGTTAAATGTTAATTTTTTCCTTCCACATTGCTTCAGTTCCTATGAAGAACATAAAGGGTTAATAAACTTCTTTAATGTGGTTTTGAGCACCTTGAGGGGTGCAGTTTTTAGAATGGTGTCACTTTTGGGTATTTTCTATCATATAGACCCCTCAAAGTGACTTCAATTGTGATGTGGTCCCTAAAAAAAAATGGTGTTGTAAAAATGAGAAATCGCTGGTCAACTTTTAACCCTTATAACTTCGTAACAAAAAAAAATTTTGCCCCGAAATTGAGCACATGTAAAGTAGACATGTGGGAAATGTTATTTATTAAGAAATTTGTGTGACATATCTCTCTGATTTAAGGGCATAAAAATTTAAAGTTTGAAAATTGCTAAATTTTCAAAATTTTCTCCATATTTCCGTTTTTTTCATAAATAAACGCAAGTCATATAAAAAATTTTTACCACTAACATGAAGTACAACATGTCAAGAAAAACCAACCTCAGAATCAGCGGGATTCGATAAAGCGTTCCAGAGTTATAACCTCATAAAGTGACAGTGGTCAGAATTGTAAAAATTGTCCCGGTCATTAAGCTGCAAAATGGCTGTCACTAAGGGGTTAAAACCAATTTGCATAATAATTTGGAACTTGGTGTAATGCACTGCCAATTTAAAGTTTAAATCTTAGCTTAAAATAACAAAAACGAAAAAAGATTTCCAAAGTAACCCGACAATCTTTTGCTTGTTCGTAAACTGATGTCTGTGCTGTTTATCACATCAATCATCATCATCACAAAACATTAACTACTGTCTTTAGAGAAGGCAAATGCTTTCTACTCAGGATAGAGAAAAGCAGAAGCCCAATATTTCTATATTTGTATTAAATAAAAGCCAAACGCGTGTTTACCAGTTGCTGATAAGCAGCCAATTTAAGCAGCCAGTTGCTGAAGCTTTCCACTATATTATTTGAAGTTTACTTTTACTAGCCATGAACTACATGGAACCCCTAAAAATTAAGAGTGTGCTCTCATAGGATGAATAAACAGCATATTTTACATACACTGTAGGTATATAGTGTCTCTTGATGGTACAGTGATTCCATTATCATCACTGTGCCCATTCCCTATGTCTTTCGAGTGTGGAAAGAAACTAGAGCAAACTTACAGAGAGCATATAAACTCCTTTCAGATGTCATCCTTGGACAGTTTTGAATTCAGGACCCCAATGTTGCAAAGTGTGAAGGAAGTATAAGTGCTTCCCACTAAATTAGAATATCCTCAAAAAGTTAATTTACTTCAGTTCTTCATTACAAAAAGTGAAACTCATATATTATATAGAGTCATTACAGTGATCTATTTCAACTACCTCTAATGTACATTCACAAAACATGCATAATAAAGGACACAAGTCCAAATGGTTTTAAAAAAAATGCTTGTTTTAATTAAACTATACGTTCCAATAGTATAAATATAAATACTGATACTTCACGGAAGTATGGCAAATACTTGCTGGATATATGACTTTCTGAACTGATGCCACCAATAGGTCCGATGATATAATCCAAGAAAAGATCAATTCATTGAAGTGAGATACATAAGCTATGGACACTACTAGCGTTTCAAGAAGGCGTCATGGCTAGGGATTTGGCATGCAGATATGCACCTATTGCAACGTTTCGGGGAAGACCCTTTTTTCAAGTTGCTTCATGTGGAATTGAGAGCCAATTTATCCACATTTTTACACAGCTGTCACATCACTATTTATTTACTCAACCACCATGACTGACGTTCAGACTGGAGGGTTTTCCTTGCTCCACTGTGGTCCTCAGTAAGTCCTAGGGGGCGCACCTAAGTGCTTACCCCACTTGCTGGCTAACTACAGCACAGACATTTTCTATGCAAAGTAGAATTTTTGCTTTTTACTTGTTTATGTGTGTTTGATCTCTACTGGGGGGGAAAACTCTTCTTTCTATGCTCACAGGTACATTACAGGGCCTGTTTGGACACTGTCCTGATGCATGACCCAGTCATCTCACCTTTCACGTAGTACTCAGAACACAGTATAAAAACATAGCTTCATTTTACTTGTTTCACCCTGCAATAGATATATATAGATACTGCAATATTTATATTGTAGCCTTTCAGGGGGTATTAGCTCTAGGATCGCTGTCTGGGTAGACAGAATGGCACGGAAACAGTTCATTCAGACAGCAATTATGGTAAAAACTGGCCGCAACCAGTTTTATTAAAGTCCACAGCACACAGATAAAACAAAGCATAAACAAAAGACCTAGGCTTGTCTAGCCACTAAATTACACTTATGTAATGTCCCTTTCTATCAGGAACCCAGACTCTATCAGTCTGTGCCCAAAACAACACATATGATATATGTTACCAGTATGGAGTTTCCCAGATACTCCTCCTTATGTCTGAAGGTCCACCCGACGTCCAGACTTGAGAGAGATCCACTCCTATTCAGTAGTCATTATGCTGGAAGTTCACAGAGACACTCTTGTGTCCGGGGTACCTCTAACCCAGACTGAGACAGCTCCCCTCCTCTTCAGTAATCATCAGCATGGAGGTTCACAGAGACACTCCTATGTCCGGGGTCCTTCCTGCACCCAGACTGAGACGGCTCTCCTCCTCTTCAGTAGCTTATCCGCATGCATTCTCACAGAGACTGCTTCCTTGTGCCAGGACACCTCTCTGTGTCCAGGCTGAAGACAGCTCTAACACTCTTGGAGACTGTTTCTTGTGCCAGGACACCTCCCTGTGTCCAGGTTAAACTAGCTCTCTGACTGTGTCCGCAGACACCTATTTCTGGCTTCCTAATTAACAGCTGATTGG
>JARQOD010000005.1:492826361-492906819 GCA_033576555.1 Oophaga sylvatica
AAATAGGGGGGACCCCACGCCAATTTTTTTCGAGGGGATCCCCTATTTTGTTAATCAGCCAAGATATGCAGACTGCTGTGGCCTGGTATTATCAGGCTGGTAAGGATCCAATATCCATGGACCTTGCAAGCCTGATAATACCAGATTTTTCTTTCATACAATAGGATTAATAATTGATAGTTGTCTAATTGACAGCTCTCAATTATTAACCTGGCTTAAAGTGACCTTTCAATTGGAAGGTCATTTTAACCCCTTATTAACCCATTCGCCACCGCTATAGGGCAATGGGAATAGACGGGCAAAGTGCCAGAAAGGGCAAATCTAATTAGAGATTTGCCCTTTCTGGGGTGTCTGGGGGCAGATGTTAGTAGCCGGGGGGGGGCAAAAATAATGGTCCCTCTTGGGCTATTATTATCTGCCCCCACTCACGGCTTTGTCTGTCTGGTTGCGAAAATAGGGCGGGAGCCCACGCATTTTTTTTCAGCAATTTTACACCTCATATATATATATACATGTCATTAAATTTGTGACACATATATATATATATTTATATTTATAGTTCATACACTTCTACATAGTATAATAGCCGCTAATTCAATTGCCGGCTTTTGTGAAAATGCAGAACCCGACATGAAATGACACTTGGTTTACATAGAGTTAACCATATCTTTTCATGTAGTTTGATATCTGATTTGCACAAACAATTACATGAGTGTAAGTGTGCAAAATTTCACACCTGTAGGGGTTAATTAAAGGTGTAATTCGTAGCAAAAAAGTCCGTTTTTTTTACAACGAATATAAGGTACTGCCACACTACACAATCCCGCTAGCGATCTCGTTAGCGTCGCATACTAATGAGATCGCTAGCGGGATTGTTTCTATATCGCTAGTAGCTACCTAACTTAGCGATGTCGTTAAGGACGCTATCGCGGTTAGCGATCTCCTTAACGACTTTAGCGGTACAAAAGTACCGCTAAATCGCTAAGAAAAGGTGCTACACTTAGCGATTATACTTACCCAGCGGGAGCGCGGCGATAAAATAGGGTCCGGAACGATTCCAGCGACGAGCGAGATCACAGCAGGAAGCTCGTCGCTGGCAGCTGCCGCACACAACAACATCGCTAACGGGATCGCTAAATAGTGACGTTTTTTAGCGATCCCGTTAGCGATGTTGTTTAGTGTGGCATACCCTTTACACCTTTAATTAACCCCTACAGGTGTGAAATTTTGCACACATAGACTGATGTAATTGTTTGTCCCAAATCAGATTGCAAACGACATGAAAAGACATGGTTAACCCTATGTACACCAAGTGTCATTTCATGTCGGGTGCTTCTGTCTTTTCACAGAAGCCGGCTTTACCCGGCAATTGAATCAGAGGATATTTTACTATGTAGAAGTGTATAAACTATACATATATGTATATATATATATATATATGTCACAATGACATGTATATATATATATATATATGTATTCTATGTGTGTATATTTAGTGTTTACAAGGAAATAAAGGTTTTTTTTAGTTGCGATATTTTGTTCCCATAGACTTACATTGGACTTCCGGTATCGGAATCGGATATCGACGATATTTAGTGATATCGCGATACCATTTCGATACGATATTTTTAGATATCGAGCAGTATCGCTCAACACTACTCAGAGGTATTCTTTGCAGCATGAGATGGTGCATTGTCATGCATGAAGATGATTTTGCTCCTGAAGGCACGTTTCTTTTTATACCATGTAAGAAGTTGTCAGTCAGAAACTCTATATACTTTGCAGAGGTCATTTTCACACCTTCAGGAAACTTAAAGGGCCCTACCAGCCCAAAGTATGACTCCTCCACCTCCTTGCTGATGTTGCAGCCTTGTTAGGACATGGTGGCCATCCACCAACCATCCACTACTCCATCCATCTGGACTATCCAGGGTTGCTCGACACTCATCAGTAAACAAGACTGCTTGAAAATTAGTGTTCATGTATGTCTGGGCCCACTGCAACCATTTCTGCTTGTGAGCACTGTTTAGGGGTGGTCGAATAGTAGGTTTATGCACCACAGCAAGCCATAGAAGGATCCTACACCTTGAGGTTGGAGGGACTCCAGAGGCACCAGCAGCTTCAAATATCTGTTTGCTGGTTTGTAATGGCTTTTTAGCAGCTGCTCTCTTAATCCGATAAACTTGCAAGGCAGAAACCTTCCTCATTCTGCCTTTATCAGCACAAACACATCTGTGCTCAGAATCAGCCACAAATCTCTTAACAGTACGATGATCACACTTAAGTTTTTGGGAAATATCTAATATTTTCACCCCTTGACCAAGGCATTGCACTATATGATGCTTTTCAGCAGCAGAGAGATCCCTTTTCTTTCCCATATTACTTGAAAACTCTGGCCTGCTTAATAGTGTGGAACATCCAGTTTCCTTTTGTTGGGCTCACATGGCAAACTAATTATCACAGGTATCTGAGATTGATTTCAGTGATCCAAAGAACCCTGAGACACAATACCGTCAATGGGTTTCATTTACAAAAAAAAAACATGACACTTAACCCCTTAACGACCGCCGATACGCCTTTTAACGGCGGTAGTTAAGGGCACAGTGCGCCCGCCGCGATGTGCCGGGGGGGTTGGGCAATTTTTTCCGGGATCTCGGCCGCCCGGGGTAGCCGAGACCCCAGAGAACATAATTAGGGTCCCCGCAGTCCCCCCGCTTTTGCGATCGCCGTTACTAACTATATAACGGCGATCGCAAAAGAAATAAAAAATCTGCGATCCTGCATGTAATTTTTCTCCCCTCTGATGTGATCGCACATCAGAGGGGAGAGAAATAGGGTCCCCGGGACCCCCGATCCCTCCCGGTGTCCCCTCTGTCCTCCCGGCTCTTCTCCCTGTAAAAGAAAATAGCGGGCGCATACGAAGTGCGCCCGCTGAATCTGCCTATCGGCAGATTCATTCATTCTCTAAAAGTACATTTTGATCACTGTGATAAACCACCACAGTGATCAAAATAAAAAAAACAGTACATAAACCCCCCCTTTATCACCCGTTAGTTAGGGACATATAATAAAATATAGAAATTGTATTTATTTTCATTTTTCTGTTAAGGTTAGGGCTAGGGTTAGGGTTAGGGTTACAATGAGGGTTACAATGAGGGTTAGGGATACAATAAGGGTTAGGGATACAATTAGGGTTAGGGATACAATTAGGGTTGGAATTAGGGTTAGGATTAGGGTTGGGATTAGGGTTAGGGGTGTGTTGGGGTTAGGGTTGGAGCTAGTATTGAGGGGTTTCCACTATTTAGGCACATCAGGGGGTTTCCAAACACGACGTGACGTTCAAAAAGTCAAATGGCGCACCCTCCCTTCCGAGCCCTGCCGTGCACCCAAACAGTGGTTTATCTGTTGTGAATGGGTTTGAGATGAGTTCTGAGCAGAGGCTTCCTCTGGTGGTTACAAGCGGTGCTGGTCTGTCCAGTGAAGATTGTGAGGATTGGGAATCAGGTGTTACTGACTGGTCTTATATAAGGGAGTCACCTTCCTATCAGGGTTGCCGGTGATCAATTGTTCTGGTCTCAATCCTTGAATCCCTTTTCCCTTGTAGCCTGCTGTGTCGTGTCTGCATCTCCTGCTATCAGATAAGACATTTTCTTCTTTTTGTTTTTGTGCTAGATTTTTGCATTTTGTTCTGCACTTCTGTGGGGGCCTTCTGGGTCCCCTCCGGGGGCTTTTGCCCTCTCAGTTTAGTTCAGCCACTGATGTTTGTACTTTTGCTTTTTACAGTTTTTTTCAGTGGCTGCTGTTTTGATTTTGTTACACCAGAGAACTAATTTAGGTGGTAGAGGTCGTGTGATCTCAGGTGATTTTGAAATTAGTAGAGTTGGTGCTTTTCAGGGTTTTCTGGGATTGCAGTAAGTACCCTTCCTATCCTTTTCTATTTAGTTAGTTTGGGCCCCAGCGTTTGCTCATACTATTTTCTTTCTGTGTCAGTATTTCTTCTTGTCTAACCGCCATTACATGTTTGGGGGCTTTCTATTATCTTTGGGGTTCTGCTCCGGGGCAGATAGCTTTCCTATTTCTATCTTTAGGTGTAATTAGTTTCTCAGGCTGTGACGAGGCGTCTAGGACCAACGTAGGAACGCTCCACGGCTGCCTCTAGTTGTGGTGGTTAGTCAGGGTACTGCAATCTCATAGATTCCAACTGCTCTGGTGTATTGCCTTTTTACCTGCACTCCTCAGCTACCAAATCATAACAGTATCACCGGCCCAAAATTTAATATTGTATGGTACTTACAGAAGGGAAAAATTTTGTGAAAAAAAAAAAAGGTTGTCAGAGTTGTCAGAAATATTTTTCTGTTTGTTGCATTTTTTTTTTTTCCCTCTGTATCTCTGGGTGCTGGGGAGGATCTTTTCTCTCAATGGAGTTTGCGCGGTTGTCTGGCCGTGTGGATCAGCTTGCCACTGAGGTTCAGAGTATTCCTACCTATCTTGCTAGGTTGCCTGTTGTGGAACCCAGGATTCCCATGCCAGATTTGTTTTTAGGGGATCGAGCTAAGTTTCAGAATTTTAAAAATAATTGTAAATTGTTTTTTTGCCTTAAAATCTAAGTCCTCAGGGAACGCAGCGCAGCAGGTTCAAATTGTTATCTCTCTCCTGGGCGGCGATCCTCAGGATTGGGCTTTTTCCCTGACACCTGGGGATCCTGTTTTGAGTGATGTTGATGCATTTTTTCAGGCTTTGGGGTTATTGTACGATGAGCCTAATGTCACTGATCAAGCTGAAAAAGCCTTGTTGGCATTAAATCAGGGGCTTGATGACGCTGAGTTATACTGTCAGAGATTCCGTAGGTGGGCAGTCCTGACCAAGTGGAATGACGACGCTTTGGCGGCCCTTTTCGGAAGGGTCTGTCAGATAATGTAAAGGATGTTATGGTGGGATTCCCTGTCCCCTCTGGTCTCAATGATTCTATGTCATTAGCGATTCAAATTGACAGACGTTTGCGTGAGCGGAAAAGTATGCGTGGAATAGTGTTGCCTTGTGAACCTGCTTCTGAATCCATGCAGTGTGATAAAGTGGTGTTTGGGGCACAGCGTCATGAGTTTCGAAAGCGCAATGGGTTATGTTTCTACTGTGGTGATGCCTCTCATGCTATTTCAGTCTGCCCTAAGCGGGGAAGACGTTTTGCACGCTCAGTTGTCTTGGGTAATGTTCAGACTAAGTTTTTATTAACTGTCACTCTGATATGCTCTCTGTCCTCATTTTCTGCTCAGGCTTTCGTTGATTCTGGAGCAGCTATTAACCTGATGGATTATGATTTTGCTAAACGTTGTGGGTTTCCCTTGATACCCCTACAGAAGTCTATTCCCCTACTGGGGATCGATTCTACCCCTTTGGCTGAGAATAAACCTCAGTTCTCCACTCAGGTGATAATGAGGGTTGAACCTGATCACCAGGAGTGCTGAAAATTTTTGGTTCTGTATAATCTGCATGATATTATCGTACTGGGTTTCCCTTGGTTACAGTCTCATAATCCTGTTTTGGATTGGAAATCTGTGTCTGTAACCAGTTGGGGCTGCCAATGTGTTAATACCAACACTCCTGTTTTTTCTGCCTCCCCCCAGGCTCAGGATGTTCCTGACTTTTTGATTGATTTTTCTGATGTGTTTAGCGAAAGTAAATCTGCATCCTTGCCTCCCCATAGGAGCTATGACTGCGCTATTGAATTAGTGCCGGGTAGTAAATTCCCTAAAGGTCGCCTTTTTAACTTGTCTGTACCTGAACATGATGCTATGCGGTCTTATATCAAGGAATCATTGGAGAAGGGTCATATCAGACCATCCTCTTCACCCTTAGGTGCCGGTTTTTTCTTTGTGGCCAAAAAGGATGGTTCATTAAGGCCGTGTATTGATTATCGTCTTTTGAACAATATTACTGTGAAATATCAATATCCGTTACCCTTGATTTCTGACCTGTTTTCCAGGGTGAAAAACGCTACTTGGTTTACCAAGCTTGAACTCAGGGGGGCGTATAACCTTATTCGCATTAAGCACGGGGATGAATGGAAGACGGCATTCAATACCCCTGAAGGGCATTTTGAGTACCTAGTGATGCCCTTTGGGCTCACTAATGCTCCTTCCGTCTTCCAGTCCTTCATGAATGACATTTTCAGGAATTTTGTGGACAAATTTCTGATTGTTTATTTGGATGATATCTTGATTTTTTCTAATGACTGGGACTCTCATGTGAAACATGTTCGAACTGTATTCCAGATTTTGAGAGAGAATGCTCTGTATGTGAAGGGATCAAAGTGTCTTTTTGGCGTACAGAGGATCTCATTTCTGGGATTCATTTTGTCCCCATCTGTTATTGAAATGGACCCGGTCAAGGTTCAGGCCATCTGTGATTGGGTCCAACCTACTTCATTAAAGGCTCTTCAAAGATTTTTGGGTTTTGCCAATTTTTATCGTAAATTTATTGGTAATTTCTCGGTTATTGTTAAACCATTAACTGATTTGACCAAAAAGGGTTCTGATGTGGTGAATTGGCCTCCTGAGGCAGTCTCTGCATTTCAGGAACTTAAGCAAAGATTCACTTCTGCTCCTGTTCTACGGCAGCCTGATGTTTCTCTGCCATTTCAGGTGGAGGTTGATGCCTCTGAAATTGGGGCAGGTGCCGTTTTGTCCCAAAAAGATCCAGAGACATCTAAAAGTAACCCTTGTGCCTTTTTCTCTCGAAAATTTTCTCCTACTGAACGTAATTATGACGTGGGTAATCGGGAGTTATTGGCCATGAAGTGGGCTTTTGAAGAGTGGAGACATTGGCTGGAGGGAGCCAAACATCAGGTGGTGGTCCTTACGGACCATAAGAATCTGGTCTATCTGGAATCTGCCAAGCGACTCAATCCTAGACAGGCCAGGTGGGCCTTGTTTTTCACACGTTTTAATTTTGTGGTTTCCTTTCTTCCTGGCACTAAGAATGTTAAGGCGGATGCCCTCTCGAGGAGTTTCCTTGCGGACTCTCCTGAGTTATCTGATCCTTCTGTTATTTTGAAAGAGGGTGTAGTCCTTTCCGCCATCTCGCCCAATTTGAGACTTGCTCTGGAGGGGTGTCAGGAGGATAGGCCCGAGTGCTGCCCTGTTGGAAAATTGTTTGTCCCGGACCAGTGGAAAAAGAGTGTGATGTCTGAGATTCATTGTTCCGCATTGGCTGGGCATCCCGGAATTTTTGGTACCAGAGACTTGGTTAGTCGGTCCTTTTGGTGGCCTACCTTGTCTCGTGATGTCAGGGAATTTGTACAGTCCTGCGGGACTTGCTCTCGCTCCAAGCCTTGCTCTCGCTCTAGTGGTTTGTTGATGCCATTGCCTGTGCCCAAGAGACCATGGACCCATATCTCTATGGATTTCATTTCCGACCTTCCTGTTTCTCAGAGAATGACCACCATCTGGGTAATTTGTGATAGGTTTTCCAAAATGATACATCTTGTGCCATTACCTAAGTTGCCTTCCTCCTCTGAATTGGTGCCGTTGTTCCTTCAGCACGTGGTTCGTTTACACGGCATTCCTGAGAACATTGTGCCTGACAGAGGAGTCCAGTTTGTTTCCAGATTTTGGAGGACTTTTTGTTCTAGACTGGGTGTTCAATTGTCTTTCTCCTCGGCATTTCATCCTCAGACCAATGGTCAAACTGAGAGAACAAACCATACATTGGAGACTTATCTAAGATGCTTTGTGTCTGCTGATCAGGATGACTGGGTCTCTTTTTTGCCTTTGGCTGAGTTTGCTCTTAATAATAGGGCTAGCTCTGCCACTTTGATGTCTCAGTTTTTCTGTAATTCTGGGTTTCACCCTCGATTTTCTTCAGGACAGACGGAGGCTTCTGTCTGTCCAGGTGTTGACTCTGTTGTGGAGCGTATGCAACAGATTTGGGACCAGGTAGTGGAGAGGTTGTCCCTCTCTCTGGAGAAGGCCCAGCGGTTTGCTAACCGGCATAGGACTGATGGTCCTCGGTTTAAAGTAGGGGACTTGGTCTGGTTGTCCTCAAAAAATATTCCTATGAGAGTAGCATCTCCTAAATTTAAGCCTAGGTTCATTGGACCTTATAAGATCATGGAGATTATTAATCCTGTTTCTTTTCGTTTGCTTCTTCCAGGGACATTTAAGATCCATAACGTGTTCCACAAGGCCTTGTTGAAGAGGTTTGTTGAGCCAGTGGTTCCTGCTGCTGTGCCTCCTGACCCTGTTTTGGTTGAGGGCAATCTGGAGTATGTGGTTGAGAAAATATTAGATTCTCGTTTTTCTAGACGGAAACTCCAGTATTTGGTTAAATGGAGAGGTTATGGTCAGGAAGACAATTCTTGGGTGTTTGCTTCGGACATCCATGCTAGGAGACTTATCCGTGCGTATCATAGAACTCATCCTGACCGACCTGGTTGCTCAAATGAGGGTTCGGTGACCCCTCCTCAAGGGGGGGGTACTGTTGTGAATGGGTTTGAGATGAGTTCTGAGCAGAGGCTTCCTCTGGTGGTTACAAGCGGTGCTGGTCTGTCCAGTGAAGATTGTGAGGATTGGGAATCAGGTGTTACTGACTGGTCTTATATAAGGGAGTCACCTTCCCATCAGGGTTGCCGGTGATCAATTGTTCTGGTCTCAATCCTTGAATCCCTTTTCCCTTGTAGCCTGCTGTGTCGTGTCTGCATCTCCTGCTATCAGATAAGACATTTTCTTCTTTTTGTTTTTGTGCTAGATTTTTGCATTTTGTCCTGCACTTCTGTGGGGGCCTTCTGGGTCCCCTCCGGGGCTTTTGCCCTCTCAGTTTAGTTCAGCCACTGATGTTTGTACTTTTGCTTTTTACAGTTTTTTCAGTGGCTGCTGTTTTGATTTTGTTACACCAGAGAACTAATTTAGGTGGTAGAGGTCGTGTGATCTCAGGTGATTTTGAAATTAGTAGAGTTGGTGCTTTTCAGGGTTTTCTGGGATTGCAGTAAGTACCCTTCCTATCCTTTTCTATTTAGTTAGTTTGGGCCCCAGCGTTTGCTCATACTATTTTCTTTCTGTGTCAGTATTTTTCTTGTCTAACCGCCATTACATGTTTGGGGGCTTTCTATTATCTTTGGGGTTCTGCTCCGGGGCAGATAGCTTTCCATTTCTATCTTTAGGTGTAATTAGTTTCTCAGGCTGTGACGAGGCGTCTAGGACCAACGTAGGAACGCTCCACGGCTGCCTCTAGTTGTGGTGGTTAGTCAGGGTACTGCAATCTCATAGATTCCAACTGCTCTGGTGTATTGCCTTTTTACCTGCACTCCTCAGCTACCAAATCATAACATTTATCCCAACACATGGGGTATCAGCATACTCAGGAAAAATTGCACAACAACTTTTGGGGTCCAATTTCTCCTGTTACCCTTGGGAAAATAAAAAATAGCGGGCTAAAAAATTATTTTTGAGGAAAAAAATGATTTTTTATTTTCACGGCTCTACGTTATAAACTTCTGTGAAGCACTTGGAGGTTCAAAGTGCTCACCACACATCTAGATAAGTTACTTAAGGGGTCTAGTTTCCAAAATGGGGTCACTTGTTGGGGGTTTCCACTGTTTAGGCACATCAGGGGCTTTCTAAACGCGACATGGCATCCAGCCAATTCTGCGTTGAAAAAGTCAAACGGCGCTCCTTCCCTTGCGACCTCTGCCATGCGCTCAAAAAGTGGTTTTCCCCCACATATGGGCTATCAGTGTTTTCAGGAGAAATTGCACAACAAATTTTGTGGTTTATTTTTTCTTTTAACACTTGTGAAAATAAAAAAAATTGGTTCTGAAGTAAAGTTTTTGCAAAAAAAGTTAAATGTTAATTTTTTCCTTCCACATTGCTTCAGTTCCTATGAAGAACATAAAGGGTTAATAAACTTCTTTAATGTGGTTTTGAGCACCTTGAGGGGTGCAGTTTTTAGAATGGTGTCACTTTTGGGTATTTTCTATCATATAGACCCCTCAAAGTGACTTCAATTGTGATGTGGTCCCTAAAAAAAAAATGGTGTTGTAAAAATGAGAAATCGCTGGTCAACTTTTAACCCTTATAACTTCGTAACAAAAAAAAATTTTGCCCCGAAATTGAGCACATGTAAAGTAGACATGTGGGAAATGTTATTTATTAAGAAATTTGTGTGACATATCTCTCTGATTTAAGGGCATAAAAATTTAAAGTTTGAAAATTGCTAAATTTTCAAAATTTTCTCCATATTTCCGTTTTTTTCATAAATAAACGCAAGTCATATAAAAAATTTTTTACCACTAACATGAAGTACAACATGTCAAGAAAAACCAACCTCAGAATCAGCGGGATTCGATAAAGCGTTCCAGAGTTATAACCTCATAAAGTGACAGTGGTCAGAATTGTAAAAATTGTCCCGGTCATTAAGCTGCAAAATGGCTGTCACTAAGGGGTTAAAACCAATTTGCATAATAATTTGGAACTTGGTGTAATGCACTGCCAATTTAAAGTTTAAATCTTAGCTTAAAATAACAAAAACGAAAAAAGATTTCCAAAGTAACCCGACAATCTTTTGCTTGTTCGTAAACTGATGTCTGTGCTGTTTATCACATCAATCATCATCATCACAAAACATTAACTACTGTCTTTAGAGAAGGCAAATGCTTTCTACTCAGGATAGAGAAAAGCAGAAGCCCAATATTTCTATATTTGTATTAAATAAAAGCCAAACGCGTGTTTACCAGTTGCTGATAAGCAGCCAATTTAAGCAGCCAGTTGCTGAAGCTTTCCACTATATTATTTGAAGTTTACTTTTACTAGCCATGAACTACATGGAACCCCTAAAATTAAGAGTGTGCTCTCATAGGATGAATAAACAGCATATTTTACATACACTGTAGGTATATAGTGTCTCTTGATGGTACAGTGATTCCATTATCATCACTGTGCCCATTCCCTATGTCTTTCGAGTGTGGAAAGAAACTAGAGCAAACTTACAGAGAGCATATAAACTCCTTTCAGATGTCATCCTTGGACAGTTTTGAATTCAGGACCCCAATGTTGCAAAGTGTGAAGGAAGTATAAGTGCTTCCCACTAAATTAGAATATCCTCAAAAAGTTAATTTACTTCAGTTCTTCATTACAAAAAGTGAAACTCATATATTATATAGAGTCATTACAGTGATCTATTTCAACTACCTCTAATGTACATTCACAAAACATGCATAATAAAGGACACAAGTCCAAATGGTTTTAAAAAAAATGCTTGTTTTAATTAAACTATACGTTCCAATAGTATAAATATAAATACTGATACTTCACGGAAGTATGGCAAATACTTGCTGGATATATGACTTTCTGAACTGATGCCACCAATAGGTCCGATGATATAATCCAAGAAAAGATCAATTCATTGAAGTGAGATACATAAGCTATGGACACTACTAGCGTTTCAAGAAGGCGTCATGGCTAGGGATTTGGCATGCAGATATGCACCTATTGCAACGTTTCGGGGAAGACCCTTTTTTCAAGTTGCTTCATGTGGAATTGAGAGCCAATTTATCCACATTTTTACACAGCTGTCACATCACTATTTATTTACTCAACCACCATGACTGACGTTCAGACTGGAGGGTTTTCCTTGCTCCACTGTGGTCCTCAGTAAGTCCTAGGGTGGCGCACCTAAGTGCTTACCCCCACTTGCTGGCTAACTACAGCACAGACATTTTCTATGCAAAGTAGAATTTTTGCTTTTTACTTGTTTATGTGTGTTTGATCTCTACTGGGGGGGAAAACTCTTCTTTCTATGCTCACAGGTACATTACAGGGCCTGTTTGGACACTGTCCTGATGCATGACCCAGTCATCTCACCTTTCACGTAGTACTCAGAACACAGTATAAAAACATAGCTTCATTTTACTTGTTTCACCCTGCAATAGATATATATAGATACTGCAATATTTATATTGTAGCCTTTCAGGGGGTATTAGCTCTAGGATCGCTGTCTGGGTAGACAGAATGGCACGGAAACAGTTCATTCAGACAGCAATTATGGTAAAAACTGGCCGCAACCAGTTTTATTAAAGTCCACAGCACACAGATAAAACAAAGCATAAACAAAAGACCTAGGCTTGTCTAGCCACTAAATTACACTTATGTAATGTCCCTTTCTATCAGGAACCCAGACTCTATCAGTCTGTGCCCAAAACAACACATATGATATATGTTACCAGTATGGAGTTTCCCAGATACTCCTCCTTATGTCTGAAGGTCCACCCGACGTCCAGACTTGAGAGAGATCCACTCCTATTCAGTAGTCATTATGCTGGAAGTTCACAGAGACACTCTTGTGTCCGGGGTACCTCTAACCCAGACTGAGACAGCTCCCCTCCTCTTCAGTAATCATCAGCATGGAGGTTCACAGAGACACTCCTATGTCCGGGGTCCTTCCTGCACCCAGACTGAGACGGCTCTCCTCCTCTTCAGTAGCTTATCCGCATGCATTCTCACAGAGACTGCTTCCTTGTGCCAGGACACCTCTCTGTGTCCAGGCTGAAGACAGCTCTAACACTCTTGGAGACTGTTTCTTGTGCCAGGACACCTCCCTGTGTCCAGGCTAAACTAGCTCTCTGACTGTGTCCGCAGACACCTATTTCTGGCTTCCTAATTAACAGCTGATTGGCTTCAGGTTTAAGCTGCAAGTGTGCAATGAATGCAAGGTGTAGTGACCTCTCTCTACCACCAGGTCTACAAAGCCACATATTTCCCTTATAGTTAGCAAAGAACCTAGGTGAAATGTACACCCCATTCACCACATATCCTCACTGTCTCACATATCCCCCCCCTCTTCTCCAGACCGGAGGGCTGGTCATCCAGACCGGAGGACTGGTCAACAAACCTAAAGAGACAGTGAACACAGCTCAAGTCATAGCCAACATCAGCTTCATCTTTACCTGAAGTATAACCATCATTAGCTTCATCTATATTTTCCATTAAGCAGGGTTTCTATACCCTTACACACACACACACACACTGTGTGATATCACAGTCATGTGACCAGTCAGCTTGAGGGGAAGGAACATGGACAGTCAAAACATACACACTGATCCATTAAATGGATGCCAGCCAGCGCTGCATTACCCATCCGTCCCCTCTGCATACAACTTTATCCTAGGTATTTAGACACATACCCCTTGGGTGGGTTTGTAGGTGACTGGACCCGCCCAGCTCTCCAAGTCACCTGGAAGCCTCCCAATGTATAGCACAAGTCTCAGCAGTAGATCTGCTGAACCAAAATATATCCAGGCTTCCATCACAGGGCCACCCACCTCTGCGATACATACCGTCCATCCATCACATGCCTCCATGCATATCCTGAGGGCCATACCCAGTGCCCCCTCTGTTCAAATTTGTGGGGTCGAACACCTGCCACCCGACCAGAGATCCCCCTCGGTCGCCTCTGCCAGTCACCCCGTCTCAGTTGATTTTGGGCACTATGCAATATCACCTCTTTGTTAGGCCTCTCCCGCCCCCAGCGGTCAGAACGTTGGCCTTGTCCTTGTGTCGGTGTCACCTCACCCGACCTTTCTTTCCCGAACTGACTCCTACCGTCGTTGCGGCCACGAGTCCATCGTCCAGTCAAGCTTACTGGTAGCTCTGAGTCTGACTCTCTGTCTTTTCGTCCGCCACCGGGTCTCACACTCAGCCGTGAGCTAACAGAAGCGTCATCTCTACCCCTCATTGTTTTAGCACGTCTACTGCCAATCCCCAGGGAAGCCTCTCGTCTCTCCCTTTCTTGGGCTGGAAGTAGTCGCTCTCTTTGTTCCAACTGTAAAACATCCTCAGATGGCATCTTCTGTCTGGCTGTAAGGTCAGCATCAGCCTTCTTCTCAGGACTCTCAACCTCTTCTCCTACCATGCCTTCCTCATTTGCACTGGTTGCTTTATTGTCATCAGATGATTCATTATCACTCCCACTATCCCTGTCTGACCCCTTTTTCTCAGCCACATCTGGCTCACCTTCAGGGCTAGACACTTCACTTTCATTCACATCCGGCTCACCGTCAGGGTCATACAATTTATTCTCATTCTCATCCTGCTCACTTTCAGGAGTATACAATTTATTTTCATTCATATCTTGCTCACTGTCAGGGTTATACAACTCATTCCCATTCACATCTTGATCTGGAACCTTAGTTAACATGTTATCCTCAACATTAACTTCACCATCTGGTCCCTCAAGTATGTGACTATGTGACAACCCCAGCACTACACCCCCATACAGCTCAGGCACCAGGAGCTGACTCACGACCTCTCCCTGGACTTCAGTGTCCCTAAACAATAGGTCATTGTTCATGGCAGCATGAGGAAACCTCTCCTCAGAGCCAGGCTCTTGGGGAACCTCATTCAGAACAATTACATTTTCCTGTGCCGTTTTAAGAGTGGGGTCTCGCACCGGCTCTCTCCCAAAACCGTCACAGGACACAGGCAGGTCAGGGACACTCGGTTCCCGAGAACTACCATCCTCGTCTCCCAACATCACCTGCAAAGAAATTTCATCTTTATTACGGTCATCATCAGTATCATCACTATTATGATTAGCATCATCATCATTATCAATATCATCATCACTATCACACAAGATAAACGGCCCACTAACATTGTGTTCCGCCCCTCGGGACTGCGTACCCTCAGTAGGGGCTTCATCACACTGTCCATCAGAATCACCCTTCCCCCAGAGATCCTTAGACCGGGGAAAGTCATTACACAACACAAAGGGGTGCACCAGGTTCTTCACTACCCCCACTTCACATGAAACCTCCCCGAGTTTAGGGACCAAGTCCACGGCAGTCTCTGGGTAGACTTTGGTGTCTCCATGGATGCACACCATACTCAAGTGCTTATCAGGGATGAAGTCCCTATCAATCAGGCTGTCACATACGGAAGTCACTGGACTCTCTGAGTCCAAGAGGGCCTGCGCTGAGCAACCATTTGTAACCACCGGGGACACCTGTGGTCCAGTCTCTTCGGTTGCGGTGGTCACACACACAGGTTCTGCGCAGAGAGAGAGGGATCTGCCAACATCACGGCACATAGGCTCCCCCTCTAGTGGACAGTTGGCTGCAATTTCACGACATCTCCAACACTGTCCATCACACTCTTCCACCCACATGTCCCCTCGGGCCTGAACCCGCTTATCAGCATATCCCATGTCCCCAACAGCTGGAACGCTCTTACCGGGAGAGTTCGACGTCCGGGAACTCTGAAGTGACGTCCTCTCAGACGGCTGTACCTCAGGAGAACATGCTCGGGTGTAGCGGTTCACTGTAAGACATGCTCGGGTGTAGCGGTTCACTACCACCTTTTCAACTCCATAATCAGGCCTGCTGACTGCAGACTCCCAACTGTATCTCCAGTCATGAACTCCCCTGGCATGGGCTGTCACCGTAACACCCAGCCGGGTACGAATCTCTGCCTTCAACTTGGCATAGTCTTCGCTGTCCTGCTTGCTCAGGTCAGCATAGGCCACCTGGGGCACTCCAATCAGATAGGGTGCGACCATCATGGCCCACTCAGATAGTGGCAGATTCTCCTTCTCTGCCAGTCTCTCAAACCTAGTGAGATATACCTCCACATCATCACGAGGTGTCATCTTTTCCAGGGACCGTCTTACCGCCTTCTTTACATCGGACAAGTCAGGTGCCTTCACAACATTACTCTGAGACGCGGTGCGGAGAGCTGCAATCTGCTCCAACAACCGGTTATTCTCCTGCTGCTGCTGCAGGAATTTCTGCCGGTGCTCCTGCATGCGCTGCTGGTGCTGCAGGCGCTGTTGCTCCATGCTCCGCTGGGCCTGTACCAGGTACTCAACGAACCCCTCCATACTGCCGGACTCATCTGTCTCAATCACAGCAGTCTTATGTTGCACAATAACTTGCGCCATTTGTTCAAACAGCGCCTCCATGCTGTCATCCATGCTGTCAGACTTCTCTGTCTTCACAACGGTAGTCTTCACTCAAGACATACACACACTCTACAGTCTTTTCCATAGAAAAATTTAGCTCTGCTGTGCAAACACCCTTTTTTTTTTTTTTTCTTTGCAAAGTCTATTAGGGCTACTGTCTCTTTAAGACTGCTTCCAATAGACGTTTCTGCTGACACACTTTTTTGTTTTCTCTGTTGCTATTTCAATAGACTTCACCTTTAATGCTGTCTCTAGCCACTGTGCTGCATGTACACTCCAGCACTAACTGTACCAGGCCCTGCGCTGCCCGCATTCTCCACCAATTGTAGCCTTTCAGGGGGTATTAGCTCTAGGATCGCTGTCTGGGTAGACAGAATGGCACGGAAACAGTTCATTCAGACAGCAATTATGGTAAAAACTGGCCGCAACCAGTTTTATTAAAGTCCACAGCACACAGATAAAACAAAGCATAAACAAAAGACCTAGGCTTGTCTAGCCACTAAATTACACTTATGTAATGTCCCTTTCTATCAGGAACCCAGACTCTATCAGTCTGTGCCCAAAACAACACATATGATATATGTTACCAGTATGGAGTTTTCCAGATACTCCTCCTTATGTCTGAAGGTCCACCCGACGTCCAGACTTGAGAGAGATCCACTCCTATTCAGTAGTCATTATGCTGGAGGTTCACAGAGACACTCTTGTGTCCGGGGTACCTCTAACCCAGACTGAGACAGCTCCCCTCCTCTTCAGTAATCATCAGCATGGAGGTTCACAGAGACACTCCTATGTCCGGGGTCCTTCCTGCACCCAGACTGAGACGGCTCTCCTCCTCTTCAGTAGCTTATCCGCATGCATTCTCACAGAGACTGCTTCCTTGTGCCAGGACACCTCTCTGTGTCCAGGCTGAAGACAGCTCTAACACTCTTGGAGACTGTTTCTTGTGCCAGGACACCTCCCTGTGTCCAGGCTAAACTAGCTCTCTGACTGTGTCCGCAGACACCTATTTCTGGCTTCCTAATTAACAGCTGATTGGCTTCAGGTTTAAGCTGCAAGTGTGCAATGAATGCAAGGTGTAGTGACCTCTCTCTACCACCAGGTCTACAAAGCCACATATTTCCCTTATAGTTAGCAAAGAACCTAGGTGAAATGTACACCCCATTCACCACATATCCTCACTGTCTCACAATATATAGATATATAAGTCCTGAGGTTTATATCCCATATTATCACTAGCTCTGATGTCACTGCTTTCTCGCATTTCTTATATAGAGCTAACTGCTGCAAATTTGGATTTAAATGAAATATTAATACAAACTGATGAGATGAGCAATTTCTATCTCTCCAGTCCGATCCTCAGTGTCAGATGGTCTTCACTTCTGCATTAGGTATACTTGGCCCCGAATTCTGGGCATCCCGGGCACTTAAATGACCCCAACATCATGATGTCACATGAAACCTGGTCACTAGGCCTCATACAATGTATAATATATGTCGGGGGTCTAGCAATCACTAACGGTAACCAAGATGGTAAATCAAGGATGTCAAATGCAGAAGTGAAGACCGGCTACCATGGAGGACTGATTTGGATGCCAGACCAGGCCAGCAAGAATCTAATAAATACTATCATGGCGTTTCTGTATGAGCCATATTATAAGGGCATAATACTACCTAGCAATAGCAGTACAGAGCACAGATAACATAACAGTACATGTACATGACAAAGAATATAAGGTATAAATAAGACATTGGCAGAGTAGTAATGCAACTTAAAGGAAACCTATCACCATAAAAATGCAGTCTATTCTGCAGGCATCATGTTATAGATCAGGAGGAGCAGAAAAAATTGATATATAGTTTAGCGAGAAAAGATTCAGTACAAACTGTGTTTTCAACATAAAAATCAAAACACTGAACAGCACCTCCGAACAGGATAAAGCAAATGTGAACAGATGCTGATGGCAGGACTGCAGTAAGAAAAGGATGCAATCACAACCTCCAATAGTAAACTGCCTCCTTTTCTCACTATGCACTTTTATAGATTACTTATGGGACACACAATTGAGTGATATCTTTGCCTGATATCACAAAAATGGGGTGACAGATTCCCTTTAACTCACACAACTATATACAGTGGTGGCCAAAAGTATTGGCACCCCTGCAATTCTGTCAGATAATACTCAGTTTCTTCCTGAAAATGATTGCAATCACAAATTATTTGCTATTTTTATCTTCATTTAATTTGCTTGCAAGGAAAAAACACAAAAGAGAATGAAGCCAAAATGAAATCCTTGATCATTTCACACAAAACTCAAAAAATGGGCCAGACAAAAGTATTGGCACCCTCAGCCTAATACTTGGTTGCACAACCTTTAGCCAAAATAACTGCGAACAACCGCTTCCGGTAACCATCAATGAGTTCCTTACAATGCTCTGCTGGAATTGTAGACCATTCTTCTTGGGCAAACTGCTCCAGTTCCCTGATATTTGAAGGGTGCCTTCTCCAAACTGCCATTTTGAGATCTCTCCACAGGTGTTCTATGGGATTCAGGTCTGGACTCATTGCTGGCCACCTTAGAAGTCTCCAGTGCTTTCTCTCAAACCATTTTATAGTGCTTTTGGAAGTGTGTTTTGTGTCATTGTCCTGCTGGAAGACCCACGACATCTGATGGAGACCCAGCTTTCTCACACTGGACCCTACATTATGCTGCAAAATTTGTTGGTAGTCTTCAGACTTCATAATGCCATGCACACGGTCAAGCAGTCCAGTGCCAGAGGAAGCAAAGCAACCCCAAAACATCAGGGAACCTCCGCCATGTTTGACTGTAGGGACCGTGTTCTTTTCTTTGAATGCCTCTTTTTTTTTCCTGTACACTCTATTTTGATGGTTTTTCCCAAAAAGCTCGACTTTTGTCTCATCTGACCAGAGAACATTCTTCCAAAACGTTTTAGGCTTTCTCAGAAGTTTTGGCAAACTCCAGCCTGGCTTTTTTATGTCTCGGGGTAAGAAGTGGGGTCTTCCTGGGTATCCTACCATACAGTCCCTTTTCATTCAGACGCAGACAGATAGTACGGGTTGACACTGTGGTACCCTCGGACTGCAGGGCAGCTTGAACTTGTTTGGATGTTAGTCGAGGTTCTTTATCCACCATCCGCACAATCTTGCGTTGAAATCTCTCGTCAATTTTTCTTTTCCTTCCACATCTAGGGAGGTTAGTCTCAGTGCCATGGGCTTTAAACTTCTTGATGACACTGCGCACGGAAGACACAGGAACATTCAGGTCTTTGGAGATGGACTTGTAGCCTTGAGATTGCTCATGCTTCCTCACAATTTGGTTTCTCAAGTCCTCAGACAGTTCTTTGGTCTTCTTTCTTTTCTCCATGCTCAATGTGGTACACACAAGGACACAGGACAGAGGTTGAGTCAACTTTAATCCATGTTAACTGGCTGCAAGTGTCATTTAGTTATTGCCAACACCTGTTAGGTGCCACAGGTAAGTTACAGGTGCTGGTGATTACACGAATTAGAGAAGCATCACATGATTTTTCAAACAGCCAATACTTTTGTCCACCCCCTTTTTTAGGTTTGGTGTGGAATTATATCCAATTTTGCTTTAGGTCAATTCTTTTTGTGTTTTTTCATTGAAGACAAATTTAGTGAAGATAATAATACCAAAGAATTTGTGTTTGCAATCATTTTCAGGAAGAAACTGAGTATTATTTGACAGAATTGCAGGGGTGACAATACTTTTGGCCACCACTGTATCAGTCTGCTAAGCTCCACTGCTCTATAACATGGGGCCTGCAGATCAGACTGCATTTTCATGGTGACAGGTTCCCTTTGAGTAACCAGTTGTCATTGCCAGGGTCAAAGGTAATCTATATCAACCAATAAGGATGAGAAAGTGCAAGACATACTAGTGAGATTTTTGTAATGCTTGAGTCCTTTTTTTGTACGAGGGTGGTAAACTTTGTTTTAGCCCTTTTATTTTGTCTGATTGTTTGCATGAATTTGTGCTAGCTTTAAAACTCTCCCTTCACAAAGTTGGAAAGCAATGGTTTAGCAATAGATGTGTGGGTCATAAAATACTTAACAGTTGGATCCTTTACCACGAAAATGTCTTTTTTTATCCATAAGGCAATACGACTTTCTTCACCGTGCAGTTATGTCACTTCCTCGTGCTTACTAGTGCTTGATCATTTCAGGATTCCCCCTTGACTCAGTTACAAAGAGCAAGAAAACCACAAGCTATTTATTCCCTCCTAGAAAAGAGAAACTTGACATGCTCTTGAGGTTTCTCATGTCGTACAGGAAACAGGAATTCATCGAGCATACTGTGGCATAATAATGACCTCATAACGTGCTTAATAATATGTGGCTTCATAGCCAGTAACACATTGCATCAACTCAGGGATTACACTATGGAGTTTATTACTGACTATCGTATCACTGACACTTTTCTTGTCAAGGATCACGTGAAATATTCCACTTGTCTTAGATACAGTTTAATCTAAGAGGCAAACAAGACAAAACACAATGAATTGATACTAATTACCCAATGTACCTACATAAAAGAGCCATTGATTCACCAGATTTAATCCATTGTTTTACAAAAACTAAAATCCATGTCAAGTTAATTTTTCTAATGTCTTTTAATTCTAAATACAGTAACAAAATTAATTATTTGATACACTGCTGATTTTGCAAGTTTAGTCCACCTACAAAGAATGGAGAGGTCTGTAAATTTTATCCACTTCAACTGTGAGAGACAGAATCTTGAATAAAAAATCCAGAAAAACACATTGTTTGATTTTTACATAATTTGCATTACATTGCATGAAATAAGTATTTGATACAATGGAAAAACAGAACTTAATATTTGGTACAGAAACCTTTGTTTGCAATTACAGAAGTCAGATGTTTCCAGTGGTTCCTGACAAAGTTTTCACAGATGGCAGCAGGGATTTTGGCCCACTCCTTCATATAAATCTTCTCCAGATCTTTCAGGTTTCGGGGCTGTCGCTGGGAAACATTGAGTTTCAGCTCGCTCCAAAGATTTTCTATTGGGTTCTGGTCTGGAAAGTGACTAGTCCACTCCAGCACCTTGAAATGCTTCTTCTGGAGCCGCTCCTTACTTTCCCTGGCTGTGTGTTTTGGCTCTTACTGATGGAAGGAGGATGTGGGCTAAAATCTTGCCGTGCATAACACTATCCATCCTCCCTTCAATACGTCCTGTCCCCTTTGCAGAAAAGTACCCTCAAAGTATGATGGTTCCCCCACCATGCTTAACGGTTGGGTCAGTGTTATGGGGGTTGTACTCATCCTTCTTCCTAGAAACACAGCGAGTGGAGTTGATACAATAAAGTTCTATTTTTGGTCTCATCTGACCACATGATCTTCTCTAATGCCTCCTCTAGGTCATTCAGATGGCCATTGGTGAACTTCAAACTGGCCTGGACATTTCCTGGCGTGAGCAGGAGAACCTTGTGTGCCCTTCAGGATTTTAATCCATGACAGCGTAGTGTCTTACGAACGATGTTTGAGACTGTGGTCCCAGCTCTCTTCAGGTCATTGACCAGGTCCTCCTGAGTAGTTCTGGGCTGATTCCTGACCTTTCTCAGAATCATCCTTACCCCACGAGGTGAGATCTTGTACGGAGCCCCAGACCGAGAAAGATTAACAGTCATCTTGTGTTTGTTCCATTTTCTAATAATTGTGCCAACAGTTGTTGCCTTCTCACCAAGCTGCTTGCCTATTGTCCTGTATCCCATCCCAGCCTTATGCAAGTCTACAATTTTGTCCCTGGTGTCTTTAGACAGCTCTTTGGTCTTGGCAATGGTGGAGAGGTTGGAGTGTGATTGAGTGTGTGGACAGGTGTCTTTTATACAGGTAACGAGTTCAAATAGGTGTAATTAATACAGGTAATGAGTGCAGAGTAGGAGGCTTCTTAAAGAATAACTAACAGGTCTGTGAGAGCCAGAATTCTTGCTGGTTGGTAGGTGATGAAATACTTATTTCATGCAGTAAAATGCAATTTAATTACTTAAAAATCCTATAATGTGATTTTCATTTTTTTATTTTTAGATTGTGTCTCTCACAGTTGAAGTGTACCTACGATAAAAATTACAGACCTCTCCATTCTTTGCTGGTGGGAAACCTTGCAAAATCTGCAGTGTATCAAATACTATTTTTCCCTTTGTAGATCAGACGTGAATTTGTGAGTTTGAGAAACTAATTTCCCAAAAGCTTAGAATATAAATATACAACACTACATACCCTTTACGTGACTGCTGAAGACAAGTATTGTATTTTACATATTCTTCTCTAACCCCATCATGACGTGGCCTATTTATTTTTTTGTATTTTCATTTTTCCCCCTTCTTCTGAGAGCCATAACTTTTTTATTTTTCTGTTCAAAAAACCTTAAGAGGCTTTTTTGTGAGATGAGTTCTACTTTTGGAAATACGAGAGTATGTATATTTGCACTAGAAAGTATCCCTAATTCAATAAAGCAGCATATATGTCATAAGAGCGCAAATGGCATTATAACATATTCCGTAGGTTAAAATGTATGTATGTCATAGGAACATTAAAAAATGCTATAGATGGTAAGTCATAAAGCTGGATGGTACGTATAGATAGGGGTTAAACGACACAATGATTACCTCAATATGATGGATGGTGGGAGTGTCTATTATCCAACTGTTTATGGGTGAGGTAAAGGAAGCAATAATGGAGGTCCCTCTCAATCTTCACAGTGATGCGGTATAGAAGACGTTATCTTCTGGAGCGCTGTCCCGGCCGGGGACAGGCACTCCTATCGCTCCTGTAGTTGGCGGTGCGCGAGTGTAGGTAACTCGCGATAAGGACCTGCAGCGTGCGTGTGGCTTGCATGACCTAGCGTGACGTCAGCGGTCAGATGCTGGTCATGTGACAATGTACAGATCGCAGTAAGGACCAATTTCAACGCGTTTTGGAAAACTCGGATTCCTTCGTCAGGGATGGTCCATCAGATGGTGAAGCTGTCTTTTATCTCTAAGGTGCATCATGTGATAGGGGATTAATCAGTGAAAGCAAACAGTGATCCGTCTAATAAATACATCAAGGAAATGAAGTCACTGATTAAGAATGGGTTTGATCTTGGGTTTTTAAACAAACATGAATATGAATTTATTGATAATCCCTATCCTCAAATTTCCTTGTTTTACTACTTACCGAAGATACACAAAAGTTTATCTAACCCCCCAGGAAGACCAATTATCTCTGGCATTCAATGTCTGACTGCCAATATGTCTAAGTATGTGGATTGCCATTCACAAAAGGCAGTTCCGTTTTTGCCCTCTCATCTTAAAGATAGTACACACATTTTGAATATCTTAGAGTGAATTCAATGGCAGGATAACTATATCCTAGGAACATTGGACATTACCTCACACTACACCGTGATCCATCAGACCCCCTCCTGTCACAGCAACCCATTGGCGATCCATTATCATGTCACGTGTGCGCTGATGGATGTATACAATGACATGCTTCCCTACCTCTGTGTTGTCAATGCAGTTGTCAAGGGCGGCAATTAACACGTAACACGTTAACAATGGTGCGTGACGCTACTCGATATCCTCTATTGTTAGAGGCAGTTGCTGGCTGTAACACTTAGCCATTACCTGACGGGCATGGGACAGACTCAGACCGTGAGCCCAATCCATGCGACTGCTTCTGACTTGCACCTTACATGTATTGCATGTATGTCATACAGGGGTCAAAGGGGTTGTCTGTCATAAAAAAATGTTGCTTTTTAGGCATGGCTGATCATAAAATAACACATGGAGGCATTCTCACCTCTTATGATCCACGTGAATCTAATGAAGGCTGCTCCGATGGTCGGTAACAACACTGCTGTTCGTGTCATTTGAAAGTCAATAGACTGCTGAAGACTGTGATTGACTGAAGCGATCAGATGAGTGGAGCACTGCATCATTGAAGATTTATCTGACTGTTCCAATGACTGGCTTCAACAGTCAGGTGACTGAGACAGTGACTTTAGGGCCATATAATCATTGCTTCCAGAGCCGTCCATTGGAGCAGTCCATCGTGGAACCATAGTAGTGACAGGTATATGGCTTTGTTTGTTATTTTATGACAACTCATGCCTATGAAAAAATTTTTCATGCCAATTTCTTTTAAGCAGTTCTGAGACCTTAAGAAAAACCTCACTGTGTGCCCTGATGCTCTAAAAATGGCAAACTGAAGCATATTCATCTGCTGCCATCCCCTTGAATCCAGCACAGACTGCACTGATGGTAGGTAAGCCATGATGTTTTAGTTCTATCACCATTCATCATATTCATTATTTCGCTAAAACCAGTCTGTAGAATATAGGCAGCAGCTGAGACGTGATTACTATGTTATATAATTACGTAATCAGTAAGAATTTCAAATATTATCTTTTATTAATATTTTTATAACCCAAAGCCTAATATTACTTAAAACATGTCAATAATATTAAAACGAAACATAAAATATAATAATAATAAACAACATTGATAGTCCAAATGTAGCTAAACTTTCTTTGGTTCAGAAGACAAAAAATACCAAGACCTGAACTGGTTAGACTGAAAAGAAATAAATAAAATGTCACTTCGCATTTTATTTTTGAAATACTGTTTGTATCAAAATGAAATGAATGTCAAAACTTTAAAAGTGAAATTCAGGGAATGCCCAATAATATTGTGTACATTTGGCAACTATTGTATGTTTTCATGTTAATACTTTCCCCACAAGGAAGGAACATAGTTCTGCAAAGTTTGCGAGAAAAACATGAGAGGACACAAAGTGAAATTGAAGACAAGAAATAGAATAGAAAACTAAATATCTAGGTTAGAATTAGGGATTGGCGAAACTGTAAAGTTTGGGAACGTACTGAACACATAGTGTTCGGTGACACGGTCCCGAACACGGGTTTCCATGGGAAACCCGTGTTACAGTTCGGGCCCGGTTCAGGTTCAGGTCCAGGGCCATTAATTATACTTACCTATCCAGCGACGCGTCCTCCTGTCCAGCGACGCGTCCTCCCGTCCCGTTGTCTTCCGGCCGCATCTGCTTCCGCGGTCGCTCATTAACTGCCGGCAGTATTCACTGCACTCGGCAGTCTTCGGCTTTTTCCAGCAGTGTTCGTGCGGTGACGTCACCGCACAAACACTGCCGGAAAAAGCTGAAGACTGACGAGTGCAGTAAATACTGCCGGCAGTTAATGAGCGACCGCGGAAGCAGGTGAGGCAGCGGGACGGGAGGACGCGTCACTGGATAGGTAAGTATAATTATGATGGCCATATCTGTAAAGTTCAAGTTCGGGGTTCGGACGCAAGTTCGCGTCATCTCCGGCCTCAAACTCGAACTTTACAAAAAACTCTGGCAAACCCACCGATCCCGAACATCGGGGGGTTCGCCCATCACTAGTTAGAATGATATGGTGATATGAAGTTGCTGCCAGATGAATGCCCAGTGACAAAGTGAAGGTTCCCGATGGTGTCATCTGGCTGAGATGTGTGTCATTGTAAAACTTGTTACAGCAAATCATTTTGCCATGTAACAAGCCTGGAACATGTTCGATGCATGTGTAACACACTGGAGAGGTTTTTATTTCCAAGACATATAAAATGAACAATGTGTAGTGACATCAGATGATAACACAGGAATAAAGTCATTATTAATATTGAACGTAATACAGAAAGTCTACAGCCCTAACATTATGTGACACATGTCTGCTTAACATGAATTTATGGTACCACAGATCAAATTTAATAATTTCTGACTTGCATAGTGAACAAAGTATTTCCCACCAAAATATATCAAATATATAATTGACAGACATCGTAAACTATGTCCATACATCTACACTATTATATTATTAATAAAGAGTTGTTTCCCCCATTGCTACTATACCAACTTCCATTCCTCTGGGAAGGTTTTCTACAAGATTTTGGAGTTTGTGGAAATTTTTGCCCATTCATTTTGAAAATTAGTTATGAGGCCTGGATTGTAATCTCCTTTCAAGTTCATCCCACAGGTATTATATGGGGTTGATGTCAGGGCTCCGTGTAGATCACTCAAGTTCTTTCACACCCAACTCACCCCAACATGCCTTTATGGATCTTGCTTTGTGCACTGGGCACAGTAATGATGGAACAGAAAAAGGCCTACCCTCAACTGTTCCCACAAAATTGGAAGCTACAATTATCCAAATTGTCTTGGTATTCTAATTTCTCTTCATTGGAACTAGGGAGCCTAGACCAATGCGTGAAAAACAAACCCATGGCATTATCCCTTCTCTATCACAATTTACACTGGCACAATGCAGTCAGGCATGTTATCCTAAAATGCCTTCAAACCTGGACTCATACATCAGTCATCAGAAAAAGAAGAGGAAGTCATCGCTCTATAGAACACATTTCCATGGCTCCAGAAGCTATCCATTTTTGCTCTTTCGTTTTTTCCTCCGCTTCTATTCTTCCAAGAGCCATAACTGGTCTGTTACCTCTTAAATATAGCCATATGAGTGCTTGTTTTTGCCAGATGAGCTGCACTTTTCAATGATACTATCCATTTTGGAAAGCGGTAAAAAAATTCAAGTTCAGTGAAATTGCAAAATAAATACAATTACGCAATTGTTTTTGGTATCTCTTTTTACAGCATGCATTATACAGCAAAAATAACTTGGCAACATGATTCCCCAAGTCAGTGGGATTGCGGTGAATCCAAGCTTTCAAATTTATTCTGCGGCAGGTCAACAATCTGATCTTAGCATCAAGTCTATTACATTAAAAAAAAACAGAAGAATTTGTAGAAGCCTACGTCCATAGTAGATCTGTGGTTTGTTCTCCAAGATGTTTGGAACAATCTCCCGGCAGAGTTTTTTCAAAAACTGTGTGCAAGTGTCTAGAACAATTTAGTTATAGGAAAGATGTGTATCTTCGTACCGTGTTAGCCAGTAGATAGAAAAATATTTAGACTTGAGAGTCCTCAGTGGATGATACCTTTTAATGGCTAACTGAAAAGATGGTAACAAATTGCAAGCTTTCGAGACTACTCAGGTCAGGTTTTGTATTAGTCTAGCCTTATGAAGAGACCTGAGTAGCCTCGAAAGCTTGCAATTTGTTACCATCTTTTCAGTTAGCCATTAAAAGGTATCAACCACTGAGGACTCTCAAGTCTAAATATTTTAGAACAATTTATTCTTTTCTGCTGTTTTAAAGGCAATTGTGTGATCACACTAAATATTAATTTGTTTTAGATTTCTGTTTTACTCGTTCACTTTACACTTTGTTAAAAATAAATTATGAAGATTTCCATTTTGAAAGCATTCTTACTTTGTAGCATGTTTTCACACCTAATTAAAACTTGCATTTGATACAAATTTCGGCTTTCATAAAGATTGCTGTTTCTGTGTTTTCAGATCTTTTAGTCAGCTTTTTCTATGGTTACTAAAGTACAATTAGGAAGATTTCATAAGTTTTTAAGCTTTTAGTAATAAATATATCAACTTTTTGCAAAGTCTCAATATTTACAGTGTTTATCTTTATTTTTCAAGACTTCTACAATTCTCTCTGGCATCTGGATATCAGCTTCTGGGCCAAATCCCCAAATCCTAACTGATGACAACTCATTCTTGTCTAATCCGTGCTTGGAGTTTATCACAATTCCTGTGCTTTTGTTTGTCCACCCATTTTTGAGGATTGGCCACTAGTTGTTAATGGGATTGAGATATGGAGAGTTTCCTGGCCATGGAGCTCAAATTCAAATGCTTTGTTCACCGAGTCACTAAAGGTACTGCCACACTTAGCGATCTCGTTAGCGATCACGATAAAGACGCAAGCTAACGAGATCGTTGGTGTGATCCCTTTTAGGTCACTAGTAGCTGCCAAACAGGAGATCTCATAAACGACTCATCAGCGGTCAGCGATCTCTTTAACGACTTTGGCGGTCGTTAGGATCTGTCATTAGCATGTACTGAGCGCTTCTGATTCATAGGAATTTCCAGCATCGCTCCTGCTCTCTGCGTCCTGCTAGCCTGCTTTGCAACTTCTGCGATCCACTCCGTGACGCTAAAAACCCTAGTCCCGCCTGCGCCGCTGTCATATGCGTCACAAACGAGGTCGCTCGTCGTTCGCAAAAGGTGTCACACTCAGCGATTCAGGCTCACCAGCGGGACGCCAACGATCAAAAAATTGTCCAGAACTCTAGTGAACGATCAGCGACATCACAGCAGGGGCCACATCGTTGCTACATGCCACACACAACGACGTCGCTAATGAGATTGCTAAATAGTGACGTTTTAGCGATCTCGTTAGCGATCTCGTTAAGTGTGGCATGCCCTTTAGTTATAACTTTTGCCTTGTTACATGGTCTCCAGCATGCTGAAAAAAGCACTGCTAATCGCAAAATTTCCCCTGGAACGTTAAAAGTTGCACTTGGAGGAAGTTTATATGTCATTATGTATTCATTACAGTGTTCTTAGGCAAAACTGTGAGTGAGCTCCCTCCATAGATAAAAAAATAATCCCACCCATGAATGGTCTCAGGATGCTTTACTATTGGCATTCTTACTCATTGTCACAAAAATCTACCCAAAGGGGTTATCTGGGACATTTATATCGATGTCCTCTCCTTAAAATAGGTCATCAATATCTAATAGGTTGGGGTATGACATCCACCACATCTGGTTAGCAGTTGTTTCTGGTGCTGGAGGTGGCCAGCTGTACTGAGTTGAGGAGCTATACATCACAGGTTGGAGCTTGGTCAATTGCACAGTGGCCATGTCCAGGTACTCCACATCCACAAACTATTGATTCAAATAGGGGGTAAATTTGCAATACTCGGCTGTGGCCACTATTCCATTTATGGTGAATAGCAGTATGTACAGTATTTACAGGCAGATATAGAGGATAAGGCCCAATGGGTTGTCATCTTTCCCACAAGTACCGGACACAACTTCAGCCTTGGATGTCAATTTAGGTGGCATGTCCCTCTCAATGGTTTTCCTAGCCCTAGGGAGTCTTCTTCATCTGTAGCAGTACACCTTCCACCCCATGTAGTTTGAGTACATCTTTCCCTGTAGCTTCACAAGCTGAGTGTGCCCAGGTCCCCCATGTCCATCTCGAGGTTGCCCCAGGCCATTTAGACAGAATCAAACGGAAGGATATTTTCAGCAATCCACTGGCCGAGTTTTAGGCTTACGCTGTCCCTATCAGCCCCAGGCCTGCTACTTCACTCATTGCTGTCCACAAACTGACTGACCCTGTCACTTCCTGGACCTGCTACCAACTCTCAGTTCACCCTCCAAAACTGGGCCAGCCACTACAGTTAACCCTGTATCAGCTAACAGCAGCCCCTGTGGGTATCATACCTTTATCACATTCATGAAAATCAAGTGCATTTAACCCTTGAGTGTCAGAGAGCAATCTATAAACTCCTACCACTGATACAGATACAGAATCTATAAGGAAAATATAAAGAAATAATAAACAATCTAAATAATCAAAAAGCAAAATCACTCATTGAATTTTTTTTTGTGTTATTTAAAAAATTTGGGTCCAAAAATTAGGAAAGAAAGAACCTAACCCCAGGTATGTTGAAATGATAAAACACAAAAAAGCCACCAGAGTCAAAGCATTTGACACATGCCACAAACAACCTCATATTGTTCTCACAGAGGCAGATATATTCATATTCGAACACAGGCCATGGCGAGGGTAGTAACCTTTATTTCTTTACTGAGAGTTTCTCATCACAATAGAGGAACTTGCATATTTTTTTCAATAGGGAAACACCGCATTGTAGCAAGATATAATATGAAAAGATGTTCCATTTTATCACATTTCCAGTTTCCTTTTTAGCGTAACTTCAGTTTGACTCAGCATTTTAAGTATAATGTGGCATATCTCTAACTGTACAAACTCATACAGTCATTTTTGAGTAGAATTTCTTTGAAATGGCACAAGCACATAAAGGCAAGACTTGTAGCACATTCACTAAGGCCAGTATAACCAGGCTACCATGAATTTTCAAAGTCAGTACACCAGCAACATTGGGTCAAAGTGATCTACTTAATAATGTATGCAGTTTATATTGTAAAATCTGGTACCAAATCCCATTAAAAAAGGTTTCCTAGTAATAAAAAGAAAATAACATTGTGAAGAATAGCACTAAATACTAGAATTGAATTTGAGTAAAATTTCCTGAAATTCTCAGGTTTTCAAATTGCTGGTAACTATGTCACTCTTAGGCCGGGATCACACATGCGAGAAACACGGCCGAGTCTTGCATGTGAATTCCCAGCACTGGCGCCGGCACTCGGGAGCTGAGCGAGCAGCTGCATAGAAACACATGCAGCCGAACACTCCACTCCCGAGTGCCGGCGCCAGTGCTGGGAATTCACATACAAGACTCGGCCGTGTTTCTCGCATGTGTGATCCTGGCCTTAGGGCTCATACTCAGCCGAAAAAAAAAACTAATGATTTTCAGCCAATAAAAATAGGATTCAAATTGGACCAATGTTATTCAATAGGTGACATCTCATTTGCGATTTTTTTCTCAGTCAAAATCGGTGTGAGAAAAAAATCGCAACATGCTGCGATTTGATGCGATTTTGGCATGATAATCGCTAATGCAATAGATGGTGCTATAAAAATCGCATGCAAATCGCATGAAATTGCACATAATCGGACCATCATGAAAACTGACCGATTTTTTTTCCAGCAAGTGAGTATGAGCCCTTAGAATTCATTTCAGTCATGCCACAAGGGTGTGATTATATGATGAGAGGGAGGAATAGTTCAATGTCACCCCATCCCCACCAGATTAGTTACTCAGTGACTTACATAGTGGGAGCACATGATTTAACCCCTTTACCCACTAACCCTGTTTTCACCTTCCTGACCAGGCCAAATTTTATAATTCAAACCAGTGTCACTTTCTAAGGTAATAACTCTGGAACACTTCAATGGATCCCACTGATTCTTAGATTATTTTTTCTTGACATATTCTAGTTCATGACAGTGGTAAAAGCTGTTCAATATGACTTGCGTTTATTTGTGAAAAAATTGGAAATTTGTCTAAAATTTTGCAATTTTCACATTTTAAATTTTTGCCCTTAAACCTGAAAGCTATGTCACACAAAATAGTTAAAAAATAACATTTCACACCTGTCAACTTTACATCAGCACAATTTTTTAAATAAATTTTCTTTTGTTAGAAAGTTTAAAGGATTAAAGGTTGACTCCTCATTTTTCCAACAAAATTTACAAAACCATTTTTTAGGGACCACATCACATTTGAAGTAACTTTGAGCGGCCTATATGACAGAAAATACCCAAAAGTGACACCATTCTAAAAACTAAACCCCTCAAAGTTTTCAGAACCAAATCAAAAGCAGTTTATTAACTCTTCAGGTGCTTCACAGGAATTTTTGCAACGTGAAAGGAAAAAATGAACATTTACATTTTTGCACAAAAATTTTACTTTAGACCTAAGTTTCTTTATTTTCACAAGGGTAACAGGAGAAAATGGACCCCAAAATTTGTTGTGAAATTTCTCCTGAGCATAACGATACTCCATAAGTGGGGGATAACTACTGTTTGGATGCACCGCAGGACTCGGAAAGGAAGAAGCACCAATTTACTTTTTGAACGAAAAATTTGTTGGAATCATTAGTGGATGCCATGTCTCTTTTGGAGAGCCTATGTGCCTAAGCAGTGGAAACCCCCTAAAAGTGACCCTATTTTGGAAACTATACCCCTCAAGGAATGTATCTTGTTGTGAATGGGTTTGAGATGAGTTCTGAGCAGAGGCTCCCTCTGGTGGTTACAAGCGGTACTAGTGAAGATTGTGAGGACTGGGAATCAGGTGTTACTGACTGGTCTTATATAAGGGAGTCATTTTCCCATCAGGGTTGCCGGTGATCAATTGTTCTGGTCTGAATCCTTCATTCCAGTTTACCTTGTAGCCTGCTGTGTCGTGTCTGCATCTCCTGCTACCAGATAAGAATTTTTCTTCTTTTGTGTTGTTGCTATATTTTTGCATTTTGTCCTGCACTTCTTTGGGGGCCTTCTGGGTCCCCTCCGGGGGCTTCTGCCTTCTCAGTTTAGTTCAGCCACTGAGTTTTGTTCTTTTGCTTTTTCCAGTTTTTTCAGTGGCTGCTGTTTTGATTTTGTTACACCAGAGAGCTAATTTAGGTGGTAGAGGTCGTGTGATCTCAGGTGATTTTGAAATTAGTAGAGTTGGTGTTTTTCAGGGTTTTCTGGGATTGCAGTAAGTACCCTTCCTGTCCTTTTCTATTTAGATAGTTTGGGCCCCAGCGTTTGCTCATTCTATTTTCTTTCTGTGTCAGTATTTCCTCTTGTCTAACCGCCATTACATGTTTGGGGGCTTTCTATTATCTTTGGGGTTCTGCTCCGGGGCAGATAGCTTTCCTATTTCTATCTTTAGGTGTAGTTAGTTTCTCAGGCTGTGACGAGGCGTCTAGGACCAACGTAGGAACGCTCCACGGCTGCCTCTAGTTGTGGTGGTTAGTCAAGGTACTGCAATCCCATAGATTCCAACTGCTCTGGTGTATTGCCTTTTTTACCTGCACTCCTCAGCTACCGAAACATAACAGTATCTACTTGTGTAGTGAACACCTTGAACCCCCAGATGCTTCATAGAAGTTTATAATATTGTGCTGTGAAAATAAAAAATATAATGTTTCCCACCAAAATGTTATTTTAGCCACAATGTTTTTATTTTCACAAGGGTAACAGAAGAAAATGGAACCCAATTTTTTTTGTACACATTCTCGTGAGTAAGCCGATACCCCATATGTGAGGGAAAACTACCATTTGGGCACACAGCGGGGCTAAGAAAGAAAGGACTGTTGTTTTGGAACGCAGACTTTGATAGAATGGATTGCAGGTGTCATGTGTAACTTGGAGAGCTCTGATGTACCTAACCAGTGAACCTCCCACAAGTGACCCCATTTTGGAAACTAGACCCCTCAAAGGAATTATTTAGACATGTGGTGAGCACCTTCACAGAATTTTGAATCGTTGATCTGTGAAAATAAAAAAATATTTTTTTCAACAAAAATGTTTTTCATTTTATCATTTTCACAAGTATAGCAGGAGAAAATGGACCCCAATATTTGTTGTGCAATTTCTCCTGAGTACACCGATACCCCATATGTGGTTGAAAACTATTTTTGAGGCACAGTGCAAAGCTCAGAAGGGAAGTATCTTGGAGTTCAGATTCCGGGTGCCAAGTCCCATTGGCAGAGTGTTATGTTTTGGTAGCTGAGGAGAATAAGCAAAAACAGTAATACACCAGAGAGGCTGGAACCTATTGGATTGCAGTAACCTGAACTAACCACACAACTAGAGGTAGCCGTGGAGCGTTCCTACGTTGATCCTAGATGCCTCGTCACAGCCTGCGACATAACTACACATAAAGGCAGAAAGATGAAAACTATCTGCCCCGGAGCAGATCCCCAAAGAAAATAGGAAGCCCCCAAACATGTAATGGCGGTTAGACAAGAAAAAGCACGGACACAGACAGAAAATAGAATGAGCAAACACTGGGGCCCAATCTGTCTAGACAGAAAACTACAGGAAAGGATACTCACTGCAATCCAAAAAAACCCCTAAAAAATACCAACTCTTCTGATTGCAAAAACACCTGAGATCACACGATCTCTACCACCTAAATCAGTTCTCTGGTGTAACAAAACTAGTCGCAGCCACTGAAAAAACAGGAAAAAGCAAATGAACAAACAACAGTGGCTCCAGATAAACTGAGAGGAGCACAAGCCCCCGGAGGGGACCCGGCTGACCTCCACAGAAGTGCAGGGAACAATGCAAAAAGCAAGCACAAAAATAAAAGCAGAAAATATCTTATCTGATAGCAGAAGATGCAGGCAAGACTCAGCAAACTTCCAAATGAACCAGGAACCACAATTGAGACTAGAACAATTGATCACCGGCAACCATCATGGGAGGGAACCTCCCTTATATCAGACCAGTCCGTGATCCCAGATTGACATTACTCACTGAAAGGCTCAGTACTGTCTATAACCACCAGAGGGAGCCTCTGCTCAGAAACCATCTCTAGCACATTCATAACAGTACCCCCCCTTGAGGAGGGGTCACCGAACCCTCAATTGTGCAACCAGGTCGATCAGGATGAGCTCGGTGATAGGCACGGATCACTCTCCTAGCATGGATGTCCGAAGCAAACACCCAAGAATTGTCCTCCTGACCATAACCTCTTCACTTAACCAAATACTGGAGTTTCTGTCTAGAAAAACGAGAATCCAATATTTTCTCAACCACATACTCCAGATTGCCCTCAACCAAAACAGGGTCAGGAGGCGCAGCCATAGGAACCACTGGCTCGACAAACCTCTTCAATAAGGACTTGTGGAACACATTATGGATCTTAAATGTCCCTGGAAGAAGCAAATGGAAGGAAACAGGATTAAGAATCTCCATGATCTTATGAGGTCCAATGAACCTAGGTTTAAACTTTGGAGATGCAACCCTCATAGGGATATTTCTTGAGGACAACCAAACCAAGTCCCCCACTTTAAACCGAGGACCATCAGTCCTATGCCGGTTGGCAAACCGCTGGGCCTTCTCCTGAGAGAGGGACAACCTCTCCACTACCTGGTCCCAAATCTGCTGCATACGCTCCACAACAGAGTCAACACTCGGACAGACAGAAGCCTCCGTCTGTCCCGAAGAAAATCGAGGGTGAAACCCAAAATTGCAGAAAAATGGAGACATCAAGGTGGCAGAGCTAGCCCTATTATTAAGAGCAAACTCAGCCAAAGGCAAAAAAGAGACCCAGTCATCTTGATCAGCAGACACAAAACATCTCAAATAAGTCTCCAAGGTCTGGTTTGTTCTCTCGGTTTGTCCATTGGTCTGAGGATGAAAAGCAGAGGAGAAAGATAATTGAACACCAAGTTTAGAAATAAAAATGTCCTCCAAAATCTGGAAACAAACTGGACTCCTCTGTCAGACACAATGTTCTCCGGAATGCCATGTAACCGAACCACGTGCTGAAGGAACAAAGGCACCAATTCAGAGGAGGAAGGTAACTTAGGTAATGGCACAAGATGTATCATCTTGGAAAACCTATCACAGATTACCCAGATAACGGTCATTCTCTGAGAAACAGGGAGGTCGGAAATAAAATCCATAGAGATATGGGTCCATGGCCTCTTGGGCACAGGTAATGGCATTAACAAACCACTAGAGCGAGAGCAAGGCTTGGAGCGAGAGCAAGTCCCACAGGCAGGGCCGGCGTCAGCACCCGGCACACCCGGGCAAGTGCCGGGCCCTGAGCAGGCGGGGGGGCCCACTCGCAGTCTGGCACCCCCGCGCCCGTTAGCGGAGGAGAGCGGTGTCAGCGCCGCCACTGGGCCCCCCCCACTTGCTCAGGGCCCCGGCAGCAGCTGACACAATACTTACCTCTCCCGTGCCTCCGCTGCCGCAGCTCCGGGCTCCAGGGGGCGCCGGCGCTTCCTCTCACAGCAGCGCCGCTGAATGATGTCATCATTCAGCGGCCGGCTGTGGCACAGAGCGCGGGGACGCCGGACAGGTAAGACGTGTGTGTGTGTGTCTCTGTGTGTATGTAGTGCAGTGCTTTGTGTGTGTATGTATGTGTGTATGTGTGTGTGTATGTATGTGAGAGAGTGCTTGTGTGCTGTCTGTGTGTGATGATGGGCAGGCATTGCTGATAATGGGGAGGTATTGATGATGATGATGGGGAGAAGATGATGATAATGGGCAGGCATTGATGATAATGGGCAGGCATTGATGATGGGGAGAAGATGATGTTGGGCAGGCATTGATGATGATGGGGAGGAGATGATGATGGGCAGGCATTGCTGATAATGGGGAGGCATTGATGATGATGGGGAGAAGATGATGATAATGGGCAGGCATTGATGATAATGGGCAGGCATTGATGATGGGGAGAAGATGATGATGGGGAGGAGATGATGATGATGGGCAGGCATTGATGATAATGGGGAGGCCATGATGATGATGGGGAGGCAATGATGATGATAAGGAGGCAATGATGATGATGAGGAGACAATCATGATGATAATGGGGAGTCTTTCCACAGCGCCCTTTCCTGAGCCGTAACAGTGCAGAACGCAGTACAGCGCAGAGGAGAGCTCCATATTTTGTATGGAGCATTATATGGGGACCAGTATCCTGTATGGAGCATTATTTTGGGTCCAGTATTCTGTATGGAGAATTATTTTGGGTCCAGTATTCTGTATGGAGCATTATATGGGGGGTGACATCCTGCATGGGGTATTATATGGGTGATGAGGGGGAGACTGTGGTGCCCATAATATTGTATGGAGGACTGTACTGTCCAGTCTGTACTGTGCGCTGTGAGGATTTGGCGGTTTTTGAGCTATTGTACAATTTACAATAGATATCAGTCATGTATGAAAAAAGAAGTGTTGGGCAGATGGCAGAAAGACTACACCTTTCAATAACAGCAGGATCAGATAATCAGGAGAGTCCGCAAGAAATCCTCGAGAGGGCATCCGCCTTAACATTCTTAGTGCCAGAAGAAAAGAACCACAATGAAAATTGTGAAAAACAGGCCCCTGGCTGTCTAGGATTAAAGGTACTGCCACACTAAGCAATCCCGCTAGCGATCTCGTTAGCGTTGCATACTAATGAGATCGCTAGCAGATGTTTCTATATCGCTAAATGCTGCCGCATTAGCGATATAGTAACGACGCTACGCCGTAGCGTCTTCTAACGACTTAGCGGTACAAAAGTACCGCTAAATCGCTAAGAAAAGGTGCCACACAGCGATTCATACTTACCAGCGGAGCGCCAGCGAGAAAAGGGTCCGAGCGATCCAGCGACGACGAGATCACAGCAGAATCGTCGCTGGAAGCTGCCGCACTGAACAATACGCTAACGGATCGCTAATAGTGACGTTTTTACATCCGTAGCGATATTGTTAGTGTGGCATACCCTAAGTCGCTTGGCTGATTCTAGATAAACCAGATTCTTATGGTCTGTGAGGACCACCACCTGATGTTTGGCTCCTTCCAGCCAATGTCTCCACTCTTCAAAGGCCCACTTCATGGCCAATAACTCCTGATTACCCACGTCATAATTACGTTCAGTTGGAGAAAATTTTCGAGAGAAAAAGGCACAAGGGTTACTCTTAGAGTTCTCTGGATCTCTTTGGGACAAAACGGCACCTGCCCCAATTTCAGAGGCATCAACCTCCACCTGAAACGGTAGAGAAACATCAGGCTGCCGTAGAACAGGAGCAGAAGTGAATCTCTGCTTAAGTTCCTGAAACGCAGAGACTGCCTCAGGAGGCCAATTCACCACATCAGAACCCTTTTTGGTCAAATCAGTCAATGGTTTAACAATACCGGAGAAATTACCAATAAATTTACGATAAAAATCGGCAAAACCCAAAAATCTCTGAAGAGCCTTTAATGAAGTAGGTTGGACCCAATCACAGATGGCCTGAACCTTGACCGGGTCCATTTCAATAACAGACGGAGACAAAATGAATCTCAGAAATGAGACCTTCTGTACGCCAAAAAGACACTTTGATCCCTTCACATACAGTGCATTCTCTCTCAAAATCTGGAACACAGTCCGAACATGTTTAACATGAGAGTCCCAGTCATTGAAAAAAATCAAGATATAATCCAAATAAACAATCAGAAATTTATCCACAAAATCCCTGAAAATATCATTCATGAAGGATTGGAAGACGGAAGGAGCATTAGTGAGCCCAAAGGGCATCACTAGGTACTCAAAATGCCCCTCTGGGGTATTAAACGCCGTCTTCCATTCATCCCCGTGCTTAATGCGAATAAGCTTATACGCCCCCCTGAGGTCAAGCTTGGTAAACCAACTAGCACTTTTCATCCTGGAAAACAGGTCAGAAATCAAGGGTAACGGATATTGATACTTCACAGTGATCTTATTCAAGAGACGATAATCAATACACGGCCTCAATGAACCATCCTTTTTGGCCACAAAGAAAAAACCGGCACCCAAGGGTGAAGAGGATGGTCTGATATGACCCTTCTCCAATGACTCCTTGATATAAGATCGCATAGCATCGTGTTCAGGTACAGACAAGTTAAAAAGGCGACCTTTAGGAAATTTACCACCAGGCACTAATTCAATAGCGCAATCATAGCTCCTGTGAGGGGGCAAGGATGCAGATTTACTTTCACTAAATACATCCGAAAAATCAGTCAAAAAGTCAGGAACATCCTGAGACTGGGGAGAGGCAGAAAAAACAGGAGTGTCGGCATTAACACATTGACAGCCCCAACTGGTCACAGACACAGATTTCCAATCCAAAACAGGATTATGAGACTGTAACTAAGGGAAACCTAGTACAATAATGTCATGCAGATTATGCAGCAACAGAAATTTGCAACTCTCCTGATGATCTGGTTCAATCCTCATTATCACCTGAGTAGAAAACTGGGGTTTATTCTCCGCCAAAGGGGTAGAATCAATGCCCAGTAGGGAATAGACTTCCGCAGGGGTATCATGGGAAACCCACAACGTTTGGCAAAGTCAAAATCCATCAGGTTAATAGCTGCTCCTGAATCAACAAAAGCCTGAGCAGAAAATGTGGACAGTGAGCAAATCAGGGTAACAGTCAACAGTAATTTAGTCTGAACACTACCCAAGACAACTGAGCGTGCAAAACGTCTTCCCCGCTTAGGGCAAACTGAAATAGCATGAGAGGCATCACCACAGTAGAAACATAACCCATTGCGCTTTCGAAACTCATGACGCTGTGCCCCAGAAGTCACTCTATCACACTGCATGGGCTCAGAAGCTGGCTCACAAGGCAACACTATCTCACGCATACCTCTGCGCTCACGCAAACGTCTGTCAATTTGAATAGCCAATGACATAGAATCATTGAGACCAGAGGGAGCAGGGAATCCGACCATAACTTCCTTTACATTCTCTGACAGCCCCTTCTGAAAAAGGGCTGCCAAAGCATCATCATTCCATTTGGTCAGGACTGCCCTCTTTTGGAATTTCTGACAATACAACTCAGCGTCTTCAAGACCCTGATTTAATGCCAACAAGGTTTTTTCAGCTTGATCAGTGACATTAGGTTCATCGTACAATAACCCCAGAGCCAGAAAAAACTACATCAATATCATTCAAAACAGGATCCCCAGGTGTCAGGGAAAAAGCCCAATCCTGAGCACCGCGCAGGAGAGAGATGACAATTTGAACCTGCTGTGCTGCGTTCCCTGAGGACTTAGGCTTTAAGGCAAAAAACAACTTACAGTTATTTTTGAAATTCAGAAATTTAGCCCGATCCCCCCAAAACAAATCTGGCATGGGAATCCTAGGTTCTACAACCGGCAACCCAGCAAGATAGGTAGCAATACTCTGAACCTCAGTGGCAAGCTGATCCACACGGCCAGACAACTGTGCAAGCTCCATTGAGAGAAAAAAAATCATCCTCAGCACCCAGAGAAAAAGAGGGAAAAAAATGCAACAAACAGGAAAAAAAAATCTCTGACAACTCTGACAACTTTTTTTTTTTCTTTCCACACTATTTTTCCCTTCTGTGAGTACCATATAATTTTCAGTTTGGGCCGGTGATACTGTTATGTTTTGGTAGCTGAGGAGAATAAGCAAAAACGGCAGTACACCAGAGAGGCTGGAACCTATTGGATTGCAGTAACCTGAACTAACCACACAACTAGAGGTAGCCGTGGAGCGTTCCTACGTTGATCCTAGACGCCTCATCACAGCCTGAGAGATGACTACACCTAAAGGCAGAAAGATGAAAGCTATCTGCCCCGGAGCAGATCCCCAAAGAAAATAGGAAGCCCCCAAACATGTAATGGCGGTTAGACAAGAAAAAGCACGGACACAGACAGAAAATAGAATGAGCAAACGCTGGGGCCCAATCTGTCTAGACAGAAAAGTACAGGAAAGGATACTCACTGCAATCCAAAAAAAACCCTAAAAAAATACCAACTCTTCTGATTGCAAAAACACCTGAGATCACACGATCTCTACCACCTAAATCAGTTCTGTGGTGTAACAAAACTAGCCGCAGCCACTGAAAAAACAGGAAAAAGCAAATGAACAAACAACAGTGGTTCCAGATAAACTGAGAGGAGCACAAGCCCCCGGAGGGGATTTGGCTGACCTCCACAGAAGTGCAGGGAACAATACAAAAAGCAAGCACAAAAATAAAAGCAGAAAATATCTTATCTGACAGCAGAAGATGCAGGCAAGACTCAGCAAACTTCCAAATGAACCAGGAACCACAATTGAGACAAGAACAATTGATCACCGGCAACCATCATGGGAGGGAACCTCCCTTATATCAGACCAGTCCGTGATCCCAGATTGCCATTCCTCGCTGAAAGGCTCAGTACTTTCTATAACCACCAGAGGGAGCCTCTGCTCAGAAACCATCTCTAGCACATTCATAACATATGGTCCTTGAGGTGCCAGAACAGAACCACCCCATATGTGACCTTATTTTACAAACTACACCCCAATGAATTCATCTAGGGGTGCAGGGATCATATTTGCACCACATATGCCTCACAGAATTTTATACCATTAGGAGGTGTAGAAAGAATAATTATATTTTTACCACAAAAATGTTGTTTTAGCCCCAAGTTTTTAATTTTTCTAAGGGCTAATAGAAAAAAATAGACCTCAGCATGTAGTAAAAATTTCCTGAGTGAGCTAATTAATTGGAAAACATTTTTCAGGCACAGTGTAAAGCTCAGGAGGGAAAGAGCGCCATATTTATAGTGCAGATTTAACTGTTCTGGCATGCAGGTGCCATGACCCACTGGGAGAGCCCCTGAGGTGCCAGAAAAACAGAATCCCCCCCACAAGTGACCCCATTTTACAAACTACAACTCTCTATGAATTCATCTAGGGGTGCAGTGATCATATTGAGACTACGGGTGTGTCACAGAACTTTATACCATTGGGCAGTGAGGAAAAAGAATTAAATTTTTACCACAAAAATTTTATTTTAGCCCCAGATTTTACATTTTCACACAGGGAAATGGGTAAAAATGGACAAAAAATTGTCACACAATTTCTGCTGAACGTGGAAGCACCCCATATGTGACTGTACAGTACTGCTTAGCCACACAGCGAGACTCGGAACGGAATAAGCACTATTTACCTCCTGGTGCACAGATTTTCCTAGAATAGTTTGCTGTTGTCAATACACTGGAGGCGACTTCTGAGCTGGGGCTCCCTCCGGTGGTTGCTGAGGGTAATGAACTAATTGCTGAATGGCCTTCAGCTGGCTCTGAATGGTCTGATATAAGTGACCTGAACTCCCTTCAGCCTTGCCGGTAATCAATTGTTCTTCCGCATCTTGCTTGGAGCTCAGCTTGCATTCCTGCTCTCATTCAGATGTTTTTTTTCCTCTGGTTGGATTTTCCTTGCTGTTTTTTTGCTTAGCAGTAGACTTCAGCCTGGTCCCCTTTTGGGGCCTGGCGCTGCAATTGTGCTCAGTTTGTGTTTGCACTTTTGCTCTGTTCCTATGTCACTTTTTATTTGCTGAATTGCTGTGTGTTACACCAGATATCTGATTTAGGTGGTAGAGATCCTGTGATCTCAGGTTTTTTGTTAATCAGAAGTGTTGGTATTTTTGTCAGGGTTTTTTTTGGGTTGCAGTCAGAATTCTTTCCTATACTTTTCTATCTAGACAGATTGGGCCCCAGCGTTTGCTCATTCTATTTTCTGTCTGTGTTCGTATTTTCTTCTGGTCTAATTGCCATTACATGTTTGGGGACTTCCTATTTCTTTGGGGATTCTGCTATGGGGCAGATAGCATTCATCTTTCTGCCTTTAGGTGTAGCTATCTCTCCGGCTGTGACGAGGCATCTAGGATCACCGTAGGTACGCTCCACGGCTACTTCTAGTGTTGCGGTTAGTTTAGGGTCCTGCAATCTAATAGTTTCCAGCCTGTTGTCACGCTGTCTAGCAGATGTATAAATATATAATGTCAGTAATCTATCAAGTGGGACAACATTCTATATAACATATAAATAGGTTACAACCACCAGTATATGCATGCGCCATCTTTTAACTCCAAACGCAAGTATGCTCAGGTTTCTTGGCAATTAAGGAAGAGGTGTGTACCTTAATCAGACACAGATGGTACTTCCTGTTTTTATGTATTTAATATGGCTGTTTCGGCTGTATCCTTGCCCCCTGAAGAAGGAAGGAAGGAGACCCTCCGAAACGCGCGTTGGGGCGGCAAGGGCAGCTGGTGTGGTGTCACACAGGTGACTTCTGTGGTATGTATTACATTACCATCTATTATCCACCTCTGTATACATACTTATGTATTACACTTTTGTGAATATTAGCTTGCTATATGTGAGTTGAGGTCTATTATATCCACTTTTACCACATGCGGCTTCCCTTGCTGTATATATTTTTTACGATGTATTGTGACTAGTGTTGAGCATTCCGATACCGCAAGTATCGGGTATCGGCCGATATTCGCGTTATCGGAATTCCGATACTTAATTCCGATACTTTTTCAATATCGTATACCGGAATCGGAAGTTCCCATAATTCTTTGAGAGGCAATGTGATTTTAGTCAGCCAATGAGGAATCCTACGAAGTGTGGGCACATCCTGTAATGCTGCGGTCATCTTAACTAATGGCATGGCTGTGATTGGCTGCTGAAATGATGTCAGAATGCACTATAAAAGGCGCCGCCGCCATTTTAGCGTCACTGTGCTGTGAATTCAGATAGGGACAGAACGCTACTCTGCTGACTCTGAGGGACAGTTAGAGATTGCGATTTAGTGTACTGTGCTGTAGGCAGGCTATCACCAACCGCTGTGTAAAGCTTCCTTTTGCCTGCAGTGTTGTTTTAACAGCTCTGCAAGGTGTGTGTGAGTGCAGGTGACGCTGCAGTTTGCTCTGCATCCAACGCTGTCTGTAGGCATCTGCACGTGTCACTCACAGACTCTTTTTTTTTTTCTTTAGTGTAATTCTAGCTGCTCCATTCAATAGAAATTATAGTGTGATGCGCTTCCATCCGTATCCAATACATTGGTTGCAAACACTATAGAAGTAGACAAAGGAGTAGCCTTTCACAGATTGTGGACAGTTGTGTTTCAGTGTTCACTTCAGTCTGTGTTTTTTATTTTTTGAGTGCATATCACGCTCAAGTTACTTGTTCAAGCACTGCTGCTTGTACTCTGCTGAGCGTGTCTCAGTGCCTCATCCTTTTCATTTCTCTCCAATTGGTGCTTCTCCATTATATTTGAAAAAAATCTAATCTATTAGTGTGACGCGCTTCTATCCGTATCCAATACATTGGTTGCAAACACTATAGAAGTAGACAAAGGAGTAGCCTTTCACAGATTGTGGACAGTTGTGTTTCAGTGTTCACTTCAGTCTGTGTTTTTTATTTTTTGAGTGCATATCACGCTCCAGTTACTTGTTCAAGCACTGCTGCTTGTACTCTGCTGAGCGTGTCTCAGTGCCTCATCCTTTTCATTTTTCTCCAATTGGTGCTTCTCCATTATATTTGAAAAAAATCTAATCTATTAGTGTGACGCGCTTCCATCCGTATACAATACATTGGTTGCAAACACTATAGAAGTAGACAAAGGAGTAGCCTTTCCCAGATTGTGGACAGTTGTGTTTCAGTGTTCACTGCAGTCTGTGTTTTTTTTTTTTTGAGTGCACATCACGCTCCAGTTACTTGTTCAAGCACTGCTGCTTGTACTCTGCTGAGCGTGTCTCAGTGGCTCATCCTTTTCATTTATCTCCAATTGGTTCTGCTCCATTCCATTTAAAATAAATATAATCTATTAGTGTGACGCGCTTCCATCCGTATACAATACATTGGTTGCAAACACTATAGAAGTAGACAAAGGAGTAGCCTTTCACAGATTGTGGACAGTTGTGTTTCAGTGTTCACTGCAGTCTGTGTTTTTTATTTTTTGAGTGCATATCACGCTCCAGTTACTTGTTCAAGCACTGCTGCTTGTACTCTGCTGAGCGTGTCTCAGTGGCTCATCCTTTTCATTTATCTCCAATTGGTTCTGCTCCATTCCATTTAAAATCTAATCTATTAGTGTGACGCGCTTCCATCCGTATACAATACATTGGTTGCAAACACTATAGAAGTAGACAAAGGAGTAGCCTTTCCCAGATTGTGGACAGTTGTGTTTCAGTGTTCACTGCAGTCTGTGTTTTTTTTTTTGGAGTGCACATCACGCTCCAGTTACTTGTTCAAGCACTACTGCTTGTACTCTGCTGAGCGTGTCTCAGTGGCTCATCCTTTTCATTTATCTCCAATTGGTTCTGCTACATTCCATTTACAATAAATCTAATCTATTAGTGTGACGCGCTTCCATCCGTATACAATACATTGGTTGCAAACACTATAGAAGTAGACAAAGGAGTAGCCTTTCACAGATTGTGAATAGTTGTGTTTCAGTGTTCACTGCAGTCTGTGAGGTATTTTTATTTTTTTTTTTAAATGCAGATCACGTTCCATTTACTTCTTCAACCACCGCTGCGTGTACTCTGCTGAGTGTCTGTCACTGGCTCATCCTTGTCATTTTTCTAAAATTGGTGCTGCTTTATTCTATTTAAAATAATTCAAATCTATTACAGTGACGTGCTTCCATCCGTATACAATACATTGGTTGCAAACAATATAGAAGTACACAAACGGGCCTTTCACAGCTACTGAAGATGGGTTTTTAATTTTTAACTAAAATATGTATTTTTTCAAATGACACAAATATAAGTAATGTTGAAGAGGAATAGTCCTACATCCATTGTTTGCACAATATTACAGGTGTACATCATGTCCCTTAATCAACAATGTATTATTATATTTACTTGTATGCTTTTATTTAAAAGCCAAGAACACAGAAGGATAACCTTCGCACTGCAGCTGTTGTCAAAGTTCAACCCACATTATGCACTTCCAACATTGCAGCATTTGAGGCATGATGTGAGTTGGATTTGTCAAAGTTATGGAGTGAGAAGGTTCACCATCAGTACCCTATAGCATAAGTATGCTTTTGTGTTAGCATTTGTGTTAGACATGTGGATATCTGCCATAATATGTCACAATTATTTAGTTACAGATTTGTTACCAACACTAATCATTGAATGGTTTTAAATTTGACGTTTCACTTGTTTACAGCTTAGAAATAAGGGTGTAGCCTGATATCTATGTGTAGCACTAGCCACTTTAACATGTCATGTTTTTTTCAACATGTGTAGCTAGGTAGCAGTAATTTTTGCCGGACACACAGCAGGGGAACAGCAGGCGTTACTGAACCCCACAAACACATCATCGATTGTTTTGATCTGTGCATCCAACACTTCTGAGCCCAGGGTCAAGGAGGGTGTAGCCTGAGGCCTAGTATGAGATGTTTGAACTTTAATTTGAACTTTAATTTGGAGTTAGCAGCATTAATTTTTGTCAGACACGCAGCAGGGGAACAGCAGGCGTTACTGAACCCCACTATCACTATAGCTTGTGTATTGGTCTGTGGACACGACACTTCTGAGCAGCAACTGGCAGTGTTGTAGCCCAGGGAGTATAGCTCAGGTGGTAGAAAGATGAACATAACAGGAGACATGGAAAACGTTGCCAACCAGTTAGTTAATCTGAAACCGGACAGGCAAATTCAGGCGAGATCCATGCCTAGTTCATTTTCAGAAAAGTAAGCCGTTCTACATTATCGGAGGATAGTCGCATGCAACGGTCTGTTAGTACACCACCTGCAGCAGTAAAGACGCGCTCCGATAATACACTGGCAGCAGATCAAGCCAGCACCTCCAATGCATACTGGCTAAGCTCTGGCCATGTATCCAGCTTAGAGACACAAAACTTGAATGGGGAAGAGCCATCTGGGAGTACACTGAGAGGGCAAGACATGTAGTCTGTCACCATCTTACGGAAATGTTGCCTCCTGCTGACTGGAGCCGTCTCGGATGGTGTAGACATTGGTGGCGCTGCCACAAAACTTCGACACATTTGGAACATACTGTTCTTGCCCTGTGCAGAGGCGCTGCTTGTGCTCCCTCTTGTTGCAGAGCTGTCTCCACTGCCTCGACGCACAGAGCTGCTTTGTAAAGCAGTAGCAGCAGCAGTGCTCTCGGCTGGAATGGAGAACATTATGGATTGCACCAGTGTGTCTTGGTACTTCCGCATTTTACGCTCCCGGTTCAACGGTGTGATGAGGCTTTGTAAGTTGTCCCGGTAGCGAGGGTCTAGGAGGGTGTACACCCAATAATCAGACGTGGTGTGAATGTGTTCGATGCGGCGGTCGTTTCTCAGCCACTGCAGCATGAAATCAACCATGTGCTGCAGACTCCCAACTGGCCAAGAAACGTTGTCCCCTGCAAGAGGCGTCATCTCTGCCTGCTGTGCATCACCCCACCCTTGGTCTACATACTGACTAGAGCATTGTCTACCTCCCTCTGGAGCGATGTCTTCCTCCTCCATTGACTCCTCCTCATCCTCCTCACAAAGTCCTTCAAATACATATAAATTTACAAAATTTAAAACTCAAAATTTAAAAACTTTGTATCATAATTCTGTAACATCAGTTTATGGAAACACAATAGCATTACAAAAGGATAGACAAAAAATGTACATTATGTGCTTTGTAAATACATTAAAAGTTTGTAATGGTTATGAAAATATAGACAGCGACTCTGGAGGTTCAATTGTTGATACAGCATGGTACTTTGAAAGTCCTCCAGCCCTTTGTGAGGAACCACGTTGCGCTGACTGTCCAGAAGGTGATGGAATTTGTGACTCCTCATCCTCCACCTCTTCCAAAACCTCATGCCTTAGTGCTTGCAGTGTTTTTTGAAGCAGGCAGATAAGGGGGACAGTCAGGCTGACTAGTGCATCATCTGCACTCGCCATCCGCGTTGACTCATCAAACGCACGCAAAACGTGGCAGATATCCTTCATAGAGTTATTCGCCACTCATTACACTGGCAGTGGCTGCCCATTCATTATAGGATCCAATTCTAATTACTGGTTCTCACCAACAAAGCTCTCCACAGCGCAGCACCCCCCTACATCTCCTCCCTTATTTATATTTATCGGCCTAACCGACTGCTGCACTCTGCAAACGACCTTCGACTAACCTCTGCACTAATCCGTACCTCCCACTCCCAACTCCAAGACTTCTCCCGCGCTGCGCCAATCCTCTGGAATGCTCTACCCCAAGAAATTAGGACTATCCGCAATTTGGATGGTTTCAGGCGCTCCCTCAAAACACATTTGTTCACAGTGGCCTATCACATTCACTAATCAAAGTCATTCTATGTGTAATTCTGTGTGTGTAGCCCATTCACTATCTCCATGCATCCCTCACTCCCTTAAAATGGCTGGACCATCATTGTAAAAACACCATTGTATATAAACACCTGTACTTTGTATCTCCCCCACCTCATTGTAGATTGTAAGCTTTCACCAGCAGGGGCGGCTGATTTTGCTTTAATTATTGTATTGTTAACGTTGTTACTTATGACTTGTGTTTTGAAACTGTTAAACTGTAAAGCACTGCGGAATATTATGGCGCTATATAAATAAATAATATTATTATTCTTATTATAGAGGCCCACTCAGTAGTGGTGAAGTGTGAACGGCGCAAATTGCGAGTTGACTGCGCCTGATGCAGCTGATACTCCATTACTGTTGGCTGCTGCTCACACAACCGCTCCAACATATGTAACGAGGAATTCCACCTGGTGGGTACGTCACATATGATGCGATGTTCATGAAGGTGAAATCTGCGTTGCAGAGCTGCAATCAGCGATCTGGCCATGCTGGAACGTCGCAAGTGAGCGCACTCTAGGCGGACCTTGTGCAGCAGTGCATCAAGATCCGGATAGTCCCTCAAAAAACTCTGCACGACCAAGTTGAGCACATATGACAGACATGGTATGTGAGTGAGGTTGCCAAGGCCCAGAGCTGACACCAGATTTCGGCCATTGTCACACACTACCAAGCCTGCCTGTAGATTCTCTTCCAAAAACCACACGTCGCTCTCCTGCTTTATGGCATTACAGAGCTCCTGCGCTGTGTGGCTAAGATTCCCCATGGAAATTAATTTCAGGACGGCCTGTTGACATTTGGACACGGCTGTGCTCATATCGGTCGCAACAGGTAAACGTTCACGGGTCCATGTGGAGGTAGACCGTGACGGCTCCTGCAGCAATGATTCTGAGGAACTGGAGTAGGAGGAGGAATCAATGTGTACAGACTTGATTCCTGCAATCCTTGGAGTTGGCAGAACACGTACAGCGCCACTCGCAAGATCAGTACCCGGCTGCACAACATTGACCCAATGGGCAGTGAGGGAAAGGTATTGTCCCTGGCCATGGGTGTTAGAACCCTCTTGTTAGGTTTTGTTTCAGTTTGCTGGTCACATGACCTTTTTTCCCTATTTAGTCTGGCTCCGCCCTTCTGGCTTTGCTTGACTTCATTGTATTATCTACTGTTAAGCTAGCCGGGTGCTTGGGATGCCTTAATCTGTCAGTTTTGCTTGATGTTAGGATCACAAAGTATTTATTTTTCTGTTTAATTATCCATGCTACAATTTATGTTAGGAGGTGTCCACCTTTTCTCCCAGTCCCTAGATCTTGTAGGGATTACTCCCTCGCAACTATAGGTCTTCGTTCACACTAGATGAGGACTTTAGCGGGTCTGGTCGCAGGATCAGGTTCCCCGTTACATCGTAGGGATTCAGCTTAGTTGTATTGTAGGGACAGAATTCCCTTCTTTCCTTACTGGTTGTAGCAGATCATAACAATGGGTACTGGTCCACGCATCGGTGGTCAGGTGGACCTTGCTACTGAGGGCTTTTAGTAGCGCATGTTTAATTTTTCCCTCAACATGCTTTTGCAGACCAGGGACGGCTTGCCTGCTGAAATGAAATCGGCTTGGCACATTGTATTGTGGGACTGACAATGATATTCAGTTACGGAAACTGTCTGTCTCCACCAGCCTGAATCACAGCATTTCAAGGGACAGGAGTTTTGCAATGCCAGCATTCAGAGCCTGTGCTCGTGCATGGTTTGCGGAGTATGGCCGTCTTTTATCCCATGCCTGTGCTACCGATGGCTGTTTTGTGGCCTGGGAGTGTGAGGATGACAGGGAACTTGCTGCTGTGTGTGGAATAACAGTTTGTCTCTGGACAACAGTGGCCGAGGTTCTTCCATGGCGATCCTGTGAGGAAGCAGAACCAGCTGTGTGTGAGCTCGATGAAGAGGCTTCAACACAACCTGAAGATGTAGGTGCTGCTGTAGGTTGGCCTACATCTCCAGTGTGTCTTTGTAACTCAACTACGTGCTTTTTCCGCACATGTTTCCACATATTTGTGGTATTGAGGTGACTGACACTTTTAGCTATTTTTAATTTTTGATTACACAGCTTGCATTTCACATAGCAAATATCATGTGCAAATGTGTGAAAAAAGGACCACGCAGTGCAAGTCCTGGGAGCGCACGTTTTGACTTTTGGAAGACAACTGCTCGAACAGGTGCCAAACTGGAGGCTACAGGCAACCGAGTCTGCAGCCTAACTCTCCCTCCTGTTTGTACCGTTGGGGCAATGTCTTCCTCTATCTTCCTTCTATCACTAACCATTTCTCTAGGCCTCTCCCAGCTTTCAACCAAAGTACTGGTTCTCAGCCACAAAGCTATCCACAGTGCAGCACCCCTCCTACATCTCCTCCCTCATTTCTATCTATCGGCCTAACCGACTGCTGCGCTCTGCAAACGACTTTCGACTAACCTCTGCACTAATACGTACCTCCCACTCCCGACTCCAAGACTTCTCCTGCTCTACGCCAATCCTCTGGAATGCTGTACCCCAAGAAATTAGGACTATCCACAATTTGCATGGTTTCAGGCGCTCCCTCAAAACACATTTGTTCAGAGCGGCCTATCACATTCACTAATCAAAGTCATTCTATGTATTCTGTGTAAGTGTGTGTGTGTCTCTAGCCCATTCACTATCTCCATCCCTCAGTCCCTTAAGATGGCTGGAACATCATTGTAAATGCACCATTGTATATAAACACCTATACTTTGTATCTCCCCCATCTCATTGTACATTGTAAGCTGTCACGAGCAGGGGCGACTTATTTAGCTTAAATTATTGTATTGTTAACGTTGTTACTTATGACTTGTGTTCTGAAACTGCTAAACTGTAAAGCGCTGCGGAATATGATGGCGCTATATAAATAAATATTATTATTATTCCTCTGAGCTGCTCCCACCACCTTCCTGTTCCTCATGCCATGTTGGGTCTTGGACCTCATCATCTCCACTACCCTCTTCCAACACCTGCTGTTGGGTGGTCTGGCCAGCACCATGCTCAACAGAAACTGGCACCTGGGTCTCATCATCATCAGATGCGTTCTGCGGTGTGCTGACCATCGGCACTGTCTCACCCGCCTCTTCAGATTCAGAGAGACACAGCTGTTGCACATCACTGCATACTCCCTCTTCACATTACAGAATGCTGCTTGGCTGGGCCCCTGTTTGCAAGCCAATAGATTCTGAGAACAGAAGCAGACACTCAGCTGGCTCCTGTACAGAACTCTCTGACTGCCTGGGCAATTTGCCAGGCGGTGAAGAGACAGATGGTTGCCCAACAGTGCTGTGGTCCTGAGAGGAGGTGGAAGCAATTGAAGTCGATGCATTGGCTGACATCCAAACAACAACGGCTTCAATTTGTTCTTCCCGCAGCAGGGGGGTACTCCGAGCTCCTACAAAAGTGCGCATAAAGGAACGCTCACGGGGAAAACTGGTGGATGCTGTGTCACTGGGGGCCGCAGCAGCCACAGAATCCCCACGTCCTCTCCCTGAAGAAACTCCACGACCACGTGCCTTACTCCCTGCCTTCTTCATCTTGGTAGATTGATAAAGAAAGTCTGAAAAGTTATAAGGTCTAAGTGTGGTTATTCCGCAGAGACTGCAGTGAACACTGCACACAACTGTTCACTACCCAATGCGTCTCAGCAGGAAGGCAGTCTGTGCGTCAAAACAAAGGCACAAGCATACATCCATGTACCCTGTTTATAAAGCTATATAAAAAAAATTATGTAGTAGTGACGCACACTTTATTGAGGTACAGTATTACATCGCCATTCACCATCTGTGGCTATGCAGTCTCATCTATATATACCTTATCTATCTGTTGTCATGCTTCCAAGTCGACAGTCAGCCATAAGTAGCAATTTTCACTATGCACTATGCACTTTTTAAAGGTTATGTTTGTTAATAAAAATGATTATTGCCACATATTATGAGTATTACATGATGGAAATTGTATAATTTTGTATAAAATATTTAGTGACATTATTCAGCAAATGGAACATTTTAGTAATATCACAGATTACTTGTAATGCTGATGATGTTTTGAAGTCAGACATTCATTGTCTATACAATAAAAATGGTGTACATACTGTTACTTATCCATCATTAATGGATTCAGATATGTACTTGTATGCTTTTATGTACAACCGTATAGCAGATTCCTTAACTAATTTATTTTGTGGTTTGCATTGCTGTTCAACATGTTAATGTATGTGTTTATGTTTGTCAATTCTTTATTTATCTAGATATTAGTTTAAATGAAATCATCATCTTATGGTAGTAAAGGTTATCTTTCTCTTGTTTGAAGTATAGACATTTAAAATTGACAGGTAACAAGGAAATTACTTGATCTAGTATTTAAACATCCTCCTTGACCCTGGGCTCCAACACCGCCAGTTGTTGCTCGGAAGTGCTGTTAGCACAGTCAACACTTGCTCCTGTGTTACTGGGGTTCAGTAACGTCAGCTGGTCCTCGGATGTGCCATTGGCTCTTTTCCTTCTGCTGCCCCTCCGGGTTCCAGTACCGTCAGCTGGTTCTCCGCAGTGCCTTTGGCCTAGGTGCCTCCATCTCGGTATCCGAGTTCCAGCAACGTCTGCTGGTCCTTGGTAGTGCTTTGGAGCACAGGTACCTCCTGCTTAGTAACCGTGTCCCAGTAACGTCAGCTGGTCCTCGGTTGTGCCATTGGCTCTTTTCCTTCTGCTGCCCCTCCGGGTTCCAGTACCGTCAGCTGGTTCTCCACAGTGCCTTTGGCCTAGGTGCCTCCATCTCGGTATCCGAGTTCCAGCAACGTCTGCTGGTCCTTGGTAGTGCTTTGGAGCACAGGTACCTCCTGCTTAGTAACCGTGTCCCAGTAACATCAGCTGGTACAAGATTGTGCTACAAATACAAGATACGGAACAAGAGACACAAGAACAATAAGCAGAAGATCTAAAAGCAGAAGAACATGAAGTATAAGACCAAAATGAAGAGCAAAATATATGCTCTAAATTCTAAGCAGAAGAAGACTAAGCAGTGTATGGGGGTGAGTCCGTTCCTCCTCGTGGTGCCCCTGGAAAATGCCTGCTGCTGCAGGCTAAACTGAACACGGACAAATACTGTTGTAATTTAAATCTTTTGTGACAGCAAGAACGGAAGGATGAAAAATTCATACTTTGACAGATTACAAGTACAGGATTCTCTGTCACAAATAAGAATATGATGAAGAAGATGAAGCAGAATATGAATAAGAATAATAGTTTAATAAGAAGAATATGAGTAATGTTAACAAAGATGAATAGCAAGAAGTTTAAGAAGAAGATAAAGAAGGTGAAGATGAAGAATAATTTGATGAAAAAATGATGCTGCAGAAGATTATGAAGGAGAAAGTGTGTGAAAAGTTAAAAAGGTGAAGATGAAGAGCATGGAAGTTGTGTAATATACATATTTGCCAAAATAGAAAAAACGTTAACAACATTGTCAATTTCTTCGTCAATCCGAACATCTTTAAAAAAAAAAATATTTATGCTATTCCATTTGATTGGGTTAAACATCTATGCCTTTAATGTCTCCTCAACCTTCCCCAATACATTCTACATTACTCTTTCTTGTTTTCCTTCATGTACAATTAACCAACAAGGCAAGAATGGGGTTTTTTTAATTTCGATATTTTGTTCCCATAGACTTACATGGGACTTCCGGTATCGGTATCGGGTATCGCCGATATTTTAATGTTATCGGCGATACCATTCCGATTCCGATACTTTTGGATATCGGAAAGTATCGCTCAACTCTAATTGTGACACATTCAGGGTCCACCTGTTGTGTAGTGCTTTTATCCATGTACAATAATAAAGTTTGTTTCTATTTTTTCCACATTGACCTTGGACTGCTTTTGTTCTCTCGGCGTTTTTATAGGTAACATTAACATGTATATATAGCATAGTATTACCTGACATAATATCCTGTGGGTCAATACTGAATCCTTTTCACGCTGTCTCTGGCTAGAGGTGGACCGGGGTCTATGCTGACCCTAAACTGGGGTCCTGACTAGTCCCTCTACCTGGAGATACTGTTAATGGTACAGAGGTCCAGGCCACCAGCGTAAACCCTGTCTCCTATAAATCCCTGACCACTGTAATCTAGTCCTTAGAAGGACCCTGATTACCACCATAGGGAATGGACAGGTAAAGGTTAACAAACAGTATAGACAAACGAGACAGACAGGGGATAAAGTAAATACTGTCTTGCATACAACATTAAAACACAGAGGGAACACCAAAGGTCTAGGAGATAAACTATAAGCAAGGTGAGGAGAAACAACAAAAGAGCTCTTAGCTTAAGTCTTCTCAGAACCGATCCTATCTGCAGTCTGTATGAATGCTTTCACCGGCATCTAACCAGCAGACTGGCAGCTAATAAAGGTAGCTAATTAGAACATAATCAAAAGCAGCCGGGCGAGGCTGGACCTAGTCTTAGCAAAGAGCTAGGTAAAATTAACTCCCTCATTACCAAACACAAAGAAACAGCAACTCAGCTGCGAGAAGTCAGAATGTGCAATCGCGACAATCTTCGTGGCGATGCACCCATGACACCTGTCTGGTGTATTGCTTCTTTGGCTATTTTTGCAATCTCTCCTCAGCTACCGAAACATAACAGTTTGCGGACTCAATATACAGAGGCCCTAAGTGCTAGAAGAGCAGAATCCCTCCTCAAGTGACCCCATTTTGGAAATTATACCCCTTTGGGAATTTATCTGCAGGTGTAGTGACGATTTTGCTGCGATCGATATTGATTGCAGCATTTATGGAGTTAATATGCTGGAAGTGATGTGGGCACCACTCCTGGTAGTGTGAGTCGGGTGTCAGCTGTCAGAATCACTGAACGTCCATCGGCGATCGAGCGTGCAAAATTACCTGGACATATCTATACGTCCAAGGTCAGTAAATACTTACAGACCGCAAACAGTCCATTCTGGTAGTATAAGGTGATTAACCCCCTTTGGGGTTTTGGTCCCATAATCCAGCAGAGAATGCACAACAGTGCGCAAAGAAACTTGGTGGAGGGGAAAAACAAAGTCTTTCAACTGTGACCGTGTTGGTCAGTACTGACACCTAGTCCTGTTGCTACTCAGGGATCCTTGCTCTTCAGGAGATGCGGAACAGTCTCTCATTTTTTACATCTTGTGCAACTAGCACAAAATGTCCACTTAGGTCGCCTCTACTCGATACAGTCCAGTTGACCAGAGCAGTGGGGCCCTGAATAAAAATGAATGTGTGGCCCGAAGACCCACTGGAGGAAGACTCCTCACTATCTCTCCGGCTCCTTCCTTCAACCGATGGCTGACTCAAAGAACTTGGAGCCTCCCGCTCCATGACCCGGCTGTAGCCACCGCTTCTTTCAAGGGCGCCTCTGCCTCTGACTTACTTTGGTGGCTGCGACCATTGTAGGTGGCCGTGACAATTGTAGGTGGCTGCCTATGATTCTACACCTCCCTCGCCTGTCTCTCCTCAATACTAGAGACCATGTTACCTGCTACAGCATACAGTCCCCGGGGTCCCTCTTCTCTGATAAAGGTCACCCGGTTCCATTCTTGCAGAGGACCCTCGAACTTGATGGACCCGGCATTTACATACATCTTGTCGCTGGTCTCGGCCTCTTGGATAAACCCATGCCCTCTGGTAGAGTTAAAATATTTTATCAGGCAGCGTGTCATCCGGCCTGACATGTTTCCTCTCCCGGGGCGCCGCAGCTCCTTTAAAATTCTGCGTTCCCGTCATTTTTTTCTCCTGGATGTTTCCCGCCACTCACCGGGCCTCTTCTACTCTGGGAGCCCAGGGTTTGTCTAGGTAGCCACTGTGGGGAAATGCGGAGACCGATGAAGTTGCCCAGACAGGAGTAGATGCAGGGGCTGGGGTGAGGATAGGTGTCGCACTCACTGTGACTGCATCCTGCCGTGACGGTCCTCCTCTGCGGCTGCGTGAACTTGGGATTACAGCCGCAACATTCCCTCTTTCCACTACTTCCGCTTTCTTGACCGCTTCTTCCGGCTACTGTGTCTCAGGACTCTCTATATCCGCGACGATCTTCATTACCATCCGGCCAAATGGGAACCAATCTCCTGGAAGCGATGACTTCCGGGGCACCATATCTTCCCATTCTGTCGTCCACCAGCCTCCAGGGCGCGAGTCTGACTTTGACTGGGCCACAGACTGCTCCCAGTCCTGCAGCCCGATACCTCCACGAAAGCACATGATGCACCGCTGCATGGGGACAGGTAACTCGTTCAGCAATGGCGTCTCTCTTCCGGATGCAATGTCCTTATCGCTCGGAACCCTCACGAATCTGCTGCAGGGGTTGGAGATTCTTCTTTCTTCGCCGTGCCCATCTCGGGCGGGCACCAGTCACTAGGGGATGTGGCCTCGGCTTAGGCTACTGCTTCTGCCAAGCTGGTCGTCGCACCCTTTTTTGTTTAGGATACCCATGATGGGTGGCACCACTCCCATCTTTCATGCCACTGACCGCCATCTTCATGTCAGCATTCGGCACCATCTTTAAGTCTCTAATGGCCACCATCTTTGCAGTTTTCAAGGCTTCTCCGCTCTCTGCATATGAGGCATGGCAATCCTGCCGACTATGCCAATTTTGTAAGAAGGCCAGGGTGGTAGTCATGGAGAGGAGCTGCTGTGTCACCACACCCTGGCTCCCCACAAAGGAAACACTCACTTAGTATTCTAGGGTTCCTTCTGCTTCAGCCATCTCGGCTCTAGATTCCTGATTCTCACAAATGACTCCAGAATCTATGTCCATGCTTAACAGTTTAACTTTACTTAGTAACAGGGTTCTTATTACAGATGCAGCGCAGTTCTCATGCAATGACATTCCTGGAGCTTTACCTGCAATTTCTGCTCCTCCTGGCAATTTCCGCCCTGCTGGACAATCTCTGTCTCATCTGCGATGTCCGTGGCTTTAGGTCCACCAGCTTCCTGCTATTCCCCTTGTCCGGTTTCAATAGGAAAAGGTAAAAGGCTCGCCAAATCTTGGCCGTAGGTCCAGGATCCTCCTTGGAATGGTTACCCTTTAAGTTGGTGACTGCTTGCACGCTACTCAGCCTGGGGTCCCTTCTTGCCAAAACAACCTTACCCCCATGGCTATCTGACTGTCCTCATTCACTGCTACATCACTACTCCCTCGAAACCAGGAAGTTCCTCACTATATCCCACTGCTCTATACTACACTCATCTGTAACTCCTCCCAGTCTGGAAAACCGATAATGCGAACTAAGCTATCCTAACTTTCTCATTCTCTATCTCTAGTATGCCCCCACTATTCTTCTATGCTACTGCTACCTTCTATTCTATTCCTAATCCTGTACATAATACATATCAAGTACATTCACATTACAGTAAATGAACACATTAACATTTATAAACGCTATGGAACCGCATGTAATAAATGTGAACAATGTCCAAAGAGGGGGAAGCATATGAGGGTCTCTGTCACCTCCTTACAAAGTAATGACATGCCAATCGATATGGCATGTGACTACCAACGACACTGATTGACTGCGGCTTGTAATCAGTCCCAAGAAGTAAACGTAGGCCAATACTAATTATCACTTTATATGAATATATATTGTTTGTCTTCTTAGGTGGAAAGAATGGGGAGCTATATAATAGCCCCCACAGCCAGTCCTCCACATCCATGCACGAATTAACCAAGATAACATCCTGCAGCAGGTACACTGTCACTGTTTTGATGTTTTGCTGAAATTTTCCTGACATCATAACTTTCTATTCTTTTTAATAAAGAGAGGATTTCTATTTGCTTCCTGAGCATACCAGAATCCTGCAACGTTACATTCCTGTATTACTAGAAAATATTTCCTACATCTTTAAAGGGAACCTGCCATGTCCAAAATGCTAATAATCTAAAGATATGGAGTTACTCTGCAGGTTAATAATGTTCTGAAGCCGCGCGCCTGCCGGCTGCAGGGAGGAAATTAACTTTATTCCTTTTGGAAGCCTCTGGCTTTCAGACATGAAAGTGCGGTTGGTGTGGCTTCAGTCACTGCTCCGTATCCAGTGATGAGTGGCTGTAACCATGCCTTCACTGACAGCCAACCCTGTACTGATGTACCGCAGATCCGGCTGTCTGTCAGTGCGGTTGGTGTGGCTTCAGTCACTGCTCCGTATCCAGTGATGAGTGGCTGTAACCATGCCCTCACTGACTGACAGCCAACCTTGTACTAATGCACCGCAGATTGGCTGTCTGTCAGTGCCGGAGTGTGGATTCAACTCACTGCGAACAGAGCCGTGACTGATGACACGCCAGCCGCAACTGAAAGCTCAATTCTGACGGGAGAAATGAAGTTAATTTCTTCCCACCAGCCAGATTACCAATGCAGCGGGCGCATGGCTTTAGAACGCCATTAGGCCTTGCGCACACATGAAGAATTTGGAGAGCTTTTTACCTCAGTATTTGTAAGCCAAAACCAGGAGTGGGTGATAAATACAGAAGTGGTGACGTGTTTCTATTATATTTATCCTCACACTGTTCCTGATTCTAGCTTACAAATACTGAAGTAAAATACTCACCAAATACTCAACGTGTGCACATTGCCTAAGCCTGCAGATTAGTCGCGTAGTTGCAGGTTAAGGCCATGTGCACACGTTAGCCCTTTGGTCTGTTTTTTACCTGAGTATTTGCCAAAACCAAGAGTGGAACAATCAGCAGAAACACATAATAGAAACACGTCACCTCTTCTGCTTTTTTACCCACTCCTGGTTTTGGCTTATAAATACTGAGGTAAAAAACTCCCCAGATACTAAACATGTACACATGGCCTAATAGTGATTTTTGACAAGACAGGTACCCTTTAATATATGCAATTTTATTAAGCTTGTACGCTTTCACATCTCGAGTAACAAAAAAAATCTTTAGCAGAACCTTGAAGGTGCATTCCCTTCTCAGACAGTCCCATTTCATGGCTGCTTAGTTATTTCCGTAACTCCCGCGGAAGTGAATGGAGAGAGCTAAAGTATCTGAGAGTGAGACACATTCACAGCAGTATGAGATGAGGCCCCATTCTCAAGATTTAAATGCCATATATATCTAAGAGTGCAGCAAATTCCAATGAGTCGGTCAGCAGCTTTCGAAATGATAGAATTTCCTTTTTTTTCTATTATATAAATTATATCGATAATGACCAAGGAATGGAAACAGTCTCCCAAGCAGCTTGGATTTTTGGTTAAGTGTAATGTGCTCTTCAGTATTGGATCCTTTGAGATCAAAGACATTTGGAAGCCGAAACTCAGAAATCTGTTTTTAATGTTACTCTATTTGCATGCGAATCTAGGGCAGCGCAAGTCTTTTTTCTATTTTACTACTACTAGATCCGCAAAAAATTCTAAATATGTGCATAGCTGGCAATTTACATTGGAGCATTTCCTATTACAAAAAGGCATTTTGCCAATATAAAACAATAAACTCAAGTAGGGATCTGTACATAACCTTATCAGACATGCTGTACATGTAAAAAAATAAAATAAAATAATCTGAGGAAAACCTAATATATATACAGTATATATATATATATATATATATATATATGTCATAATATATAAGGAGATTTATTAAGAAAAGCTTGCTGTAAAACATGTAGAGTAAATAAATCACATTGACAATTTAAAAAAGTCTCGATTAAAGGGGATGGCTAAGAATAGTCATAATATGTGCTAAAGTTACTTGAAGCATATCTATCATTTTGTCCTATTGATTTATATATTTTTAATATATTATTCCCCTTTACATGTGCTACCATTCAGTGGGGCTTCAGGTCTCGAGTAGAGTTGAGCGAATATCTTCGGTTCCCCGCTTATTCGGCAAGCTATAGCGTTTGCCGAATAAGCTGGAGGGGAACCTGGCTTCCTGGATTGCGCCGGCTTAACAGCTGATCGCCGCCGCAGCTGTATGTGTCATGGCTGTGTCACAGTCACAGCACATGCATGGGGAGCCAACACACAGGCTCTCCATGCAGTGGCGTAGCGTGGGGGGGGCGGGGGGGGCGGTCCGCCCCAGGCGGCACATGTGTGGGGCGGCACAGCGCAGCAGCATTTCCTTCCTATCCTCTGTGGGAGAAGCGCGGAGGCACAATTCAGCAGCCCCGCGCCTACATGGGACCCGCTGCTGAAGGAGGACTTACAACGGCGGAGGCTGCAGGCCTGCAGGAATCTGTATAAGAAGGACCTGCTCGGACACTTCGGTTGTGGACGCCGCTGTGCTGAGGAGCCGGTAAGGAAGCGCTGCTGTTGTTATAGGACGGAGACTGCGGTGAGAGGCGCGGGGTCATGTGATGGAGGGGAGACCGTCCCGTACTCCATCTCTGCCTGTGGCTCATGCTGCATCCTGCTTACGGTGTCCAGAGCTAGGCGCTGATTCCTGCTGATCTCTGACAGGTTATTTAGCTAGTGAGAATGTGAGGGGAGAGGTCTAATTATTGGAGCAGTTTCCCATAGCAACCAACCAGATTGTAGTTCTTGGAAAATGAAAAGTCAGCTGATTGGTTGCTATGGGAAACTGTTACCTATTTCACACTGAGGGTGAGTTTCCACGATCAGGAAACACTGCGTGTTTGGCGCTGTGCGCTGGCGCAGCACCAAACACGCAGCGTCCAGATGTTACAGCATAGTGGAGGGGATTTCAAGAAATCCCGTCTCCACTATGCGTAACAACACGCAGGCGGAAGACCTGCGTTTACGGACATGCGGCGCGTCTTTTCAGACCGCAGCATGTCCTAGCGTATTGCGGCGACGGTGCGTCGCCGCAACGGAATTTAACACAGGGCTATGTAGCCCTGCGTTATTTCCGGAGGTGTTCCGGAGGTGTCCTGAACACCTCCAGAAAGAGCGCGCGTCACAAAGGGGGCGGGGCTTAGACGGAGCGGAATTTCCGCTCCGTCATATACGCTGTGTTTCCTGATGGTGGAAATACAGCCTAAATGTGCTGCCCCCGGATATTCCGCCCGTGCGCTGCCCTCTCGCCTCCGCCCGTGCGCTGCCCTCTCGCCTCCGCCCGTGCGCTGCCCTCTCGCCTCCGCCCGTGTGCTGCCCTCTCGCCTCCGCCCGTGCGCTGCCCTCTCGCATCCGCCCGTGCGCTGCCCTCCTCGCACTGTTTCATTATTGTTGATACGCCCCTTGATGTTGCGAAATGTGGTTAATGGGGTTTTCAGGAAAGTGGACTCCAGATGGATGCTTCCGGATTATCAACGACCAAAGGGGCGGCAAATTTTTCGACCGCCCCGGGCGCCACAAACAGTTGCTACGCCACTGTCTCCATGCATGTGGTGTGACAGTGAAACAGACACGATCAGCTGTTCAGCCGCCACGATCCAGGAAGCCGGCTTCCCTCTCCAGCTTATTCGACAAGCGCTATAGCAGAACATTTATTGGTTATATATACAAAGGAGAGTCTATCTATAAATGAATTATCGATGATGGTCGCACCTCTCGACATGTACCTATGCAGAGAACAGAGGTCCCCCAGATAACTTTCCCATCTCATAATGTTGACTCCATCCACTGCATCCAGGTGGAAAATAAAATAAATCATAGTCACACATGCAGAAGACATTCTCCATTTACGTCTCTGCAAGTTACAAGATCATTTGAATCCCTCATCATACATACGTTCTCCAGTGCACATGGAATTTCAACCTGAAGAAGAAATGCAAGGCACCAGAGAAGAACATCATCGCATAGAAGTAGTTTAATGTGGTCACTTTGCCACATTTTTATAGATGGGACGATCTGTCCTTGATGGTCTGGAAACCTTGGAACACATCAGGATGCTTAGAAGAGATCTATAATTCACATATACAGTAGTATATATGACTGGCATGGTCATTCATTGGTTGAAACATGATTTGTGTTAGATTATTAGACATTTTCTCATTTAGTTCTTTTTTCCCATTCTATCCCTATCCCGTCATTACAGATGGCAGAAGTGACGTCACACTCGTGTTTTTGATCTGTTGTGATTCAATTGCCAACGTGTCTTAACCACATGCATACACGATGTATATTATCTCTGCTGGCAGCTCGGGCGAGGCTTGTAAGCACAATGACTAACGATGAATGTGTACAGTCATGGCCAAAAGTTTTGAGAATGACACAAATATTATATTTTCACATGATCTGCTGCCCTCTGGTTTTTATGTGTGTTTGACAGATGTTTTTTATCACAGACAGAAATATAATTGCAAACATATGAGTAACAAAAGCTTATATTGACAGTTAGAATGAGTTAATGCAGCAAGTCAATATTTGCAGTGTTGACCCTTCTTCTTCAGGACCTCTGCAATTCTCCCTGGCATGCTCTCAATCAACTTCTGGACCAAATCCTAACTGATAGCAGTCCATTCTTGCACAATCAATGCTTTCATTTTGTCAGAATTTTTAGGTTTTTGTTTGTCCACCCGTCTCTTGATTATTGACCACAAGTTCTCAATGGGATTAAGATCTGGAGAGTTTACAGGCCATGGACCCAAAATCTCTATGTTTTGTTCCCTGAGCCATTTAGTTATCACCTTTGCTTTATGGCAAGGTGCTCCATCATGCTGGAAAAGGCATTGTTGATCGCCAAACTGCTCTTGGAGGGTTGGGAGAAGTTGCTCTTGGAGGACATTCTGGTACCATTCTTTATTCATGGCTGTGTTTTTAGGCAAGACTGTGAGAGAGCCGATTCCCTTGGCTGAGAAGCAACCCCACGCATGAATGGTTTCAGGATGCTTAACAGTTGGCATGAGACAAGACTGGTGGTAGCGCTCACCTTGTCTTCTCCGAATGAGGCGTTTTCCTGATGTCCCAAACAATCGAAAAGGGGATTCATCAGAGAAAATAACTTTACCCCAGTCCTCAGCAGTCCACTGCTTGTACCTTTTGCAGAATATCAGTCTGTCCATGATGTTTTTTCTGGAGAGAAGTGGCTTCTTTGCTGCCCTCCTTGAAACCAGGCCTTGCTCCAATATTCTACGCCTTACAGTGCATGCAGATGCACTCACACCTGCCTGCTGTCATTCCTGAGCAAGCTCTGCACTGCTGGTAGCCCGATCCTGCAGCTGAAACACTTTTAAGAGACGGTCCTGGCGCTTGCTGGTCTTTCTTGGGCGGCCTGGAGCCTTTTTGGCAACAACGGAACCTCTCTACTTGAAGTTCTTGATGATGCGATAGATTGTTGACTGAGGTGCAATCTTTCTAGCTGCGATACTCTTCCCTGTTAGGCCATTTTTGTGCATTGCAATGATGACTGCACTGTTTCTTTAGAGATAACCATGGTTAATAGAAGAGAAACAATGATGCCAAGCACCAGCCTCCTTTTAAAGTGTCCAGTGGTGTCATTCTTACTTTAACATGACAGATTGATCTCCAGCCATGTCCTCATCAACACCCACACCTCTGTTAATGGAGCAATCACTGAAAAGAGGTTAGCTGGTCCTTTTAAGGCAGGGCTGCAATGATGTTGAAATGTGTTTTGGGGGATAAAGTTCATTTTCTAGCCAAATATTGACTTTGCAAGTAATTGCTGTTAAGCTGATCACTCTTTATAACATTCTGGAGTATATGCAAATTGCCATTAGAAAAAGTGAAGCAGTAGACTTTGTAAAAATTAATATTTGTGTCATTCTCAAAACTTTTGTCCATGACTGTATTACGTTATTCTTTATGTCACAATTCTAAAGTCATTAAGTAAAAATTACGCATTTATACTTCTTATCTATATAAATTCTGTGAAACGCATACAAAAACAGATGTTAAATGGAGTATAACACAGGAAAAAGAAAAATATAGCTAGATAAAATGGGTAAAGCACACTGCATAATAATAACAAATACAGTTTTATAAGATAGATCAATGCAAATAATTAATGTGATGCAAAAACATCATTAAAAAATTTAACAAGTGCACAAAGATATAACAGAACAAGGATAAGTAAATGGAGGAGAATAATGGGTGATGGAGTAGCACCACACGTATCTCACAAATTGACTTCCTCAGGGGTAAAAATGGAAGCCATCATCAAAAAATTACCTATTGTTTAAATCAGGTTTTTGTTTTAAATATATATTTTTACTTTTTTGGAATTTTTCTTTTTTTTCATACCAATCCGTAATTGAAGTTAAAAAATACAATTTTTGCAATTGTCACACTGACCACTGTGGCTTTTTTAGACTCTAATTTACTGTTGTTTCAGGAAACAACACCTGTACATAGCCACAATGTTTTGATGTAAAGGTCATTGTGTAGGGAGGGGAAGCAGGATCATCATCTATTATGATTAGTGGATCCTGTGTTATTGTGAGGGTGACACAGGGACTGTCGTGTACTTGCCCCTGAAGATAACAATTGTAAAGTTCGTACTGTGACATTCTGTTTCATTGTGGTTTATGGTGTAATGTAAAATGTGAAATGCATAGAATGTTATAAATACTACTGCTTCTGTGTGGGTACTGTACTGGTAATGCGTTATGTTTTGGTAGCTGAGGAGGCAGGAGCAAAAAACCGCAAAGGCAGTCAAACACCAGAGAGGTTGGAACTAATAGGTTGCAGACCCCTAACCTAACCGCACAACTAGAAGCAGCCATGGGACGTTCCTACGGTGCCCTAGACGCCTCCTCACAGCCGGAGAGATTAGTTACCCCTGAATATGGAAAGAGGAAAGCTAACTGCCCCGGAGTAGAGCCCCAAAAGAATAGGAAGCCCCCAAACATATAATGGGGGTTAGACAAAATGAATACACGAACACAGACAGAAAATAGAATGAGCAAACGCTGGGGCCCAAAACTGTCTAGATAGGACAGCACAGGAGAGAATACTGTCTGCAACCAAAAAAAACCCTAGGAAAAACTCCAACACTTCTGAATCCAAAAATGCTGAGACCACACGGTCTCGACCACCTATATCAGATCTCTGGTGTGAACACGCAGCTACCCAGCAGTAAAATATCACACGAACTGAGCAAATGAACAAATACAAAAAGAGAACAGAGACCAGCACAAGCCCCCCAAAGGGGACCAGGCTGAACTCAAAAGCAAGGCAGCAAAAACAAGGAAAATCACACCACCGAAAAAAAACAGAAAGTAACTTATCTGAATGATAGCAGGAGACAGCAGGAAAGCAAGCTGAATTCCAACCTAGACCAGGAAGAACAACTGATAACTGGCGAGGACCATGGGAGGTCAGCTCACTTATATCAGGCCAGTCCGTCCCCCCTGATAACCATTCATCCATTGCAGGTCGTGGACTTTTGCTGTTCAACATAGGTGCAATACCCTCAGCAACCACCAGAGGGAGCCTCAGCTCTGAAGTCGTCTCCAACACGTTCACAACAAATGCCTAAGGTAACTCTGTGAACTCAGCTCAGGTTTAGGGAAAGAATAGGATATACCGTATATGCTTGTATATAAGCCGAGTTTTGCAGCACATTTTTTGTGCTGAAAACGCCCCACTCGGCTTATATATGAGTCATTGTCCCTGAAAGACAGGTGGGGAGGGTGCAGCAGAGCAGCAGGTCACAGGAGACAGGAGTCGGCAGCTGTGGCTAAAGCCTATGCGCTGGCAGTGAATATTCATTTCTTTTATAGCGCGCACAGTTACAGACCCAGCCACCGGCTTCCGGCAGCAGCCAGGCTATCACGGGTGCCCGCTCATTAAGGTAATGAATATTCATCTCTCTCCACTCCCATATGCATGGAGTGAATATTCATTACCTTAATGAGCGGGGACACGTGATTGTTCAACCGGAAGAGCGCTGGCAACGGAACGAAATGCAGCGAGGGCGTGAAGGGAAGGTAAGTAGGATGTGTTTTTTTTAATAGGAACCATGCATACAAGGACAGGGATGGTGAGCCATGCATACAGGGAAGGGGAGCAATGCATACAAGGACAGGAATGCGGAGCCATGCATATGTAAGCAGGTTGCGGGATGCAGTGACAGACAGAAGGCAGAGCAAGGGTTAACAAATTTAACAGTTCAATTGAACAAGGAATTAACTCCTTGCAGGGAGATAAATGGTTAACGGGTATATAGAAAGAACAACAAATGCAGAACAATAGCAGTCCAGTTATTAAACTTATTGTGTCCTTTATGCTCCTCCACCGCAGATGATCCCGCAGGGGTTGTAGCATCGGCAACGGCCGGAAAGATATCCACAGAGAGGGTCCTTTGAACGGTGATCTGGTTAGATCGTTCCTGCAACAGGCAGCAGGAACAGATACAGTTTATTGTTTGGGACCAGCCCAGCATGGGATGTAAAAAGATCATGCAAAATTGGGAACCATTTCCTGGTTTTACTCAGACAGTCAGACAGTGTTTGTATGTGAGGTTGAAGTGGCAGAGGGCTGGAGGCATGTGGAGCACATAGTGTTCTGACAGCATGAGGTCGTAATGGATTTCCTGTGGTCATTTCTGTATCTATCGAGACCTATGGCCCGAACTAGGCACTGGGAACTGTGCCTTATTCCCTTCTATACATAGGAAGCCATAAGGGGAAACGTGTGAGGAAAAAGTAGCAGATCTCGGTACTGCTCTGGGGCCGGAACGGAAATTCCTGTGGCTGACAAGAGTATCGAGAGTAGGGATTGTCTGAGCTGAAAGTAAGCAGAGGGTTGAAATGTGCAGTACTGATAAAAATGGAACTGGTGGGTGCTGTGCCCGAAACTGTATGTTAAAGACTGATGTACTAGAATTGTCCAGTAAAGTTGAACTTGTTACTACGAACCGGGTGTCCCCTGATGTGTGCGTACAATACACTGAACACAGCACGACACTAATGGACGGAGACACTGTGTATTTGTACAGTGCCATGGTGCATTGCTATTAATACACAGTATAGGTGGAAGACCACAGACTTCTACTGTGATATTTTGACCTGATGAACTCACATTGTCTATAAGAAAGCGTTGAAGGGGTTATGGCAGCTTTTAAAAAAGGCTGGATGATTTCCTTGACACACATAACGTTAAATTAGTGACAAAATGTACAATTGGCCTGAGATAGGTTGAACTTGATGGACGTAGGTCTTTTTTAAACATATGTAACTACTATAATATTGATTACCAATTTTTAATATAGTTAGTCAATATCAGATCGGTGGAGGTCCCACATGTGGCTCCCCACCCATCAGCTACACCAGCAGCTGGATGAGAACAATGTACAGAATGGAACACCACCCTTCGGGCACCGTTTAGTGGACACTCCCTGGCCCTCTGAATAGGAGCTCATCTGCAGTACCGGAGCACAGCCACTAATTAGTGTATGGAGGTGTGAATGAGGGCCAGCTTGTCAAGGCAATCAACTGAAAAGTCAATCCTCATGACCAGGGAGTAGTTAAAGGGGTCATCCACTACTAGGGTAACCCGTTTTCAATCTGAATGTTTGCCCTCAATAAAATAAAAACACTTGATAAGTAATCAAGAAGAGGTGAGAGCTGCGGCTGACTGACAGTTGATTCCTTTTATGACCTAAGGTGGGGATAGTGATGGCTGATTGATAGGCCGCAGGACTCACATGACATAACCTGTGAGCCACAGGAATGCGAGTGCTGACACCATTGGGACGGCGCCAGCATGGGAGGTAAGTAAAGGTGTTTTATTTTAACAGGGGGCAAACACTTTGATTAAAAAGGGGTTGTCCTACAAGTGAGCAATCCCTTTAAGACAGATACTGATCTAGACAGACAATAGTTTCAGAGTTCTTTCCTCTCATCAGTACAGGAGCTCATTTGGTTTGGCTGGAGTGAGGCATCCTTAACAAGACTTTGGGTAGGGGAATGCTCTCCTTAAAGGAGACAAGCTGAGTATGGAGTGTTACTGACAATGCTCAATGGGAAAAAGTTTGCACATTTTTTCACAGAACAAAAGAAATCACCTCTCTAGTAAAGCTAGCTAAGTCAACCCACATAACCGGGAAATTAGTAATGCTAGCCATTCCTATACTGCCAGGGTACTTACCCGCCATTAGTGTAGAGAAAAAGTTGACTAATTGCCTATAGCAGCCAATGAGATTTCAGCTCTAATATTTCAGAAACTTATAATCTGATTGGTTGCCATTTTTCATTTATACCAAAAAAAAATTGTTAATTTATGCTTAAATATCAGGCAATGTTGAAAAGTTCTGAACCAGAGACTCAAAATATTATGGGATGCTCAGTACCAAAATGTCTTTCCACGGTACACACACGGTACACATAGTCACACGTCAAGCGAGGTTATCATGTTTTGTAATGTAGACAAGAAATGAGCATAACGTCTATAAACAAATCAGCCTTGGAATTTTCCATAGCACAGAAAAGATTTGGCCTCAAATCAAAAGTTCTCGTCTAGCAATATGCACTACTTTCCATTTTTTATTTTCCTTTCTGGCATGAAAACTGGCAAACAGATTAGGAAGAGCTGTAGATCAACAACAGTCCCACTCTGTTACTACACACTGTTCTACTACTACTACTACTGCTACTACTCCTACTACTACTACCACTACTACTCCTACTACTACTGCTACTACCTCTACTACTCCTACTACTACTACTACTCCTACTACCACTACTACTCCTACCTCCTACCACTAATACTACTATTAGTAGTCCACTACTAAGACAACCCCTTCTTAAACTAAATGTTTGGCCCCGATAAAATAAAAAACCTATGCTTACCTCCTATGCTGGCGTCATTCCAGCGGTGTCAGCACTCGTGTTCCCAGAGCTCTCCTGCGGTGATGTGACCCGTGGTGCCTGGCGCCCAATAGACAACCCATGTAACTATAGAGGTGCTGAACTGGCAGCTGGTAAATGGGTCTGTGTATAAGATTCCTGATACTCACGATCACCTTCCTAGGAATAATGTCATGTAATGCGTGGCTAATATTGGTATTACTATTGACTTGATTGCAGCACCTAAGGAGTTAAGGGACCATTGCAGCAAAAGTGATAATTTATTTAAGGAAGTGTAATAATGTAATATTAGCACTTCAATTTCTTTTTCTAAGTATTTTATGTTATGTCATTTCCTATAACACATCCTTATTAATTTTTTGTAAGATTAGGCTCTATTCATACCTGCATTGGAGGCTGAACCTCCATCACTGATTCTGCCAAATAATAGCAAGTGTCATGAAAGAAATCTGATGTACCCTAATAAAGTCAGTGGGGTTTATTAAACAACATTGGTGACCATTATATTCCAAAATCCACATTGTTCTGCTCCTATACCATAATGAAAACACGACAATGGAGCTCAAGGCAGAGACGCATTTATTATATTGGCGGCAGACAGACTCTATTGATTTAAATAGCTTAATACTGCAGATGTGAATGAGCTCTGACACTGCACTTAGCATGGTTTAATAATCTTCATATCTGCGCGTGTAGAGTATTGTCATAAAAACTAAATACAGGAAGTAAGGCCATGTTCACACGTTCAGTGTTTGGTCAGTATTTTATATCAGTTTTTGCCAAAACCAGGAGAGGAACAATCAGAGGAAAAGTATAATGGAAACACGTCACCACTTCTGTATTTTTCACCCACTCCTGGTTTTGGTTTACATATACTGACCAAATACTGAACGTGTGAACGTGGCCTTAGGCCGGGGTCAGACACGCAAGAAACTCGCACGAGTCTCGCATGTCAAGACCCAGCACTCGGATAGGAGTGTGCGGCTGCATGTATTTCTATGCAGAAGCACGCTCCGGTCCCGAGTGCCGGTGGCAGGTCCGGGTATCGACATGCGAGACTCGTGCGAGTTTCTTGCGTGTCTGACCCCGGCCTAAGGCCACGTTCACACGTTCAGTTTTTGGTCAGTATATGTAAAGCTTTTTAATCCCTAGTGGGACACTTTTTACGTGACCGCCTCTCTATTTGTGATGCTGGGAAACACCGAGAGCAGCGTTCAGCAGCCCCATAGAGGATAATTGGCTTGAGTGTGTGCACGGTTGCTCCATTCTAGGTATGATAAAGTGCCATGTCCTGTCCTGTGGGTGATGACTTGTTTTTACCCCTTTAATAATTTATGTAATCAATAAATCACACCTGGAAAGCAGAGCCCTAATGTCACCTTGGGAGGCTTTCTGGGCGCCACGTTATGAGGTGTGACTTATGCAGGGGTGAGTATAGCGGTATATGAGGCGTCCTCCGTGTCCCGGCCACTTGTCATAGTGTAATCAGAAAGTGTTACAGAAATGTCCCGAGTGGCTCCAGCCCTTCCTTCCAGGCACTTCCTTCCTCATCACCGCTGGAGCATATAAAGCTTGGTACTAATGTGTTTCCCAGGAATCCCAGGCGCGGAGCCGCCGCAGACACTCGCCCCGGACGCCCCGATGCTGCCGCTCTGCCTCACCTGGAGTGCGCTGGTAATGGCGCAGCTGACACACGCGGCGCCGCAGGAGGAACCGGACGCGGAGTTCGGGTGCGCAGATGGCGCCTGCTATGCCGTCTCTTGGATCGGTAGGCGCTTTGTAAAGGCGAGAGGAGCCTGCAAGGAGAAGAATGGCGACCTCATGACCGTGAGGAACTCGGTACAGGTTGGTGCCATCGCTACGTTTATGGCCAGGGCGCACAGAGAAGACGCCAGGGTGTGGATAGGGCTGGAGCTCCAAGACAGAACCAAATGCACAGACCTGAAGCAGGATCTGAGGGGCTTTACCTGGGTGACAGGTGACAGTCACACTGATTATACCAACTGGAGGAATGCTGAGCAGAAGTGTGGAGCCTTCTGTGTCACTGTGCGCAAAGATGGCACCTGGGAAGAGACTGACTGTGACTCCAAGGCTGATGGCTTCTTATGTGAGATAAGTTACTCTTCACTCTGTTCTTCTCCTGTCTTACATCACTACTACAGTGTCACTTATAGCCACTGGAACCTTGGAAGGACCCATAGTGAGGGCACTGGGTGGCCACCTGGCATTAGGTGGCCACCTGGCACCAAGGCAGACATCTTCACAGACCCGGACATTACCAGACTGTCTTGTGAAGAGACAGGTGATGGCACTGTGGCTTGGAGCAGTGAGACCCCCGGTGCCTGGAGCTGTCTGATTGAGAATGGGGGCTGTGAACACCTATGTAAAGAAGAATCTGGCATTGCTGAGTGCAAGTGTCCTTCAGGATTAGAGCTTAAATCTGACCAGAGGGGCTGCACCAAACCTTGTGACCCCAGTCCCTGCAGCCAACACTATGACACCGATCCAGAAGGGTTACTCCATATGTGTCCGGAGGGCTATATACCAGCAGCTGATGGCAAAACATGTGAAGATATCGACGAGTGTGCCTACAACCCCAATATCTGTGAACACCTACAACAGAAAATCTGCAAAAATACTTTTGGAGGCTATTTGTGTGACTGCAAACCTGGTTTTGAGATGGGTACTGCAATTTGTGACAGTGAGGATAACTGCGTGATACATTGTCACGTCATTGATGAGTGTGAACATCATATGTGCGAACATACCTGCGAAAGTTATCCAGGGGGTCATCGGTGTGTGTGTTTACGAAGGTTTCACCACCGATGAGAATAATCTGAATAAATGCAAATGGTTCTGCAACACATCTAGCTGCAAGGCTGACTGTTCCAAGAACCATGGCTGCATGTGCCCCCAAGGCTACATATTGGAGCAAAGGACAATGGCGTAAAAGTTTGTAATGTCATAAATTTGGACACACCACCAACTACCAGTACCTGTCCTGAAGACTACATTATGGACAATGGCGAATGCGTTCAACCAACTATAGATCCTTCAGAAATCATTTTGGACACCCCAGCGCCTACCAGTAGACCCGCAGACATATATAGTCTACAACCTGTTATAATGTGGGGGATCTGCTCTGGATTATTATCTATGTTAATTGTCTTAATAGTAATGCTGTCTCACAGGATGAGAAAGCACTACATATACCAGCATGATTTGGATTATAACTATAAGAGTGCTGACAAGGATGTTGTACTGAAGAAAATAATTATGGAACCACAATGGCGACTTTAGTGTTTTAAATCAAAGACATGGAAAGAAGGCTAATTACTGTATATGTCTATGACCCTCCATTGGGTATAATGTCAGTCCTTTACAAAACTTCATAACTATCATTAACACTAGAAGTAGAAGGTCTCGGGTAAATTTGGAATAATTCAATGTATTTTGTATGCCTTAAATGTGCACTTTTTAAAATTGCTAAGTTCTTCCTTGAAGGTAAAATGCTTGTACAAAGTTTTGAAAAAGTTCTGTTAGATGGCAAATTTTGCATTGCGAGAACCTTTGCTCCGGTGAGGGGCAAACAACTCAAAACACCTGTCTGCAAATTGAGTTTCTAGTAAGGCAAGGACCATTAAAATAAATCTGTCACCAAGTTTTGCATCCCAATCTGAGGGTAGGGACAGAGACACCCTGATTCCAGCCATGTATCACTGGGCAGCTTGCTGTATTTTTTATAAAATCACAATTATTTCTACTCAGCTGTAGGTCTAAAAGATCTCCAAATGCTGAGCTCTATACAACCCTGCCAACACCACTGATTGGCAGCTTTCTGTGTACACTGTGCATAGGCTGAAAGCTTCCAAACAGTGGTGGGGGCGGGGTTATCAGAGCTCATGAATATAGAGGACTACATGGCAGCAGGTTTCCTAGTCCTCTAGTGATAATATCCTTATGATAAAACAGTAATTTATCAAAATTACAACAAGCAGTCCAGTAAGTGACACATCGCTGGAATCAGGGTCTCTATCTCTACATTATATTGCTCTCAGATTAGGTGGCAAAAACCTGATGATAGATTCCCAGTTTTGGATGTTAGAATTCCCCATGCTGCTCTGTGTGCATATCATTGTAATTCTTTAGTAATTTGCATATATTTGGGCACTGATATTTATGCCATAATATACTATAGCAATGTATGAGGAGCACAAAAATCTGTCTTTTATTCCTGCTCGTAGGGCTGCATACTGCGGACTACTATGTTCTTTGTTTATTTTGTACAGTATTTTGCAGCAAAATTAGCTATATTCTGAGTTCAGAAAACATTTCATTAATTTAGTGTCCTGAATTATTATTTACTTTTCTTAAATAGTGCATATGATTAATTCAATCCTTAAAGGGGTTTTCCACTTTAAGGAAGGTTGACCCCAATCGTCCTAATATAGCTATATAATATATATCTACAGTCATGGCACCCTTGAAATTGTTCCAGAAAATTAAGTATTTCTCCCAGAAAATTATTGAAATTACACGTTTTGTTATACACATGTTTATTTCGTTTGTGTATATTGGAACAGCATAAAAAACACATATTAAAAAAGGACATATTGGACATCATTTCACACAAAACCCCAAAATTGGACCTGAGAAAATTGTTAGCAACTTTCCAAAATTGTGGGTAAACAACTTTTGTTTCATGCATGTGATGCTCGTTCAAACTCACCTATGGCAAGTAACAGGTGTGGGCAATATTTAAATCACACCTGAAACCATATAAAAAGGGGAGAGGTTGACTCAATCTTTGCATTGTGTATCTCTGTGTGCTACACTAAGCATGGAGAACAGAAAGAGGAGAAGAGAACTGTCTGAGGACTTCAGAACCAAAATTGTTGAAAAATATCAAAAATTTCAAGGTTACAAATCCATCTTCAGAGATCTTGATATTCCTTTGTCCACGGTGCACAACATAATCAAAAAGTTTACAACCTGTGGCACTATAGCTAATCTCCCTGGACTTGGACGGCAAAGAAAAATCGGTGAAGGGTTGCAATGTAGGATAGTCCGGATGATGGATAAGCAGCCCCAAGTTCCAAAGAAATTCAAGCTATCCTGCAGTGTCAGTGCAAACTATCCATCTACATTTGAATTAAATGAAACGTTATGGCAGGAGACCCAGGAGGACCCCACTGCTGACACAGAGACATAAAAACGCTAGACTGCAGTTTGCCAAAATGTACTTGAGTAAGCCAAAAGCCATCTGGGAAAATATCTTGTGTACAGATGAGACCAAGTTAGAGCTTTTTGGTAAAGCACATAATTTTACTGTTTACCGAAAACAGAATGAGGCCTACAAAGAAAAGAACACAGTACCTGTAGTCAAAATAGTGGCTGTTCAAAGATGTTTTGGGGTTGCTTTGTGGACTTACTGGCACTGTGCACCTTGACTCTCTGCAAGGCATCATGAAATCTGAAGACTACCAAAGAATTTTGGGTCGCAATGTAGTGCCCAGTGTCAGAAAGCAACCCCATACATATTTCAAGAAGCACCTAGAAATGGATGGAAACAAAGCGCTGGAGCGTTCTGAAGTGGCAGCAATGAGTCCGGATCTAAATCCCATTGGACACCTGTGGAGAGATCCTAAAATTGCTGTTGGGAGAAGGCAACCTTCACATATGAGAGACCTGGAGCAGCTTTCAAAAGAAGACTGGTACAAAACTCCAGTTGAGAGGTGTAAGAAGCTTGTTGATGGTTATAGGAAGCGATTGATTGCAGTTATTTATTACAAAGGAGGTGCAACCATATATTAAGCTGAGGGTGCCAACAATTTTGTTTGACCTATTTTTGACGTTCTGTGCGCAATTATGTCCAATTTGCCATTTTTTCTCTGTTTTTTTTTGTGTTGTTCCAATACAAAGGAAATAAATGTGTGTATAATAAAACATCTGTAATTTTAATAATTTTCCGTAATACTTCACTTTCCTGAACAATTTCAAGGGTGCCAACACTTTCAGCCCGACAGCGTCTCTTTGCCCTGCTTCCCTAAACTGACAGGTCTTGTCTCTCTCGCTATATGTGTGCTTATGAAGACACCTGTATATCAAGGGGAACAGGGCAGGGAGAAGCTACTGCAGACCTGTCTTTTGCACTAGTCTTTTCTAGTTGCATGGTCCCAACAGCCATTTCAAGGTATGTTTTCTCTGAAATGCCACATTAGTGTTTCGGAGTGAAGCATGCACTGCCGCAGTAATAGAGCCAGACTCTGATTCATGCTGCCTTTGGTTCGGACAGCAGGAATCAGCTGACCGGTGCGCTTTAATGCACACATAGAATAAATCACTGCACCATTGTGGCAGCTTCTCAGAATTCCACATGGCTAGGAGGGCTGTTCAACAAGGACACTGTCCTGTTATTTCTGTAGCCCCTATAGCTATGTCTCCTTTAGCTACGGATGTAATTATTGTATTTCATGTCCTTGTGATGCATTACATGTACGGTACAGAATGCCAGGGTTTAACAAACCCGGGCGCCAGGTCGCCAGTGGCGCCTAGAAAATCATGCCTGGCGCCCGGGTTTGTCGGGGCCCTGTGCAGGCGGGGGGGCCCACTTGCTGTCGGGCACCCCGGCGCCCGTTAGCGGAGGAGAGCGGTGTCAGCGCCGCCACTGCCCCCCCACTTGCTCAGGGCCCCGGCAGCAGCTGGCACAATACTCACCTCTCCCGTGCCTCCGCTGCCGCAGCTCCGGGCTCCAGGGGGCGCCTGCGCTTCCTCTCACAGCAGCGCCGCTGAATGACGTCATCATTCAGCGGCCGGCTGTGGCAGAGAGAGCGCGGACGCCGGACAGGTGAGATATGTGTGTGTGTCTCTGTGTGTATCAGTGTGTGTGTATGTAGTGCGGTGCTTTGTGTGTGTATATGAGAGAGTGCTTGTGTGCTGCGGTGCTGTCTGTGTGATGGTGGTGGGGGGAGGGCAGTGATGATGATGGGGAGGCATTGATGATAATGGGGAGGCATTGATGATAATGGGGAGGCGATGATGATGATGGGGAGGCATTGATGATGATGGGGAGGCGATGATGATAATGGGGAGGCATTGATGATGATGGGGAGGCATTGATGATGATGGGGAGGCATTGATGATAATGGGGAGGCATTGATGGTGATGGGGAGGCATTGATGATGATGGGGAGGCATTGATGATAATGGGGAGGCATTGATGATGATGGGGAGGCATTGATGATGATGGGGAATCATTGATGATAATGGGGAGGCATTGATGATGATGGGGAGGCATTGATCATGATGGGGAGGCACTGATGATAATGGGGAGGCATTGATGATAATGGGGAGGCATTGATGATGATGGGGAGGCATTGATGATAATGGGGAGGCGAGGATGATGATGGGGAGGCGATGATGATAATGGGGAGGCATTGATGATAATGGGGAGGCATTCATGATGATGGGGAGACATTCATGATGATGGGGAGGCATTGATGATAATGGGGATGCACTGATGATGATGGGGAGGCGATGATGGTGATGGGGAGGCGATGATGATGATGCAATGATGATGATGGGGAGGCGATGATGATGATGGGCAGGCGATGATGATGATGGGCAGGCATTGATGATGGGGAGGCGATGATATGATGAGGAGGCAATGATGATGATGGGCAGGCATTGATGATGATGGGGAGGCCATGATGATGATGGGGAGACAATGATGATGATGAGGAGGAGGCAATGATGATAATGAAATGAAAAAAAAATTCTGGCTCCTAAATTTTTTGGCTGGCTCCTAGATTCTGAACAACTTTGTCGACCCCTGCAGTTTGCGGCACAATGAGATCATTTATCATTGTGTCAGTAGTGCAAATTGGGTGTGATGCTTTTTGTTGTTATGAATGGACATTTGATTTTTTTCCCCCTTTGCAATCACAAATGTGAGCGTCTTAGACCTTTTTAAATGGCAAATGCCTAAAAATCATCCAAGACAACAGGTGTAGTAAATCACTGTAGAACGGCAGAGAGATTTGTGATCTTAGCTCTCTGAAATATTTCCTACAATTATTTAGTTCTCTCAGAAAATCCATTTAATAGCTTTTTAATGTTTTAGCATTTTTGTTTTTTTATACATTCATGTGATTTCGCTGCATTTCTGTTTATTTGCTGGTTTGTTTCTAGTACATATTGGGATCAGTGTTTTTACATTCCTGTCCTTGAGTGAATAATGATTTGTAATATTTGTACAGCTATGTATATATGTGAGGAGGGTGTAGATGAGATGGGCTCTTGTGAAATGTGTGTGAAAATGATATTAATAAAGAAAAAAGAAATAATTTTTTATCTTTGTTGTCAGATGTCTGTGTGGTGTATACATGTATGATAAATAGACTATCCCTTTATATAAATAGATTTTCCCTTTTATTTACTGGTGTTTTTTTTATATTCGAGTTCACACACATAGTGATTTTGTTGTATTGCTAATCTGCAATGTATGGACTTTTAATATGGTGCCCACTGACATCAATGGATCCAGACTGTACCTACCTCTATTTGTGCCCAATTTTGTACTTGAGCACGCAAAGCATTTTGTTAAAAAAATGCGTGTCTTGTAAGAAGTATTATTGATATAGTAGCGATCAGGGTATTATGACCATCAAAGATGCACATGAGGCAGGGGCGGAAATACTGCCTGTGGAGGGAGAGGGAGCCCAGTGTGGGAAAGTTCACTAATAAGCCCTGTTCACACTATCATTATTTGGTCAGTATTTTACATCAGTGTTTGTAAGCCAAAAACCGAAAGGGGGTAAAAAATTCAGAAGTGGTGTTTCTACTACACTTTTCCTCTGTTTGTTCCACTCCTGGTTTTGGCTTACAAATTCTAATGTAAAATAATGACCTAATACTGAAAATGTGAGCATGGCTTATGTCTCTTGTGTTTAAGAGACATAATTAGGTTGGCCAGCAGGTGGCAGCATTACAGAACTGCAGCACAACATTCTGCTCTGCGTTAGGGCCTCTCTTTGGCACTGGAGGCTGTCGGAACAGAAGGAGAGAGGGACTACAGACTGATGTCTGCAGAGTCAGACAAGAAGAGAGCGCTCCGGTTATTGTCCTCTCCATTCTGTGCAGTGTCCTCCTGTGTGTATCTATGTATATATATATATATATATATATATATACAGTCATGGCCAAAAGTTTTGAGAATGACACAAATATTATATTTTCACATGATCTATTGCCCTCTGGTTTTTATGTGTGTTTGACAGATGTTTTTATCACAGACAGAAATATAATTGCAAACATAAGTAACAAAAACTTATATTGACAGTTAGAATGAGTTAATGCAGCAAGTCAATATTTGCAGTGTTGACCCTTCTTCTTCAGGACCTCTGCAATTCTCCCTGGCATGCTCTCAATCAACTTCTGGACCAAATCCTGACTGATAGCAGTCCATTCTTGCACAATCAATGCTTTCATTTTGTCTGAATTTTTAGGTTTTTGTTTGTCCACCCATCTCTTGATGATTGACCACAAGTTCTCAATGGGATTAAGATCTGGGGAGTTTCCAGGCCATGGACCCAAAATCTCTATGTTTTGTTCCCTGAGCCATTTAGTTATCACCTTTGCTTTATGGCAAGGTGCTCCATCATGCTGGAAAAGGCATTGTTGATCGCCAAACTGCTCTTGGAGGGTTGGGAGAAGTTGCTCTTGGAGGACATTCTGGTACCATTCTTTATTCATGGCTGTGTTTTCAGGTAAGACTGTGAGAGAGCCGATTCCCTTGGCTGAGAAGCAACCCCACACATGAATAGTTTCAGGATGCTTAACAGTTGGCATGAGACAAGACTGGTGGTAGCGCTCACCTTGTCTTCTCCGAATGAGGCGTTTTCCTGATGTCCCAAACAAGCGAAAAGGGGATTCATCAGAGAAAATAACTTTACCCCAGTCCTCAGCAGTCCACTGCCTGTACCTTTTGCAGAATATCAGTCTGTCCATGATGTTTTTTCTGGAGAGAAGTGGCTTCTTTGCTGCCCTCGAGACAAGGCCTTGATCCAAGAGTCTCCACCTCACAGTGCGTGCAGATGCACTCACACCTGCCTGCTGCCATTCCTGAGCAAGCTCTGCACTGCTGGTAGCCTGATCCCGTAGCTGAAACACTTTTAATAGACGGTCCTGGCGCTTGCTGGTCTTTCTTGGGCGCCCTGAAGCCTTTTTGGCAACAATGGAACCTCTCTCCTTGAAGTTCTTGATGATACGATAGATTGTTGACTGAGGTGCAATCTTTCTAGCTGCGATACTCTTCCCTGTTAGGCCATTTTTGTGCATTGCAATGATGACTGCACATGTTTCTTTAGAGATAACCATGGTTAACAGAAGAGAAACAATGATGCCAAGCACCAGCCTCCTTTTAAAGTGTCCAGTGGTGTCATTCTTACTTAATCATGACAGATTGATCTCCAGCCATGTCCTCATCAACACCCACACCTGTGTTAATGGAGCAATCACTGAAAAGAGGTTAGCTGGTCCTTTTAAGGCAGGGCTGCAATGATGTTGAAATGTGTTTTGGGGGATAAAGTTCATTTTCCAGCCAAATATTGACTTTGCAAGTAATTGCTGTTAAGCTGATCACTCTTTATAACATTCTGGAGTATATGCAAATTGCCATTAGAAAAAGTGAAGCAGTAGACTTTGTAAAAATTAATATTTGTGTCATTCTCAAAACTTTTGGCCATGACTGTAAAGCCAAGTGGAGTGCTCAACTGCCTCCTAGAGAATTAATGGAGCAGTGGTTGAGACTGGGCACTGCCGCTCAAGATTCACACTCAGCTGTAGGCAGCGTTCTCACAGTCACTAGTTTCTTCTGTCAAAACAATGATGCTTATTTCCACAGGTTGCACAGCACCAAAAAGCAAAACCATTAACACAAACTCCCTAGCTTTGTCTAGGGGCTAACTAAACAAAACAGACCCTGGCTACTCATATGTGGCTGAGGTAGTGCCAGTTTGTTATGGACAATAGACATTTTGTTTGACGAACCACTGATACTTGCAGTTTGTTGCCCACGGCCGGTGCAGTCTCTTCTCAGAGAGAGAGATTATGGCTAATCTCTCACTCTCTCCGACTCCTATACATTTCCCTCTGGTCAGCTTCCCCAGGAGGGACTTCTGCTAGATTTCCTTTACTGCTTTTTATATTTTAGTAGACCACCTTCTGAGTGTCAGAACAAGGTGTGTGGTCCATTTTGAACAGATTTGTAAGTAAAAAATAAAAATCTGTCTCAATCAGAAAAATTGAAGATTCTGAGAACCGTCTTACCGCTCTGTCACTTTAAATGTTATGTTTAAAAATATGCCAGACCAGATGACTTCCAAACTATCAAATGTCAGACTGTCAGAACTGTGCAGCAGCGTGTTACTAAGGTACATGTCAGATTTTCTATAAGCTGAATGTTAGGCAAAGGATATAATAATAAAATAACCTCCTACTTTCTTGACAGTAAATCTTGATAGTGATCCAAATAGCGAAACTTATTTGAACACCATCAAGACATAGTAATAGTGGAAGTAGTGTCACATTTTGGGTATATTGCAAAAATGCCTGTTTAATAGAGCTGGACAAGATAAAACACCCACCATGTTTTATTTTACCACCAACATTTAGGGAAATGCAAAATAAAACAAATCAAAATTTTTTGCGCCTGTAAATAGGATTGCAAAAAATGTTAGCAAAGTTTCTACATATGGTAGTTTATGGGCTAGAGGTCATATTCCTAATTATATTCTTTTCATATTAGGTCGAGGAGTCTGCACAATAGTTCATTTGATAATATGGCATTGTTACAGGGGCGCACAATTTTGGCTGCAGCAGTCTCCACTAGATGGAGCACACGACCCAGCAGAAGAAGCCAAGGCTGCCATGGCCATAGCAATCTACATGCTTCTTCCAGGAGCTCCCATGTTAATGACCTATAAGGATGTCTGGGAATGTAATATTGATTACCTATCGAAAGGATAGTTCATCATTATCAGTTTGGTGAGGGTCTAACACCCAACACCTCCACTGACCAGCTGTTGTAGGCTCCAGACCCCAACTCCAGGCCTGGACAACCAATTTAAGCTTGTGTTCCAACTATTACATTGAGTCTTATTTTCTTGGTTTTGCAAAATCGTGACAACAATATCCTTGATATGAAGACAACAAGTGAGCACAGTCTATCAAGTTAAAGGCTAAAAGCTGATTTCATATGTGCAGAGAAGAATCCCTTCCAGTTCAGGTCAGTTTGATCTTAATAGACACATGGTTGGAATCATGTGTCTAAAATAAAGG
>JARQOD010000005.1:492906919-492949712 GCA_033576555.1 Oophaga sylvatica
CCTATGAGGGGCTGCATTATAATACAGAGGCTTCCAATGAGAGAGGGGCTGCATTATAATAGAGGCTACCTATGAGAGGGGGGCTGCATTATATTACAGAGGCTCCTATGAGAGGGGGCTGCATTATAATATATAGGCTGCCTATGAGAGGGGGGCTGCATTATAATATATAGGCTGCCTGTGAGAGGGGGCTGCATTATAATAGAGGCTGCCTATGAGAGGGGGGCTGCATTATAATATATAGGCTGCCTGTGAGGGGGGGCTGCATTATAATACAGACGCTGCCTATGAGAGGGGGCTGCATTATAATACAGAGGCTGCCTATGAGAAGGGGCTGCATTATACTATATAGGCTGCCTATGAGAGGGGGCTGCATTATAATACAGAGGCTGCCTATGAGAGGGGGGCTGCATTATAATACAGAGGTTGCCTATGAGGGGGGCTGCATTATAATACAGAGGCTGCCTATGAGAGGGGGTTGCATTATAATATATAGGCTGCCTGTGAGAGGGGGGCTGCATTATAATACAGAGGCTACCTATGAGAGGGGGGCTGCATTATAATACAGAGGCTTCATATGAGAGGAGGCTGCATTATAATATATAGGCTGCCTATGAGAGGGGGGATGCATTATAATACAGAGGCTTCCTATGAGAGGGGGGCTGCATTATATTACAGAGGCTGCCTATGAGAGGGGAGCTGCATTATAATATATAGGCTGCCTGTGAGAGGGGGCTGCATTATAATACTGAGGCTGCCTATGAGAGGGGGGCTGCATTATAATACAGAGGCTGCCTATGGGAGGGGGTGCATTATAATATATAGGCTGCGTGTGAGAGGGGGCTGCATTATAATATATAGGCTGCCTATGAGAGGGGGGCTGCATTATAATACAGAGGCTGCCTATGAGAGGGGGTGCATTATAATAAATAGGCTGCCTGTGAGAGGGGGGCTGCATTATAATACAGAGGCTTCCTATGAGAGGGGGCTGCATTATAATATATAGGCTGCCTATGAGAGGGGGCCTGCATTATAATACAGAGGCTTCCTATGAGAGAGGGGCTGCATTATAATAGAGGCTGCCTATGAGAGGGGGGCTGCATTATAATATATAGGCTGCCTATGAGAGGGGGGCTGCATTATAATACAGACGCTGCCTATGAGAGGGGGTGCATTATAATATATAGGCTGCCTGTGAGAGGGAGGCTGCATTATAATACAGAGGCTTCCTATGAGAGGGGGCTGCATTATAATATATAGGCTGCCTATGAGAGGGGGCTGCATTATAATACAGAGGCTTCCTATGAGAGAGGGGCTGCATTATAATAGAGGCTGCCTATGAGAGGGTGGCTGCATTACAATACAGAGGCTTCCTATGAGAGAGGGGCTGCATTATAATAGAGGCTGCCTATGAGAGGGGGGCTGCATTATAATATATATGCTGCCTGTGAGAGGGGGCTGCATTATAATACAGACGCTGCCTATGAGAGGGGGGCTGCATTATAATACAGAGGCTTACTATGAGAGGGGGCTGCATTATACTATATAGGCTGCCTATGAGAGGGGGGCTGCATTATAATACAGAGGCTGCCTATGAGAGGGGAGCTGCATTATAATACAGAGGCTGCCTATGAGGGGGCTGCATTATAATACAGAGGCTGCCTATGAGAGGGGGGCTGCATTGTACTATTGAGGCTGCCTATGGGGGTGCATTATAATATAGAGGCTGCCTACTTGCAGTGCATTATAATATAGAGGCTGCCTAAGGGGGTTTATTATAATGTAGAGTCTGCCCATGGGGTGCATTATAATATAGAGGCTGCCTATGGGGAGTGAATTATAATACAGAGGCTGCCTATGGGGGTTTATTATAATACAGAGGCTGCCTATGGGGGTGCATTATAATAAAGAGGCTGCATATGGGGTGCATTATAGTATAGAGGCTGCCTATGGGGGTGCATTATAATATAGAGGCTGCCTATGGGGGTGCATTATAATATAGAGGCTGCCTATGGCAGTGCATTATAATATATAGAATCTGCCTAAGGGGCTTTATTATAATATAGAGGCTGCCTATAGAGAGTGCATTATACTACAGACTGTTCCTATGCGGAGTGCATTATACTATATTGAGGACTATGGGGAGTGCATTAAATTATATGGATACCTATGGGGAGTGCATTATACTATAGACTGTTCCTATGGCGAGTGCATTATGCTATAGAGTCTGCCTATGGGGAGTGCATTATACTATATGGAGACCTACAGTATGGGAATTGTATTATATTATAGACTCTGCCTATGGGGAGTGCATTATACTGTATTGAGGACTATCTGGTGTATTATGCTATATGGAGGCTATCTAGGGGCCATCATACAGTGTGGGGATTATAGTGACGGGGCCATCATACAGTGTTGGAGCCATTAAATAGTTTGGGGAATATTAAGGGGTCAGTATATATGAAGTGAGGGGGCATTATACTGTGTATAAGAGAGCATCACACTGTGTATAGGGAAGCTGTACGGGGGAGACTCGGGACATTATTAAATGTAAAGTGGGCACTTATTGTTATAGGGGAACTCAGGTTACTGTGACTGTCAAAGGGACACACAGGGCATTATTACTTTTTAGGGGACAAAATGTGGGCACTGTTTTCTAGGGCAATTGAACCCAGCATTTCTATTTTCTAGAGGGTTGCTCTAGAATTTATAGAGCACAGAGAACCACATAGCAGGTGCGGTAATAGGGACACATGGCAGCAGCGGCTCAGTATTGGGGTATAAGCAGGATGATGAGTTTGTGCAGGTTGGGAATTGTCCCATTGGGGACAGTGCTGAAAATATGAGAAGTGAAATGTGTCTTTGTTGTATTCTCTGCAGCCGAGTCCTGTCTGGAGAAGTCGTCATGTCGGTCTGGGCCAGATGGAAAAGGCGTGAAAAGTGAACGATTCCATCAGAAAGAACATCAGCAGTAAGTCATTATCTGTAACTGTGCTGTAATCTCTTATATATTTTGTAGGACTGGTATTATTTACCACTGACCATATGGCGGTGATATCAATATTGGTCTTTATATAGAGATTATTTTCGGCCACAGCGCAGTCATCTGCTGAGGTTCTCCTCCACTATTAGGGTGCGTCACACAGTTGTAATCAAGGTTACCTGGTTATGGGCCCACTCAGAAGTTTGGCCCCCCTGAACCAAAACCCTAGCTATGCCTGTGGTAAAGTGAGTTGCCTTAGTGTAACAGAATGCCACTTTAATTAATATTTTACATATTTAGGTGGGTCTTTGATATTTTTTCTGAATATATGTCTCCGTATACATCCAAACTGTTGATTTTTTTTTTCAGACTGGTATATCTCCGACTGTCAGCTAGAATGCTGATTTCTATTTAAAGCCATTTTGAAGTAGAAACCACATCCTCCCGCACATCGAAACCAGCATAAGGTTTTATGAATTAGGATAAAGGCTTTTGCCTGTCCAGGACTTCCCTGATGAACAAATAAACATTTGGTCTCTGACACCAGATCCTATCACATGCTCCACAGACGGATTTAGCATCTCGGCACAGAAGAGGGATATGGGAAGGTGGAGGGTTTAAAACTACAAGTGGCTGCCAGTAGGGAATGAGAGAAGGGGTAACGTCCTCTGTGGACTTGGAGAAATAAGCTAACCTTGGCTGACTATGATAGCTATCAGTTACCTTCCAGTATAGGATCTAAAAAATAGTACAAATTCCAGGAAAAACTGAATTAGCTATTTTTTTTCGAGATTTTTGGAGATCCATGAAAAAACTCTGCTATATGAAGATGCACTGGAAAAGATTATCTATTTTTCACTTTAATGCCATCACTGAGGTGTGATGTTTTCAAGAATTAAAGATCCAAAATGCAGATTCGTAAATACTTTCCAAAAGCCAGTTACGTAGCATGGGGAGTGTGATGTGGAGGGACTAAACTGAGGCACAAAATTTCACTCCCGTCTTCACTGCTTTTTCATAGGGCTTTTCCCCACAACCATAACAATTGGATGAGTGCTATCAACCATTTTGAGAGCACTTCTCCCCACGGTATTATATGGGGCTGCACACGTGACCTATTTTTTTCCTCAGACCAGGTACTTTTGCTTCTATTTAATATAAATTTGACTAGCTTGTTTAATGAATGCGTAGATGATACCTTTTTCTGCAAATTGTGAGTCAAATATAATAGCACTACTCATTAACACTCATTCACAGGGGCCTAATGGAGGATTCTCCCATTCCCCTGTGGGCCAGTCTGAGCCTGGCCACGCTTACTATTTGATGAGTGGTGAGTGGAACTGCTCCCAGTACTGCCCCAATTACTGGATGTGAGCAGCTACATGGAGAATATAACCTTTTTTCTCCCTATAGCCTGGCTTCTAGTAACACACAAATGGTGATTTAAGCAATATCTACCTATAATTTAAAACTATATCTCTAGGTAAATAGTGTTTTTGAAGGTGACCGTTTTAATTTAATCAATGTAATTTTTTATGAGTTATCAGCAATCTTCACACTCCTATTCTCTTTATCTTAGGGGTACACATAGCAGCTGAATATAGCATTTATGTGGATATGGGAACAGAACTAAGCTTAGGACATGTATATGTTAACAGAACTAAGCTTACTACATAATGACGCTCATTTGACGCTCTCCCATCCATTATTGCTTTCAACTGCCCATACAGTTGAATGTGGCAGGCACTGGGGGAGCGGCGCTGGCACCTGGCCCGTCTAACTTATGGATCCATAATGGCCACGTGAGCTGGGGGCCCCTAGGGGGGGTGGGGGCCATGGTCTGCTGGCTCTGATAGGTAGCAGTGATAGCTGCATACCAGCAAAAATAATTAAAAAATAAGGCATGGGAACCCCTCTATTCATGATAACCAGCTTTGCTGAAGCTGACAGATGAGGATTGCCACCCGCAGCTGTCACATTTGCTTGGCTGGTCATCAAAAATACATGGAAACAACATTTTTTTAAAAAAAAAATTTAATAACACAGGTGGCGGCTGATAAGTACTCTCATCAGCTGCCGCTTGCTCTCACTGTTATCAGTTGAATACAACTCTCAACATTTTCCCCCGCTACCGCTGATTGAAGCATGAGCAGGGGAGAATGATGAGAGCTACTTTCAGCACCCGGCGCCGGGGAACAATGCTAACAGTACTGCTGATTCCCAGGCACCGGTACGTGACACACTAATGATACATGGATATCATCCAAGTGTAAACAGTGTGCACATGTGCGGGACGTATGAAAGAGCCCTTACAGTTAGACCTAAAGCCTATCAACCTGGAAAGTTATGGTGATCAGGAAAATGGCAACATCTTCAGGAAATCATCAGGAAAAGCGGTGGTAGACATTAGGCTAATCAGCTTACCCATTGAAGAATCTGTCAAAAACTAGAGGCCATTAGTTGTTACATGGGTCCCGAGATAAGTTTGTGAAGGCTTGCATGGTTTTCTTGGGTGAGCCTTTTGACGAGAGCAGTTCAATTCCTTTGCAAATCAAGGCCTAGAAAAATACCTGAGAAGAAGACTGAAGACCTCTGAAGTCCTATCCATGACATCGTTTGAGGCCTAGTCACTGACGTGCTTTGCACCACAACATCAACCCTAGTCAGCGCTTGAGACAATGTCTTTACATGTATCCTGCCATGATAAGGTCTTAGGCATAAGGTGTGTTGCGCTGTGGTACCATGACTTGCATAACATTGTGATGAGTAGTTAGTGTTGGAGGTACTGAAGAATAAACAGGTTCTGTGAAGAAGAATGAAGACCTCCTGCGACTGAAGCATATTGAGAACTAGAGGCAACAAAGACTAGATGCGATAAGGAAGTTGTGATCAGTCCAGACTTGGGAGAACTGGGAGATGAGCTGCAATGATGACTTGCTAGAAGAGAGTGGAGTGCCCAAAGAAAATCAAAGAAAATCAATTATTCATAAATATATTGCCTGGGTCAGAATATTGCCCATGCTCCTTTTGCTGCCAGGTTTGTACTCTTTTATTCTATGCTGATTAAATAATACAACATGTAGGCTAAATATTAAACATTGATAAAAAGTTGAGGGTAAGTGTTTGGTGATGATCGTGCTGCTGTAAATGAGTAGTTTCACAGTTTGGTTTAAGATCAAGCAAATTTATTTATGCGTTAATGGTTTGAATTGAACCCTTTTTCAAAATGTTGAAAAAGAGTTCAGTTTGAAACAGAAACAAGCAAATAAAGCTACTTGTTCTTGAACCTGAACGTGGAACAACTCATCTAATACATCAGCACGATAGTCACCAAATGCCTACTTTTTATCCATTTCAATGCAGAAAAAGAGGATTTTCTAACCGCTGGTGAGACTGCGGAGGCTGTCTTCCATACAGGTTTATATCGGAGTGACATACACAGCTTGACCATTTAGGAGTGGAGAGGATGATGTTGCACCCCTCTGGAAACATTTAAATGTATGAAAATGTACTGTATTATATGTATGATACTCCAGGAGGCTTCAGTTCCTGTTAGTCAGGCGTGACAGGGTTAACTGTAGGGCCAGCCCATGGTTGAGAAGGAGTATTAAGGATGAGTCTAGCACTTCTTGTTTTGGGGGGAAGAGTTATGAGTAGGAGAGAGACAAAAAACGACACCATGATGGGAAGGTGATCATCACCGGGTGTGTGTGTGAAGATATCAGGTAGCAGGAGCAAGAGCAAGAGAATTCCAGTGGTGGCAGTGTTCTTCTTTGCACAGGCAAGTAGGAGGGACTACAGCAAGAGCATTTTGGGAAAATGTCTTAGTGTTGGCCAGGCCTTTGAAGCTGCGGTCAGAGAGACAGTCAGCAAGGCACTTTTCGTAAGCTGACAACTGGAGGTGCGTCCTTACATGATTCTGAAGAAGGATAGCTAAAGTGAAGTGGTCACAGCGAAAAGCACTGTTTTAAGTGGTCCTCTTTGGGGAAGATTAGAGGTCCTCAATTTAACCTGTAATTCTTAAGTAATCTTTATTTCACAACTGTGACGCTGTCCATAACTAAAGGAAATGTACCTCTGTATTATACAGAAGAACATGGCAAGCTCATTCCCTGCTGCTCTCTGTATATAAGTTTGGTTGTCTGTAAAAAGGACATTGCTTTCACGTGTTGGTGTGGTTTCCTTATCACAGAGTCAAAACGGATCGACGCCGGGCAAATTGTTGCAGAGGTGAACTGGGAGGTGTCCACAGCGGAAACACAGCTGCGGACACTCACCATGTCAGGGCCCCATCTTTCTGTAGCGTGCCGGGGTGTGAGAGACGAGTTCTTTGCCCATGGCTACCACCCCTTGCCAAGTTACAACCAGGTCGGTGAGACATATCTCACTCTTCGCCACCACTTTATTTTAATGTATCACCCTTTGTGCTCTTGTTTCTTCTTCCTTTTGCCTTGAAATATTGAAAATTGCACTTCTACAGAGAAAGCATTGGGACCAACTACTCACAGTGAGACTTCATTTACAACCTCAACAGCAGGAATTGTTCACACAGGGAAGCTGCCGCCAGTACAAGACAGATGCTTTGAAGTTTACATTTGTTCCTCATCCAGCAAAATGTATGGGTGGTGCCTCCGATGAGTAATGGCACCTACAATCCCCTCTTGACGAGCATTTTGTTATACTGTATACTATCGCAGACCACCATACTATACAGCTAAAATGGATTCATGCCGCTAATTAGAAACAACTGCCGTGTGTATATATTGTCATATTACAGCATGCCTCTGGGTGGGAAGGATGCTTGCTGCGTCCACCTCAGGAAATGACCCCTCCTAACCACAAGATACAGTGTTACAAAGGTTGCAATGGTATTATTTTACATTTGGGTGGGGAAGTTGTTTTAAGAACAATTGTACAAAGGACCCTTTTTTTTTTTTACAAAACAAAAAAACTCTTAGTTATATGTTGCTTATGAGTCTATTTTCAGGTACAGTGATTTAGTACAGTATGGGCATGGTTTGTGGTTACTTAATGAATTGACTTAAAGGGAACCTGTCAAAATAATTTAGTACTATTCCATAGAGGCAGTGGTGTACCGTCAATAGTAGCAGACCACGCAGCTGCTATGGGGCCCGGACAGGTGAGGGGGCCCGCGACGGCCGCTGCGGTTTGGCAGCTGTGCTGTGCTGACACAGTACTATCTCCTTTAATGAAATGGAAGCGCCAGCCACCGGTCGCTGTATACCCCCTTGAAGCTTCCCTTTCCTTGTTTCCTGGTCAGCAGTTGGCTGAAGTCTCTGGCTGGATTTGCATAAGAACGCCACGTCTCCTGGCAGCCAGAGAGCAGCACACGTGCATTGCAGGTTGATTTTTTTTGTGGGGGGGCCCATTCAGACTTTTGCTATGGAGCCCCATGATTTCTATGCACGCCCCTGCATAAAGGCGATGTAATGTGCATCCCTAATGTGTGTGTAAGTTCAACACCCCAGTATTTAAGTTAAAAAAAACAATTTACTCTTCTTCTATGAAAAAATGCCAGGTCTCTAATCATGTAGGAGACGCTGGATATTGCTTCAGTGATATTACTCCAGCCAGCAGTCACATCCACCTCTGTCAGTAGCGTAGCTAACGGGGGCAGTGGGGGCGGTGGCCCCGCGCTCTGAGGGGGCCCACCCGGAGCTGCGCTACTGTAACTGTATCGGCGTGCACAGCGCACTGATACAGTTACATTCTGCGGCAGAGCAGGAAGAATCGATCTTCCTGCTCTGTCACTATGGGGACCCTGAACATGCCATGTTGTGGACGGTGTTGGCTAACACCTTGAGGTAGTTGTGGGGATGGACTACGTGTGGAAGGGGGATCACTTTCAGGTCTTGTGTTATCCTCTGGTGGCACAGGCATTTGAAGACGGTTTGCCCGTGAAAGTTGCCATCTTTCTAGATAAGCCAAGATCTGTGTTGGGTTATTGGGTGGGGTGCATGCATCGATCACAATTTGAAGAGCACAGCCTTACTTCTCGGGGATTGTGCGGAGATAGCGAGCCAAACTCCGGGCATAGGCCTCTTCCCCATCATCATTTGCAGTGCGGGACAGGTAGTTCAAAACACTAGTATCCACTTGGCGTTTGGTCCCAGAGGTGTTTAGCTCCCTTCTGCGTCGTCCACGTTGTGACACTACTGCAGCCTGTGGTGAGGTGTCAAGCGGGAGAGTTGGGCTGCTACTCTGCCCACGGTCTTCCTCTTCTTGATTTGCCTCCTGTCCTGCAGAAGGCCGTGCTGGTGGTGATGGTTGGTGACTGGTAACTTGTTGGGAAGATGGTCCAGCCTGTTCTTCCCCATCACCAACTGGGTCCATGTGGACCTCTGAGTCAGAGCCTGTCTCCCGCTCTGTTATATTGGACTAGTTCTATTTTGCATGAAAAAGATAAAAATTACTATCATACCTTAAGGCAAGATGGCAAATGTGTGCTGTGTTGAAGAATGCCCTTACGGACGGAGATCCATAATTGGTGCCAGAAAATTCAAGCGGTCATAATGGATGTATTTCCACTTTTGGGGTCTCTCTGATCCACTCCTGGCCCGATTCTGCCGCTCTCTGTGGAACTGGTCACGGCAGCTCCGCCACCGTCTAGTGACATCACCCACTGCAAAACAATCCAACAAATGTTTGACATTAGGATCACAGTGTAAGCATTGTGAAATGTAGCTTTAAAAGGCATGCTAATTCACAAGTGTAAAATGGCAAACATGCAGGCTAGCAAGCAGAATATCATATAGGATCCTGTTAGCTTAAATTGTGCATTAAGGTTAGTACTTACTCATTTCCTGCTGAACCTCAGGTGTACTTTCTGCATAGGTTGGAAAAATTTGCCGACAGAGAAGTTTCCATGAGGCATCGTTGCGAGCACGGTCCGCGTAATGTGCATCACGTACATCCCAAAGTTCTGGGGTCTCCTGTACAAGCACAATCAGTAGCTCGACATTAATTTGCATGGCCATCTTGCTGGACTCCGTGGAGGCGTGATATTTCCTGGTTCCAGAAATTCCCAGGCTAATTAGCATGCCAAAGCTTCCTGATTTAATGGCTGAGGCAATTTCCTGTCACCTGGCCAATGCCTGCATATTTCTCGTAATTCACACGCATGGTCAGTGTGTATCCGTTTTTTTATAGCACCCAGAGACTTGCATTGGCGATTCTCAGCCGAGATACGTGTACAATCGCAGCATGCTGCGATTTCACTCGCACGTATAAAACGTGCGAGAAAAAATCGGATGATTGCAGCTGCCCCACAGATTAACATTGGGATGAGTGCTATGCAATTTTTTATGGCCTAGCGCTCATCCGTATTATACGGTAGTGTGACTCCGGCCTTATACATACCTGGTAAAATGGACAGAATAAATGGGACTCTGCACACTTGATTAATCACCTTGATATACAATGTTATATATATATATATATATTATAAATTAATTGAACAAGTGATACCACAAATCCTGAAAGAATAAGATGGCAAACCATCCGGAAATTGGAGAATACCCCGTGCACCAGAAGTGGATAAAAGCAGGAAAACCCAGACTGAAGACTTAATGAAATTAAAAAAAAAAATATATATATATATATATATATATATATGTGTAGATATACACTATGTCGTAATAAAGAGAAGCAAAAATGTGCAAAAATATATATAATCTTTATTAAGCAATGTTGTACAAGATGCGAATAACAATAAAAATATTAAAAATATATAAAACAACCAAAAGCGTCCAATAATAAGCCCTATATAATATCAGGCTCAATTTACTCAACCAGGGGCTAAATAGCCAATATATATGTATGGGCAACACACTGTGTAATATAAATAATCCTCAGAGAAGGTCATTCACCCAATAAAAATAAAATAAAATATGAAAATAATAAGACAGCATATAATGCTGAATCATACTGTGCATATAACAGTGTAAATAACTTAAACACACTGACCGCAAGGGTGCAGTGAATTAACCGATCTGTAATGTGTTAACACAACTGCAGTGCATATCCAAAATAAATCAGTTAACATGCAGTGTTAAATAAACAAGTGCATACACTTAAGGTACTGCCACACTAAGCTATCCCGCTAGCGATCTCGTTAGCGTTGCATACTAATGAGATCGCTAGCGGGATTGTTTCTATATCGCTAAATGCGGCCACATTTAGCGATATAGTTAACGACGCTATCGCCGCTAGCGATCTTCTTAACGACTTTAGCGGTACAAAAGTACCGCTAAATCGCTAAGAAAAGGTGCCACACTAGCGATATATACTTACCCAGCGGGAGCGCCGACGAGAAAATAGGGTCCGGAACGATTCCAGCGACGAGCGAGATCACAGCAGGAAGCTCGTCGCTGGAAGCTGCCGCACACAACAACATCGCTAACGGGATCGCTAAATAGTGACGTTTTTTAGCGATCCCGTTAGCGATATTGTTTAGTGTGGCATACCCTTAAGACCTAAAGAATGAGTGAATACAAAGCCGAGAATGCAAAAAAAACACAGAGATATGCCCTGAATGAAGGATTGCCACTACCTGGGAGCCTGAGGGTGACGCCAACGGCCTGGAAAGACGCGCCCCGACGCACGTTTCGGAAATTTAATTCCTTCGTCACATTACAGATCGGTTAATTCACTGCACCCTTGCGGTCAGTGTGTTTAAGTTATTTACACTGTTATATGCACAGTATGATTCAGCATTATATGCTGTCTTATTATTTTCATATTTTATTTTATTTTATTTTTATTGGGTGAATGACCTTCTCTGAGGATTATTTATATTACACAGTGTGTTGCCCATACATATATATTGGCTATTTAGCCCCTGGTTGAGTAAATTGAGCCTGATATTATATAGGGCTTATTATTGGACGCTTTTGGTTGTTTTATATCTTTTTAATATTTTTATTGTTATTCGCATCTTGTACAACATTGCTTAATAAAGATTATATATATTTTTGCACATTTTTGCTTCTCTTTATTACGACATAGTGTATATCTACACATATATATTTTTTTTTATTTCATTAAGTCTTCAGTCTGGGTTTTCCTGCTTTTATCCACTTCTGGTGCACGGGTATTCTCCTTATACATACCTGACTGAGATCATGCAACCAGTGCGATATATGCTGCCATGGATTGGGTGACATGTATCAGTTATCAGGTTTCCTATAAGGAACTATTTATACTTTTAGTTAGATGTTAAATCATAACAAAAAACATAAAAGGCGAAGATAAAGAACAGAGATAAGCATGCCTCCACCCAAAACGCTTTGCATTCTATTTGTGAAACAATATAAATGAAACAATACAAATAGGGAAACTTATACACCTTTCCTTATCCATTGTTCCCTACGCTTAGAGATTTCTCACCAGAAGGGAGTCTCTGCAGCTTCTCACAGTAATGGCAGGGAATGTTCACTTGCTGGCTGGTAATTGCTTCCAGTAACTCCTAGTGAGTAAGAATGCAAGGAAATCAATGGTGTGGTTGTGTTGGCTAAAGAAAACGACTCCAAGGTGATGTCATGTTATTATGATATGCAAGTAGGAGACATAGGCAGCAGGTCATTATCATGCTGTGATTCTTCTTCCTAGGCACATGTTCTTACTTATACCCACATGTAGCTGGTCCTGACCTATGCTGACAGGGGGGAAATTACTGCAAGGCGGATATATACAGTGAAAGGTCAAAGTGATAAACTAACATATGTGGAATAATAAATGTGAGCATGTGGGATAAATATGTGAAATCATAATGCTATTAAATGCAAACATATGCCAGCCATGATCCAGGGCTGCAAATAGCAGAGCGTGTTTGTGATGTATATGTCTGCATAAGGATGAGTGTGTGGAAAGTTTTACATAGATACTAGCATGGCCCATGCGAAATTTTCGCACATTGGTCGTCGGGGCACAGGCAATTTCAGAAAAAACAAGCTGGTCAAATGTAAATGTATTTCATGAGATGATGAACACAGACAGGTATTTATATATGTAGCTTGGTAATACAATAAATTGGTTTGATAAGTAGAGGCCAAAAGATGTCTTCCGGTTGAGGTGCCACCTGCATGAGGTCATTGTTTCTTTCTGCAGGTTTATGAAAATGGATGTTTAAACTGTCTTTAGTGATAAAATCGTGAATGTGTGGTTTGTTTGGCTCTTTTCTTGCTGAAGGGGCAAGATTACCTTTCAAATGGCGTATCATTTGTGTGTGTGGGGCGAAGTAATCAGCAAAAAAGCAGTGCATGTTTACAAATGTGTTTGCATATCTGACTCACCTGCAGTGAAGTGTGCAATCCTCCAATGTGCCTGAAATAGGCTGGGTAAACAGTTCGGCAAGCTGGAAAGCCCCCAAGGCAAAAATTTGGATTTGTTTCTGATGTCTGTAAGCAGCTTTGTGGTAGTGTGCTTTGGCGTAGTGTGGTGCCACCTGCAGGTCATTTTTCCTTACTGCAGGTTTATGAAAATTCATGTTTAAACTGTATTTTGTGATCAAATCTTGGATGAGTGGTTTGTTTGGCTATTTTCTTGCTGAAGGGGACAAGTTTACCTTTTAAATGGTGTATCATTTGTGTGTCTGGGTTCAGTATGAACGGAGATACAAAATAATCACCGAAAAACAGTGTTTAGAAATAATAGAATAGATGACAGCCTGGATACAATTTATTCCTTATTTACTCTATTTTGTTCATTATAACCAATCACTAAATGTATTCTCTGAGGGACAGACAGAGACTAACAGTAGTCCGGTGCCGCCCTGTCCAACTTTCCGGAGATTGACAGGTCTCTCACTAAGTGCACATGGAAGAGACCTACCAATCACATAGATTGGAGCTGGGATAAAGCTGGACTAGTCCCTGTCCGGCTTGCCAAACTATGTACTCTCTGAAACGCTGGAGCATTTCAAAGAAAAATATACCTGCATGCAATGGTGCAGCCAAGCTCTGATATATGCTGCCCGTGGTTTGAGAAGTATGAATTGTTTCAAAGATTCCCCTTCAACTATGATATTCTGGCTGCATGGTCCACCAGTAGATGGAGCGACTTACATACTGTTTAATTATGCAGTTTAGTGCTCAGCAGTATGCTACTATGTTCTGAAAGCTTTTTAATGTGCGTTCTTGGTGCAGATTTTCCCCACTCATTAGTATTGGTGAAATCTGTAGCAAAAATGCTGAAAGAATTGACATACTGCAAATTTAGATTTGCACCACACAAATAAGCATGACTTCAGGATTCTCATTCCCTTTGCTGGCATCAGGAAATCCTTCAGGTTTTGTGACAAATCTGCACTGAAAAAACGCAGCAAAAACACATTGTGTGCACACAGCCTAATGATGTGCACAAATCCCCAAATCCCTTGTAGCAAAAGCATCATGTCACTGATGGAAATGAGGTAGATGAAGGCCCCATCAACTTTCATATTTAATGTGTGTTTTTTTTTTTTTTTTACAAATATAACACTTACCCAATATAATCTATGGAACTGTTCACAAGTCATAGTTTTTGGTCCATGAAAATCATGGGCAGCAGATGGATTGTAATTTTTATTTTCATTTTTATTTTATAAAGAAATACACTGCTCAAAAAATAAAGGGAACACTCAAATATGTGCTGACAACAAAATCACACAAAAATCATCAATGGAAATCAAATTTATTAACCAATGGAGGTCTGGATTTGGAGTCACACACAAAATTGAAGTGGAACGCAATGTCCTTAAAACAAGTCATAATGATGCTCAGTAGTGTGTGTGGCCTCCGCATGCCTGTACAGAATGACCTCCCTGTGCCTGTATGACCTCCCTACAATGCCTGGGAATGCTCCTGATGAGGCGGCGGATGGTCTCCAGAGGGATCTCCTCCCAGACCTGGGCTAAAGCATTCGCCAACTCCTGGACAGTCTGTGGTGCAACGTGACATTGGTGGATGGAGCGAGACATGATGTCTCAGATGTGCTCAATCGGATTCAGGTCTGGGGAAAGGGCGGGCCAGTCAATAGCGTCAATGCCTTCATCTTGCAGGAACTGCTGACACACTGCAGCCACATGAGGTCTGGCATTGTCCTGCATTAGGAGGAACCCTGGGCCAACCGCACCAGCATATGGTCTCACAAGGGGTCTGAGGATCTCATCTCGGTACCTAATGGCAGTCAGGCTACTGAGTCGCACAACCAGGGTTTTGGGGTACTCGGCACCGAGCCCGTTCACTTCAATGGGGGAGAGGTCACGGGTAGCGCAGCTCGGTCCGTTGCCCTGGGCGCTCATACAAAGGGGGATATTTACAGGGGATTTAGAAATGTTCGTGACGCCACCTGTGGTTTCTGATCAGGGTGACCAGCGCTGCAGGTTGAATCCTCTGAGGGGTTGTTACTGGGTAGCAAGGTGTTAAGTCTTCCACAGGTAAGACTGATCCCTCGAGGTATATGGCGGTGCAGGGGTGCAAGCAATAAGGCAGACACACACAATGAGTCTCTTTCCGTACCTTTACTGGTGATATTTGCAGGCACGTCCTGGGAAGCTGCTCAGGGTGGAGGATGCACGTCCAGTAATCACTGAGTAGGTTTAAGGCCTCCTTACTTCTTGATGTGTGTGAGTTTCTAACTTGCATGAAGCTAAGTTTAACTCCGTGTAGAACAGCTACGCCCGGCTGACATTGTGGTGGAGCCTTCTTTTGGAAAGAACTAAGTCTCTATCTGCAGCGTCCTGCTAGACTCCTGTTCTTCCTGACCCCGGTTACGTACCAGCACTGTTGGGCCCCTCTGCGACCTGAAGTCCAGCAGGGTCTCCGGTTTCTCCCACTAGCCGTGAAGGTCCTAGCAAGCTCGGACCCGGTGTCCGGTAGTGCAGAGTGGAGGTAAGCTATCGTCGCTATTTCTCCTCAGTCACTCTCTCTCTCTCTTTGTCCACTTGCCTGTCGCCCTACTCACACCTTTAACATAAGCACAGGCAGCAGTAGATGTCAGCTTCCTTCTCTTCACCGCTCTCCAAGCGTCGGCACGCTCGCTAACAGTACCTCAGTTAACTCGGTCTTACAAAAACTGCAGTTCCCTTTCCTTCTCTTCTTTCTTAGGCTCTGTCCGAAGCAGCTATCAGGACATTCCGTCAGACTGATCTGTGCACACTCCGAGAGTCACTTTCCACTTCCCTAGGGAACTATCAGTCAGCAGGTTCTGAGGTAACTAGCTTGTTCACTGCTTTCCAACACGCTCTGACACAGACTAGTGTAATCTGATCCTCTCACTCCGGTGTTCTGAGGAGATCTAATCTGTCTGAGGTACAACCAACAACTAGCTAACGTTCAGCTAGACTGTCTTCATCTCACTGCTGTCTCTCTCCACACCCTTATATACCTGCGTATTCTAAAGGGCTACCTCTGGTGGCACCAGGAAAATGTGAAGTGTGAATGAATATCGGGTGTTTGTGAATTACCTTTCTGTGCATCCTCCAGGGAACATGTGGCACCAAGCGCAGCTGGGTCACACATCCCCCCCTAGTTATATTCAGCACTCCCGGGCTGAAAAAGAAAAACAATTTTTATAATAACAATAAACATAACTCATCCCTTGCGGGAGGTAAGGACACTTTAAACGTTACAATGTGTACAAATGGCAATAGAAAAACATCAAATACTTTCACACAAAGAAATACAAGATTCTTGTGGAGGACCCGTACCAAACCTCCCACGGTGGTCCTGGGTGGGCTGCAGGACTTCTTTGCTGCAGACCTCACTAAAGGCCACACCATACGGGTTTTACTTCTGAGGTAGAATGGCTTTACGTAAAACCAAGATGGGGCACCGAAGTGCCAACTATTTACAACACAGTTTTTGGGCTGGCAAAGTCCTCAGCCACGCAGTCCTTCAAACAGCATTTCACATATCACTATCACATTACCCAACTGGGGTATACTACTCCAGCATGTAAACATTATCATCATATAACATTCTCAATAAAGTGCAATTCTCTGCAAACTTTCTACAGTTCAGTAAACCCTGTCTGGGTCCTACTGGTCTTCTTTAAATATAGTGGCACTTTCCACACCTGGGGCTGGAAGTACACGGTGCGCTCTGGAACGCATCACCAGAAGATCGTGTCCTGCTACCTGTGTCTGGGTAGCCACAGTTCTCTTTTCAATTTTGCGACTTGCTTGAGGCCTGACAAGAGCCTCTTCTAAGTACAGATTTGGCTCAATAGGGATCGCTGTAGCAGTCGCTGTGCTCTGCAGCGTTTCCAAATGTGACGCATGTACATGCAATGGCTCAGTTGGTGACGCACTTGCAATCGTTGCGCTCTGTTGCGTTGCAGAATAGGACGCAGGATAAGATGCAGGTGCGCGGCCGGGCGCTGATGTGGCTGGGGCTTGGGACGCTGAGACACGGGGTACGTTTCCGGCTTCAGGGACGGGGTCACTGACTCGGGAGACATTCAGGGCATACCACTCCTTAAGATCCCCATGGCCGCGTGTAGGTGACAACATCCCCTTTTAACAGGTTAGCCCCTACATCACAGCGGTGAACGAAGATGTTCTGAGAGAACCCGGGTTCGCGTATGTACCCCCAACCTCCTCGGAACTTAGAGGCACACACCGTCCCTTGGCGCCGCGATTCCCGGAGCGTACCTTTATCTCACCGGACGCTCTCCTTGTCCGCAAGATTCTGCTCCCGGTACCTCTGGTGAAGCTGCTGCGCCTCCCGCTGCTCCTGCTGCTGTCGCTGCTCATGCTCCCGGCGTCGCCACTCGTTCTCTTTCTGGGCGGCGTATTCCACGTCGTCTAGGTACTCCATCTCCTCCCAGTCGATCTCCACTGCATCAGGCAGGATTCTTTCTGTCGTCCCTACCGGGGGACTGCATTCCGCTGCGGCCTCTGGTTCCAGGCCTGGCTGGCATTTCGGTCCGGGCAGGGCCTCCTCAGCCTCCTTCCCTCCCGCCGCGTCCTCGGCGGAGTCAGGATCAGCTCTTTTGGAGCCGGCCTCCGGTTGTTCATCAGCCGCTGGGTCCAGTGGTGGCACAGGTGGCATTTGCGCATCTTGAGGGGAGAGCAGTGGGTCCCACAGCAGCCGCTGTTTCAGGGCACGCCAGCTTTGCTCCATCGCCTCCATCTCTACGCGGTGTCGGGCCATGTCCCTCAGCGCCCCATCCACCTCCTCCACTTTCTGCATTGTCCGGTCATCCGCCCGACCTGGGGACGGTTCAGGCACAGGCAGCAGTTCTTCAGGGGAACGGGGTCTGCGCACCGCCATTCCTCCACACAGCGTCTCCTGTCCTTCCGCCATCTCACTCCAGGCCAGACTGTGCTCCCCATCCGGAACAATCTGGTCTTTTCCATGGAGGCAAGACTTTCGCTTTTTCTTCTTAGCATAGAGGATGAAGAGGAGGCGGATCTCTCTTGCAGTGGGGCAGGCTCGGACATTATAATAGCACTTAGACAGGGCGCCCATAACTTTCGCGCCACTGGGGGGGTACGCCCACGAATACACGCCCTCCTTCTTCACCAGCGTCTCAGGGCGCGAATATGGCGGCAAAATGGCGGAAAATGGCGCCAAAAATCACAAAAACTGCACACAGTCTTTTTGCACAAAACAGTCCACTTAGGCACACAGGACTCACATGTAGTAAGCTTCGGATCCTGTTCGGGGACGCCAAAGATAAGTCGCACGTACCAGGGTTTTGGGGTACTCGGCACCGAGCCCGTTCACTTCAATGGGGGATGTCACGGGTAGCGCAGCTCGGTCCGTTGCCCTGGGCGCTCACTAAAGGGGGATATTTACAGGGGATTGTAGATTTATAGAAATGTTCGTGACGCCACCTGTGGTTTCTGATCAGGGTGACCAGCGCTGCAGGGTAGATCCTCTGAGGGGTTGTTACTGGGCAGCAAGGTGTTAAGTTTTCCACAGGTAAGACTGATCCCTCGAGGTATATGGCGGTGCAGGGGTGCAAGGCAATAAGGCAGACACACACAATGAGTCTCTTTCCGTACCTTTACTGGTGATATTTGCAGGCACGTCCCGGGAAGCTGCTCAGGGTGGAGGATGCACATCCAGTAATCACTGAGTAGGTGTAAGGCCTCCTTACTTCTTGATGTGTGTGAGTTTCTAACTTGCATGAAGCTAAGTTTAACTCCGTGTAGAATAGCTACGCCCGGCTGACATTGTGGTGGAGCCTTCTTTTGGACAGAACTAAGTCTCTATCTGCAGCGTCCTGCTAGACTCTTGTTCTTCCTGACCCCGGTTACGTACCAGCACTGTTGGGCCCCTCTGCGACCTGAAGTCCAGCAGGGTCTCCGGTTTCTCCCACTAGCCGTGAAGGTTCTAGTAAGCTCGGACCCGGTGTCCGGTTGTGCAGAGTGGAGGTAAGCTATCGTTGCTATTTCTCCTCAGTCACTCTCTCTCTCTTTGTCCACTTGCCTGTCGCCCTACTCACACCTTTAACATAAGCACAGGCAGCAGTAGACTGTCTTCATCTCACTGCTGTCTCTCTCCACACCCTTATATACCTGCGTATTCTAAAGGGCTCCCTCTGGTGGCACCAGGAAAATGTGAAGTGTGAATGAATATCGGGTGTTTGTGAATTACCTTTCTGTGCATCCTCCAGGGAATATGTGGCACCAAGCGCAGCTGGGACACACATCACCTCTGGCGAGCACATGGAGGGCTATGCAGCCCTCCAAAGAAATGCCACCCCACACCATTACTGACCCACTGCCAAACCGGTCATGCTGAAGGATGTTACAGGCAGCAGATCGCTCTCCACGGCGTCTTCAGACTCTGTCACGTCTGTCACATGTGCTCAGTGTGAATCTGCTTTTATCTGTGAAGAGCACAGGGCACTAGTGGCGAATTTGCCAATCCTGGAGTTCTGTGGCAAATGCCAAGTGTCATGCACGGTGTTGGGCTGTGAGCACAACCCTCATCTGTGGACGACGGGCACTCAGACCATCCTCATGGAGTCAGTTTCTAACCGTTTGTGCAGACACATGCATATTTGTGGCCTGCTGGAGGTCATTTTGCAGCTCTCTGGCAGTGCTCCTCCTGTTCCTCCTTGCACAAAGGCAGAGATAGCGGTCCTGCTGCTGGGTTGTTGCCCTCCTAAGGCCGCCTCCACATCTCCTGGTGTACTGGCCTGCCTCCTGGTAGCGCCTCAAGCCTCTGGACACTACACTGACAGACACAGCAAACCTTCTTGCCACAGCTCGCATTGATGTGCCATCCTGGATGAGCTGCACTACCTGAGCCACTTGTATGGGTTGTAGAGTCCGTCTCATGCTGCCACAAGTGTGAAAGCACAACCAACATTCAAAAGTGACCAAAATATCAGCCAGAAAGCATTGGTACTGAGATGTGGCCTGTGGTCCCCACCTGCAGAACCACTCCATTATTGAGTGTGTCTTGATAATTGCCAATAATTTCCATCTGTTGTCTATTCCATTTGCACAACAGCATGTGAGATTGATTGTCATTCAGTGTTGCTTTCAAAGTGGAAAGTTTGATTTCACAGAAGTTTGATTTACATGGAGTTATATTCTGTTGTTTAAGTGTTCCCTTTATTTTTTGAGCAGTGTATTATACATAAAAATAAATAACTTTGTAATATATCTTGTCACAAAAATCAGCTTCTTTCTTCTCCTGGACTGAGCTTTGATTCTCACAATCCAGATTTTCACATTACTTTGATAAGAAATGACAGTTAGTGCTTATAACGTTCTATAGAGGCGGGAGGAGCTAGACACATAGATTGTGCTGCAAGTTCCATGGAACCAACTGTCATCTCCTTTCTGAGTAATGAGAACGTCTATGTCCATTGAAGACAGATTTTACCAGTGAATTGAGAATTTAGAGAGAAAAGGCTCAGTCCAGGAGGAGAAAGAAGCAAATCTCTCTTATTAGATACATTACGAAGTTTATTTGTACGTGTACTATTGATTTATGAAAAAGATCAAAACAATGGTTACTCTTTAACCCCTTAGTGACAGAGCCATTTTGCAGCTTAATGACCGGGCCAATTTTTACAATTCTGACCACTGTCACTTTATGAGGTTATAACTCTGGAACGCTTTAACGAATCCTGCTGATTCTGAGAAAGTTTTTTCATGACATATTGTACTTCACGTTTATATGACTTGCTTTTATTTATGAAAAAAACGGAAATATGGCGAACATTTTTAATATTTAGCAATTTTCAAACTTTTAATTTTTATGCCCTTAAATCAGAGAGATATGTCACACAAATTTCTTAATAAATAACATTTCCCACATGTCTACTTTACATCAGCACAATTTTGGGAAAAAATTTTTTTTGTTACGAAGTTATAAGAGTTAAAAGTTGACCAGCGATTTCTCATTTTTACACCACCATTTTTTTTTTAGGGACCACATCACATTTGAAATCACTTTGAGGGGTCTATATGATAGATAATACCCAAAAGTGACACCATTCTAAAAACTGCACCCCTCAAGGTGCTCGAAGCCACATTCAAGAAGTTTATTAACCCTTTATGTGCTTCACAGGAACTGAAGCAATGTGGAGGGAAAAAATTATGTTGTGCAAATTCTCCTGAATACGCCGATACCCCATATGTGGGGGTAAACCACTTTTTGGGCGCACGGCAGAGGTCGCAAGGGAAGGAGCGCCGTTTGACTTTTTCAACGCAGAATTGGCTGGATGCCATGTCGCGTTTAGAGAGCCCCTGATGTGCCTAAACAGTGGAAAATCCAACAAGTGACCCCATTTTGAAAACTAGACCCCTTAAGGAACTTATCTAGATGTGTGGTGAGCACTTTGAACCTCCAAGTGCTTCACAGAAGTTTATAACGTAGACCCGTGAAAATAAAAAATCATATTTTTCCACAAAAACGATCTTTTCACCCTAATTTTTATTTTCCCAAGGGTAACAAGACCCCAAAAGTTTTTGTGCAATTTGTCCTGAGCATGCTGATACCCCATATGTGGGAGTAAACCACTGTTTGGGTGCATGGCAGAGCTTGGAAAGGAAGGAGCACCGTTTGACTTTTTCAACGCAGAATTGGCTGGACGCCATGTCGCGTTTGTAGAGGCCCTGATGTGTCTAAACAGTGAATACCCCCCACAAGTGACCCCATTTTGGAAACTAGACCCCTAAGGAACTTGTCTAGATGTGTGGTGAGCACTTTGAACCCCCAAGTGCATCACAGAAGTTTATAACGCCTTGGCTTGAAAATAAAAAATCATATTTTTTCCACAAACCTGATTGTTTAGTCCCCAATTTTTTATTTTCCTAAGGGTAACAGGAGAAATTAGACCACAAAAGTTGTTGTCCAATTTGTCCTAAGTACGCTGATACCCCATATGTGGGGGCGGACCACTGTTTGGGCGCACGGCAGGGCTCGGAAGGGAGGGAGCGCCATTTGACTTTTTGAATGCCACGTCGTGTTTGGAGACCCCCTGATGTGCCTAAATAGTGGAAACTAGCTCCAACCCTAACCCCAACACACCCCTAACCCTAATCCCAACCCTAGTCCTAACCCTAATCCTAACACTAATCTCAACCCTAATTCAAACCCTAATTGTAACTCTAACCCTAATTGTAACCATAACCCTAACTCTAACCCTAATTCCAACCCTAACCCTAATTATAACCCTAACCCTAAGGCTAGGTTAATTTTGCGTTTTACCAGCCCGTTCAACACATAGCGTTGACTGGCTGATAACGGTATAGCATAACGCGATCGCGTTATGCTATTCCCGCTAGCGCAGAGGAATCAGCAGATGATTCATCTGCGCTAGCGGTGACGGAGCCCAGACGCTGCAGGCCGCGTCCGAGGCTCCGTCACTGAATGACGGCACGTCACGAATGCATGCCGCTTTATGGCATGCGTCGCGATGCACCCTCAAATGGGGGTGAATGGCAGCGTTAACGGACTGCGTTACACCGCGTTATACCACGGTGTTAAGCAGTCCGTCTAACGGACTGCCATAACGCAGTATGAACCCAGCCTAACCCTAATGCTAACCCTAACCCTAATTATAACACTAACCCTTACCCTAACCCTAGCCCTAACCCTAACGGAAAAATGAAAATAAATACAATTTCTATACTTTATTATATGTCCCTAACTAAGGGGGTGATAAATGGGGGGGTTATGTATTGTTTTTTTTATTTTGATCACTGTGATAGTTTATCACAGTGATCAAAATGTACTTTTAGAGAATGAATGAATTATTTTTTGAATCACCCGCCATTTTTTTTTACAGCATGAAGACGCCGGAGGATCAGGGGACAGGGGGAGGATCGGAGGACAGGGGGAGGATCGGAGGACACAGAGGGGACACGAAGGTACAGGGGGAGGGTTCGGGGGACCTGGGGACCCTAAATCTCACCCCTCTGATGTGCGATCACATCAGAGGGGAGAGAAATCATTTTTTTTTGTTGCGGTCGCCGTTATATTGTTATACTGACGATCGCAACACCGGGGTCGGTAAATACCGACCCGGATCATGTTCTCTGGGGTATCGGCTACACCCGGCAGCCGAGACCCCGGAGAAAATTGCCCACCCCCCCCGACAGATTGCGGCGGGCGCACTGAGCATGCACCCGCCATTTTCTCGCCATTAAAGATGGCGGCGCCCACCGGAGGAGGTAGCAGGGCCCGGGGGCCACAAGGGGGGGATCGGGGACCCTTTTTCTCTCTCCTTTTTTTGTTGCGATCGCCGTTATTGGGTTAATAACGGCGATCGTAACACCGGGGTCGGTAAAAACCGACCCGATTCATGTTCTCTGGGGTCTTGGCTACCCCCGGCAGCCGAGACCCCAGAGAAAATCCAACTGCGGGGGGCGCTATTCACTTTTTCCACAGCGCCGTTAATTAACGTCACTGTGGTTTAAGTACCCTTAATGACCGCCGTTAAAAGGCGTATCGGCGGTCGTTAAGGGGTTAACATTGCAATAAGTAGAAGACTTGTCATTTATTTATTTTTGCCTGCGAGAAAAGCATTGATGGTGAAAACAAACAAACTGACCAAACAATGATAAATGCTTTTCAACATTGTTTGTTTAGAAACAAGATTTTTTTAGGTAACTTTTCCTTAAAGAAAACAAATCTTTTGCCTGCTCTGTACAATCAAGGTAATCTTCCCCAAAGAAAACTTGGCAATATGTAAAATAAAGCCTTAATATGGAAACAAAATGTATGACCATTGGCTTACCATTCATCAGCTTTTGAGTATTCCATTCATTCAAATAGCCAAGCACTAACTAGTGAAGCTGAAACAAATATATTTTTCATTAAAGGGAACCTGTCATGTCCAGAAAACACTCGCTGGAGTCATACTAGTGTATAAAAAATCAGTCTGATGTTGATGCAGAAAAGTACAACGAGTGTCATGTGAGTGTCATGAGTGTACAATGCAATTTTTCTCAACTAGCATCCATATGACATGCATCCATATGACTTGCGTATGTAATCTGTATGCAATGCGTTTTTAATAAATAAATAAATAAATAGACACAGCATTATTAAATGTTAAATAAAAATGTGTAGTAAATAATGATGTATAATAAAATTTCACACTTTAGTTCCTTTCATGTGGCACTAAAGGGTGTTTAGCCTTATTTAACCTATTAAATAAAGAAGTAACTTAAAAAAATGATGTGGGGTTCCTTCTATTTTTTCATAACCAGCCAAGGTAAAGCAAACAGGTGCAGGCTTATGTTATCAGGCTGGGAAGGGCCCAATAACCAGGGACATTCCCAGCCTGATAAAAATACAAGCCCACAGCCACTCCAGAATTGGCGCATCACATGAGCCCACCAGCCCCCAGGTGTCAGCTTCAGCTTGGCTAGTTGTCAAAAATGGGCAGGACCCAATGCTGTTTTTTAAATTGTTTATTTAAATAAACAGTGTGGGGACCCCTCTATTCTTGATAACCAGCCTTGCTAACGCTGACAGCTGAGGGTTGCAGCTCGCAGCTGTCAGTTTTGCCTGGCTGGTTATCAAAAATACAGGGCAACCCACATCAATTTTTTTTAAATAATTTTTTATAGTGCAATTCATGGATTAATTGATGCCACTTTTCCTGGTGTCTGCCCTTAATTTTAGCTGTTTTGGCAGCTTTTTGACCCCCTTGAATGTGTTGTCTATGCGTTTTGTTTTGCCTCCCATTGAAGTCAGTGGGGATCGGGTGTGCTAGTCATAATATTTGGCGGACATGGGGAGTTTTGCCAATCCGAATTGAAATGTTTGCTAAGGCCGGGGTCACACATGTGAGAAACTCGCACGATTCTCATGCGAGTCTCTCGCATGAACACCCGCCACTGATGCTGGCACTCGGACCGGAGCGTGAGGCTGCATAGAAATACATGCAGCTGCACGCTCCGGTCCGAGTGCCGGCGGCAGTGTCGGGTGTTCATGCGAGAGACTCGCACGAGAATCGTGCGAGTTTTTCGCATGTGTGACTCCGGTCTTAATTTCTATTTGCAGATTAGTAGCTGGCCTAAATGTGTCATAACTATTAGGCAAAGTTCACGTGAGTAAATAAAGTGTTGTCCAGAAAGAACAGCCAAATCTTCATCTGCATTGTTTTCTGAATGCAATCTATATGGCATCCACATAGCATTCGTTTTTCACACAACAGAAGTGAACAAAGTTTACAAAACCAAAAAATGTTTCCTCTGTTAATAATGGCAAATTATTCTCCGTGGTTGATCCACATGATCTGATTTTTTTTTTTTGCACACCCATAAACTTGAATAGGCGAGTCTCACCTAAAATACATAAGAGACTAAAGTATGCTGCATTTTTCTTTCACTAGGACATTCAGTTTATGTAAACAAAAAATGCACATCTGAACATCCCTTTAACTAATATTAATTCGAGCACTGTAGGTTTTTTCCACAGACAGCGCTCGGATAGAAAATACTCCTGTGTGAATGTAGCGGGTGAGAAGCTACTCTCTGAACGGTGATCGCGCTGCTTCACATGATTTGGTTCTCCTAGTTTTTCAGATCAGGAATTGTGAATTGTATAATTAACTCGGCAGACTCATGTATTCAGTTAAAAACTATTTAATTAAATGTTCAAACGTCTGTTTTCAGTTCACTAATGTAGCACTTATGTTATGTGTGACTGCGCATGAAATCATGGATCCCCTTGAGTATTTCTTTTTCTTCTCAGCAGCATACGAAAAGGCAAATACTGAAACGTAAAATAGTCAAATCTGTCTCTGTTCACACTCGTGTGGTGTTATTATTTCCTACTTCCTATTATATAACCCATTTTTAAGAACGCTTTACTGTCCGTGAATAGAATAGAAAATAGGAAATATAAAAATGTTTACATTTAAGGGAAGCCTATTCTTCTTTCACAAAGTTTCTCAATACCGTGTTTTAAAACCTTACTCTGTCTTCAATCTTCATAAAAATCTTCAATTTTAAGGGAGTTGTCCAGGTCTGCGGTTCAATTCTGCAATCTCTCTATTTGACTGCAGACTTGTGATCCTCGCAACGCACACAGTGCTGGCAGCGGCCGGTCACATGTGATTTGCATACTTTAGGTCACATTATGACTAGACATGTCCGGCCTCTCTCAATGCATTTATATTGAGCTAGGCAACACCATTTAGTGGGCACATGTCCACAAGTATTCAAATTGCATACTTGCGGTCACCTACCCGCTCCCAGCGCCGGCACTGGGGTCCTGACAGTATGCGCCCTATGTGGATTCACAAGTTTGAAGTCACATAGACTGACTACAGACTAGAACTCCAAGTCTAGTTGATCTCTTTATAACAACAGAGCACCAAAGAGAACACTGGAAAGGTACAAGAAGTTTAGTAACTAGAATCTCTCAGCAGAGAAGCCTTAAGCCGGGATCACACATGTGACGAAAACGTCATTTGCTCGCATGTGAAATCCCAGCTCTGGCGCCAGCACTCCGGAGTGGAGCGAGCGGCTGCATAGAAATACATGCAGCTGCGCACTCCACTCCCGAGTGCCGGCGCCAGAGCTGGGATTTCACATGCGAGCGACGGACGTTTTCGTCACATGTGTGATCCCGGCCTCAAGCTTTAGAACTGGTGACGTTTTTGGGATATGTGAATAGGCTATGTGCACATTAAGTTTTTGGAGGGTTTTTTGTAGCAGATCCTCTCCAAAATCTTCCTCAAAAATTGTTGGAAAACTGTTTCAATAAATTTCTACTGGAAATCCATTGCGCTGGGCCAGGCTAAAGTGTGATTAGAGTGACCTAGGCTCACTACTATAATACAACATAATACAGGGAGGTGCAACAACCAGTAGTAAAATGGGGAAATCAGAGAAGGAAGAAAAAGCACTACTGTAAGATATGCTCATTACACCTGAAAAAATACCCTAAAAATGATAAACTTTATTGGCACACAATTACAAAATGTAACATTAAAACATCAATAAAAACACATGTGGGTACAACCACTTATGCCCCCCGCAATAATAAAGTATCAAATAAGCACAATACAACAAATAAACCCCATGATTTGCAATATGAGTATCAGTATAATTCATAGTGATGCATGCCCGATATAATCTGGGGATTGAAAGGCTTATGAATATAGCAATTGTGAATTCTGGCTAGCTCCCTGACACGGTCCCCAAAAACCCGATTAAGGGTAAAAGAACCTAAAGCACATGAGTACCAGTATGAAGAATCCCAACTGGCTAAATGCCAAAAGAAGAGAAAAAACAATATGCAGGCAGTGGTGGGCACCCCTGTAAAAAGGAAAGATGGAAGTAAACCAATAGAGAAATAATAGGTGGCCCCACTGCTAGTTAGAACCAGAATTTGCCAGCAGAATTGCCAGAAGATATTAAGGGGGAACCTACAGCAGTATAATCAAAAGTATAGCCAAGCAGGAAGACACATCCAAACTTCCCCTGACGAAGCCAAACCAGTTACAGCAATACACGTGGGGCCGCTTTTGGGTCCTACACACATGTCCCTGCCTGTTTGGACGTGAATTGCAGAATTTTTACAGCATTTTGTTTGGACCGTGCCTAGTTCAGAGCGTTTTCCATCAAGAGCTGCTTCAAAGAACAACATGCACTTTCTTTTCTCTAACCAGACATTTTTGAAAGACTGAAGCATTTAAAAGATGCTTAGAATCCTGAACATATGAACAGTGATGAATTTAAAATGTTTTGTATAGTGTTTTTTCTGTCTTTCAGGCCTCCCTTTGAATTTGAACTCCAAACCCTTTGAGCAGATTTTTTTTCTTTTTTCACTTCCTACTTTTCCTGTCTTCCAGGACTCCTTTTGAATTTGAACCCCAACACACCCCTCAGTGGGTGGTACCCTAAGTTTTTTTGGTACCCATTTTGGTCTATAAATACCTCCATGTACCAGTGTGTGTGTAACATGTTTTTTTTTACACTTGATAAAAATTCCAGTACGGCATTGAAAAGCATAGTGGACAATAAAGAACCTTCTAACGAATATTGCGGCAAGAGACTTGTTTCCAGCAGCGCAGCCAATTTTTAAGGCTATGTGTACACGTTCAGGAATCTTTGCAGAAATTTCCTGAGAAACGTTTACCGCGTTTTTTTTTGCGCGTTTTACCGCGATTTTTTCCTGAACAGTCTAGGTCAATAATATAGCGGGAAATACGCAAATTTACCGCGAAAATAATGAACATGCTGTGTTTTTTTACCGCGATGCATTTTTTGCGCGGAAAAAAACGCACTATGTGCACAAAAATTGCAGAATGCATTCTGAATAATAGGATGCTTACTGCATGGGTTTTTTAAGCGTTTTTGCTGCGGAAAATTGCGAAAAAAACGCGAAAAATCCTGAACGTGTGCACATGTTTTTTTCTGTTTTGGTAATCTCATCTGAAACTCAATAAAGGCCACATTCACACGTTCGGGATTTGGTCAGTATTCTACATCAGTACTTTAAATTCAAAATCAGGAGTGGGATAATGAGAGGAAAAGTGTAACAGAAACATGTCACCACTTCTGTATTGTTCACCCACTCCTGGTTTTTCTTACACATACTGATGTAAAAAACTGACCAAATACTGAACGTGTGAACGTGGCTGAAATTGGTGCCTGGCAAGAAGCATATCAGAAAAAGTGCTAGAAAACCACCATATCCAGTTCCTGCTGGGTTGGTTTTAAAAGTAAAGCAAGTGAACCTAAACAAAACGAGCTAGGCGGGAATTAATTTGAGTGGGTTTTGCTTGGAGCAGTGATGAAGTTGATGAATTTGGCGCATCTTTAAAGATAACAATTTATTTCTGTCTAGAAAATCCACCCCCGTACTGGAACGTGAATTTTGATTTCTCATTTTACTACTTTTAACCCCTTCACAACATGTGCCGTACTAGTAAAGGGCATATTGTGTCCCTCCCTTTGACGTGGACTCTGGCGCTGAGTCCTCATCTTTCCTGGCACATGTCAGCTGTTTTGAACTGCTGACATGTGCCCCCTAACAGCCATGGGTGGAATTGCGAGCCACCCGCGGCTGTTAAAGGGAATCTGTCATCCCATTTTCGCCCTATGAAATAGGGCCACCGCCATCAGAGGCTTATCTACAGCATTCTGTAAGTGAAGAAAAACGAGTTATATTATACTCACCCAGGGGCGTTCCACCGTCCGTTCGGGTCAGATGGGCGTCGCGGTCAGGTCCGGGGCCTCCCATTTTGTGACGAAGCCGGCGTGTTCTTTCTGCCCCGTCGCGGCTCCTGCGTAGGCGCACTGTTCTGCCCTGGTGAGGGCAGAGCAGAGTGCTACAGTGCGCAGGCGCCGGGAAAGGTCAGAGAGGTCAGAGATAATTTTTGTGACTAAAAATTTAAAAGTTCATTTTTTCCTTCCACGTTGCTTCAGCTCCTGTGAAGCACCTGAAGGGTTAATAAACTTCTTGAATGTGGTTTTGAGTACCTTGGGGGGGGGGGGGGGCAGTTTTTAGACTGGTGTCACTTTTGGGTATTTTCTACCATATATAGACCCCTCAAAGTGACTTCAAATGGCTTTGTAAATTTTGTTGTAAAAATTAGAAATCGCTTGTCAACTTTTAACCCATATAATTTCCTAACAAAAAAAAATTTTGGTTCCAAAATTGTGCTTATGTAAAGTACACATGTGGAAAATGTTATTTCTTAACTATTTTGTGTGACATATTTCTCTGTTTTAAGGAATAAAAATTCAAAGTTTGAAAATTGCAAAATTTTCAAAATTTTTGCCATATTTGCAGTTTTTTAAAAAATAAACACAAGTTATATCGAAGAAATTTTACCACTAATGTGAAGTACAATATGTCATGAGAAAACATTCTCAGAATCGCGAAGATCCGTTGAAGCGTTCCAGAGTTATAATCTCATAAAGAGACAGTGGTCAAAATTGTAAAAATTGGCCCGGTCATTAACGTGCAAACCACCCTTGGGGGTGAAGAACTTAAGTAAAAAAGAACCTAGATATGTTTGGTGTCTACGAACTTGTAATGACCTGGAGAATCATAAGGGCAGGTCAATTTTAGCATTTGGTGAACATGGTAAAAAGACATTCAAAAAACAGTTGTGGAATTGCACTTTTTTTGCAATTTCACCGCACTTGGAATTTTTTCCCGTTTTTGAGTACACGATATGGTGAAACCAATGATGTCATTCAAAAGTACAACTCCCGCAAATAAACAAGCTCTCAAGTGGCCAAATTGACTGAAAAATAAAATAGTTATGGCCCTGGGAAAAAGGGGAGTGAAAAACGAAAACGCAAATACGAAAAAGGGCTGCGGCGTGAAGGGGTTAAAAAAGTCACAATTCTTAAATTTATCTTAGGTATGGTAAGCTATGCAAATAAGTTTCATTTCCCACCCACTTTTTAAAAGTGGGTTGAAAAAATAAACCTTAGGACTCCTTTACACACACTATGGTATTATTTTTCACTATGTAACTTTTTGCTAAAGCATTTTTTTTACATTTTAAACAGCCTATAACGTCTATAGGATAAAACATCTCCAAAAATGCCGTACCTAGAGCATGCTGCATCTTAAAAAAAAGAACACCCCGAGATGCAAAACATCCCAAAAACCACAAAAGCAGAAATGATCTGTAAGAATACTACCCAATGGTGCAATGATTTTGACCTGAAAAAAGTGGTTACATATAGCTAGAAAAATTCAAATATTTTGCAAAATACTTTCTGTGAATTCAGCCCTAGATGTCTCTACACACAGAGAATGTATCAAAGGATTTACTCCATTTTTGCATAAAAAGCTGCACATTTTGTAGCATTCCAACTTCGTGCAAACGTGCAGTTTTTTTTGCTATTTTTCGCTTCTCTCATCACTTTAAAAAGAAAAAAAAGGGTATTTATGTAAATAAGGCTTAGGTTACAAACTCAATCCAATAAGGAGGGGGCACAAAAAGTGGATCCAAATAATGATACAGCAGACACAAGCAAAACTGACTTCAAAAATTCATCTCATGAAGAATTCTCTCTTAGAGGTTGTTGAAAAAAGTTTTGTGATTTTAGGCTATTTTTTATTGCAAAGGAGATTACCTGATTTAAACAGCCTCTTTATAAAAGCTTATTACACTGTGTTCACACATCCCAGTCATATTGCTCCAGCAGTGTGACTGAGGTTTAAAGAGATGGACATACTGCCCACGTTCCCCCTTGAACAAGTGTATTTTTGTGTTGTGTAATGTGACTTGTGATATGCGTTAAAGCTGTTATGTTGTGTTCTGCCTGACAGAGTTAATGGTTGGGATTTAATGGTTGGGATTAGCCCAGAGTGGGAGAGGCTAAGGTGAATGGACAAAGTTGGTTTCCTATCAAAACATCAGCTAGGGTCCAGTGTGCATCTGAAGTAGACCCAAGGTCTAGACAGTAGCAGTGACACATGACGTGGGTGTCCTGAAGTGAGGGAAGGGCAACACGGTGGGTAGCATGAACCGAAGCAATGAGGAAAAGAGAACCGACGGAAGGACAGAGTGGTTAAACGGAGATGGGTTTCAAGAGATAAAAGTTTATTTTTGACTGGTGATCTCCCTCATTGAACTGTTTAACCCCTAAACCCAGAAGGTGGTTTGCACGTTAATGACCAGGCCAATTTTTACAATTCTGACCACTGTCTCTTTATGAGGTAATAACTCTGGAACGCTTCAATGGATCCCGCTGATTCTGATTTTTTTTTCATGACATATTGTACTTCATAGTTGTGATAAAATGTCTTCGATATGACTCGCGTTTGTGTAAAAAACGGATATTTGGCGAAAATGTTGAAAATTTTGCAATTTTCAAACTTTGAATTTTTATACCCTTAAATCAGAGAAATAGGAGTCATCATTAGCGGAAATCATGTCCCATTTGGAGAGCCTCTAATGTGCCTAAACATAGGAAACCCCCACAAGTGACTCCATTTTGGAAACTAGACCCCTCAAAGAATGTACTTAGATGCGTGGTGAGCACCTTGAAACCCCAGCTGCTTCAGAGAAGTTTATAATGTTGAGCCGTAAAAATAATAAAAATCACATTTTCCTCACAAAAATGTTATTTTAGCCCCAAATTTTACATTTTCATAGGGTAACAGGAGAAATTTTATCATACAATTTGTAGTGCAATTTATCCTGAGTACGCTTACGCCGATATCCCATGTATTGTGGAATACTACTTTTGTGGCACAGTGCAAAGCTCAGAAGGGAAGAGGTGCCATATTGGAATTCAGATTTTGCTGGAATGGTTTGAGGGTGCCATGTCACGTTGGAAGAGCCCCTGAGGTGCCAGTGAGTCGCACAACACCAGGGTTATGGGGTACTCGGCAACGAGCCCGTTGATGTCTATGGGGAATGTCACGGGTAGCACAGCTCGGTCCGTTGCCCTGGGCGCTCACTTAAAATGGGGGATATTTACAGGTGACTTGAATAATGATATGGGGATTCGTGACGCCACTTGTGGTGCCTGGTCAGGATGACCAGCGCTGCTATGCAGATCCACTGGAGGGTTGATATTGTGCAGCTAGATGTTAAGCCTCCCACAAGTAAGGCTGAGTTATCCTCCAGGGCAGATAGATATGCAGAGGTGCAGGACAGACGGGGACCCGGCAGTCAGGAGTAATAAGGGAGACACACACATAAGTCACTTTGGTACCTTTATCTGAAGATGTTGCAGACACTTCCCGGAGCGCTGTAGGGTGAAGGGTGCACATCCAGATTCTTCCACTGGTAGGTGTGTGGCCTCCTGTACTCTGCCTTTTTGTGATAAAGTCCTGACCTGCTTGAAGCTAGGTCTAACTTGGTCTCCGTCTTGCACCTGGCTGATCTTGTGATTGGATCTCCTGTTGAAGCACACAGTCTCTATTTGCAGTGCACTGCTAGACTCCGTCCTCCTGATCCAGCTACGTATCAGCTCTGTGGTACTCCTGGGACTTGTAGTCCTCCAGGAACTCCGGTGTTCTCCTAATGAGTCGTGGAGATCCCTATAGGCTCGGACTCCGGTGTCCGGTGAATACTTGCTGAGATGAGCTATTAAGGTTCCTTTGTCTCATTAACTTCCACTCGCCTCCGGCCTACCTGGATCATCACACGATCACACACACTGGCAGTTGGTGGGCTGCCTCTTCGCCGCTCTCTAAGCGTCGGCACGCTTCTACTGAGCTACACTTCCTCAATTCAGCTCTGACTAGACTTAAGCGATTTCTCTGTATCACTCTTACTAGACTCCACTAGCAGACTGAGCTCTCTGAGCAGACTGAGCTCTCTGAGCAGACTCCCTAGAATGGCTGCTCTGACTAAACTAAACTAGATGTTTCCTGTGTAACTGTCTTTTATATGTCTTACACAGCTCCCTCTGGTGGTCTCTGGGATAAATTGTACGTGTGTGCATGTGCATAATGACCTCTGGTGGTATCTTCCTTCAGTGCACCCTTCTGGAAGATATGGATCCAGTCACAGCTGGGCTCCACATTCCCCCCTAGTAGAACTCAGCACTCCGGGGCTGAAATACAAAAACAAAGAACAATAACATTTTATAAATAACTTTCTTTTCAGGAGGTAAGGCACTCTTGAACTGTTGCATAACGGTAAATAAACAACTATGTACATTAACACAATGAGGAATTGAGGACTTGAGCAACCATAAAAGTCCCAGTCTCTTTTGGAAAAGGATGCTCAAAAAGGGGTAGAGAAAACAAGTAAAAAATAATGTCCATTCACTTGTTTCAATATCAAAAGGAAAACAGATTAATAAATAACAATATAATAAAGCATATTATAAGCAAAAATTATATACATTTATGTACAGTGACTCTAAACAATTATCTACATTTACTAAGGGTAGAACTAATCTCTAAACCTAGCAGGGATGTTTCCTTTTGTGCTACGTTCTGATCTGCGTGGTGCAGTGACCTGTGAGGTAGCAGTTTCCCTGTCTGGTCTGCGTGAAAGTGAAGTATAGAATTGCCTTAATCTCGCTACTGGACTGGCAAGCACCCTGTGAGCTGGGTGAACTGGCTCGACTTCTGCAGGGAATCCTTCTTCCTGAGGTTCAACTTCTTGTAATTCCGCTTCTTGGGGTTCCACTTGTTGAGATTCTGCTGGGGCAGGTTCCTCTGGTACTGACTCTACTGCAACAACTGGTGCAACTGGATGTAGAGGTTCTCTTTGAGGTTGATAGAATTGAAGCACAGGAATGATTACGGCTTCTCCAATTCTGGGCCAATCCGCGGGGAAATCTCCTAAATCTGTATGGATCACTGATTCATCACGCTTTTCCTGATGGACAACAGGTTCTTCTTCCTGAAGCTTTAATGGGTTTGGACACAACTTTAGGTGATCTCTGGATACAGTTGCAGTCATTCTTCCTCCATCCTTGCTAATTATGCACGTTTTCTTGTTGTCAAACCTTGATTTCTGGATGATGTAGGGCTCTCTTTCCCATTGATCGTCGAGTTTGTGTAACCTCCTCTTTCTCTTCAGTACGACTTCACCAGGTGCGAAAGGTTCAGCTGGCGCACTTTTGTTGTAGCGATCTTCTTGTTTATCCCTGACTCGATTGAGACTTTCTTCAACACAGGCTTGTACTTTTCTGTACTGTTCCTGTCTGTTTGTGTCCCAGTCTTCAGTAGCCACATCTGCTTCCGGTTCTACAACACCAAGCTCCAGATCCATGGGCAGCTTTCCTGGTCTTGCCCGCATGAGGTAGGCTGGGGTGCAATTGGTGGAACTCACTGGTATGTGATTGTACAGATCTACCAGGTCAGGTAGTAGGTCTGGCCACCGATTTCTCTCTTCCAGTGGTACAGTCTTCAGCAGGTCAATGACAATGTGATTCATCTTCTCACAGAGACCATTGGTTTGAGGGTGGTACGGTGTGGTTCTGATCTTCTTACACCCGTACAAGTGACAGAACTCTTTGAATAATTCGGCCTCGAAGGCTGGGCCTTGGTCAGTTAGCACCTGCTCAGGATATCCGTGTGGTCTGCAGAAATTTGCTTGGAACGTCTTTGCTGCTGTCTCTGCCGTCAGATCTTTGACAGGGGCGACCACCAGGAACCTGGAGTAGTGATCCACCATAGTCAGGGCATAGGAGTATCCTGACCGGCTGGGTGACAACTTGACATGGTCCAGGGCCACGATCTCCAAGGGACGAGTCGTCCTGATGGGTTGCAGGGGTGCCTTCTGACTGCTGTAGTCCTTTCTTCTGAGGCCACAGGGTCCACAATTCTGGCACCATCTCTCAATGGAGCTGCGCATTCCCACCCAATAGAAACGACACTTCAACAGGGTCTCCAGCTTCTTCCAGCCAAAGTGTCCCGCTTGATCGTGGTAGGCTTCTAACACCATCTGGATGTCTGCTCTGGGAACTACTATCTGCCATACCTTCTCATGGGTCCTTGGATTGACGTACCTCCTGCACAGCTTCTCACGGTAGATGAACAACCGGCTTCTCTCATTCCACAGCTGATTTGCTTGTTGAGGCGCATCCTTCTCCAAGGAGGAACCTTCTTGAGTTATCAGCTCCTTGATTCGGCTGACAACTGGATCGCTGTCCTGAGTTTCCTTCCAGCTGTGGTGAGGTAAAGGATTTAACGTCTTACCACGCAATCTCCTGCTGGCTTGTTGCTCATGGATCATCCCATTCCTGTGAAAGGCAGGTAGTTCGATCTCTTCCAGATCATCCACTTCTTCTTCTGCGTCGATTCATGAGGCATCCTGGATAGGGCATCAGCGTTGGCATTCTTGCGGCCTGCTCGGTACTTGATCGTGAATTGGTAATTGGACAGCCGAGCCATCCATCGTTGTTCCATGGCTCCCAGCTTAGCTGTTTCAAGATGCGTTAAGGGGTTGTTATCGGTGTAGGCAGTGAACTTGCTGGAGGCTAGGTAGTGCTTAAACCTCTCGTGATGGCCCAGACCAGTGCTAGGAACTCCAACTTGAAGCTGCTGTAGTTCTCTGGGTTCCTCTCGGTCGGGCGGAGCTTCCTGCTAGCATAGGCGATGACTTTCTCTAGGCCATTTTGCTTCTGACTGAGGACTGCTCCCAATTCTTCATTGCTGGCATCCGTATACAGCAGGAATGGCTGGCTGTAGTCAGGGTAGGCTAGGATCTCATCACCTGTCAGGATCTCCTTCATTTCCTGGAATGCTTCTGCCTGTTCCTTACCCCAATGGAATGGAGAATTCCTGTTCCTGAGGGACTGTCCCACCAGGAGGTCTTGCAGAGGCGCTGCTTTCTTGGTGTAATCCTTCACAAACCTCCGGTAGTATCCTGTCAGTCCCAGGAACTGTCGCACCTCCTTGAGATTTTTCGGCTCCGACCATTTCTGGATGGCGGTGATCTTCTCAGGGTCTGGCGCTACTCCTTCTGAGCTGACAATATGTCCCAGATACTGTACTTTTTGTTTGAGCAGATGGCACTTTGAAGGCTTCAGTTTCATCCCATACTTGGACAGTGACTCGAATACCTCCGCCAGGTGCTTCAAGTGATCTTCATACGTTTTGGAGTACACGATGACGTCGTCCAGGTACAGCAACACAGTTTCAAAGTTGAGATGTCCCAGGCAGCTCTCCATCACTCTCTGGAACGTGCCAGGGGCACTGCTGAGTCCAAACGGCATCCTGTCGCACTCACAGAGTCCCATCGGGGTGGTGAAAGCCGTCTTCTCCCGATCCTCCTCAGCCACAGCTACTTGCCAGTATCCACTAGTGAGGTCAAGGGTGGAAAAGTAATTAGCAGTTTTTAATGCAGCTAAGGCGTGGTAAAGGGTATGCATCTTTATGTGTAATGCGATTTACTTGTCTGTAATCTACACACATTCTCATGCTCCCATCCTTTTTCCTGACTAGGACTAGAGGTGCTGCCCAGGGACTGCAACTATCCCTTATCACCCCTGCTTCCTTCATATCACGCAACATTTCCTTGGCTTTCTGGTAGTGTGCTGGAGGTATAGGCCTGTACCGTTCTTTAATGGGAGGATGATTGCCTGTGGGGATGTGATGTTGAACCCCTTTAATTTTCCCAAAGTCGAGTGGGTGTTTGCTGAATACCTGTGTGTACTCCTGAACTACTCGGTATACTCCTTGTTTCTGGTGGGCTGGAGTGGTGTCTGTCCCAATATGGAGCTGCTGACACCAATCCTCCACCTGGGTGGTCGGACCATTATCCTCCTCTGGTTGTTGGGAGGTTAAGGGCTCCGTCGTGTGAATGGAGTTATTATCCACAGCATGTAACTTAGCAACAGTGGCATAACGTGGTAATTTGACTTCATCCTCTCCCCAGTTGAGAAGACGCACTGGCACCCTCCCATTATGTACATCCACTACCCCTCTGGCAGTCAAGAGTGTAGGTCTGTGTTCCGAACAATGGGGCTCTACTACTGCTTGGTAGTTCTGTCCTGTCAGACCTATTGCTGCTCTACACCAAATAAGCATTTCACTCATTGGGGGTATCATAATGGGGTTCGGGTCTGTTACCCGTACATTACCAATCTCACCACCGGTCAGTTTCACTTGTTGCTGGCACATCAGGGTCCGAATCTCCTTCCGGATCACTCCCTTTTGCTTTGGTCGGGCAATTTCGGCGAGCTGTTGGAGTAAAAACACAACCTCCTCCAAACAGTTACTAATAATGTTAGTGCCTAAAACCACATTCAATCCATTTTCCTCATTAACAGTCTTCACTACAAGAAGTCCCTGATTCTTTAGCTCTACTCTCCCACTTTTACGTCTACATTTTTAGCCCCCAATAAGTCAAGAGGGAGGCCATTAGAAGCGTATACGGCAAAGTCAGGGTTTGGAGGTTGGAGATGTCCATGGACCAGTATTTATTGTAGAGGACATCAGGTATGACTGTTACCTGAGATCCAGTGTCCAGCAGGGCAGGGATGGCGATCCCGTCTAATATGATGGACAGGTAAGGTCTTCCTCCCACAAACCTGCGGTTCCAGTCTGAGGGGCCTGAAGAGTCTATTCCTGGGTGTTGGCCCTCGGACCCAGGATTTGCTCGTTTAAAGGACACCGACGTGCTGGGTGACCTTCTCTGTGGCAGCGGTAGCAGATGATCTCTCGGCGAGGATGATGCTGGTCGCGGGTCCTTCCTGGGGGTGGCGTTGTCCTCCTCCGGTGGGGCGACGTCCTCCCTCTCCTCCGGCGCATCCAAGGGACATCCTCTGGGCAGTCAGCTAGCAGGATCTTTCCTTCTTCCTCCGTCGGCAGTCGCAGGGCACTCATTACAGTGGCCAGGTTTTTGGTCAGCTGGCGCACTTCTGAGCGCAAACAGTCCAGCTCAGTAGGGGGCGCCACCTGCGTTTTGGCTTCCGCAACCAGCGGGGAAAAGGTGGATGCTGCTGGCTTTAGGGTGGCTTCACTCGGGTGACACTGGGTTGCCATCTCGGGTGTTTCCAGGGGTCGCAATCCTTTTATAGCCATGTCCTTAAGAGCATCAAAGGTAGCATCAGGATGATCCAAGGACCACCAGTGCACAGTCCTGCTTTCAGCTTGGGACCTCAGTCCCCTTACAAATTGTTCCTTTAACATTTTATTCTCTTTGTTGACACTTATAGGGTTAACTTGTTTAAGTGCTCGCAGGGCCCCCTGTAGTCGGCATGCATAGTCCCTAATGCTGTCATCTGGTTTCTGGGAGCATTGGTAAAACATCATCCGGAGATCTGTTTCAGTGCGGTCCTCAAAGATAGTTTGTAGCTTTAGGAAAATTGCAAGCACTGACTCCTGGTCTGCAGCTGTCCAAGTCTCTACTTCTCTCTCTGCAGCACCAGTTAATTGTCCCACTACTACTGCAGCTCTCTGCTTTTCTGTCATAGGGTACATGTCTACTATGCTGCATATTTTTCGTTTGAACCCTGACAGGGTGTCTGGCTTGCCGCTGTACTGAGGGAGCCACTTCGCTCCAGGCATGTATAGCAGCGTTAGCGGTACTATTGGGGCCACAGGACCAGGTGAGGGGCCAGCATTTCCAACCTGTGCGACAGCGCCAAGGGGTAAGTCATTAAGGCCGTCGGCCTGGGCCGCGTTGTCGGCTGGCTGCTGCGACATGTTTGCGCCCCCCTAGTTAATCGTAGCCTACCTTCTCTGAAGGCTGCAGCTCCGCAGGGCACAGGGGTGTGTAGGAGGACCTGCGTCGCTGGCGCTCTGACGTCAGAGCGTTCACTGTAGCTCTCCACAGGACCTGCCGCCGCGTCAGCGTTGGGGGCGTGTCCAGGACTCAGCGCGCTTTTGCAGGTACGCCCACTAGTTTTCGCACCGTGGCGCTGTAATTGGCGGGCAATGGCGGGCAAATGGCGGGAAATCTTCATCACATACAAAACACAGTCTTTTAGTGAGGCACACAGTACCCGGTGGCAACGGGCACAAATTACTCCGTTGCTGCAGGGCACGAAATCCTGTTCGTGACGCCAGAGGAAATGAGTCGCACAACACCAGGGTTATGGGGTACTCGGCACCGAGCCCGTTGATGTCTATGGGGAATGTCACGGGTAGCACAGCTCGGTCCGTTGCCCTGGGCGCTCACTTAAAATGGGGGATATTTACAGGTGACTTGAATAATGATATGGGGATTCGTGACGCCACTTGTGGTGCCTGGTCAGGATGGCCAGCGCTGCTATGCAGATCCACTGGAGGGTTGATATTGTGCAGCTAGATGTTAAGCCTCCCACAAGTAAGGCTGAGTTATCCTCCAGGGCAGATAGATATGCAGAGGTGCAGGACAGACGGGGACCCGGCAGTCAGGAGTAATAAGGGAGACACACACATAAGTCACTTTGGTACCTTTATCTGAAGATGTTGCAGACACTTCCCGGAGCGCTGTAGGGTGAAGGGTGCACATCCAGATTCTTCCACTGGTAGGTGTGTGGCCTCCTGTACTCTGCCTTTTTGTGATAAAGTCCTGACCTGCTTGAAGCTAGGTCTAACTTGGTCTCCGTCTTGCACCTGGCTGATCTTGTGATTGGATCTCCTGTTGAAGCACACAGTCTCTATTTGCAGTGCACTGCTAGACTCCGTCCTCCTGATCCAGCTACGTATCAGCTCTGTGGTACTCCTGGGACTTGTAGTCCTCCAGGAACTCCGGTGTTCTCCTAATGGGTCGTGGAGATCCCTATAGGCTCGGACTCCGGTGTCCGGTGAATACTTGCTGAGATGAGCTATTAAGGCTCCTTTGTCTCATTAACTTCCACTCGCCTCCAGCCTACCTGGATCATCACACGATCACACACGCTGGCAGTTGGTGGGCTGCCTCTTCGCCGCTCTCTAAGCGTCGGCACGCTTCTACTGAGCTACACTTCCTCAATTCAGCTCTGACTAGACTTAAGCGATTTCTCTGTATCACTCTTACTAGACTCCACTAGCAGACTGAGCTCTCTGAGCAGACTGAGCTCTCTGAGCAGACTCCCTAGAATGGCTGCTCTGACTAAACTAAACTAGATGTTTCCTGTGTAACTGTCTTTTATATGTCTTACACAGCTCCCTTTGGTGGTCTCTGGGATAAATTGTACGTGTGTGCATGTGCATAATGACCTCTGGTGGTATCTTCCTTCAGTGCACCCTTCTGGAAGATATGGATCCAGTCACAGCTGGGCTCCACACCAGAACAACAGAAACCTCCTATATGTGAACTCCTTTTACAAACTACACTCCTCAATGAATTCATATAGGGGTGCAGTGATCATATTAACACCACATGTGCCTCATAGAATTTTATACCACTGAGAGGTGAAGAAAGAATAAATTACATTTTTACCACTAAAATGTTGTTTTAGCCCCTAGTTTTTAATTTTTCTACGGGCTAATAGGATTTTTTTTTACAACAAACTGAGGTCCATTTTTTCCTGAGTGTGCCAATACCCTACATGTAAATCGGGAAATGTTTTTCAGGCACAGTGCACAGCTCAGAAGGCAAGGAGTAGCAGATTTTCCTGTTATGGTTTGCTGGTGCCATGACCCACTAAAAGAGCCCATGAGGTGCCAGAACAGCAGAATCCCCATAAGTGACCCCATTTTACAAACTACACCTCTCAATTAATTTATCTAGGGGTACAATTATCATATTGACACCACAGATGTGTCACAGAATTTTATACCATTGGGCAGTGAAGACAAAATAACTACATTTTTACCACCAAAATTTTGTTTTAGCCCCAGATTTTACATTTTCACACAAGAAGTGGGTAAAATGGCACCAAAATTTGTCCCACTATTTCTACTAAAATGGCAATTTCCTCATATGTGGCTGTACAGTACTACTTAGCCATACGGAGAGACTCTGGAGTAACGGAGCACTATTTGCCTCCTGGAGTGCAGATGTCCCTAGAACAGTTTGCATACTCCATATACAGAGCGCCTAATTGCTAGAAGAGCAGAATCACCCCTCAAGTGACCCCATTTTGAAATTAAACACCTTGGCGAATTTATCTACAGGTGTAGTGACGATTTTGACTCCATGGGTATTTTCTAAAAACAAGCAGCAATGAATGTTGCCGAGTGAAAATTGCAAATTGCCGTCGTAGTGACCAGTAAGCTGTAGTGACCAGAACGTTGTAGTCACCAGTATGTTGCAATCACCAGTATGTTATGCCCAGCCCATGCTTCTGGAGGCATGCACATGTAAGTTAGGCGGGCTGTCATTGCTTCAGAAAGGCCAAACGTGGACGCTATTTGTGGTTTAGGTACACTGTGTGACTCAGAAAAGAGGGGCATTTGAATTTGGGAGCGGATAATTTGCTGAATTTCTTTTAGCGGGTGAGGAGCCATTTCGCTTTTCCAGAGCCTTTGTGCCACCAGTAAAAAGGAAGCCCCCTATATTTCCATTAACAGATGACAGACCTGAGTGATGGCTTCTTTTTTTGGGATTGAGCTGAAGCTTTTTTTGGGGAAAATTTTTCAAAAAGTTTTGGGGGGCACATTTTTTTGGTGCTCTACGCTGACCCCTTACTTTTGGGGTTTCCATCTTTAAAACTCTGAGTGACGTGATTCAGATGAAACCCCCAGGGTTTCCCTTCACTATAATGAGGGAGCAGAGTTACTCTGACCTTTTCTGGCCTCTGTTTTAGCGGTGTCCTTTTTCTTTTTTGAATCACAAAAAAAATGGGCCCACGGCACTTTTATGCAAAACTGAAAAAGACGGACACCCCAATCATAGGTCGACCCATCCACAGTGCCTCCATCTGCCTCATTTTAGGGAATCCCTTTCCCCCAAAATTTTTCCCCTGAATCAAGAAATTTAGGATTTACATGGAAACCCCCTTGCAAGCGCCATTTCAAATTTCAGGAAAAAATGTGTGCCAAGGATAGCGTCTTTTGGGGGGCAGTGAAAAAAACAACA
>JARQOD010000005.1:492949812-493034560 GCA_033576555.1 Oophaga sylvatica
TTTTACCTTGTTTTTTATTTTTTATTTATGGTGTTCACTAAAGGGGTTAAAATAGTGGGACAGTTTCACTAAAGAGGTTAAAATAGTGGGACAGTTTTTACCCTTTTTTTAACCCCTCTCTGACATTAGACGTACTATCCCGTCCATAAAACCCGTGCCATTCTGACCATGGACGGGATAGTACGTCATGGGCGATCAGCTGCGCTCCCGGGGGAAGCGCAGCTAATCGCCGCCGGGTGTCAGCTGATTATCACAGCTGACACCCGTGACTGTGTGTCAGGAGCGGTCACGGACCGCTCCCGGCACATTAACCCCTTGCACACCGCGATCAAACATGATCGCGGTGTACTGGGGCACAGGGGAGGATCGCGCAGGCAGGGGGCTCCCTGCGCGCCCCCCTGAGACCCTCAGACCAGCGCGATGTGATCGCGCTGCTCTGAGGGCTTCCTCCCTCCCAGGACCCGGATCCAAGATGGCGCTGGGGTCCTGGAGGGAGGGCGCTACCTCAGTGCCTGCCGAGAGCAGGCATGAGGAAGCGTCCTGCACTGCCTGTCACATCGCTGGTGTGACAGAGTGCTGTGCACACTGTCACACCAGCGATCTGATGAAATACAGTGATGTCCCACCCTGGGACAAAGTAAAAAAGTAAAAAAAAGTAAAAATAAACATGTGTAAAAAAAAATCCAAAAAAAAAAAAAAAAAAAAAAATATTCCCCAATAAATTCATTACTTATTGTAAATAAAAAAATAAAACAATAAAAGTACACATATATGGTATCCCCCGTCCGTAACGACCCCCCTATAAAACTGTCCCACTAGTTAACCCCTTTTGTGAACCCCTTAAAAAATAAAAAATAAAAACGAAGCAAAAAATCAGTGCTTTATCATCATACCGCCGAACAAAAAGTGGAATAACACGCGATCAAAAAGACGGATATAAATAAACATGGTACCGCTGAAAACGTCATCTTGTCCCGCAAAAAACGAGCCGTCACACAGCATCATCAGCAAAAAAATAAAAAAGTTATAGCTCGCAGAATAAAGCGATGCAAAAATAATTATTTTTTATATAAAATTGTTTTTATTCTATAAAAGCGCCAAAACATAAAAAAATTATATAAATGAGGTATCGCCATAATCGTACTGACCCGAAGAATAAAACTGCTTTATCGATTTTACCACACGCGGAACAATAAAAACGCCTCACCCAAAAGAAATTCATGAATTGCTGATTTTTATTCATTCTAACCTCCCAAAAATCGAAATAAAAAGCGATCAAAAAATGTCACGTGCTCAAAAAAAGGTACCAATAAAAGCGTCACCTCGTCCCGCAAAAATTAAGACCTCACATGACTCTGTGGGCCAAAATATGCAAAAATTATAGCTCTCAAAATGTGGCGATGCAAAAAACTACTTTTTGCAATAAAAAGCGTCTTTTAGCGTGGGCAGCTGCCAATCATAAAAAACCCGCTATAAATAGTAAATCAAACCCCCCTTTATCACCCCCTTAGTTAGGGAAAAATAATAAAATAAAAAAAATGTATTTATTTCCATTTTCCCATTAGGGTTAGGGTTAGGGTTTCGGCTAAAGTTAGGGTTAGGGTTGGCGCTAAAGTTAGGATTAGGGTTAGAGTTAGGATTAGGGTTAGGGTTGGGATTAGGGTTGGGACTAGGGTTAGGGGTGTGTTGGGTTAGGGTTGGAGTTAGAATTGGGGGGTTTCCGCTGTTTAGGCACATCAGGGGCTCTCCAAATGTGACATGGCGTCTGATCTCCATTCCAGCCAATTCTGCGTTGAAAAAGTCAAACGGTGTTCCTTCACTTCTGAGCTCTGCCATGCGTCCAAACAGTAGTTTATCCCCACATATGGGGTATCAGCGTACTCTGGACCCCAAGAGTTATTGTGAAATTTGTCCTATTTCTTCTGTTACCCTTGGGAAAATAAAAAACTGGGGGCGAAAATATTATTTTTGTAAAAAAAATAAGATTTTTTTTGTTTTTACGGCTGTACATTATAAACTTCTGTGAAGCACTTCGGGGTTCAAAGTGCTCACCACACATCTAGGTAAGTTCCTTGTGAGGTCTATTTTCCAAAATGGGGTCACTTGTGGGGGTTTCCACTGTTTAGGCGCATCAGGGGCTCTCCAAATGCGACATGATGCCCCCAGACCATTCCATCAAAGTCTGCAATCCAAAACGTCACTACTTCCCTTTCCGAGCCCTGACATGCGCCCATACAGTAGTTTTCTCCCACATATTGGGTATCAGCGTACTCAGGACAAATTGGACAACAACTTTTGGGGTCCAATTTCTCCTGTTACCCTTGTGAAAATAAAATATTGGGGGCGAAAAAATCATTTTTGTAAAAAAAAAAGGATTTTTTATTTTTACGGCTGTGCGTTATAAACTTCTGTGAAGCACTTCGGGTTCAAAGTGCTCACCACACATCTAGATAAGTTCCTTGTGGGGTCTATTTTCCAAAATGGGTCACTTGTGGGGGGTTTCCACTGTTTAGGCGCATCAGGGGCTCTCCAAATGCGACATGACGCCCCCAGACCATTCCATCAAAGTCTGCAATCCAAAACGTCACTACTTCCCTTCCGAGCCCTGACGTGTGCCCATACAGTAGTTTTCTCCTACATATTGGGTATCAGCGTACTCAGGACAAATTGGACAACAACTTTTGGGTTCCAATTTCTTCTGTTACCCTTGTGAAAATAAAATATTGGGGGCGAAAAAATCATTTTTGTAAAAAAAAAAAAGGATTTTTTATTTTAAGGCTGTACGTTATAAACTTTAGTGAAACACCTGGGGTTCAAAGTTCTCACCACACATCTAGATAAGTTCCTTGAGGGGTCTAGTTTCCAAAATGGTGTCATTTGTGGGGGGTTTCCACTGTTTAGGCAGATCAGGAGCTCTCCAAACACGACATGGCGTCCAGCCAATTCTGCGTTGAAAAAGTGAGATGGCGCTCCTTCCCTTCCAAACTCTGCCATGCACCCAAACAGTGGTATACCCCCACATATGGGGTATCAGTGTACTCAGGACAAATTGCACAATAACTTTTGGAGTCTTGTTACCCTTGGAAAAATAAAAATTGGGGTGAAAAGATCATTTTTGTGGAAAAAAATATGATTTTTAAATTTTACGACTCTACGTTATAAACTTGTGTGAAGCACTTGAGGGTTCAAATTGCTCACCAAAGATCTAGATAAGTTCCTTAGGGGTCTAGTTTCCCAAATTGGGTCATTTGTGGGGGGTTTCCACTGTTTAGGCACATCAGGGGCTCTCCAAATGCAACATGGCATCCAATCTCAATTCCAGCCAATTTTGGTTGGAAAAAGTCAAATGGTGCTCCTTCCCTTCCGAGCTCTGCCGTGCGCCCAAACAGTGGTTCCCCCCCACATATGGGTATCAGCGTACTCAGGACAAATTGGACAACAACTTATGTGGTCCAATTTCTCCTGATACCCTTGGGAAAAAAAAAATTAGTGACTAAAGATAATTTTTGTGGGAAAAAAATAGGATTTTTTATTTTCATGCCCGGGCATTATAAACTTGTGTGAAGCACTTGGGGGTTCAAAGTGCTCACCAAAGATCTAGATAAGTTCCTTAGGGGTCTAGTTTCCAAAATGGGGTCACTTGTGGGGGATTTCCACTGTTTAGGCTCATCTGGGGCACTGCAAACGGAACATGACCCCCATCAACGTCTGCATTCCAAAACGTTACTACTTCCTTTCCAAGCCCTGCCGTGCGCCCAAACAGTTTTCCACCCCCACATATGGGGTATCAGCGTACTCAGGACAAATTGGACAACAACTTTTGGGGTCCAATTTCCTTGGGAAAATTCAAAAATTTAGGACTAAAAAATCATTTTTGTGGAATTTTTTTTTTTTTTTTTCACACCCAGGCATTATAAACTTTTGTGAAACACTTGGGGGTTCAAAGTGCTCACAACAGATCTAGATAAGTACCTTAGGGGGTCTAGTTTCCAAAATGGTGTCACTTGTGGGGGTTTCCACTGTTTAGGCGCATCAGAGGTTCTCCAAGCGCGACATGGCGTCCAATCTCAACTCCAGCCAATTTTAGTTTGAAAAAGTCAAACGGCGCTCCTTCCCTTACGAGCTCTGCCGTGTGCCCAAACAGTGGTTTTCCCCCACATATGGGGTATTGGCGTACTCAGGAGAAATTGCATAACAACCTTATCTGTCCATTTTCTCCTTTTACCCTTGTGAAAATAAAAAAAAAGTTTGTAAAAGATCATTTTTGTGGCTAAAAAGTTAAATATTCATTTTTTCCTTCCACGTTGCTTTAGTTCCTGTGAAGCACCTGAAGGGTTAATAAACTTCTTGAATGTGGTTTTGAGTACCTTGAGGGGTGCAGTTTTTAGAATGGTGTCACTTTTGGGTATTTTCTGTCATGTAGACCCCTCAAAGTGACTTCAAATGTGAGGTGGTCCCTAAAAAAAATGGCTTTGTAAATTTTGTTGTAAAAATGAGAAATCGCTGGTCAACTTTTAACCCTTATAACTTCCTAACAAAAAAAATTTTGATTCCAAATTGTGCTGATGTAAAGTAGACATGTGGGAAATGTTATTTCTTAACTATTTTGTGTTTACATATTTCTCTGTTTTAAGGGAATAAAAATTCAAAGTTTGAAAATTGCTAAATTTTCAAAATTTTCGCCATATTTGCGTATTTTTCAAAAATAAACGCAAGTTATATGGAAGAAATTTTACCACTAACATGAAGTACAATATGTCACGAGAAAACAATCTCAGAATCGCGAAGATCCGTTGAAGCATTCCAGAGTTATAACCTCATAAAGAGACAGTGGTCAGAATTGTAAAAATTGTCCCGGTCATTAACGTGCAAACCACCCTTGGGGTGAAGGGGTTAAGTAAGGTCGTTGCGGATGCGGCAATACCAAATATGTGTTTTTTTATTGTTTATATTTTTTTTCAGACAAATATTTATTTATAGATGTAATATCTTTTGATTTTTTTATTATTATTTTTGATAGTGAAAAAAATGTTTTTACAATTATTTAAAAAAGTTTGTTTTACTTTTTTTCAACTTTTTTACTTTGTCCCACTATAGGACTATCATTTTTTGCAGGCTGATCGCTTGTATAGCATGGGGATGCAGCAGAATCCCTGTGCTGTACAAATTGTCAGCTCTGTACTGACAGGGAAAGTTGCTGATCATACACTGCACATGATCAAGCAACTTTTCTAGTTCTGGTGACCCGGATGTCGCCATGACAACATTGGGTCACCATGGCAACGATCGTGACCTTGCGTCACGGCATGTGTTCTCCGATCCAAGGGCAGAGGGGCTATCATCCCTCTGCTAGCTCCCAGAATGCTGCGATTGCATTCGATCGCAGCATTTAGGGGGTTAAAGTGAAAATTTGCTCACACCCGACACGGGAGTTGTGTACGCAGGCGATCGCGATGATGTAATAATCTGTCCCTGGTCAATAAGGCATAGGGACAGATTATTAAGTTAGAATTCAGAAAGGGGTTTAACATCTAGTCCTGGCCAGCCAAAGCCATCAGTAAAATGCAGCCTATAAGGTTGTAGCACCACCATAGCACAAGTCCACACACCCAGCCAGGACCTCCACCTTCATGTAACGTGCCGGGATGCAAGAGATGAGTACCTTGCCCACTGCTACCACCCTGCACCACAATACAGAGACATAGCCATGATGTAGTCGATCAACCATGCTACCATGCTGAGTTGCACAGTTTGCAGATGATAGTAACTGAATAAAGTTTCATAACGTTTTGGCAGTGTAGTAAAGAGCTGTTTCACAGCATAAGGCTGGAAACACTAATGTATGACATATGATGTGAGAGCATTGAATGCGATATGCTAATGACACTTGGCTCTAGCTCTGCTGCGAGCGTGAGCCAAGTGTCAGTACTGTGTTCTCCAATCGTCTCAAAAGAGTATCGCAGCACAGCTGTAGAGTCGACGGAGAAAGTATTTTCTCCATCTCCTCCATGGCCTGACTCGGCGTACATCGGACTGGACTAGGATTTCATCCGAGTGCAGTCCAATGTTTCACATGCACCATTGATTTGTTTGGGTGTGAGTGTGCTGAGTCTCGCTGCCAATCACAGCATGCTACGATTGTTCTCTCATGTCGAATTGGCATGAGGAAATAAACGCAAATGTGAGCTGCCCAATAGTATAACACTGGGCCGAGTGCTATGTGATGTTTTATCTCATAGCAGTCAGCCATGTCATATGCTCGTGTGACCCCGGCCTAACTGTGTAACTATTAAAAATAAAGCTGGCTTCATCCGCAGCTGCATAATTGCTACATCTTAGGCCATGTGCACACGTTGAATATTTGAGGCGTTTTTTACCTCGTGTTTCTATTAGCCCAGGATCACACATGCGAGAAACTCGCACGATTTTCATGCGAGTCTCTCGCATGAACACCCGCCACTGCCGCCGTCTCTCGGCCGGAGCGTGCGATTGCATAGAAACACATGCAGCTGTACGCTCTGGTCTGAGAGCCGGTGGCAGTGCTGGGTGTTCATGTGAGAGACTCGCACGAGACTTGTGCGAGTTTCTCGCATGTGTGATTCCGGCCTTTTACTTTTACTCTGAGGCCACATTCACATGTTCAGTATTTGGTCAGTAATTTACCTCAGTATTTGTAAGCTAAAACCAGGAGTGAATGAAAAAGGCAGAAGTGGTGACGTGTTTCTATTATACTTTTCCTCTGAGGCCACATTCACACTATCAGTATTTTATCAGTATTTTACCTCAGTATTTGTGAGCCAAAACCAGAGTGGGTGATAAATACAGAAGTGGTGACGTGTTTCCATTATACTTTTCCTCTGATTGCTCCACTCTTGGTTTTGGCAAATACTGAGGTAAAATACTGACGAAATACTGAATGTGTGAACGTGGTCTGACTGTTCCACTTCCGGTGTTATGTTAGGCCTCTTTCACACTTCAGTCGTTTGGCGTCAGTTAAAATCCGCCAAAGGGTGAAAAAAGCGGATCCGCCAGAAAAGTGCAAAAAACGGATCAAACGGATGACCAAACGGACGACCATCCGTCAAAATCTGTCACTAATGCAAGCCAATGGGAAAAAAGCGGATCCGCCAAAAAAAAATGGCGGATCCGTTTTTTTGACGCTTTGACGGATTTTGACTGACGTTGCATGACTGAAGTGTGAAAGAGGCCTTAGCTTACAAATACTGAGGTAAAAAACTCACCATATACTTAACATCTGCGCATGGCTTTACGCTTGGGTCACAAGACCGTATTTTTTCTCATCGGAGAGAATGGCGAGTTTGATCACAGTGGGATCTGATTTTCTTGGATGTGTGGAAGATGGAATTTTTTTTTCCATCATCTCCATTCTGTCACTCCATGACAAAATACAGCTGTGTTCAAGATGGTGGCTGGAGTAACGTGCAGCATGAGGGAAGCCCCTCATGACTGCGATGGGCGGAAGGTTTTTTAGATTGACGGGGGTCTCTTTAGACCTGATTGGTAGAAGGGGGGTCTGGGAGGATTTTTTGTGAGGGGGCTGCTGGGGTAGTTGGAAAAGTGGGGAAAAACTTGCCATTCTACTTTGGGAGCAGGAGCACGAAGCTTTTTCTTTGGATTGGGCCCGACTAGGCAGTAAGGCTGGGGTCACACACAAAGTCTAAAAAAATCGGACCGTATTAGTCGGTTGATTATCGCACAAAAATTTCATGAACATTCATCCGTCTGTCATACGATTTTCCGGGGAGGATGCGATTTAGTCGCATCTGAGCGTACGTGTAACATCCGATTGACATCAGACTTGCAAGATTTTGTCGGTGGCTAGCAAAACCGACACATAATGGATCGAAATGAATCGTTTTTAAATCACAAAAGAAAGAATAGATATATACACATAGAATACATATATATATATAAGTCATTGAGACATATATATATATATACATATATTTATAGTTCATGCACTTCTACATAGTGTAATAGCCGCTAATTCAATTGCCGGCTTTTGTGAAATTACAGAACCCGACATGAAATGACACTTGGTTTACATACAGTTGACCATGTCATTTCATGTAGTTTTATATGTTTTTCACTAACAATTACATGAGTGTATGTGTGCAAAATTTCATACATGTAGGGGTTAATTAAAGGTGTAAATTTGTTGAAAAAAAATGCGTGGGCTCCCGCGCTATTTTCTCAACCAGACAGACAAAGCCAGAGAGTGGGGGCAGATAATAATAGCCTAGGGAGGGTGCATTTATTTTGTGCCCCCCCCTGGCTACTAACATCTGCCCCCAGCCACCCCAGAAAAGACAAATCTATAATTAGATGCGCCCTTTCTGGCACTTAGCCCGCCTATTTCCATTGCACTGTAGCGGTGGCTAATGAGTTAATAATGGGTTAAAGCCACCATGCTATCGGAAGGTGACTTTAAGCCAGGTTAATAATTGAGAGTTGTCAATTAGACCACTCTCAATTATTAATCCTATTGTATGAAATAAAAATAAAACACACACTTTAATAAAAAATAATTTTAATGAAATAATGACAGTTTTTGACCATCTTTTATTTTACAGGTAATCCGTGCAAAGCCCTTGTTCTCCTGTAATAAAAATAAAATAATAAAGCAACATTATTCTTACCTATCCGGTGCTCTGTCAGGTCCCACGCTGTAATCCTTCACAAAGGGTTAACTGGCTTACAGCTAGCAGCACAGCTAATGCTGGCAGCTCAGCTGTAAGCCCCCGAATGAAGGAGTTCCTCTCCCGGCCGACAGGAGAGGAAGTGATTAGCTGGGAAGCTTAATTGATTGCTTCCCAGGCTAATCAGTTCACTTCAGGTCAGCCGGGGACTCCCTCTGACGTCACTGATGCTGTGCGGTGTCCCCGCTGACCTGAACTAATTAGCCTGGGAAGCAATCAATTAAGCTTCCCACACTAATCACTTCCTCTCCTGTCAGCCGGGAGAGGAACTCCTTCATTCGGTGGCTTACAGCTGAGCTGCCAGCATTAGCTGTGCTGCTAGCTGTAAGCCAGTTAACCTGTTATGATTTGGTAGCTGAGGAGTGCAGGTAAAAAAGGCAATACACCAGAGCAGTTGGAATCTATGAGATTGCAGTACCCTGACTAACCACCACAACTAGAGGCAGCCGTGGAGCGTTCCTACGTTGGTCCTAGACGCCTCGTCACAGCCTGAGAAACTAACTACACCTAAAGATAGAAATAGGAAAGCTATCTGCCCCGGAGCAGAACCCCAAAGATAATAGAAAGCCCCCAAACATGTAATGGCGGTTAGACAAGATGAAATACTGACACAGAAAGAAAATAGTATGAGCAAACGCTGGGGCCCAAACTAACTAAATAGAAAAGGATAGGAAGGGTACTTACTGCAATCCCAGAAAACCCTGAAAGGCACCAACTCTACTAATTTCAAAAACACCTGAGATCACACGACCTCTTCCACCTAAATTAGTTCTCTGGTGTAACAAAATCAAAACAGCAGCCACTGAAAAAACTGGAAAAAGCAAAAGTACAAACAACAGTGGCTGAACAAAACTGAGAGGCAGAAGCCCCCGGAGGGGACCCTGAAGGCCCCCACAGAAGTGCAGGACAAAATGCAAAAATATAGCACAAACACAAAAGAAGAAAAAGTCTTATCTGTTAGCAGGAGATGCAGACACGACACAGCAGGCTACAAGGGAAACTGGAATAAAGGATTCAGACCAGAACAATTGATCACCGGCAACCCTGATGGGAAGGTGACTCCCTTATATAAGACCAGTCAGTAACACCTGATTCCCAGTCCTCACAATCTTCACTGGACAGACTAGCACTGCTTGTAACCACCAGAGGGAGCCTCTGCTCAGAACTCATCTCAAACCCATTCACAACAGTACCCCCCCCTTGAGGAGGGGTCACCGAACCCTCATTTGAGCAACCAGGTCGGTCAGGATGAGTTCTATGATACGCACGGATAAGTCTCCTAGCATGGATGTCCGAAGCAAACACCCAAGAATTGTCTTCCTGACCATAACCTCTCCATTTAACCAAATACTGGAGTTTCCGTCTAGAAAAGCGAGAATCTAATATTTTCTCAACCACATACTCCAGATTGCCCTCAACCAAAACAGGGTCAGGAGGCACAGCAGCAGGAACCACTGGCTCAACAAACCTCTTCAACAAGGACTTGTGGAACACGTTATGGATCTTAAATGTCCCTGGAAGAAGCAAACGAAAAGAAACAGGATTAACCCCTCTCTGACATTAGACGTACTATCCCGTCCATAAAACCCGTGCCATTCTGACCATGGACGGGATAGTACGTATAGGCGATTAGCTGCACTCCCGGAGGGAGCGCAGCTAATCGCCGCCGGGTGTCAGCTGATTATCACAGCTGACACCCGTGACTGTGTGTCAGGAGCGGTCACGGACCGCTCCCGGCACATTAACCCCTTACACACCGCGATCAAACATGATCGCGGTGTACTGGGGGCACAGGGGAGGATCGCGCAGGGTGGGGGCTCCCTGCGCGCCCCCCTGAGACCCTCAGAGCAGCGCGATGTGATCGCGCTGCTCTGAGGGCTTCCTCCCTCCCAGGACCCGGATCCAAGATGGCGCTGGGGTCCTGGAGGGAGGCGGCTTCCTCAGTGCCTGCCGAGAGCAGGCATGAGGAAGCGTCCTGCACTGCCTGTCACATCGCTGGTGTGACAGAGTGCTGTGCACACTGTCACACCAGCGATCTGATGAAATACAGTGATGTCCCACCCTGGGACAAAGTAAAAAAGTAAAAAAAAGTAAAAATAAACATGTGTAAAAAAAATCCAAAAAAAATTTAAAAAAAAAAAAAAAAAAAAAAATATCCCCAATAAATTCATTACTTATTGTAAATAAAAAAATAAAACAATAAAAGTACACATATATGGTATCGCCGCGTCCGTAACGACCCCCCCTATAAAACTGTCCCACTAGTTAACCCCTTTTGTGAACCCCTTAAAAAATAAAAAATAAAAACGAAGCAAAAAATCAGTGCTTTATCATCATACCGCTGAACAAAAAGTGGAATAACACGCGATCAAAAAGACAGATATAAATAAACATGATACCGCTGAAAACGTCATCTTGTCCCGCAAAAAACGAGCCGTCACACAGCATCATCAGCAAAAAAATTAAAAAGTTATAGCTCGCAGAATAAAGCGATGCAAAAATAATTATTTTTTATATAAAATTGTTTTTATTCTATAAAAGCGCCAAAACATAAAAAAATTATATAAATGAGGTATCGCCATAATCGTACTGACCCGAAGAATAAAACTGCTTTATCGATTTTACCACACGCGGAACAATAAAAACGCCTCACCCAAAAGAAATTCATGAATTGCTGATTTTTGTTCATTCTAACCTCCCAAAAATCGAAATAAAAAGCGATCAAAAATGTCACGTGCTCAAAAATGGTACCAATAAAAGCGTCACCTCGTCCCGCAAAAATTAAGACCTCACATGACATTGTGGGCCAAAATATGCAAAAATTATAGCTCTCAAAATGTGGCGATGCAAAAAACTACTTTTTGCAATAAAAAGCGTCTTTTAGCGTGACAGCTGCCAATCATAAAAACCGCTATAAATAGTAAATCAAACCCCCCTTTATCACCCCCTTAGTTAGGGAAAAATAATAAAATAAAAAAAATGTATTTATTTCCATTTTCCCATTAGGGTTAGGGTTAGGGTTTCGGCTAAAGTTAGGGTTAGGGTTGGCGCTAAAGTTAGGATTAGGGTTAGAGTTAGGATTAGGGTTAGGGTTTGGGATTAGGGTTGGGACTAGGGTTAGGGGTGTGTTGGGGTTAGGGTTGGAGTTAGAATTGGAGGGTTTCCGCTGTTTAGTAACATCAGGGTCTCTCCAAATGTGACATGGCGTCTGATCTCCATTCCAGCCAATTCTGCTTGAAAAAGTCAAACGGTGTTCCTTCACTTCTGAGCTCTGCCATGCGTCCAAACAGTAGTTTATCCCCACATATGGGGTATCAGCGTACTCTGGACCCCAAGAGTTATTGTGAAATTTGTCCTATTTCTTCTGTTACCCTTGGGAAAATAAAAAACTGGGGGCGAAAATATTATTTTTGTAAAAAAAATAAGATTTTTTTGTTTTTACGGCTGTACATTATAAACTTCTGTGAAGCACTTGGGGCTTCATAGCGCTCACCACACATCTAAATAAGTTCCTTGTGGGGTCTATTTTCCAAAATGGAGTCACTTGTTGGGGATTTCCACTGTTTAGGCGCATAGGGGCTCTCCAAATGCGACATGACGCCCCCAGACCATTCCATCAAAGTCTGCAATCCAAAACGTCACTACTTCCCTTTCCGAGCCCTGACATGCGCCCATACAGTAGTTTTCTCCCACATATTGGGTATCAGCGTACTCAGGACAAATTGGACAACAACTTTTGGGGTCCAATTTCTCCTGTTTCCCTTGTGAAAATAAAATATTGGGGGCGAAAAAATCATTTTTGTAAAAAAAAAAAAGGATTTTTTATTTTTACGGCTGTGCGTTATAAACTTCTGTGAAGCACTTCGGGGTTCAAAGTGCTCACCACACATCTAGATAAGTTCCTTGTGGGGTCTATTTTCCAAAATGGGGTCACTTGTGGGGGGTTTCCACTGTTTAGGCGTATCAGGGGCTCTCCAAATGCGACATGACGCCTCCAGACCATTCCATCAAAGTCTGCAATCCAAAACGTCACTACTTCCCTTCCGAGCCCTGACGTGCACCCATACAGTAGTTTTCTCCTACATATTGGGTATCAGCGTACTCAGGACAAATTGGACAACAACTTTTGGGTTCCAATTTCTTCTGTTACCCTTGTGAAAATAAAATATTGGGGGCGAAAAAATCATTTTTGTAAAAAAAAAAAAGGATTTTTTATTTTAAGGCTGTACGTTATAAACTTTAGTGAAACACCTGGGGGTTCAAAGTTCTCACCACACATCTAGATAAGTTCCTTGAGGGGTCTAGTTTCCAAAATGGTGTCATTTGTGGGGGGTTTCCACTGTTTAGGCAGATCAGGAGCTCTCCAAACACGACATGGCGTCCAGCCAATTCTGCGTTGAAAAAGTGAGACGGCGCTCCTTCCCTTCCAAACTCTGCCATGCACCTAAACAGTGGTATACCCCCACATATGGGGTATCAGTGTACTCAGGACAAATTGCACAATAACTTTTGGAGTCTTGTTACCCTTGGAAAAATAAAAATTCGGGTGAAAAGATCATTTTTGTGGAAAAAATATGATTTTTAAATTTTACGGCTCTACGTTATAAACTTGTGTGAAGCACTTGAGGGTTCAAATTGCTCACCAAAGATCTAGATAAGTTCCTTAGGGGGTCTAGTTTCCCAAATGGGGTCATTTGTGGGGGGTTTCCACTGTTTAGGCACATCAGGGGCTCTCCAAATGCAACATGGCATCCAATCTCAATTCCAGCCAATTTTGGTTGGAAAAAGTCAAATGGTGCTCCTTCCCTTCCGAGCTCTGCCGTGCGCCCAAACAGTGGTTCCCCCCAACATATGGGGCATCAGCGTACTCAGGACAAATTGGACAACAACTTATGTGGTCCAATTTCTCCTGATACCCTTGGGAAAATAAAAATTAGTGACTAAAAGTAATTTTTGTGGGAAAAAAATAGGATTTTTTATTTTCATGCCCGGGCATTATAAACTTGTGTGAAGCACTTGGGGGTTCAAAGTGCTCACCAAAGATCTAGATAAGTTCCTTAGGGGGTCTAGTTTCCAAAATGGGGTCACTTGTGGGGGATTTCCACTGTTTAGGCTCATCTGGGGCACTGCAAACGGAACATGACCCCCATCAACGTCTGCATTCCAAAACGTTACTACTTCCTTTCCAAGCCCTGCCGTGCGCCCAAACAGTTTTCCACCCCCACATATGGGGTATCAGCGTACTCAGGACAAATTGGACAACAACTTTTGGGGTCCAATTTCCTTGGGAAAATTCAAAAATTTAGGACTAAAAAATCATTTTTGTGGAATTTTTTTTTTTTTTTCACACCCAGGCATTATAAACTTTTGTGAAACACTTGGGGGTTCAAAGTGCTCACAACAGATCTAGATAAGTACCTTAGGGGGTCTAGTTTCCAAAATGGTGTCACTTGTGGGGGGTTTCCACTGTTTAGGCGCATCAGAGGTTCTCCAAGCGCGACATGGCGTCCAATCTCAACTCCAGCCAATTTTAGTTTGAAAAAGTCAAACGGCGCTCCTTCCCTTACGAGCTCTGCCGTGTGCCAAAACAGTGGTTTTCCCCCACATATGGGGTATTGGCGTACTCAGGAGAAATTGCATAACAACCTTATCTGTCCATTTTCTCCTTTTACCCTTGTGAAAATAAAAAAAAGTTTGTAAAAGATCATTTTTGTGGCTAAAAAGTTAAATATTCATTTTTTCCTTCCACGTTGCTTTAGTTCCTGTGAAGCACCTGAAGGGTTAATAAACTTCTTGAATGTGGTTTTGAGTACCTTGAGGGGTGCAGTTTTTAGAATGGTGTCACTTTTGGGTATTTTCTGTCATGTAGACCCCTCAAAGTGACTTCAAATGTGAGGTGGTCCCTAAAAAAATGGCTTTGTAAATTTTGTTGTAAAAATGAGAAATCGCTGGTCAACTTTTAACCCTTATAACTTCCTAACAAAAAAAAATGTTGATTCCAAAATTGTGCTGATGTAAAGTAGACATGTGGGAAATGTTATTTCTTAACTATTTTGTGTTACATATTTCTCTGTTTTAAGGGAATAAAAATTCAAAGTTTGAAAATTGCTAAATTTTCAAAATTTTCGCCATATTTGCGTTTTTTTTCAAAAATAAACGCAAGGTATATCGAAGAAATTTTACTTCTAACGTGAAGTACAATATGTCACGAGAAAACAATCTCAGAATCGCAAAGATCCGTTGAAGCGTTCCAGAGTTATAACCTCATAAAGAGACAGTGGTCAGAATTGTAAAAATTGGCCCGGTCATTAACGTGCAAACCACCCTTGGGGGTGAAGGGGTTAATAATCTCCATGATCTTATAAGGTCCAATGAACCTAGGCTTAAATTTAGGAGATGCCACTCTCATAGGAATATTCTTTGAGGACAACCAGACCAAGTCCCCCACTTTAAACCGAGGACCATCAGTCCTATGCCGGTTAGCAAACCGCTGGGCCCTGTCCTGAGAGAGGGACAACCTCTCCACTACCTGGTCCCAAATCTGTTGCATACGCTCCACAACAGAGTCAACACCTGAACAGACAGAAGCCTCCGTCTGTCCTGAAGAAAATCGAGGGTGAAACCCAGAATTACAGAAAAACGGAGACATCAAAGTGGCAGAGCTAGCCCTATTATTAAGAGCAAACTCAGCCAAAGGCAAAAAAGAGACCCAGTCATCCTGATCAGCAGACACAAAGCATCTTAGATAAGTCTCCAATGTCTGGTTTGTTCTCTCAGTTTGACCATTGGTCTGAGGATGAAATGCCGAGGAGAAAGACAATTGAACACCCAGTTTAGAACAAAAAGTCCTCCAAAATCTGGAAACAAACTGGACTCCTCTGTCAGACACAATGTTCTCAGGAATGCCGTGTAAACGAACCACGTGCTGAAGGAACAACGGCACCAATTCAGAGGAGGAAGGCAACTTAGGTAATGGCACAAGATGTATCATTTTGGAAAACCTATCACAAATTACCCAGATGGTGGTCATTCTCTGAGAAACAGGAAGGTCGGAAATGAAATCCATAGAGATATGGGTCCATGGTCTCTTGGGCACAGGTAATGGCATCAACAAACCACTAGAGCGAGAGCAAGGCTTGGAGCGAGAGCAAGTCCCGCAGGACTGCACAAATTCCCTGACATCACGAGACAAGGTAGGCCACCAAAAGGACCGACTAACCAAGTCTCTGGTACCAAAAATTCCGGGATGCCCAGCCAATGCGGAACAATGAATCTCAGACATCACACTCCCCTTCCACTGATCCGGGACAAACAATTTTCCAACCGGGCAGCGCTCGGGCCTATCATCCTGACACCCCTCCAGAGCAAGTCTCAAATTGGGCGAGATGGCGGAAAGAACTACACCCTCTTTCAAAATAACAGAAGGATCAGATAACTCAGGAGAGTCCGCAAGGAAGCTCCTCGAGAGGGCATCCGCCTTAACATTCTTAGTGCCAGGAAGAAAGGAAACCACAAAATTAAAACGTGTGAAAAACAAGGCCCACCTGGCCTGTCTAGGATTGAGTCGCTTGGCAAATTCCAGATAGACCAGATTCTTATGGTCCGTAAGGACCACCACCTGATGTTTGGCTCCCTCCAGCCAATGTCTCCACTCTTCAAAAGCCCACTTCATGGCCAATAACTCCCGATTACCCACGTCATAATTACGTTCAGTAGGAGAAAATTTTCGAGAGAAAAAGGCACAAGGGTTACTTTTAGAGGTCTCTGGATCTTTTTGGGACAAAACGGCACCTGCCCCAATTTCAGAGGCATCAACCTCCACATGAAATGGAAGAGAAACATCAGGCTGCCGTAGAACAGGAGCAGAAGTGAATCTCTGCTTAAGTTCCTGAAATGCAGAGACTGCCTCAGGAGGCCAATTCACCACATCAGAACCCTTTCTGGTCAAATCAGTTAATGGTTTAACAATAACCGAGAAATTACCAATAAATTTACGATAAAAATTGGCAAAACCCAAAAATCTCTGAAGAGCCTTTAATGAAGTAGGTTGGACCCAATCACAGATGGCCTGAACCTTGACCGGGTCCATTTCAATAATAGATGGGAACAAAATGAATCCCAGAAATGAGATCCTCTGTACGCCAAAAAGACACTTTGATCCCTTCACATACAGAGCATTCTCTCTCAAAATCTGGAATACAGTTCGAACATGTTTCACATGAGAGTCCCAGTCATTAGAAAAAATCAAGATATCATCCAAATAAACAATCAGAAATTTGTCCACAAAATCCCTGAAAATGTCATTCATGAAGGACTGGAAGACGGAAGGAGCATTAGTGAGCCCAAAGGGCATCACCAGGTACTCAAAATGCCCTTCAGGGGTATTGAATGCCGTCTTCCATTCATCCCCGTGCTTAATGCGAATAAGGTTATACGCCCCCCTGAGGTCAAGCTTGGTAAACCAAGTAGCGTTTTTCACCCTGGAAAACAGGTCAGAAATCAAGGGTAACGGGTATTGATATTTCACAGTAATATTGTTCAAGAGACGATAATCAATACACGGCCTCAATGAACCATCCTTTTTGGCCACAAAGAAAAAACCGGCACCTAAGGGTGAAGAGGATGGTCTGATATGACCCTTCTCCAATGATTCCTTGATATAAGACCGCATAGCGTCATGTTCAGGTACAGACAAGTTAAAAAGGCGACCCTTAGGGAATTTACTACCCGGCACTAATTCAATAGCGCAGTCATAGCTCCTATGGGGAGGCAAGGATGCAGATTTACTTTCGCTAAACACATCAGAAAAATCAATCAAAAAGTCAGGAACATCCTGAGCCTGGGGGGAGGCAGAAAAAACAGGAGTGTTGGTATTAACACATTGGCAGCCCCAACTGGTTACAGACACAGATTTCCAATCCAAAACAGGATTATGAGACTGTAACCAAGGGAAACCCAGCACGATAATGTCATGCAGATTATACAGAACCAAAAATTTGCAGCACTCCTGGTGATCAGGTTCAACCCTCATTATCACCTGAGTAGAAAACTGGGGTTTATTCTCAGCCAAAGGGGTAGAATCGATCCCCAGTAGGGGAATAGACTTCTGTAGGGGTATCAAGGGAAACCCACAACGTTTAGCAAAATCATAATCCATCAGGTTAATAGCTGCTCCAGAATCAACGAAAGCCTGAGCAGAAAATGAGGACAGAGAGCATATCAGAGTGACAGTTAATAAAAACTTAGTCTGAACACTACCCAAGACAACTGAGCGTGCAAAACGTCTTCCCCGCATAGGGCAGACTGAAATAGCATGAGAGGCATCACCACAGTAGAAACATAACCCATTGCGCTTTCGAAACTCATGACGCTGTGCCCCAGACACCACTCTATCACACTGCATGGGTTCAGAAGCTGGTTCACAAGGCAACACCATTCCACGCATACTTCTCCGCTCACGCAAACGTCTGTCAATTTGAATCGCTAATGACATAGAATCATTGAGACCAGAGGGGACAGGGAATCCCACCATAACATCCTTTACATTATCTGACAGACCCTTCTGGAAAAGGGCTGCCAAAGCGTCGTCATTCCATTTGGTCAGGACTGCCCACCTACGGAATCTCTGACAGTATAACTCAGCGTCATCAAGCCCCTGATTTAATGCCAACAAGGCTTTTTCAGCTTGATCAGTGACATTAGGCTCATCGTACAATAACCCCAAAGCCTGAAAAAATGCATCAACATCACTCAAAACAGGATCCCCAGGTGTCAGGGAAAAAGCCCAATCCTGAGGATCGCCGCGCAGGAGAGAGATGACAATTTGAACCTGCTGCGCTGCGTTCCCTGAGGACCTAGACTTCAAGGCAAAAAACAATTTACAATTATTTTTGAAATTCTGAAACTTAGCTCGATCCCCTAAAAACAAATCTGGCATGGGAATCCTAGGTTCCACAACAGGCAACCTAGCAAGATAGGTAGCAATACTCCGAACTTCAGTGGCAAGCTGATCCACACGGCCAGACAACTGTGCAAACTCCATTGAGAGAAAAGATCCTCCCCAGCACCCAGAGATACAGAGGGAAAAAAAGAAAAAAATGCAACAAACAGAAAAATATCTCTGACAACTCTGACAACCTTTTTTTTTCTTTCACAATATTTTTCCCTTCTGTGAGTACCACACAATTTTCAGTTATGGCCGGTGATACTGTTATGATTTGGTAGTTGAGGAGTGCAGGTAAAAAAGGCAATACACCAGAGCAGTTGGAATCTATGAGATTGCAGTACCCTGACTAACCACCACAACTAGAGGCAGCCGTGGAGCGTTCCTACGTTGGTCCTAGACGCCTCGTCACAGCCTGAGAAACTAACTACACCTAAAGATAGAAATAGGAAAGCTATCTGCCCCGGAGCAGAACCCCAAAGATAATAGAAAGCCCCCAAACATGTAATGGCGGTTAGACAAGATGAAATACTGACACAGAAAGAAAATAGTATGAGCAAACGCTGGGGCCCAAACTAACTAAATAGAAAAGGATAGGAAGGGTACTTACTGCAATCCCAGAAAACCCTGAAAGGCACCAACTCTACTAATTTCAAAAACACCTGAGATCACACAACCTCTTCCACCTAAATTAGTTCTCTGGTGTAACAAAATCAAAACAGCAGCCACTGAAAAAACTGGAAAAAGCAAAAGTACAAACAACAGTGGCTGAACAAAACTGAGAGGGCAGAAGCCCCCGGAGGGGACCCTGAAAGCCCCCACAGAAGTGCAGGACAAAATGCAAAAATATAGCACAAACACAAAAGAAGAAAAAGTCTTATCTGTTAGCAGGAGATGCAGACACGACACAGCAGGCTACAAGGGAAACTGGAATAAAGGATTCAGACCAGAACAATTGATCACCGGCAAGCCTGATGGGAAGGTGACTCCCTTATATAAGACCAGTCAGTAACACCTGATTCCCAGTCCTCACAATCTTCACTGGACAGACTAGCACTGCTTGTAACCACCAGAGGGAGCCTCTGCTCAGAACTCATCTCAAACCCATTCACAACATTAACCGTTTGTGATGGATTACAGCGTGGGACCTGACAGATCGCCGGATAGGTAAGAATAATGTTGCTTTATTATTTTATTTTTATTACAGAAGAACAAGGGCTTTGCACGGATTACCTGTAAAATAAAAGATGGTCAAAAACTGTGTCATTATTTCATTAAAATGATTTTTTATTGAAGTGTGTGTGTTTTATTTTTATTTCATACAAAAGGATAAATAATTGATAGTTGTCTAATTGTCAACTCTCAATTATTAACCTGGTTTAAAGTTACCTTCCAATAGCAAGGTGGCTTTAACCCATTATTAACTCATTAGCCACCGCTACAGGGCAATGGGAATAGACGGGCTAAGTGCCAGAAAGGGCGCATCTAATTATAGATTTGCCTACGCATTTTTTTTCAACGAATTTACACCTTTAATTAACCCCTACATGTATGAAATTTTGCACACATACACTCATGTAATTGTGAAAACCATCTATAAAACTACATGAAATGACATGGTTAACTGTATGTAAACCAAGTGTCATTTCATGTCGGGTTCTGTAATTTCACAAAAGCCGGCAATTGAATTAGCAGCTATTATACTATGTAGAAGTGCATGAACTATAAATATATATATATATGTCGCAATGACATGTTATATATATATATATATGTATTCTATGTGTGTATATGTATTCTTTCCATTCTTTATTAAAGCTGTCAGTGTGATTTTACTGTATAGCCGGGGATGAATTGCAGGCTTTTCTAAAGGACACCGATGCGATTTAATTGCAAGTCACACGTGCGGTCCGTTTGTAATCCGATTTTTCATCGCACCCATAGACTTGCATTGGCGATTGTCGACCCACAATCGGTGACAACTGCAGCATGCTGCGATTGCACTCGCACGTATAAAACGGACCACAAAAAATCTGATGGTGGGAGCTGCTCCATAGATTAACATTGGTCCGACTGCAATGCGATATTTCATCGCTTTGCAGTCGTACGATTTTGTTGCCAGTGTGACCCCGGCCTAAGAGGAAAAAAACGTGCTCGCCGTACGCGATCTTGAACCCTTATGCTGACAACTAATTAATTCTAATGGACACTGTGCAATACTTCATTTTCCCTGTGGTGGTGCTGCAGGGGAAATAAACAGCTCTCCTTCTGCCTACCACAAAACATATGGCTGCTGCGCTTTTTCTTTAAAAACCAATTGAAAAAAATCATTATTTACAGTACAGACCAAAAGTTTGGACACACCTCATTTAAAGATTTTTCTGTATTTTCATGACTATGAAAATTGTACATTCACACTGAAGGCATCAAAACTATGAATTAACACATGTGGAATTATATACTTAACAAAAAAATGTGAAACAACTGAAAATATGTCTTATATTCTAGGTTCTTCAAAGTAGCCACCTTTTGCTTTGATGACTGCTTTGCACACTCTTGGCATTCTCTTGATGCGCTTCAAGAGGTAGTCACCGGAAATGGTTTTCACTTCACAGGTTGTGCCCTGTCAGGTTTAATAAGTGGGATTTCTGGCCTTATAAATGGGTTTGGGACCATCAGTTGTGTTGTGCAGAAGTCTGGTGAATACACAGCTGATAGTCCTACTGAATAGACTGTTAGAATGTGTATTATGGCAAGAAAAAAGCAGCTAAGTAAAGAAAAACGAGTGGCCATCATTACTTTAAGAAATGAAGGTCAGTCAGTCCGAAAAATTGGGAAAACTTTGAAAGTGTCCACAAGTGAAGTTGCAAAAACCATCAAGCGCTACAAAGAAACTGGCTCACATGAGGACCGCCCCAGGAAAGGAAGACCAAGAGTCACCTCTGCTTCTGAGGATGTTTATCCGAGTCACTAGCCTCAGAAATCGCAGGTTTACAGCAGCTCAGATTAGAGACCAGGTCAATGCCACACAGAGTTCTAGCAGCAGACACATCTCTACAACAACTGTTAAGAGGAGATTTTGTGCAGCAGGCCTTCATGGTAAAATAGCTGCTAGGAAACCACTGCCAAGGACAGGCAACAAGCAGAAGAGACTTGTTTGGGCTAAAGAACACAAGGAATGGACATTAGACCACTGGAAATCTGTGCTTTGGTCTGATGAGTCCAAATATGATATCTTTGGTTTCAACCACCGTGTCTTTGTGTGACGCAGAAAAGGTGAACGGATGGACTCTACATGCCTGGTTCCCACAGTGAAGCATGGAGGAGGAGGTGTGACGGTGTGGGGGTGCTTTGTTGGTGACACTGTTGGGGATTTATTCAAAGTTGAAGGCATACTGAACCAGCATTGGCTACCACAGCATCTTGCAGCGGCATGCTATTCCATCCGGTTTGCGTTTATTTAGACTATCATTTAATTTTCAACAGGACAATGACCCCAAACACACCTCCAGGCTGTGTAAGGGCTATTTGACCAAGAAGGAGAGTGATGGGGTGCTACGCCAGATGACCTGGCCTCCACAGTCACCAGACCTGAACCCAATCGAGATGGTTTGGGGTGAGCTGGACCGCAGAGTGAAGGCAAGAGGGCCAATAAGTGCTGAGAATCTCTGGGAACTCCTTCAAAATTGTTGGAAGATCATTTCCGGTGACTACCTCTTGAAGCTCATCAAGAGAATGCCAAAAGTGTGCAAAGCAGTCATCAAAGCAAAAGGTGGCTACTTTGAAGAACCTAGAATATGAGACATAATTTCAGATGTTACACACTTTTTTGTTAAGTATATAATTCCACATATTGTAATTCATAGTTTTGATGCCTTCAGTGTGAATGTACAATTTTCATAGTCATGAAAATACAGAAAAATCTTTAAATGAGAAGGTGTGTCCAAACTTCTGGTCTGTACTGTATATCTGAAAGGATACCTCTAAAGCAGGGACCTTTATCAAATGGGCTGCCACATAACTTACATCAATATTTTGTTGCTTTTTTTCTGAATTTTTTTTTTTTTTAGCCAAAATGTTGTGGCCAGATGTTTTCTTAGTCTGTAAGAACATATCAATATCACTCTTAGGCCGGCGTCACACTTGCGAGTGTGATGCGAGTAAGTCGCACGACTTTCTCGCATCAACACCCGGCACGGCCGCCCGCTCTCGGACCCGAGTGTGCGGCTGCATAGAAATACATGCAGCCGCACACTCGGGTCCGAGAGCGGGCGGCCGTGCCGGGTGTTGATGCGAGAAAGTCGTGCGACTTACTCGCATCACACTCGCAAGTGTGACGCCGGCCTAAGAAACACAACAGTTTGGAGTTTTTGAAAATATTTAAAAGACTGAGCATACAAATAGCAAAGTGGTCTCAGAAATGAACTGAGCCATTTTTTAACTGCTTTTGCAGGTGTTTTTCAAACTGTTTTTTTTTCTGCTGAGTTTCTGGGGCAGAAACCAAGAAGAAACGTAAAAGATTTGAGGAGTTTTACATTTTTCAGAAGGATTTGGAGTGCTTCTGCTCAATTTCTAGTCCAAAAATTCAGTGTGCACATACCTTTGTATTCTAATATGTTCTTAAAAATGTCTGGTAAATTATATGTAAAAAGATACTATTTAAAAAATAAAAGTCACTGTAAATAAATTGAAAAACTGCAAATAATTTTTATAAAAAAAATTAAAAGGAAAAAACTAAAAAGTGAAACAAGAAATAAAAAAAGATTTAAGTAACACATATGAGTAATGAACGCACCCAGGCTCCTTACTTAAGAGCCTTCTAAAAAAAGATAGCACTCCAAAAAAAAAGAAAATCCAATGACATAGTGGCTATTTATTAGCATATAAGGCACCTATGGGATGGTAAATAGCCACCTTTTCACTGGATTTGCTGTTTTGGAGTACAGTTTTTTTTTCTACAGAGTAATGAATAGAGTCATATATGTGTTCAACATAATCCATCTCTTTAAAAAAGAAAAGACATTTAGCATTTTCTGTATAATAAGGATAGTCTTAGATCCTGAAGTTGTACAGCTACAAGACATGCTGGGAGCTGACGTTCTACAATGATTCAGATGCATATTAGTTTCACTCTTATTTTATGAGTAAAGTTGTAAATAGTAAGAGAGATCTAAGAGTCCTGGAATAAATCCTGCTGTCAGTCACAGTTCTGAGCTCCTGGAAAGGCTGAAGTGGAGCTGCAATAGTAGGAATATATGTACTACACATGGTAATGTCCTCCCTCACAACCTATTTCTACACAGTAAGTCCCTTATACAGTGATCACTGGCAGACATATAATCATGAAATGAAATATTACAGAATGCAACCATTTTCAATAACATAAGTAAACAAATAATTATAATTCAGCTATTGATTGGTAGAACTTTTGCCCTATAATTAATTTAGGATAATGTATAATTTATAGCAACTGTCACCTTCACACAACCTATTGCTGACCTCTATTCTTCCCTTTAAAAGCTGGATTGATATTATAGAGCATTTCTCCCTTCATAATGTTACATATCATTTTTATATTACAACACAGCAATATCGTGCTTAGTTATAGGCTGTAGCTACTTGGTCAAAAGAACTGAGATTAAGTAGCAATGACAAAGTGATGTGATAATAAGAAATGTGGGGGAAGAAACAGATGTTTTAGGACAGACTGATCATTTATTAAGCTCACTCCATTTCATCATAAATACAAAGTGGGCACACAACAACTGAAAACACATGTAAACCTCAGGTAGAACAGTAGTAGCATGTGCACTAGCAGCAGTTATTGGACAAGGCATCTTCTGGGTCTACTATAAGGTGGTGGTCCTAGTGATTGTTCCATGTTTGTAACAAGGGTCGGACTGGAGGGGCTCCTGTTGGAAGTCCAGGGGAAGGTTATTACACACCTTACTCTTCAGGGCTGTGGCATAATAATCCACTGGTTCATCTGTGCCATTCTCCAGCCAACGAAAACAAACGATCCTCTGGAAGGACCTCTTAAAGTTATCTGAGAAGAAGCCATAGAGGATGGGGTTGGCACAACTATTGGCATAACTTAATATAATGGAGACGTGGTTGATGGTGGCATCCATGTGGGGTAAGAACAGGTTCAGAAGTTGGACAATGTAGAAGGGCATCCAGCAAATAACAAACACTGTGACAACCATGAGGACCATTCTGGTAATCTTCTTCTCTGACTTCTTCCTCTGTTGCCATCCTGCCTTCAAAGCCACTGCTCGCATTTTTACAATGATTAAGATATAACATAAGCAGATGGCTACCACAGGTAAGAAGAAGCCCAGCAGAAAGGTGTAGATGACAAACACAGTGGACCATGTGGGCTCTGGCCACATGAGATTGCAGACCACCACCCCATTCTTGGAGGACTCTGTGTCTGCAAAAATTAGGATGGGAGAAATGACCAAGATGGACACAATCCAAACACAGATATTGATCATCTTGGCCACAGTTGGTCTTCTGTACCTTGCTGCCCGCAGAGGATGGACCACAGCCACATACCTGTCCACACTGAGCACAGTCAAGCAGAAGACACTAGTGAACATGTTAATCCCATCCACACTGAGGACCGTGCGGCACATCCCTGAGCCAAAGGGCCAGTGCTGCAGGGCTGCAGAGGCTGCCAAGAAGGGCACACTCAACATGAACAACTCATCAGCTATTGCCAAGTTCAAGATGTAGATGTTAGTCGCTGTTTTCATCTTGGCATATCTCAGGATGACAAAAATCACCATGGAGTTCCCAATCAGCCCAATGAGGCACACGATGGCATAGATGAACTGGATCACTATCATGCTCACATCCCTCTCAGTCTCCATGGGGGCATTGGTGCTGCTAGTATTTTTGCTGTTGATGCTGAGAACATTGAAAGGGGGCAAAAGCTCTGCAATGTCTCTGGACTGGTTCCATGTGTTCAACAGGACCTTGGCCCCCACAGGCACCAGGAGATCAGGGGATGTAGTCATTGTAAGTGTCCCATAGGAATGCAGTGGAGAAGCAGCTACAGCGGAGATCCTCTGCTTCCAAATGGATTTCTGAGCCGCTGTGTAGAAGAAAGAGGAGGGAGGGAGAGTGATGTGTGATGGATGATGCAGGCTGTAGCTCCTTGCAGTGTGTATGCTCTTCTCTGGCTGAGCTCCTTCTGTGCAAAGTGATCAGCAGCTTCTTGCATTAGCTGCAGGCAAGCATCATCACTTCTTCACTTAGAATTATCATTAGGTGCTTGTGTCCATGCTATTATTGGCATCAGCTCATCTGACTGTGATGACTTCATTTATTAGATACAGTCACCTCCCAGTAAAATGCATCATGACTCCTGAGATAAGCATCCAGTCCAATACTCATAGATCTGCATGAGTTCAAGCTTAAAATCTTCACTAGTGTCCTGACATATCACCAGAAAGGGTAGGAAAGTACTACAAATGCCAGCAGACACAGACAAGGGTATAGTGACATACAGTATGTAGTTCATAAATCTTGCGCAAAGCTTTAAGTCTGCTGATCCTTATAACTTAACACTTGAATGTATAGGATGAATAATGATAAAATATAACTGCATTAAATCAGTCTTTTGTGCTGCATTCGTATTGCACAGTGCTACGTCCGTCAATAAATTAGGGCACCCTACAATTGTATGATTGCATATCCCATTAAGATTTATAAGTTTTTTGCAGCCCAATGCAAATGACAAACTCAACTCTGCTACAATTGTTTATTATTAGTGATAAGCAAAGGTGCTAATCTCGTTCGAGTCGCAGCAGCTGCATGTCTCGCTGCTGTTCGACAGCCGCAACACATGCAGGGATTGCCTAATAAACAGGAAATCTTTGCATGTGTTGCGGCTGTCAAACAGCCACACGAGCACGCCGAAGACATTCGGTTAGCACACGAACACGTTCGCTCAATACTATTTATTATGCTTACTTACATGCTTGCACTGGCCCACAGGAGGAAAGGACAATCCTCTGGTGGCCCCTGTGCAAGAGTGAGCCACCATCCTCTTATATGAGCAGTACTTAGCACTACATACTTGAATCACTATGTACAAAGACAGCACTTTATTCATTTATTTTATTTTTTTATTGAGAATAGTGTTACATTTGCATGTAGCTGAAAAGAGGGGCCCTGGAGTTAGTTTCTGATGAGCCCTTGGCACCCCAGTCTGACACTGCTTAATTAATAGTGCCATCATATTCTGCAGCACTTTACTTTATCATCACTGTCCTTATTCATGCTCACAATCTAAATTCCCTATCGGAATGATTTTGGAGTGTGGGAGGAAACCCACGGAGACTCCTTGCAGATGTTGTCCTGGTTAGGATTTGCACCCAGGACCTGAGTGCTGTAAAAGAGTGCTGCTAACCCTGAGCCTCCGTCAAATACACCCGTGCTATGTCTGTACACATTGTAACTGAGTTCATGCCTTTTATCACATGCTGAATGTTATAAACAATCACATTGCAGAACTTGGATGATGAGGAGCAGCACATGCTTGTCATTTACTAATTAGGTTTATAAAAGGACTGGTTATGTAAAGTGAATTTTATTTCCTTTCCAAATCGGATCTTATGTTGTGCGAATAATAAACAGCCACATTTAATCTAATCTATATCACCATGGCAAATAATATTTCTAGGAGCCAACCTTATCCTTAACAGCATCCCAAACTATTCATCTGTGACTAAACATGGAGAGAAGATGCTGCATGTGTTTTTTTTTTCTAATTTTCATTTTATGTAGTTTAGGTTTGTTATACAGTGGGATAAATAAGTTGTTCACACACTGCCGATTTTGTAAGTTTTCCCACCTACAAAGAAAGAAGAGGTCTGTAATTTTTATCGTAGGTACACTTGAACTGTAAGAGACAGAATCTAAAATAAAAACCAGAAAATCACATTGTATGATTTTTAAATAACTAAATTGCATTTTATTGCATGAAATAAGTATTTGATTACTTACCAGCCAGCAAGAATTCTGGCTCTCACAGACCTGTTAGTTTTTCTTTAAGAAGCCTCCTACTCTGCACTCATTACCTGTATTCATTGCACCATTTTGAACTTGTTACTTGTATAAAAGACACCTCTCCACACACTCAAAAAATCACACTCCAACCTCTCCACCATGGCCAAGACCAAAAAGCTGTACACCAGAGACAAAATTGTAGACCTGCACAAGGCTGGGATGGGTTACAGGACAATAGGCAAGCAGCTTGATGAGAAGGCAACAACTGTTGGCACAATTATTTGAAAATGGAAGAAGCACAAGATGACTGTGAATCTTCCATGGTCTGGGGCTCCATGTAAGATCTCGCCTCGTGGAGTGAGGATGATTCTGAGAAAGGTCAGGAATCAGCCCAAAAGTACAAGGGAGGACCTGGTCAATGACCTGAAGAGAGCTGGCATCACAGTTTCAAACATTACCGTTAGTAACAAACTACGCCGTCATGGATTAATATCCTGCATGCAAGGTCCTCCTGCTCACACCAGCACATGTCCAGGCCCATATGAAGTTCATCAGTGACCATCTGGATGATCCCAAGGAGGCATGGGAAAAGGTCTTGTGGTCAGATGAGACCAAAATGGAATTATTTGGTATCAACTCCACTCGCCATGTTTAGAGGAAGAAGAAGGATAAGTACAACCCCGAGAACACCATCCTAACTGTGAAGCATGGTGGGGGAAACATCATACATTGGGGATGCTTTTCTGTAAAGGGAACAGAAGGACTGCACCATATTAAAGGGAGGATGGATGGGATCATGTATCTCGAGATTTTGACCAACAACCTCCTTGCCTCATTAAGAGCTGTGAGGCAATGACCTCTGTTACATCTAGGAGGCACTGTATGTTCTCCTCAGGATACGCACGGAGGTGTATTGAGGCCATGGGAGTGCATGGCAGTCGCGGGAGTAACTGTGATGGTGAGACAGTGAATGGCCTCAATGTGAGTGGCTGGTATGTGTCGCAGAGACGGAGGATGTCCTTTGCGCTATAAGCCCGAAATGTTGTTCTGTGACCTGTAGTCCCACAAGTGTTTGTTTAGTTTTAAGGGGGGCTTACAGGGTTAGTCGGAGAGCTGGGCAGAACTGGCTAACCACACACACCTCCCACCTATGGGGGTGGCTACAGTGATATAATGTGATTAAGGGCTGGTCACATGGTCTATGTTCTAAGGTCCTGGAAGAGGACAGGTCTATGTGTTGGAAGGTCCCACGAGTGGGTGGACTTCCTGAAGAGCACATGGTGAGACCATGGACATGCAGAGTCTGTGACGACACTGCGTTGGGGAAGATACTGTCCTTCTGAGGGTCTGGGACTGTCAGGTGGCATGGTGAGCAAGGCATTGTCCGTGACAGTGATCCCAGTTAGGCAGCTTACCTGGGAACCAGGACTGTCAGGAGGTCAGTGTATGGAGCGGAGCGCCTAGAACCTCGGACAAGAGGAGTTACTATGAACAGTGCGGTCACCCATGGTAACTGGACGAAGTGATGTCCAGCGTGATTAGAGACTGCGATCTAATGTCATGCAATGCTATGTGAGTAGAGACATGGATATGGCGCACGGACACCCCTGGAAACTAGTCAGAGTAGGACTGGCGGGTGTATTGTATGTCAAATGAAGGAAGCCGTGTACTATGAACTACAGGGGTTGGACATAATAATGGAAACACCTGAAAACATCAACAAAAGTTAGTTTAATATGGTGTAGGTCCACCTTTTGCGGCGATTACAGACTCAATTCTCCGAGGTATGGATTCATACAAGGTGTGAATTGTTTCCAAAGGAATTTTAGCCCATTCTTCAGTTAAAACATCCTCCAGTTCTTTGAGCGACGATGGTGGCGGAAATCGACATCTAATTTGAATCTCTAAAATCGACCATAAATGCTCAATACTGTAATGTTGAGGTCTGGGGATTGTGGAGGCCAGATGAGATGCTCAACTTCATTAGAATGTTCCTCGTGTCAAGCTTTAACGATTCTTACTGTATGAATTGGTGCATTATCATCCTGAAAGATGGCGTTCCCCTCCGGGAACAGTGCTTGAACCATAGGATGCACTTGGTCGCCCAAAAAATGCCTAAATAATCGCGGCTGTTAATTCTTCCATGAAGGGATATCATTGGCCCAGCGGATCTCCATGAAATAGCACCCCAGATCATCACAGAACCTCCGCCATGTTTTACGGTTGGGAGAAGGCAGTCTGGATGGAATGCTTCTTTCGGCTGTCTCAAAACGAACACGCAGCCGGAGGTCGGAAATAGGGTAAACGATGATTCGTCTGAGAATATCACGTTTTCGCGGCTCGAGGGACCAATTCTGGAGGTTTCTTCACCACTCTAAACACTTGGAAACATTTGTCATTGAGAGCAGCGATTTTCGAATTGCAGCTCTTCCGTGAAATCCAGGTTTGTTCAGCTCCCGACGAACAGTTTTCGTGGAAACTGGGTTCTGTAGGTGTTCATTGAGCTCAGCAGTGATTTTCGGAGCCGTGGTCTTGCGATCCTCTCTCACAATTCGCTTTAGAGTCCGACGGTCTCTCTCAGTCAACTTCGTCTTTCGGCCGGACCTGTGTTTTGCTGCGGATGTTTTTCCTTCTCTTTCAAACGCAGTCATTACTTTGGAGACAGTACCTCTTGACGCGCCAAGCATTCGGGCACTTTCGGTTACACTAGCGCCTGCCATACCAGCACCAACAATTTGGCCTCTTTGAACATCCGAGAGGTCTGCCATTGGTATCAGGTTCTCATCAATGTTCTTACAGTTATGCAAAACAAACAGTTAATTTACATACACATATCACATAATACAAATAATCAACTACAAAACATTACCATATGTCACGGTTTTCATGTTTATAACATGTTTGAAGATTATGATGCCAAAACGTTAGGTGTTTCCATTATTTTGTCCAACCCCTGTATATGTTAAGTATTTGTTGTATAAACAGTGGTTTATGAGTGGATAATAAACCGCATGGACTGTTTAATGGAGAAAATCATTCCTGTGTGACTGAATCCCTTTGCCACGCTAGTGTCCCCCAACACGTTCAGTAAGCGCTATGTTACAGAGCATTGAAGATGGCTCATGTCTGGGTCTTCAAGCATGACAATGGCCTGAAACACACAGTCAGGGCAACTAAGAAATGACTCCGTAAATAGCATTGCAAGGTCCTGCAGTGGACTAGACAGTCTCCTGACCTGAACCTAACAGAAAATCTTTGGAGGGAGCTGAAACTGTATGGAGTAGGCCAAAATCCCTGCTGCAGTGTGTGCAAACTTGGTCAAGAACTACAGGAAACATCTGACCTCTGTAATTGCAAACAAAGGTTTCTGTACCAAATATTAAGTTCTGTTTTTCTATTGTATCAAATACTTATTTCATGCAATAAAATGCAAAATAATTAATTAATAATCATACAATGTGATTTTCTGGATTTTTTTTTAAGATTCTGTCTCTCACAGTTGAAGTGTACTTATGATAAAAATTACAGACCTCTCCATTCTTTGTAGGTGGGAAAACTTGCAAAATCAGCTGAGTATCAAATACTTATTTGTCACTCCTCTCACAAGAGCTCTCGTTATCGATGGTCACCTGATCAGCTGAAGCAAGGGACCAAATATCAATATATTCACCATGTTTAATCTTCTCCCTTGTTTCTCCAACCAAGTGAGCACCCAAAGGAGCCACACCACAAAAAAACGAATCCCTGAATGCCAAACCATGAACCGTTGAATCCATCCCAGGCTGAGGAGCAAGCTCCCCAACCTGTATTAAAGGTGGGTTACTGTGCCCACGTACTTGTTCTAAACTTGCTAATACCATCTTTAAACCCAAAACTAAATCTTTGTTTGAACCATGTGTGTTATGTGGTGTGGATCATGCCACTCACCATCCAGACGATCTGCATCTCTGCTGTTGCACCGGCTATTCCTCCGGGTTGTCGATCTAGATCCATTCTCTGTGTACGAACCCTAGATGTCAGAAGCTCCAGACCCGTGACCTGCAAAACAATCACCCCTGTGATGACGAGAGACCGTGTGCAGATTGTTCCTTCTTCTTACTGGTGAAGAAGCCAAAGTGACGGACTAAGATGAAGAACTGCTGTCCGCTGGTGACGTTCTCCTATCACGGCGTCTTCCACCAGACATGTTATCATGACCCCTTCCGCCACTCCACATCCGAGCCTTCTTTCCCATGCTACTGCCAGAACCTGCAAAAGAACAATCCGAAGACAAAACTGCTTCCAAAAAATTGCCATCTGTGCGATGAGAAAGGCTAATACCACGTTCATCCCTCACTGATCTTTCCTTTTTCTGTAAGCATCCAAATGACCTCTTGATGTGGAACAAACCCTGTACTCATCTGTCACACCCAGGTTCTCTGCAGCAACCTTGCATCACAATGTCCTGTACCTCTGAAGCTGGACTATTCCTTATTAAGTGTTCACTTCTCTCCAGTCCTGCTGTAACAGTCTGCAACACACCATCGGCCTGGCTTCTACCAGCAATGGTTAAATTGGAGCTTGTGTCAGAGCCCTGCCTGCTGTATATCTCCTGGCTAAAGGGCCCGTCTCACATAGCGATATCGCTACCGAGATCGCTGCTGAGTCACTAGTTTTGTGACGCAGCAGCGATCTCCCCAGCGATATCGCTATGTGTGACATTCAGCGACGATCAGTCCCCCTGCCGGGTATCGCTGATCGTCGCTGAAATGTCAGGACATTTTTTTGATCGCTGGTCTCCCGCTGACAGGCACGCATCGCTGCGTGTGACAGGCGGGAGACCAGCGATCCGCTGGTAACCAAGGTACACAGCGGGTTGCCAGGCGCGGGGCTGTGCCTGGAAACCCGCTGTGTACCTTGGATACCAGCGCCCTGATGCAGGGAGCTGGTAACCAAGGTACACAGCGGGTTTCAAGGCACCGCGCTGTGTACCTTGGATACCAGCTCCCTGCATCAGGGCGTTGGTATCCAACGTACACTGCGGGTAACTAAGCGATGTTTAGTGTGCCATTCCTTTGAACTGATAAGAGCCTGCTGCCTTCTACCTCCATACCTCAGATAGCGGGATGCTCCTTATCTTGTGCTCCTGCAGGGTTAATCTCCTGCCTTCCAGCTGTCACCATTGCATTCACAGCAGACCTCTGGGTCTCCCTGGCTGCAGCTCGGCCCGAATGCTGCGCTATGTGCAGCCCTGTGACTGTGTGACATCATCAGTGTGCACCCTGAACCTACCGTTCCTCGGCACTGGGCTGGGGCTCAATGGTGATGGAGGCCTTGCGCAATGGCGAGGGCGACCGCGGGAGTAAAGGCTTCTTTGCATCTCTTCTGCTGATGCACTGGAGCCATCCCAGACCCTCCTTTGCAATATTATCACGCAGCTGCTCTTCAAAGCTGGACATCTCTTCACACTCAGGTAAACTAGCTGAATGTTGGTTGACTCTCTTTTACCCTTTTATCATCCTTATCATACCACACCCCTAATAGCATAAGGCAGCCCCATTATTTCCCGCACTTTTACTTAATCCCTAAGGGTACCAACCAAATCTGCCTCACAGTCCTAGGCCCTTTCCTTACTTAGTTCAGGGCCCTCAAAACCGAAGAGGCCCTGCGTGAGTCCAGATCCCTGTATTGCAAGTTAAATGGTGATTATCAGAATTCCACAGGGACCTGTTTAATGAAGTAGTTTGTGCAAAGCCTATCCATGAAAGTCCTATTAAAAGCTTCCGTTGTTGGGCAGATTGCTAAGATCTAATTAAAGGCAAATGCTAGAAAGACACAAACATGGGCAGATTTCATATGTCAGTCTTAAATAAAACATTGATGTCTCTTAATAACTTTGCTGCATCTTAAGGCTAAGTTCACACGTTGCGGAATTGCCACGGAAATTTCCGCGGCAATCCCCGCACTTCTCCCGCAGGAAATACGCACGTTTTTTGTATGCTGATTCCCGCCAGAATAATAGCGTTTTGCAAGCGTAATTAGCTTGCAGAATGCTAGCGTTTTCCTAGCAATCTGTAGCATCGCTTGGAAAACTGATTGACAGGTTGGTCACACGAGTCACACATAGTGTTTGACTCGTGTGACCAACTTTTTACTATTGATGCCGCCTATGCCGCATCAATAGTAAAAAGATCTAATGTAAAAATAATAAAAAAAATAATAAATAATGATATTCTCACCTTCCGGCGTCCCCCGCAGCCTTCCCGCCTCTCAGCGACGCTCCCAGCAACTCGCGGTCCCAAGGATGCATTGCGACAAATCACACCGATGACGTAGCATCTCGCGAGACCGCTATGCCATCTGGGTGATTCTCGCAAAGGACTCTTGGGACCGGAAGTTGCCGGGAGCGTCGCTGAAGGCGGGAAAGCTGCGTGGGACGCCGGAAGGTGAGAAATATCATTATTTTTTATTTTAATTATTGTTTTACCAGGGATATGGTACCCAGGGCCTGGAGGAGAGTCTCCTCTGCTCCAGACCCTGGGTACCATCCGCACATGAACCGCTTACATTGCGCATAGTGGGCATAGCCACATGCGGAAAGTAAGCGGTTCAATGCATTCCCATGGCGGCGGAATCACCGCGGTTACGCTAAATTAATGAACATGTTGCTTTTTTTTCCGCGAAGCGTTTTTTTCGCGGAAAAAAACGCAACATGTGTACAAAACATGCGGAATCAATTAAAACGTATAGAATGCTTAATGCTTGCGTTTTGTTCACGGTTTAACCGTGGAAAATAGCGGAAAAAACGCGAAAAAAACGCAATTATTCCTGATCGTGTGCACTTAGCCTAAGGGTGCGTGCACACGTTGCGGATTCCACTGCGGATCCGCAGCAGATTCTGCTGCGTTGTACAGTACCTTTGTAATCTATGTTAAAAAAAAAAGCTGTGCACATGCTGCAGATTTTTCTGCGCAGATTTGCTGCGGATTTGAATCCGCAGCATGTCAATTCTTTGTGTGGAATCTGCAGTGGTTTTACACCTGCTCCATTATAGAAATCCACAGATGTAAAACCGCAGGGCAAATCCGCACAAAAACCACAGAAAATCCATGGTAAATCCGCAACGAATCCGCTGATAAAACGCAGGTCATTTTACCTGCGGATTCTGCAGATTCCGCGCGGAAATATCCGCACAGGAATCGGCAACGTGTGCACATACTCTTAGACTGTCCTAAAGATAAAAAAAATTGTGTGCTTTCTATGACCAGGCATAGATATGTACTGTCTTTTGTGACATTTTCTTTCAATAGAATTTATTTGTTTGTTTTTTCTTGGAATGTTTTAGGCCATGCCCCCTCCCACCTAAACCTCTACACTTTTCTTAGCACTTTTCAAAACTGACAATGAGGGAAGAAAAAAATAGACATGGATCAAAGCAGTCAGAAAAATTTCCAAGTATTTTTTGCTTGTCTTAAAATAAAGACAAAACAATAAACATTTTTAGATGATTGTCTGTTTCCAAAACTATTTCAAAATGACAAGGGATGTATTTATTTGTATAAAGATGACTACAACAACACTATTTTTCAATTTTAACATAATAATAATTTCCTTTAAACATTTTTGTAAAAGTATGATATCACCACAATGGAGAAATACGCGTTAAAAAATATCGTTAACGCTCCAAATGTCTCTCAGTTAAATGTAGGGGAAATCGCGCATGCGCACTGCCGATCCATGGGACTAATAAACATAACTTAGTACAACACTCGATTATCTTTACCATTACCTTAATGAATGGAGGGGGGATCATGCACACATGACATTAACTCCATTCAAACAGGGAACACTGTGAGGCTGTGGTTCCACGGTCCGGAACCACAGCGCTTTGGACGGAGCGGAAATTCTGCTCCGTCTAAGCCCCGCCCCCTTTATGACGCGCGATCTTTCCGGAGGTGTTCAGGACACCTCCGGAACACCTCCGGAAAGAACGCAGGGCTACATAGCCCTGTGTTAAATTCTGTTGCGGCGACGCACCGTCGCCGCAATACGCGAGGACATGCTGCGGTCTAAAAAGACGCGCCGCATGTCCGTTTACGCAGGTCTGCCACCTGCGTATTGTTACGCATAGTGGAGACGGGATTTCTTGAAATCCCCTCCACTATGCTGTAACATCTGGACGCTGCGTGTTTGGCGCTGCGCCAGCGCACAGCGCCAAACACGCAGCGTTTCCTGACCGTGGAAACTCACCCTGAAAGTGTAGAACAATCCTTTTAATGATAACTGAATCTAATACCTAAAAATTTCCTCGCACCGTGAGGAAGTGTGGTTGAAACGTGCGTTGGGGCCAAGGGATGCAGGACACTACCTTAATCAATATTGTAAGTTGCACAGCATGGACAGTTTTGTCTATACTTAACCTCGCTCCATGTAGAATTTTACTATATTTCATTACCGCATCAGTCAGATATACAGCATTTTGGGTCATTGGGCTCTTAGCGTTGTCACTCATAAACAGGACAGGTTTCTATATAGTTCATGTATTTGAAACTGGTAATTAGATTCACCTAAAAATTTCCTTTTTTTTAATCCGATAATATATTTACTGCAATTGGTTTCTATTACATGAACTTAACCCCTTATGCACTGGCACTTTAAAATATCCTATGATTGTAATGGGGGATGAATTTATCATCCATAATTGGGGATATATTATTGTATGATAATAATTGATCTGGCTGACTCTAATACAATTGCATATATTTTTTACTCTACTGGATTTAAAGGGAATTTTGACACTTTAAAAATTTACTGGACGGTATGTACAATTTTTACAATAATTGTTACATGTTGAGGTTTGTACCATAGAGCGTTCCTTACACAAGGCATTTGTTTTTTATTATTGTTAGGTGTTGAATTTATTATTATTAAATAAAGGAGATTTTTTCATCTGTTCACATCTGGGCACTCTGGGTCTTTAATATTTGAAGGGGGCATAGTGGCACAGCCTGATTTAAATTGTCCTAGTGGCACAATACAGTGACATGGAACACATTTTTTATCTAATCTAAAAATTTGTATGTAGTATTTCCATCATTTACAGGAATTTGCTCCTATATTGGATATTTGATTTGTGCGCAGTAGTAGTATCCTTATCAGACCCTGACGAAGGTCTGGTAACATCCGAAATGCACGTCGGGGGTTCGATGCCGCAATCCTGAACAACTGCACAGCCTCTTGGTATGTACTCTCATGAACACATGTGCCATGCAGCACGTACATATGTTAGTCACTTAGCTTCCATCTTACACCTTCCATTGATAGGTTAAAATGCTCTGTGGCAACTTTCCCATGCATTATATACTAGCTTGGCCCATGCTAAATTTTCGCATATTGGTCGTCGGGGGCACAGGCAATTTCAGAAAAAGCAGCTGGTCAAATGTAAATGTATTTCATGAGATGATGAACACAGACAGATATTTATATATGTAGATTGGTAATACAATAAATTGGTTTGATAAGTAGAGGCCAAAAAATGTCTTCTGGTTGAGGTGCCACCTGCAGGTCATTGTTTCTTTCTGCAGGTTTATGAAAAATGAATGTTTAAACTGTCTTTAGTGATAAAATCGTGAATGTGTGGTTTGTTTGGCTCTTTTCTTGCTGAAGGGGGCAAGTTTACCTTTCAAATGGTGTATCATTTGTGTGTGTGGGGCGAAGTAATCAGCGAAAAAGCAGTGCATGTTTACAAATGTGTTTGCATATGTGACTCACCAGCAATGAAGTGTGCAATCCTCCAATGTGCCTGAAATAGGCTGGGCAAGCTGGAAAGACCCCAAGGCAAATGTTTGGATATGTTTGTGATGTCTATAAGCAGCTTTGTGGTAGTGTGCTTTGGGATAGTGTGCTGCCACCTGCAAGTCATTTGACCTTTCAAATGGTGTATCATTTGTTTGTGTGGGTGGAGTATGAATGGAGCAAGTGTGCTATTCAATAGGCAGTGCATGTTTACAAATGTGTTTGCATATGTGACTCACCTGCAGTGAAGTGTGCAATCCTCCAATTTGTCTCAAATAGGCTGGGCAAGCAGTTCGGCAAGCTGGAAAGCCCCCAAGGCAAATGTTTGGATTTGTTTGTGATGTCTGTAAGCAGCTTTGTGGTAGTGTGCTTTGGGGTAGTGTGGTGCCACCTGCAGATCATTTTTCCTTACTGCAGGTTTATGAAAATGAATGTTTAAACTGTATTTTGTGATCAAATCGTGGATGTGTGGTTTGTTTGGGTATTTTCTTGCTGAAGGGGGCAAGTTTACCTTTCAAATGATGTATCATTTGTGTGTCTGGGTGCAGTATGAGCGGAGATACAAAGTAATCACCGAAAAACAGTGTTTAGAAATAATAGAATAGGTACTCTTAGCATTTTTCATTATAGGTCTTACAACTATGAACTCTGTACCTCTGTGATTACTTTGAAGTTGTAAACCAGCAATCATTATATTGTGGTATTTTTACCCCTATGCTATATATATTTTTTACTAATATCTTTGGTCACATGTATTTTCTCCAGCTGTTGCTGGCACTCCGCACCTTATATGCACCTTTTGAAACACAAGTACATATGTTGTGAACTAATATATGCTACCTTTACTACTGCTCATTCTTTATTATCCGCTCATATACATATGGTTACATGTCTGAAATAGAGATACTGCAGAGCATCAAGCCCAGAATAAATACCAAAAGAGTATAGAAATATACAAAACTTTATTAATGGATATTAAAATAGTTCACAATAGTAACATTTAGAACAAAAGAGAATGGTGATTGAGCAAGTGAAAAACGCCTGCAGCACATATATATATGCACCTAAACCCAGAACCGTATAATACTAATATGTATGTGGAGGAAATTGGTAATTTCCACCAGAAAAAAAGGGCATCTTAGTGCCATTTATTCCTTAATAGTACTATATCCGTATAAAGGATAGAGCCTATAAGATATATATAGTTTTAAATAGGCTAACACTATGGCAATGCTGGAGGATAAGTTTCAAATCAGCCACCTTAATTTAAGAAAATGCCATACTAATGTACGGAATTAGGTGCAGAGAAGTGCTTACCCATATTGGGGGATATGCGCTGCATCAGGCACGTGCCCCGACGCACGTTTCGCCTTTTTGCTTCCTCGGGGGGCAGTGTGGATAGTGGTGCTGACACATATTAAATAGTGGTATGCCAGGCTGTTGCCAATTGGCGTTGATGAGTGGCGCATGTGCAGACCGCCGCAGAGACCGAGGACGCTCCGCTTCAGGTACTCCAATGGCGTCCCGGGTCAAGGAAAAGTTTCCTGTGACGTCAGCAGACCCGGACGTCATCTTAAGGAGACCTTCAGCGGCGCGACCCGATCCTGCCGTCTGCGCATGCGCACTTCCAGAAACGCCATTTTGGTTGTTGGCAAGAGAATTTAGACATTATGAATATCAGTAAGTCCACTTAACTAAAGCGATATGGCGCACAAAATACATAGAAGTTGCTGCTAAGTCGCCAACATGTGTATCATGAATCATAAATTTACCCCAACTGATCTATTAGTATAAACTTTCTTTTAACCCCATAATGGGTGAACAGTAAGGGTGCATAATATTGAAAAGATGTACAATAATAGTAACGAGATTCTACAATGTGTACAATAAATTACAACAACCAACCTGACATATATACCTAAACAATACCAAAAATGAGAAAATGAAAGAATAAAAAATAATAATAAAAAATGATGAATGGATTATGACGAGACTTCTACGGTTCACTCAAAGGAGCCAAAAGGATGAAGTCGAGGGGATGTTCCTCTGGAATTCAAGTGTAAATCGTCCGAATGGTTCTCACTTCGAATAGACACCACGAAGAGCCAACAATTTGAAAAAAATAAAAAACGTTATCTGTGAACAATAGAGGTAAGTTAAAACCAGCACACAAACTAAAAAACAAAAGAAACGGATGTCCAATGATGGCCTACAAAAAGCACGCATATGAGAGTTTCTCATTAAGACCGTTAGGAAACATTGTGTTCAGAACCGTGATCCATTTGCACTCAAACTGTGCTACTATACGTTTGAGGTCGCCACCTCTGATGCTAGTGCGAACCCGGTCAATCCCTACAAATTTCAAGCCACTCGGGTTGCAATTGTGGTGCAACCTAAAGTGGCGTGGAATTGTTTTGAGGGAGTCCATATCCACAACTTCTTTGGCTGCCTGTATACCTCTAACATGTTCCCTCACCCTCACGCGAAATTCCCGTGAGGTGAGGCCGACGTAACTGAGGTTACACAGACATGTAGCTAAATATACCACATGATCAGTGCTGCAGGATATGTAGTGTCTGATCCGGTGGCTCCCACTTCCACATGCCACCCCAAAATTTGTTGCCCTGTTAATGTTGCGACAGGCCAAACAGGACCCACACGGAAAACAACCCTGTCTCTGCACACCAGCACCAAAATGACTACGTGGATTAGCTATGTAATGACTCCTAACTAGGAGATCTTTTAAATTAGGGGATCTCCTAGCTGTAAGGAATGGGCGGTCTGGTAAAACCCTTCTTAGTATGGGGTCAGAGCGGAGTACCGGCCAGTGTCTATTTAGTATGTCTCTCATCTGTGACCAATGATTGTTAAATGTTGAAATAAATCTGACTGGTGGGTTCGTCTCCCTCACTTTCTGAGTAGTACTCAGCAGTTGGTTCCGCGGTGTACTCCTGGCCCTCAGATAGCCACGCTTAATTGTCCGTCTGCTGTACCCTCGATCATGGAAACGATCCGACAAGTCCCGAGCCCGCCCTCGAAAAGCTCATCAGTGGCACAGATACGCTTCATTCTAAGGAATTGGCCCGTTGGAATGGCACGAATAGTGGCTGGAGTATGCGATGAACTTGCATGCAATAATGAATTAACCGATGTCTCTTTGCGGTAGACATCCGTCAATAACGTGCCACCTTCCGTAACCATGATTTTGATGTCCAAAAAGTCAATGATAGTTCGTGAGAACTTGTATGTCAACTTAATATTCATTGCGTTATCATTAAGTACCCCGATGAACTCCTGAAGGGCAGACTCAGTTCCCTGCCATACAAATAAAAGGTCATCAATATACCTGTACCAACATACCGCCTGGGAGGCGGCCTGCGCGCCGCCGCCGAAGAGCTCCCTCTCCCAATAACCCAAAAACAGGTTAGCATACGACGGCGCACAGGCCGCCCCCATGGCGGTACCACGCCTCTGCAAATAAAATTTATCTTTAAATGTAAAATAGTTATGGGTCAGGATGTATTCCAACAGTTCCATGATGAGGGCACGCAGGGGAGAGTCAAGGTCCCCCATGTCAAGAAAAAATCGTACCGCACGTAATCCGTCGTCATGATTGATGCTGGTGTACAGAGACTCCACATCCGCCGTAACTAGGATCATGTCTGGTTCTAAAGTGAGGCCATCAATTTTCCTCAGGACGTCCGTAGTGTCCCTGACATAGGAGGGCAGGGTCTCCACAATAGGATGTAAGTAGTATTCTACAAATTTGCATATTGGATCACAGAGCCCTCCTATGCCAGAGACAATGGGACGCCCCAGAGGTTCCCGTGGATCTTTGTGTATCTTGGGTAACAGGTAGAAAGTGGGAACCACCGGATGTGACACAGTGAGACCATCAAATACCTTCTTCGGTATTATACCCAAAGTGAAGGCCTCCTCAAGGATCATGGTAAGGATACCCGTGAACATCTTGACAGGATTATTTGGAAGGAGAGTGTATGCATCCCTATCTCGAAGTTGTCTATACGCCTCCCTCTCATACTTCTCCACCGGCCAGACCACCACATTCCCCCCTTTATCTGATGGTTTAAATACAACCTCCTGCATAGATCTTAATTGTTTAAGTGCATCTCTCTGTGCATGGGTAAGATTATCCCCTCTCCATTGATTAGGGATAGACTTAAAGTCTTCCATAACCAGTTTATTAAAAATCTCTATCTGTGGGCACAGGGAGAAAGGGGGGAAAGTGGTGGACTTAGAATAAACCGAAGTGGGGAAGGTACCTGTAGTGCTGGTAGAGTTCTCCCTCTCCAAATCCTCCAAGATAGACATGGCCTCTTGTTCATCAGTAGTATTGAGGTCATGATCTCTTTCAGATTTGAAATGTAATCTGCGTAGAATTACCTTCCTTAAGAAGAGTTGCAGATCTTTTATGGCTGGAAAGAAGTCAAATTTATTAGTGGGAGAAAAGGTTAAACCTAGACCCAACACCTCAATTTGACTATTTGTGAGTGTATATTTAGATAGGTTGATTACCTCCAGACTATTGGTTTTTGATTTCTTATCCCGGGATTGCGGTGGAGTCATCTTACGTTTGGCATGTGTCTTATGTCTATAGGTAGCCAGTCTGTTATGGCCCATAGAGCCCTGATGTGTAGCCCCTTGATGGCTATTATGTGTTGAATCCTCGTCAGTAGATGAGATGGATGAAAAAGAGTTCCTATGTAATGGAACTGTGGCTCCTGACTGTCCCTTCTTTCTTTTCCACTTATATACGTAATTGGATTTGAAATCCTGAACATCACGTTGATATTTTTTAGTTTTGGAGGTCACAATATCTTTTTCCCATTTAGAGAAATCTCCTTCTAATTCCTTGCTGAATTTAATTTTGGTCTCACTCGTCATATGTTCAAACACTTGAGTTTGTAAAGTGTTAATCTCTGTTTCAACAGTCTGTAATGATACACTATTTGATTTGATTAGCAGTTCCATGAAGCCTTTAGAGCAGGTGGAAGCCAGGTTTTCCCACTCCTGCTTAAATAGATCATCCTCTGTGCTAAATGAGGGGAACACCTGTACTCTAAGTCCCCTGGGGATTAACCCTTTAATGAGGTATCTTTCAAGGAACGCTTTATTCCACCATAGACGAGTCTTTTTGTTATATAAGTACTTGAGTTTTATAACTAAATCATCCGTTTCTTTGGTATTTAAAACAACAACTTGCTCCTCACCAAAAACTTCGTCTAATTTGTGTAGCCACGTTTTTTCACGGGCATTAGCGTCCATTTGTTCAGGTAATTTAGCTGTGAAAATACACAGGAAAATACATAAGTTTATTAAACCTAAACTATGAATACAACCTTGTAGCATTGTTCCAAATCGGAACAGGGCAACTCGCTATAAACTGTCTGAAATACAGATACTGCAGAGCATCAAGCCCAAAATAAATACCAAAAGAGTATAGAAATATACAAAACTTTATTAATGGATATTAAAATAGTTCACAATAGTAACATTTAGAACAAAAGAGAATGGTGATTGAGCAAGTGAAAAACGCCTGCAGCACATATATATATGCACCTAAACCCAGAACCGTATAATACTAATATGTATGTGGAGGAAATTGGTAATTTCCACCAGAAAAAAAGGGCATCTTAGTGCCATTTATTCCTTAATAGTACTATATCCGTATAAAGGATAGAGCCTATATGATATATATAGTTTTAAATAGGCTAACACTATGGCAATGCTGGAGGATAAGTTCCAAATCAGCCACCTTAATTTAAGAAAATGCCATACTAATGTACGGAATTAGGTGCAGAGAAGTGCTTACCCATATTGGGGGATATGCGCTGCATCAGGCACGTGCCCCGACGCACGTTTCGCCTTTTTGCTTCCTCGGGAGCAAGTGTGGATAGCGGTGCTAACACATATTAAATAGTGGTATGCCAGGCTGTTGCCAATTGGCGTTGATGAGTGGCGCATGTGCAGACCGCCACAGAGACCGAGGACGCTCCGCTTCAGGTACTCCAATGGCGTCCTGGGTCAAGGAAAAGTTTCCTGTGACGTCAGCAGACCCGGACGTCATCTTAAGGAGACCTTCAGCGGCGCGACCCGATCCTGCCGTCTGCGCATGCGCACTTCCAGAAACGCCATTTTGGTTGTTGGCAAGAGAATTTAGACATTATGAATATCAGTAAGTCCACTTAACTAAAGCGATATGGCGCACAAAATACATAGAAGTTGCTGCTAAGTCGCCAACATGTGTATCATGAATCATAAATTTACCCAACTGATCTATTAGTATAAACTTTCTTTTAACCCCATAATGGTGTGAACAGTAAGGGTGCTAATATTGAAAAGATGTACAATAATAGTAACGAGATTCTACAATGTGTACAATAAATTACAACAACCAACCTGACATATATACCTAAACAATACCAAAAAGCCACCGGATCAGACACTACATATCCTGCAGCACTGATCATGTGGTATATTTAGCTACATGTCCGTGTAACCTCAGTTACGTCGGCCTCACCTCACGGGAATTTCGCGTGAGGGTGAGGGAACATGTTAGAGGTATACAGGCAGCCAAAGAAGTTGTGGATATGGACTCCCTCAAAACAATTCCACGCCACTTTAGGTTGCACCACAATTGCAACCCGAGTGGCTTGAAATTTGTAGGGATTGACCGGGTTCGCACTGGCATCAGAGGTGGCGACCTCAAACGTATATTAGCACAGCTTGAGTGCAAATGGATCACGGTTCTGAACACAATGTTTCCTAACGGTCTTAATGAGAAACTCTCATATGCGTGCTTTTTGTAGGCCATCATTGGACATCCGTTTCTTTTGTTTTTTAGTTTGTGTGCTGGTTTTAACTTACCTCTATTGTTCACAGATAACGTTTTTTATTTTTTTCAAATTGTTGGCTCTTCGTGGTGTCTATTCGAAGTGAGAACCATTCGGACGATTTACACTTGAATTCCAGAGGAACATCCCCTCGACTTCATCCTTTTGGCTCCTTTGAGTGAACCGTAGAAGTCTCGTCATAATCCATTCATCATTTTTTATTATTATTTTTTATTCTTTCATTTTCTCATTTTTGGTATTGTTTAGGTATATATGTCAGGTTGGTTGTTGTAATTTATTGTACACATTGTAGAATCTCGTTACTATTATTGTACATCTTTTCAATATTATGCACCCTTACTGTTCACCCATTATGGGGTTAAAAGAAAGTTTATACTAATAGATCAGTTGGGGTAAATTTATGATTCATGATACACATGTTGGCGACTTAGCAGCAACTTCTATGTATTTTGTGCGCCATATCGCTTTAGTTAAGTGGACTTACTGATATTCATAATGTCTAAATTCTCTTGCCAACAACCAAAATGGCGTTTCTGGAAGTGCGCATGCGCAGACGGCAGAATCAGGTCGCGCCGCTGAAGGTCTCCTTAAGATGACGTCCGGGTCTGCTGACGTCACAGGAAACTTTTCCTTGACCCGGGACGCCATTGGAGTACCTGAAGCGGAGCGTCCTCGGTCTCTGTGGCGGTCTGCACATGCGCCACTCATCAACGCCAATTGGCAACAGCCTGGCATACCACTATTTAATATGTGTCAGCACGCTATCCACACTGCCCCCCGAGGAAGCAAAAAGGCGAAACGTGCGTCGGGGCACGTGCCTGATGCAGCGCATATCCCCCAATATGGGTAAGCACTTCTCTGCACCTAATTCCGTACATTAGTATGGCATTTTCTTAAATTAAGGTGGCTGATTTGGAACTTATCCTCCAGCATTGCCATAGTGTTAGCCTATTTAAAACTATATATATCATATAGGCTCTATCCTTTATACGGATATAGTACTATTAAGGAATAAATGGCACTAAGATGCCCTTTTTTTCTGGTGGAAATTACCAATTTCCTCCACATACATATTAGTATTATACGGTTCTGGGTTTAGGTGCATATATATATGTGCTGCAGGCGTTTTTCACTTGCTCAATCACCATTCTCTTTTGTTCTAAATGTTACTATTGTGAACTATTTTAATATCCATTAATAAAGTTTTGTATATTTCTATACTCTTTTGGTATTTATTCTGGGCTTGATGCTCTGCAGTATCTCTATTTCAGACAGTTTATAGCGAGTTGCCCTGTTCCGATTTGGAACAATGCTACAAGGTTGTATTCATAGTTTAGGTTTAATAAACATATGGTTACATGTGTATTTTTTTAGTTGCTACTGTCACCTTGGATTTGATTGATTCAACAATTTGAGGCTTTATGTTCATTTACATCTGATTCTACATTTTAATATTTTTTATTTTTTGTGTGTGCGTCCTGTGCCACCACTTGCCCTTATACTATTTAATAAAGGCTATTATAGTCACAATACTTTTTTGATGTCCTGGTATTTTGAACTCACTGTTCAAATCCGTTTTCGGTTCTTTCTCTGTCAGTTTTCTATCTATCTATCTATCTATCTATCTATCTATCTATCTATCTTCCTTTTTTTACTATCTTGTTTTTGTCAGACATCAAGATTCTTATTATATGTTCAAAAATTCAAGCCAATGTTTCTGTTTATTTTCTTGGGTGTCCACATTGCTTTCAAAGGAATTGTACAATACCAAAGTTCAAAGGCTTCAATAGTTTTTCCTGTTCAGTTGTTTCATTGTTAAACTTTTATACCCATAACGCGCCATAGGTAATATAGACCGGACAGCTCTGACTCTTTCTGTTTAAAGTTTCTTCATTATATTTCAATATCCTCCCCAGAAAAATGTTCCGTGTCCTATTTCTTATGATTTTGAAAGTTAAGCCGGTGTCACACTTGCGAGTGTGATGCGAGAAACTCGCATGAGTTTCTCGCATCAACACCCAGCACTGCCTCCAGCACTCGGGACCGGGGTGTGCGGCTGCATAGAAATACATGCAGCCGCACAATCCGGTCCGAGTGCCGGCAGCAGTGCCGGGTGTTGATGCGAGAAACTCGTGCGAGTTTCTCGCATCACACTCGCATGTGTGACACCGGCTTAAGGCTGTAGTCACACTAGCGATTTTAAAATTGGTCCGATTTTGATGCAGGAGAGTCGGACGAGTGTAATGCAAGTGTCATGTAAGTGTCATGCATTGTTTATGCGAGTACAATCCAATGTTTCACACCTAGGATCCGATTTACATCTGAATGCAGTGTGATTGCTATCCAACTGCAATGCGATTTTAACATGAGCTTTTCCATAGAGAAATTCTCTAAGTCATTTACACATCGTTTTCAAAGGAAATATTCTTGAAAACATAGATAGATAGATACATAGAAGAAAAGCCGGCAATTCAGCAGCCGGATAGCATAAAATCACTACAGGAGCCGATAAGATAGAAGAGACGGATTACATATAGCAAATACAAAGAGAATAGTTAGATATATAGAGATCTGTTACAAATACAATTAGTACAGTGTGTGTGCAGCTTCCTGTAAATGTATTTAATTATTAAAAGATTATTTTTGGGGGAAAAATAGTGTGGACTCCCGCACAATTTTTGTAAACAGCAGAGGGAAAGCCGACGGCTGGGGCCGATGTTTATAGCCTGGGAAGGGGGTAAGGACTGGAAGCAACATTGAAGAAGAATAAAAGTTCAAAAGCAAAAGAAAAGTAAAATATGCTATAGCATTATAACAGGATGAAAAGTGGTGAAATGGTAAAAAATGATGTTGAGAAGGCCGAACTTTGAAATTCCTATTTTGTATCTGTGTTCTCTAAGAAAGAAAATGTTACATCACCTGTTCTTCACTATGCTATCGAAGGTATAAAATAATCCATACTATCTATAAACAAAGAGATGGTGAAGGAACACTTAGCTAATTTAAATTAATTTAAATCTCCTGGTCCAGATGAATTACATCCTAGGGTTCTGAAAGAGATAGCAGAGGCAATTGCAGAAACACTAACCAGAATCTTGGAAAATTCCAGAAATACAGGAAAAGTCCCAGAGGATTGGAGAAGGGCAAATGATGTCCCTATCTTCAAAAAAGCAAAGAGGATGGAGCCAGGAAATTGCAGGCCAGTGAGCCTGACTTCTATACCAGGAAAGATATTTAAAGAAATTATTAAACAGCATGTACGTAAGTACTTGGATAAGAATAAAGTAATTAACCAGAGCCAGCATGGGTTTGTAGCAAACAAGTCATACCAGACAAATCTAATTTCTTTCTATGATGGAATCACTAACTGGTTGGATCAGGGAAATGCTGTAGATATACTATATCTTGACTTCAGCAAAGCACTTGATAAAGTATCTTATACTATCCTTATTGAAAAAATTACCAAGTATGGGATTGAACAGGCTATGGTTAGGTGGATTCACAACTGGCTCAGTGATCATACTCAGAGTGGTAATAAATAGTTGCACATCCAATTGGAAGAGTATTTCAAATGGGTTACCACAAGGCTCTGTCTTGGCCCTAGTGATGTTCAACATTTGTATAAAAGATGTAGATAAAGGAACTGAAGGTAAACTAATCAAATTTGCAGACCATGGAAAGCTAAGAGGGATCGCTAACTCTAGAGAAAGAAAGGATTCAGATGGATCTAAGTAAGCTTGAACAATGGTAATGTCTAATATAATGGCATTTAACAAGGAGAAACACAAGATTCTACATCTGGGCAAGAAAAACAAATATTACATCTACAGAATTGAGAGGAATAGAACTAGGCAACAGCACGTACGAAAGAGATTTGGGTATACTAATTGATCACAGACTGCACATGAGCCACAGTGTGATGCAGCAGCAAGAACGGCAAACACAATTCTAGGATGTATTAAAAGAAGCATAGAGTCTAGATTTATTTTTGCTTATTTATTTTACACATTTATATAGCGCCATTAATTCCACAGTGCTTTACAGACATTATTGGCACTGTGCTAACACACAACCTAGTTGCACATTCGACCAGAGGGTGATTACACACCCATGATAGTCAGCATGAGAAAAGCAAAGAGCAAATACCTGCTCCGGACAAGCATATAAACCAGGAGAAAAAAGGAGCGTATAGGTTACCGAAAATACAAAATCTTTTATTCAATAACAATGTGTATCTGTACATAAAAGTCATAAAGGACATATAACACAGGTGGCAGCAGAAATTACATCAAATGCATTGCAAATCACAGTATATAGGACCCCACATATATCCAGACCCAAGCCAAACCATACCCACAATGAGATTAGTGGGCACAGAAAAAATTCTTTATGAGAATAATAGTTTTATAAGACAAATTGCCCATATAACCAATATTAAGTAACATGGATGGCTCATCCAAATGGAGGGAAGAGATGAAAAAGCAAGAAAAACAACAAGGGGAGCTACAGAAAAATCAATAAGGTATATATGCCTAAATATCTAAGCACAATGCATGCCCAGTTAACACCTCTCCCTTTGCTATGCACAAATGTTTTAATAAAGTGCTAGTAGTGCCAATAAACAACAAAGGGAGCTACAAAAAAATTAGTTAGGTGATGCCTGAGTATATCCATTCTAGCGGTGGTGCGCATGCGTTCGTGTGTCACCCACTCCTGACATGCCGCCGGGCGTCACACCAGACGCTCTGGCTGCATGTCACAGGACCTGGGAGACGCACTGCACATGCGCCCAGATGCACTGCGCTGATTGGCTCTTCAGCAGCATGTGACTGCTGACTTGTAGCTTAAGAAGGTCCTTGTCTGTTACTCCCATGTACCGTCCCTTGAGAAAGTGGGTTTTAGCCCACGAAACGTGCGTCAGGACCGGACAGCTGCACTTGTGCTGGGGGTACCTTGTCCCATATACCTGGGTAAGATCCATGTGGTTATTTATGCGGTTATTCATCCGCTTTTGCATCTATGTCATGTTTTACGATCTCTGACCTCATTATATCCAGTGGGGGGTGGCTATGTTTACTGGTATTACTAGCACTTTTCTATAACATTGGCTCACAGCAAAGGGAGAGGTATTTACTTGGCATGCATTGTGCCTATATACTCAGGCATCACCTAACTATTTTTTTTGTAGCTCCCTTTGTTGTTTATTGGCACTACTAGCACTTTATTAAAACATTTGCGCATAGCAAAGGGAGAGGTGTTAACTGGGCATGCATTGTGCTTAGATATTTAGGCATATATACCTTATTGATTTTTCTGCAGCTCCCCTCGTTGTTTTTCTTGCTTTTTCATCTCTTCCCTCCATTTGGATGAGCCATCCATGTTACTTAATATTGGTTATATGGGCAATTTGTCTTATAAAACTATTATTCTCATAAACAATTTTTTCTGTGCCCACTAATCTCATTGTGGGTACGGTTTGGCTTGGGTCTGGATATATGTGGGGTCCTATATACTGTGATTTGCAATGCATTTGATGTAATTTCTGCTGCCACCTGTGTTATATGTCCTTTATGACTTTTATGTACAGATACACATTGTTATTGAATAAAAGATTTTGTATTTTCGGTAACCTCTACGCTCCTTTTTTCTCCTGGTTTATATATTATTGGCACTGTCCCTGATGGGGCTCACAATCTAAATTCCCTATCAGTATGTCTTTGGAGTGTGGGAGGAAACTGGAGCACCCGGAGGAAACCCACGCAAGTACAGGGAGAACATACAAACTCCTTGCAGATGTTTTCCTTGGTGGGATTTGAACCCAGGATCCCAGCGCTGCCAGGCTGCAGTGCTAATCACTGAGCCACCATGCCACCCCACATGAAGTAATTATCCCCCTCTACTCCTTCTTGGTCAGACTTCATCTGGCTTACTGTGTCCGGTTTTGGGCACCACATTTTAAAAAAGACATAGAAAAACTGGAGCAAGTTCAGAAAAGAGCCACCAGGATGGTGATCAGACTGCAAAATAATGGTTAAAGGGTCTGGGAATGTTTAGCTTGCAAAAAAGAAGGCTAACAGGAGACTTAACCCCTTAGTGACAGAGCCATTTTGCAGCTTAATGACAGGGCCAATTTTTACAATTCTGACCACTGTCACTTTATGAGGTTATAACTCTGGAACGCTTTAACGAATCCCGCTGATTCTGAGATTGTTTTTTCGTGACATATTGTACTTCACGTTAGTGGTAAAATTTCTTTGATATGACTTGTGTTTATTTATGAAAAAAATGGAAATATGGCGAAAATTTTGAAAATTTAACAATTTTCAAACTTTAAATTTTTATGCCCTTAAATCAGAGAGATATGTCACACAAATTTCTTAATAAATAACATTTACACATGTCTACTTTACATCAGCACAATTTTGGGACCAAAATTTTTTTTGTTACGAAGTTATAAGGGTTAAAAGTTGACCAGCGATTTCTCATTTTTACAACACCATTTTTATTTTAGGGACCACATCACATTTGAAGTCACTTTGAGGGGTCTATACGATAGAAAATATCCAAAAGTGACACCATTCTAAAAACTGCACCCCTCAAGGTGCTCAAAACCACATTCAAGAAGTTTATTAACCCTTTACGTGCTTCACAGGAACTGAAGCAATGTGGAAGGAAAAAATTAACATTTAACTTTTTTTGCAAAAACTTTACTTCGGAACCTATTTTTTTTATTTTCAAAAGTGTTAAAAGAAAAAATGAACCACAAAATTTGTTGTGCAATTTCTCCTGAATAAGCCGATACCCCATATGTGGGGGTAAACCACTTTTTGGGCGCACGGAAGAGGTCGCAAGGGAAGGAGCGACATTTGACTTTTTCAATGAAGAATTGGCTGGATGCCATGTCGCGTTTGTAGAGGCCCTGATGTGTCTAAACAGTGGAAACCCATCACAAGTGACACCATTTTGGAAACTAGACCCCTAAGGAACTTATCTAGATGTGTGGTGAGCACTTTGAACCTCCAAGTGCTTCACAGAAGTTAATAACATAGAACAGTGAAAATAAAAAATCATATTTTTTCCACAAAAACAATCTTTTCACCCCAATTTTTATTTTCCCAAGGATAACAAGACCCCAAAAGTTTTTGTGCAATTTGTCCTGAGCATGCTGATACCCCATATGTGGGGGTAAACCACTGTTTGGGTGCATTGCAGAGCTTGGAAGGGAAGGAGCGCCGTTTGACTTTTTCAGCGCAGAATTGGCTAGACGTCATGTCGTGTTTGTAGAGGCCCTGATGTGTCTAAACAGTGGAAACCCCCCACAAGTGACCCCCATTTTGGAAATTAGACCCCCTAAGGAACTTATCTAGATGTGTGGTGAGCACTTTGAACCTCAAAGTGCTTCACAGAAGTTTATAACATAGAGCCGTGAAAATAAAAAATCATATTTTTTCCACAAAAACGATCTGTTCACCCCAATTTTTATTTTCCCAAGGGTAACAAGACCCCAAAAGTTTTTGTGCAATTTGTCCTGAGCATGCTGATACCCCATATGTGGGGGTAAAACCACTGTTTGGGTGCATGGCAGAGCTTGGAAGGGAAGGAGCGCCGTTTGACTTTTTCAACTCAGAATTGGCTGGACGCCATGTCGCGTTTGTAGAGGCCCTAATGTGTCTAAACAGTGGAAACCCCCACAAGTGACACCATTTTGGAAACTAGAACCCCTAAGGAACTTATATAGATGTGTGGTGAGCACTTTGAACCCCCAAGTGCTTCACAGAAGTTTATAACTCCCGGGCATGAAAATAAAAAGTCATATTTTTTCCACAAACCTGATCGTTTAGTCCCCAATTTTTTATTTTCCCAAGGGTAACAGGAGAAATTAGACCACAAAAGTTGTTGTCCAATTTGTCCTGAGTACATTGATACCCCATATGTGGGGGGGGACCACTGTTTGGGCGCACGGCAGGGCTTGGAAGGGAAGGAGCGCCGTTTGACTTTTTCAAACCAAAATTGGCTGGAATTGAAATTGGACGCAATGTCGCGTTTGGAGAGCCCCTGATACGCCTAAACAGTCGAAACCCCCCACAAATCACACCATTTTGGAAACTAGACCCCTTAAGTAACTTATCTAGATGTGTGGTGAGCACTTTGAACCCCCAAGTGCTTCACAGAAATTAATAAACGTAGAGCCGTGAAAATAAAAAATCATTTTTTTCCTCAAAAATGATTCTTTAGCCCGCTATTTTTTTTATTTTCCCAAGGGTAACAGGAGAAATTGGACCCAAAAAGTTGTTGTGCAATTTTTCCTGTGTACGCTGATACCCCATATGTGGGGTGAAACCACTGTTTGGGCGCATGGGAGTGCTTGGAAGGGAAGGAGCGCCATTTTGTAATGCAGACTTTGATGGAATGTTCTGCAGGCGTCATGTTGTGTTTGCAGAGCCCTTGATGTACCTAAACAGTAGAAACCCCTGCAAGTGACACCATTTTGGAAACTAGACCCCCCAAGGAGCTTATCTAGATGTGTGGTGAGCACTTTGAACCCCCAAGTTCTTCACAGAAATTTATAACGCAGAGCCGTGAAAATGAAAAATCTTTTTTTTTCTCAAAAATGATTTTTTTAGCCAGCTATTTTTTATTTTTCCAAGGGTAACCAGAGAAATTAGAACCCCAAAATTGGTGTGCAATTTGTCCTGAGTATACTGATACCCCATATGTTGGGGTAAACCACTGTTTGGGCGCACGGCAGGGCTCGGAAGGGAGGGAGCGCCATTTGACTTTTTGAAAGCCACGTCGTGTTTGGAGACCCCCTGATGTGTCTAAACAGTAGAAACCCCCACAAGTGACCCCATTTTGGAAACTAGACCCCTTAAGGAGCTTATCTAGATGTGTGGTGAGCACTTTGAACCCCCAAGTGCTTCACAGAAATTTATAAACGCAGAGCCGTGAAAATGAAAAATCATTTTTTTTCTCAAAAATGATTTTTTTAGCCAGCTATTTTTTATTTTCCCAAGGGTAACCGGAGAAATTAGAACCCCAAAATTGGTGTGCAATTTGTCCTGAGTATGCTGATACCCCATATGTTGGGGTAAACCACTGTTTGGGCGCACGGCAGGGCTCGGAAGGGAGGGAGCGCCATTTGACTTTTTGAAAGCCACGTCGTGTTTGGAGACCCCCTGATGTGTCTAAACAGTGGAAACCCCCCACAAGTGACCCCATTTTGTAAACTAGACCCCTTAAGGAGCTTATCTAGATGTGTGGTGAGCACTTTGAACCCCCAAGTGCTTCACAGAAATTTATAAACGCAGAGCCGTGAAAATGAAAAATCATTTTTTTTCTCAAAAATGATTTTTTTAGCCAGCTATTTTTTATTTTCCCAAGGGTAACCGGAGAAATTAGAACCCCAAAATTGGTGTGCAATTTGTCCTGAGTACGCTGATACCCCATATGTTGGGGTAAACCACTGTTTGGGCGCACGGCAGGGCTCGGAAGGGAGGGATCGCCATTTGACTTTTTGAACGCCACGTCGTGTTTGGAGACCCCCTTGTTGTGAATGGGTTTGAGATGAGTTCTGAGCAGAGGCTCCCTCTGGTGGTTACAAGCGGTACTAGTGAAGATTGTGAGGACTGGGAATCAGGTGTTACTGACTGGTCTTATATAAGGGAGTCATTTTCCCTTCAGGGTTGCCGGTGATCAATTGTTCTGGTCTGAATCCTTCTTTCCAGTTTCCCTTGTAGCCTGCTGTGTCGTGTCTGCATCTCCTGCTATCAGATAAGACATTTTCTTCTTTTGTGTTTGTGCTATATTTTTGCATTTTGTCCTGCACTTCTGTGGGGGCCTTCAGGGTCCCCTCCGGGGGCTTTTGCCCTCTCAGTTTGGTACAGCCACTGAGTTTTGTACTTTTGCTTTTTCCAGTTTTTTCAGTGGCTGCTGTTTTGATTTTGTTACACCAGAGAACTAATTTAGGTGGTAGAGGTCGTGTGATCTCAGGTGATTTTGAAATTAGTAGAGTTGGTGCTTTTCAGGGTTTTCTGGGATTGCAGTAAGTACCCTTCCTATCCTTTTCTATTTAGATAGTTTGGGCCCCAGCGTTTGTTCATACTATTTTCTTTCTGTGTCAGTATTTCCTCTTGTCTAACCGCCATTACATGTTTGGGGGCTTTCTATTATCTTTGGGGTTCTGCTCGGGGCAGATAGCTTTCCTATTTCTATCTTTAGGTGTAGTTAGTTTCTCAGGCTGTGACGAGGCGTCTAGGACCAACGTAGGAATGCTCCACGGCTGCCTCTAGTTGCGGTGGTTAGTCAGGGTACTGCAATCTCATAGATTCCAACTGCTCTGGTGTATTGCCTTTTTTACCTGCACTCCTCAGCTACCGAAACATAACAGTATCACCGGCCTAAAAAATTGAAAATTGTATGGTACTCACAGAAGGGAAAAAATATTGTGAAAGAAAAAAGGTTGTCAGAGTTGTCAGAGATATTTTTCTGTTTGTTGCATTTTTTTTTTTCCCTCTGTATCTCTGGGTGCTGGGGAGGATCTTTTCTCCCAATGGAGTTTGCACAGTTGTCTGGCCGTGTGGATCAGCTTGCCACTGAGGTTCAGAGTATTGCTGCATATCTTGCTAGGTTGCCTGTTGTGGAACCTAGGATCCCCATGCCAGATTTGTTTTTAGGGGATCGAGCTAAGTTTCAGAATTTCAAAAGTAATTGTAAATTGTTTTTTGCCTTAAAATCTAAGTCCTCAGGAAACGCAGCGCAGCAGGTTCAAATTGTCATCTCTCTCCTGCGCGGCGATCCTCAGGATTGGGCTTTTTCCCTGATGCCTGGGGATCCTGTATTGAGTGATGTTGATACATTTTTTCAGGCTTTGGGGTTATTGTACGATGAGCCTAATGTCACTGATCAAGCTGAAAAAGCCTTGTTGGCATTAAATCAGGGGCTTGATGACGCTGAGTTATACTGTCAGAGATTCCGTAGGTGGGCAGTCCTGACCAAATGGAATGACGACGCTTTGGCGGCCCTTTTCCGGAAGGGTCTGTCGGATAATGTAAAGGATGTTATGGTGGGATTCCCTGTCCCCTCTGGTCTCAATGATTCTATGTCATTGGCGATTCAGATTGACAGACGTTTGCGTGAGCGGAGAAGTATGCGTGGAGTGGTGTTGCCTTGTGAGCCAGCTTCTGAACCCATGCAGTGTGATAGAGTGGTGTCTGGGGCACAGCGTCATGAGTTTCGAAAGTGCAATGGGTTATGCTTCTACTGTGGTGATGCCTCTCATGCTATTTCAGTCTGCCCTAAGCGGGGAAGACGTTTTGCACGCTCAGTTGTCTTGGGTAGTGTTCAGACTAAGTTTTTATTAACTGTCACTCTGATATGCTCTCTGTCCTCATTTTCTGCTCAGGCTTTCGTTGATTCTGGAGCAGCTATTAACCTGATGGATTATGATTTTGCTAAACGTTGTGGGTTTCCCTTGATACCCCTACAGAAGTCTATTCCCCTACTGGGGATCGATTCTACCCCTTTGGCTGAGAATAAACCCCAGTTTTCTACTCAGGTGATAATGAGGGTTGAACCTGATCACCAGGAGTGCTGCAAATTTTTGGTTCTATATAATCTGCATGACATTATCGTGCTGGGTTTCCCTTGGTTACAGTCTCATAATCCTGTTTTGGATTGGAAATCTGTGTCTGTAACCAGTTGGGGCTGCCAATGTGTTAATACCAACACTCCTGTTTTTTCTGCCTCCCCCCAGGCTCAGGATGTTCCTGACTTTTTGTTTGATTTTTCTGATGTGTTTAGCGAAAGTAAATCTGCATCCTTGCCTCCCCATAGGAGCTATGACTGCGCTATTGAATTAGTGCCGGGTAGTAAATTCCCTAAAGGTCGCCTTTTTAACTTGTCTGTACCTGAACATGACGCTATGCGGTCTTATATCAAGGAATCATTAGAGAAGGGTCATATCAGACCATCCTCTTCACCCTTAGGTGCCGGTTTTTTCTTTGTGGCCAAAAAAGATGGTTCATTAAGGCCGTGTATTGATTATCGTCTCTTGAACAATATTACTGTGAAATATCAATACCCGTTACCCTTAATTTCTGACCTGTTTTCCAGGGTGAAAAACGCTACTTGGTTTACCAAGCTTGACCTCAGGGGGGCGTATAACCTTATTCGCATTAAGCACGGGGATGAATGGAAGACGGCATTCAATACCCCTGAAGGGCATTTTGAGTACCTGGTGATGCCCTTTGGGCTCACTAATGCTCCTTCCGTCTTCCAGTCCTTCGTGAATGACATTTTCAGGGATTTTGTGGACAAATTTCTGATTGTTTATTTGGATGATATCTTGATTTTTTCTAATGACTGGGACTCTCATGTGAAACATGTTCGAACTGTGTTCCAGATTTTGAGAGAGAATGCTCTGTATGTGAAGGGATCAAAGTGTCTTTTTGGCGTACAGAGGATCTCATTTCTGGGATTCATTTTGTCCCCATCTGTTATTGAAATGGACCCGGTCAAGGTTCAGGCCATCTGTGATTGGGTCCAACCTACTTCATTAAAGGCTCTTCAGAGATTTTTGGGTTTTGCCAATTTTTATCCTAAATTTATTGGTAATTTCTCGGTTATTGTTAAACCATTAACTGATTTGACCAGAAAGGGTTCTGATGTGGTGAATTTGGCCTCCTGAGGCAGTCTCTGCATTTCAGGAACTTAAGCAGAGATTCACTTCTGCTCCTGTTCTACGGCAGCCTGATGTTTCTCTGCCATTTCAGGTGGAGGTTGATGCCTCTGAAATTGGGGCAGGTGCCGTTTTGTCCCAAAAAGATCCAGAGACCTCTAAAAGTAACCCTTGTGCCTTTTTCTCTCGAAAATTTTCTCCTACTGAACGTAATTATGACGTGGGTAATGGTATTGGCCATGAAGTGGGCTTTTGAAGAGTGGAGACATTGGCTGGAGGGAGCCAAACATCAGGTGGTGGTCCTTACGGACCATAAGGTTCTGGTCTATCTGGAATCGGCCAAGCGACTCAATCCTAGACAGGCCAGGTGGGCCTTGTTTTTCACACGTTTTAATTTTGTGGTTTCCTTTCTTCCTGGCACTAAGAATGTTACGGCGGATGCCCTCTCGAGGAGTTTCCTTGCGGACTCTCCTGAGTTATCTGATCCTTCTGTTATTTTGAAAGAGGGTGTAGTTCTTTCCGCCATCTCGCCCAATTTAAGACTTGCTCTGGAGGGGTGTCAGGAGGATAGGCCCGAGCGCTGCCCTGTTGGAAAATTGTTTGTCCCGGACCAATGGAAAAAGAGTGTGATGTCTGAGATTCATGTTCCGCATTGGCTGGGCATCCCGGAATTTTTGGTACCAGAGACTTGGTTAGTCGGTCCTTTTGGTGGCCTACCTTGTCTCGTGATGTCAGGGAATTTGTGCAGTCCTGCGGGACTTGCTCTCGCTCCAAGCCTTGCTCTCGCTCTAGTGGTTTGTTGATGCCATTGCCTGTGCCCAAGAGACCATGGACCCATATCTCTATGGATTTCATTTCCGATCTTCCTGTTTCTCAGAGAATGACCACCATCTGGGTAATTTGTGATAGGTTTTCCAAAATGATACATCTTGTGCCATTACCTAAGTTGCCTTCCTCCTCTGAATTGGTGCCATTGTTCCTTCAGCACGTGGTTCGTTTACACGGCATTCCTGAGAACATTGTGTCTGACAGAGGAGTCCAGTTTGTTTCCAGATTTTGGAGGACTTTTTGTTCTAAACTGGGTGTTCAATTGTCTTTCTCCTCGGCATTTCATCCTCAGACCAATGGTCAAACTGAGAGAACAAACCAGACATTGGAGACTTATCTAAGATGCTTTGTGTCTGCTGATCAGGATGACTGGGTCTCTTTTTTGCCTTTGGCTGAGTTTGCTCTTAATAATAGGGCTAGCTCTGCCACTTTGATGTCTCCGTTTTTCTGTAATTCTGGGTTTCACCCTCGATTTTCTTCAGGACAGACGGAGGCTTCTGTCTGTCCAGGTGTTGACTCTGTTGAGGAGCGTATGCAACAGATTTGGGACCAGGTAGTGGAGAGGTTGTCCCTCTCTCAGGAGAAGGCTCAGCGGTTTGCTAACCGGCATAGGACTGATGGTCCTCGGTTTAAAGTGGGGGACTTGGTCTGGTTGTCCTCAAAGAATATTCCTATGAGAGTAGCATCTCCTAAATTTAAGCCTAGGTTCATTGGACCTTATAAGATCATGGAGATTATTAATCCTGTTTCTTTTCGTTTGCTTCTTCCAGGGACATTTAAGATCCATAACGTGTTCCACAAGTCCTTGTTGAAGAGGTTTGTTGAGCCAGTGGTTCCTGCTGCTGTGCCTCCTGACCCTGTTTTGGTTGAGGGCAATCTGGAGTATGTGGTTGAGAAAATATTGGATTCTCGTTTTTCTAGACGGAGACTCCAGTATTTGGTTAAATGGAGAGGTTATGGTCAGGAAGACAATTCTTGGGTGTTTGCTTCGGACATCCATGCTAGGAGACTTATCCGTGCGTATCATAGAGCTCATCCTGACCGACCTGGTTGCTCAAATGAGGGTTCGGTGACCCCTCCTCAAGGGGGGGGGGTACTGTTGTGAATGGGTTTGAGATGAGTTCTGAGCAGAGGCTCCCTCTGGTGGTTACAAGCGGTACTAGTGAAGATTGTGAGGACTGGGAATCAGGTGTTACTGACTGGTCTTATATAAGGGAGTCATTTTCCCATCAGGGTTGCCGGTGATCAATTGTTCTGGTCTGAATCCTTCTTTCCAGTTTCCCTTGTAGCCTGCTGTGTCGTGTCTGCATCTCCTGCTATCAGATAAGACATTTTCTTCTTTTGTGTTTGTGCTATATTTTTGCATTTTGTCCTGCACTTCTGTGGGGGCCTTCAGGGTCCCCTCCGGGGGCTTTTGCCCTCTCAGTTTGGTACAGCCACTGAGTTTTGTACTTTTGCTTTTTCCAGTTTTTTCAGTGGCTGCTGTTTTGATTTTGTTACACCAGAGAACTAATTTAGGTGGTAGAGGTCGTGTGATCTCAGGTGATTTTGAAATTAGTAGAGTTGGTGCTTTTCAGGGTTTTCTGGGATTGCAGTAAGTACCCTTCCTATCCTTTTCTATTTAGATAGTTTGGGCCCCAGCGTTTGTTCATACTATTTTCTTTCTGTGTCAGTATTTCCTCTTGTCTAACCGCCATTACATGTTTGGGGGCTTTCTATTATCTTTGGGGTTCTGCTCCGGGGCAGATAGCTTTCCTATTTCTATCTTTAGGTGTAGTTAGTTTCTCAGGCTGTGACGAGGCGTCTAGGACCAACGTAGGAACGCTCCACGGCTGCCTCTAGTTGCGGTGGTTAGTCAGGGTACTGCAATCTCATAGATTCCAACTGCTCTGGTGTATTGCCTTTTTTACCTGCACTCCTCAGCTACCGAAACATAACACCCCCTGATGTGCCTAAATAGTGGAAATCCCTCAATTCTAGCTCCAACCCTAACCCCAACACACCCCTAACCCTAATCCCAACCCTAAACCTAACCTAAATCCCAACCCTAATTGTAACCCTAACCTTAATTGTAACCCTAACTCTAATTGTAACCCTAACCCTAATTTTAACCCTAACCCTAATTGTAACCTTAACCCTAATTATAACCCTAATTATAACCCTAACCCTAAGGCTAGGTTCATTTTGCATTTTACCAGCCCGTTCAACACATAGCGTTCACGGGCTGGTAACGGTATAGCATAACACGATCGCGTTATGCTATACCCGCTAGCGCAGAGGAATCAGCAGATGATTCATCTGCGCTAGCGGTGACGGAGCCCAGACGCTGCAGCCCGCGGCCGAGGCTCCGTCACTGAATGATGGCACGTCGCAAACGCATGCCGCTTTACGGCATGCGTCGCGATGCGCCCTCAAATGGGGGTGAATGGCAGCGTTAACGGACTGCGTTACACCGCGTTATACCGCGGTGTAACGCAGTCCGTCTAGCGGACTGCCATAACGCAGTATGAACCCAGCTTAACCCTAATGCTAATTATAACCCTAATGCTAACCCTAACCCTAATGCTAACCCTAACCCTAATGCTAACCCTAACCCTAATTATAACCCTAACCCTAATTATAACCCTAACCCTAACAGAAAAATGAAAATAAATATAATTTATATTTTTTATTATATGTCCCTAACTAAGGGGGTGATAAATGGGTGGGTTATGTACTGTTTTTTTTTATTTTGATCACTGTGATAGTTTATCACAGTGATCAAAATGTACTTTTATGAGAATGAATGAAAAAAAATTTGAATCTGCCGCCAAACAGATCGGCGGGCGCACTACGCATGCGCAGGCCATTTTTTTTTTGCAGGAAGAAGACCGGGATGATCGGAGGCCAGGGGGACCTGCCAGAGGACACCGGTAAGTATAGGGGGGGTTCAGGGGGACACGGGGACCCTCATTTTCTCCCCTCTTTTTTTTTTTTTTGCGATCGCGGCTATGTCTGCATAGCCGCGATCGCAACACCGGGATCGGTGAATACCGACCCGGATCATGTTCTCTGGGGTCTCGGCTACCCCCGGTAGCCGAGACCCCAGTGAATATTTGCCCATCCCCCCACCAGCACAGCGGCACATAGCGGCGGGCGCACTGAGCATGCGCCCGCCATTTTCTTAACAGCGCCGGCACCGGGGACAAGGGAGGGCCCGGGGGCCACATGGACTGGATCGGGGGCCACATGGGGGTCCCGGGGACCCTTTTTCTCTGTCCTCTGATGTCCGATGACATCAGGGGACAGAGAAATTAAATGGCACAGATTTTTTTTTGTTGTTGCGGTCGCCGTTATAGGGTTAATAACGGCGATCGCAACATCGGTGTCGGTAAAAACCGACCCGATTCATGTTCTCTGGGGTCTCGGCTACCCCCGGTAGCCGAGACCCCCGAGAAAATGCGCCTCTGGGGGGCGCTATTCACTTTTTCCACAGCGCCGTTAATTAACGGCGATGTGGTTTAAGTACCCTTAATGACCGCCGTTAAAAGGCGTATCGGCGGTCATTAAGGGGTTAATAGCTGTCTACACATATCTGAAGGGATATCACATTGTAGAAGGATCATCCTTATTCTCATTTGCACATGGAAACACGAAAACAATAGAATGAAACTGAAAGAGAAAAGGTACAGATTATATATTCGAAAAAACTTTTTGACTATGAGTGGGATCAATGAGAGGAACAGGCTGCCGCGAGAGGTGGTGAGTTGATATGAGCGAGCACTAAAATGCTCGGATGCTCGTTACTCAATTTCTAATGCTTGGATGATCATTTCGAGTAACGAGTATAACGGGAGTCAATGAGAAATCGAAGCATCGAAGCAGTGAAAATGTTGAAATGAATGAAAAAAGTGATGAATTGAAGGCAAAAAGCATGGGGAAGACCCCTGGAAGCATCTCTGACTTCCATCTCAGGCTAAACCAAAATTTAATTTTATTAAAAAATTGGAAATTTCAGTGCAATTTTATGAAGGAAGCAAGAAATGCCAAAAATGATGGACTCAGATACACTCTGTATTAAACATAAAGGAGGTTTTCATACACATTCTTTTCAAATTATGTAATCGTACTCTAGACTCATAAAAGCTATGTGCTACATTCAAATCCTGCCAAAAACTACAAACAAATGTCAGCCATCCATGCTCACTCTTCAGTTGCTATGTGTGGAGGCTGACCAGAACACCAAAAGGCGTGTTGAAGCTGGTACTCTACAATTGGCTTCTGCTGCTCACAAAGCCTTGCCAGCATGTACAGTGTGGAGTTCCAGAGTGTGGGCACATCGCACAACCAATCGGTGAGCTGGCACTTGCATTAACTGCACTGCCACAGCGAGCGCTGTCGCAGCATACCTTGACCAGAAGCTTTGGCAAATCTGGGTATGTTTTCAGAAACTGCTTAACTATCAAGTTGAGCATGTGTGGCAAGTGTGTGGCCCAGCTGCGCTTGGTACACATGTTCCAGGAGTATGTACTGAAAGGTAATTGCAAAAATCTGATATTCATTCACACTCACACTTCCCTAGATTACCACTAGAGGGAATCTTAGACTATTTAAGGGTGTGAGATAGGTAGCAGTGAGTTCAGTTCAGTGATTCAGTTCATTAGTTCATTCCAGACTGGAGGGAGTTGGAGACAGTCTGAGGAGATAAGATCATTGAGAGAGAGATTTCCTGTCAGACGAGACAGAGAAGGAAAGATTGCAAGCTGATATCTCAGATCATCTAGACTGTTAGTTCCCTAAGGAATGTGGAAAGTGACTCTCGGAGCAAGCGTGTATTCAGTCTGACGAAAAGTCCTCAGAGCTGCTCTGGACAGAGTCTTTGAAGGAAAGAAGGAAGGGGACTACAGTTGGCAGAACATCGAGTTAACCGAGAATCATTCAGCGAGCTTTGGAAAGAAGGAAGGAAGCTGATGACTACTACACCTACTGCTGCCCAGTGCTTATGTTAAGGATGAGAGTAGGGCGACGGGCGAGTGGTGACCCAAGAAAGGAGTGACTTCGGTGACAGATCACCTTCACTCGACTAACCGGACACCGGGGTCCGAAATATTGCTAGAACCTTTACGGCTAGTGAGAGAAACACCGGAATCCTTGCTGGACTTCAAGTCACAGAAGGTAGCCCTAAGTGCCGATACGTAACCGGGGTCAGGAGAACAGGAGTCTAGCAGTGCACTGCAGATATAGACTTAGTTCTGTCCACAAGAAGACTTCCACCACAATGTTGGCCGGGCGTAGCTGTGCTATTTGGAGTTAAATCTGACTTCACGCAGGTTAGGACTCCCACACTTAAAAGGGACTGGAGGCCTTAAATCTACTCAGCGATTATCTGGATGTACATACTCCACCCTGAGCAGCTTCCCGGGACATACCTGCAACCTTCATCAGTAAAGGTATGGAAAGAGAACAACTTGTGTGTGACTGACTTATTATCTGCAACACCATAGACTTTGAGGGAACAGTCCCACCTGTGGGGGACTTAACATCTTGCTGCCCAATAACATCCCCTCAGAAGATTAACCTTGCAGTGCTGGTCTACCTGATCAGAAACCACAGGTGGCGTCACGAACTACTACTACAATCCCCTGTAAATATTCCCCTTTGTATGAGCGCCCAGGGCAACGGACCGAGCTGTGCTACTTGTGACATTCCCCATAGACTTCAACGGGCTCGGTGCCGAGTACCCCATAACCCTGGTGTTGTGCAACTCATCTAACTTGGCGTCACGAACAGAATACGAAGCTTACTATTTGTGAGTCCTGTGTGCCTAATTGAACTGTTTTGTGCAAAAAGACTGTGTGCAGTTTTTGTGATTTTTGGCGCCATTTTCCGCCATTTTGCCGCCATATTCGCGCCCTGAGGCGCTGGTGAAGAAGGTGGGCGTACCTTCGTGGGCGTACCCCCCCTGTGGCGCGAAAGTGATGGGCGCCCTGTCCAAATGCTATTACAATACAAGAGCCTGCCCTACTGCAAGAGAGATCCGCCTCCTCTTCATCCTCTATGCCAAGAAGAGGAAGCGCAAGTCCCGCCTCCACGGAAGAGACCAGATTGTTCCTTATGGAAAACACAGTCTGGCCTGGAGAGAGATGGCGGAAGGACAGGAGACGCTGTGTGGAGGAGCGGCGGGGCGCAGACCCCGTTCCCCTGAAGAGCTACTGCCTGTGCCTGAGCCGTCCCCAGGTGGGGAAACTGACCCAACAATACAGAAAGTGGAAGAGGTAGATGTGGTGCTGGAAGAGATAGCCCGACACCGCGCAGAGACGGAGGTGATAGAGCAAAGCTGGCGTGCCCTGAAACAGCGGCTGCTGTGGGACGCAACGCTCTCCCCTCCAGAAGCGCAACCGTTACCTGTGCCACCACTGCAAGCGGCGGATGAAGAACCGGAGGCCGGCTCCAAAAGTGCTGATCCTGACTCCGCCGGGGACGCGGTGGGAGAGAAGGAGGCTGAGGAGGCCCTGCCCGTTCCGGAGTGCCAGCCCGGCCTGGAGGCCGCAGCGGAATGCAGTCCCCCGGTAGGGACACCGGAGGAGGCCCAGCCGTCCATGATGGAGATCGATTGGGATCAGATGGAGTACCTGGACGACGTAGAATACGCCGCCCAGAAGGAGAATGAATGGCGACGCCGTGAACACGAACATCGGCAGCAGCAGGAGCAAAGAGAGGTGCAGCAGTTTCGCCATAGGTACATGGAGGAGTTTCTTGCTGATAAAGAAAACGTCAGGAGAGATAAAGGTACGCTCCGGGAACCGCGGCGCCAGGGGTGCGTTAGTGACTTTAAACTCCGAAAAGGTTGGGGGTTCATCCATGAGCCAGGCCTGTACCAAGGGGTATTTGTCAGCCGCAGGGATGTGGAATCTCATCTGCCCGTGGGACACCCGGAAAGGGATCTCATGAATGGGGATGTAGTCACCTATACGCGGCACTGGGGACTTAAGGGGTGGTATGCCTTGAACGTCACCCGTGTCAGCGACCCCGTCTCTGAATTCGGCAGCACACCCCGTGTTTCAACATCACAAGTCACAGCCCCATTAGCACCGGGCCGCGCACCTGCATCGTGCCCTGCATCACTGCGCGCGCCTGCATCCTGCTTTGCACCACTGAGCACGTCTGCATCCTGTCCAGCATCTTATGCTGCAACAGCGACCCCTACTGAGCTAGATCTGTATTCAGAAGAGGCACCTGTTAGACCTCCTGCAAGTCGAACAAGGACTGTAGCTACCCAGACACAGGTAGCAGGACATGATATGTTAGTGATGCGTTCCAGATCGCACCGCTTACTTCCAGCCCCAGGAGTGGAAGACGTCATCACTATCTGCAAAAAAGAAGAAGACCAGTAGGACCCAGACAGGGTTTACTGCATCTGTATAAAGTTAAAGAAGAATTTGCACTTTATTAATAATATTTGATGATGTTTGCATAATTTGCATAATTTTAAGTAGAATACCCCAGTTGGGTAATGAGTACTAAAGTATTAATGTGAAATATTGAAGTATTATTGAAATGTGATTTCTTTGAAATGTTTTATGCAAAGGACTGCGTGCTGAGGACTCTTGCAGCACAAGAACTTTTATTGTAAATAGTTCGCACTTCGGTGCCCCATCTTGGTTTTACACAAAGCCATATCTACCTCTGAAGAAAAACCCGTATGGTGTGGCCTTGAGTGAGGTCTGCAGCAATGAAGTCCTGCAGCCCACCCAGGACCCACGTGGGAGGTTTTTTGTGCGGGTCCTCCACAAGAATCGTGTCTTGTATTTATTGATGTGAAAAGTACTTTGATATTTTTCTATTTTGCCAATTGTACACATTGTAACGTTAAATGCCCTTACCTCCCGCAAGGGAAGAGTTATTGTTGATGTTAATATAAAAATGTTTTTCTATTTCAGCCCGGGAGTGCTGATGATAACTAGGGGGGGATGTGTGGCCCAGCTGCGCTTGGTACACATGTTCCAGGAGTATGTACTGAAAGGTAATTGCAAAAATCTGATATTCATTCACACTCACACTTCCCTAGATTACCACTAGAGGGAATCTTAGACTATTTAAGGGTGTGAGATAGGTAGCAGTGAGTTCAGTTCCGTGATTCAGTTCATTAGTTCATTCCAGACTGGAGGGAGTTGGAGACAGTCTGAGGAGATAAGATCATTGAGAGAGAGATTTCCTGTCAGACGAGACAGAGAAGGAAAGATTGCAAGCTGATATCTCAGATCATCTAGACTGTTAGTTCCCTAAGGAATGTGGAAAGTGACTCTCGGAGCAAGCGTGTATTCAGTCTGATGAAAAGTCCTCAGAGCTGCTCTGGACAGAGTCTTTGAAGGAAAGAAGGAAGGGGACTACAGTTGGCAGAACATCGAGTTAACTGAGAATCAGTCAGCAAGCTTTGGAAAGAAGGAAGGAAGCTGATGACTACTACACCTACTGCTGCCCAGTGCTTATGTTAAGGATGAGAGTAGGGCGACGGGCGAGTGGTGACCCAAGAAAGGAGTGACTTCGGTGACAGATCACCTTCACTCGACTAACCGGACACCGGGGTCCGAAGTATTGCTAGAACCTTTACGGCTAGTGAGAGAAACACCGGAATCCTTGCTGGACTTCAAGTCACAGAAGGTAGCCCTAAGTGCCGATACGTAACCGGGGTCAGGAGAACAGGAGTCTAGCAGTGCACTGCAGATATAGACTTAGTTCTGTCCACAAGAAGACTTCCACCACAATGTTGGCCGGGCGTAGCTGTGCTATTTGGAGTTAAATCTGACTTCACGCAGGTTAGGACTCCCACACTTAAAAGGGACTGGAGGCCTTAAATCTACTCAGCGATTATCTGGATGTACATACTCCACCCTGAGCAGCTTCCTGGGACATACCTGCAACCTTCATCAGTAAAGGTATGGAAAGAGAACAACTTGTGTGTGACTGACTTATTATCCGCAACACCATAGACTTTGAGGGAACAGTCCCACCTGTGGGGGACTTAACATCTTGCTGCCCAATAACATCCCCTCAGAAGATTAACCTTGCAGTGCTGGTCTACCTGATCAGAAACCACAGGTGGCGTCACGAACTACCACTACAATCCCCTGTAAATATTCCCCTTTGTATGAGCACCCAGGGCAACGGACCGAGCTGTGCTACTTGTGACATTCCCCATAGACTTCAACGGGCTCGGTGCCGAGTACCCCATAACCCTGGTGTTGTGCGACTCACAAGCATGGTACATGTGTGAGCTTGCCAAGCTTCACAGCCACCACCAGGTTACACCCATTATTACACCAGACCATGACTGGTTGGAGGCTCAGCAGCAAAAGCCACAGATCTATCTGGTCTGTTATTCCTGTGTGCGGTTTGTCTCCTAGACAAATTAGCTTCAGTAGAGCCTGGTGCAGCTTCGCTGAGGAAGTGCTGCAGATCTCCCAGGTGATGTGGACAACGTGCATTCATCGGAGATGAAGAATGAAGAATGAAGGGCAACAGGAAGGGGTACAGGAACTGATGTATGATGTGGAGGAAACTCAGTTATAAGTAGGGTCAGCAATCCTTGACGTCGGGAGCACATGTGCCGTGCCAGGGTGGGACTCAACTCCAGCCTCCACAATGTTCATCCAGTACACTATCAGGGAAATTCAGTGTCCCTGGCAAAAGGGCTTGTCCACATCACGGTCATTAAGTGAACAATCCCAGTAACCAAGTTGGTAAGGGCACAGATGATGTTCCTGGACATGTGCTGGTATAAAGCAGGGATGCCACACGGTGAGAAAAAATGGCGGCTGGGGACCGAGTTCTGAGGGACGGATGCTGCCATGAGTCGTCGGAAATCCTCCGTGTCAGGAAGCCAGAATGGCAACATTTCCACGGCAAGCAGCCTGGAAATGTGCCAGTTTAACCTTTTGTGCCTGTGGGTGGGTGGAAGGAAACTTTCTCTTTTGTTCTAAGACCTAGGGTAGGGACAGTTGAATGCTTTGCTGGGACAATGATTTGAAAGTGCCTGAAGATAGTGCATCAGAATGTGCAAGAACAGGTGCAAGGCAGGAGGCATCTGTCCCAGTGGCATGGACAGGGGGTTGGAAAGTACTTAGCACAGGGGAAAAGGTAGTGGTGTTACTTGCTGTCACCAATTATGCACCCAGGCATTCAGCCCACCAAGTCAGGTGATTAGATGACATGTGCCTGATCATGTTGGTTGTGGTTAGGCTCTTAGTGGTTTGGCCCCTGTTGATATTGGCGTGGCACAGGTTCCAAATTACCATTTTTTTGTCTTGGAACTCTCTTTAAAACTCTTTAACGGAGAAATTCACAAATGTCGGTGCTTTTCGGAACAGTTAAACAATCAGGGATCGATACAGTCCTCCTTTTTACAGCAGTAACTTTTACTTTGATTTAAAGCAACACAACAATTAGTGTTAGTAACTATACACATCAACATTAAAACAAATCACAATAAATTTGGAATAGCAAAGAAAGTCTTTCACTATATGACATTAATGTTCTTTACACAAAGGTGGTGTGCCCAGTCATCGGAGTCACCATGTAAGTTCTCTCTGCAGCTCTGGCCCAAGCAGGGGTCACCGGATTTTCCAGTTAGACCGCAAGTCTCACTTCAACGTAGTTTATTAACTAAAGCACGTTGGACCTCCAACACACCAACCGGCCTCCTCCCAACCTGTTTTCCAAATCCCAGCCAATCCTGGTACTGTAGTTCTAGCTGGAAGTGACTGCTGTTGCTCACTGGCGTTGGTTCTTCACAATCGCAGGTATGCCTCTCCTGAAGCAGTCTCCTCACGGATCTTCTCGGCTTGTCTGTCTGTGGAAGTCTCTTAAGCTCGGGGTGGAGAGGACAAAGCCTCAGCTCTTTACAGGCGACGTTGGGTCTCGGAATCTTGACCAGCAGAGAAAGTCGATCCTGGTCCTGTAACTTGGAGTTCTCCTGAAGGGAATCTGGACCTTGCCAGGAGGTGACTGGCACCTTGGAGGCATTTGACTTCTCACTGAGGTCTGTCACGCTGGTCTCAGCGGCGTCTTTGGAGCCTGTCTGCTCTGCTTTCTTCCCTGGTGCCAAATTTGCCTGTGGTTTGGCGTACAGGGCTTTTATATCAAGGAAGTCCTTCCTGTGGGTCACCTGATCAGGTCCAGCACACAAAGACATTCCCCACTATTTCTTGTTACACATAAACATCCTGCTGGAAGTTCTCCTGAAATGTATGTTACCATTGTACATAGAACTTTGAGCACCAACTGTCATCTTCTATTTCAATGATGGGAAAATCTGTATTCACTGAAGGCCCCCTTCACACGTCTGTATAATACCAGAACCGCAAAAAATTGTACTGGTGTCATCAGTTTTGGATCAGTATGCCATCCATGTGTCATCTGTTTTTCTCCAGTATGGCTTAAGAAAAATCAATTATAAAGTTTATCCTATCCTTTGCAATGTTAAGCATGTACAGTCATGGTCAAAAGTTTTGAGAATGACACAAATATTATATTTTCACTTGATCTGCTGCCCTCTGGTTTTTATGTGTGTTTGACAGATGTTTTTATCACAGACAGAAATATAATTGCAAACATATGAGTAACAAAAGCTTATATTGACAGTTAGAATTAGTTAATGTAGCAAGTCAATATTTGCAGTGTTGACCCTTCTTCTTCAGGACCTCTGCAATTCTCCCTGGCATGCTCTCAATCAACTTCTGGATCAAATCCTGACTGATAGCAGTCCATTCTTGCACAATCAATGCTTTCATTTTGTCAGAATTTTTAGGTTTTTGTTTGTCCACCCCTCTCTTGATGATTGACCACAAGTTCTCAATGGGATTAAGATCTGGGGAGTTTCCAGGCCATGGACCCAAAATCTCTATGTTTTGTTCACTGAGCCATTTAGTTATCACCTTTGCTTTATAGCAAGGTGCTCCATCATGCTGGAAAAGGCATTGTTGATCGCCAAACTGCTCTTGGAGGGTTGGGAGAAGTTGCTCTTGGAGGACATTCTGGTACCATTCTTTATTCATGGCTGTGTTTTTAGGCAAGACTGTGAGAGAGCCGATTCCCTTGGCTGAGAAGCAACCCCACACATGAATGGTTTCAGGATGCTTAACAGTTGGCATGAGACAAGACTGGTGGTAGCGCTCACCTTGTCTTCTCCGAATGAGGCGTTTTCCTGATGTCCCAAACAATTGAAAAGGGGAATCATCAGAGAAAATAACTTTACCCCAGTCCTCAGCAGTCCACTGCCTGTACCTTTTGCAGAATATCAGTCTGTCCATGATGTTTTTTCTGGAGAGAAGTGGCTTCTTTGCTGCCCTCCTTGAGACCAGGCCTTGCTCCAAGAGTCTCCGCCTCACAGTGCGTGCAGATGCACTCACACCTGCCTGCTGCCATTCCTGAGCAAGCTCTGCACTGCTGGTAGCCCGATCCCGCAGCTGAAACACTTTTAAGAGACGGTCCTGGCGCTTGCTGGTCTTTCTTGGGCGCCCTGGAGCCTTTTTGGCAACAATGGAACCTCTCTCCTTGAAGTTCTTGATGATGCGATAGATTGTTGACTGAGGTGCAATCTTTCTAGCTGCGATACTCTTCCCTGTTAGGCCATTTTTGTGCATTGCAATGATTACTGCACGTGTTTCTTTAGAGATAACCATGGTTAACAGAAGAGAAACAATGATGCCAAGCACCAGCCTCCTTTTAAAGTATCCAGTGGTGTCATTCTTACTTAATCATGACAGACTGATCTCCAGCCATGTCCTCATCAACACCCACACCTGTGTTAATGGAGCAATCACTGAAAAGAGGTTAGCTAGTCCTTTTAAGGCAGGGCTGCAATGATGTTGAAATGTGTTTTGGGGGATAAAGTTCATTTCTAGCCAAATATTGACTTTGCAAGTAATTGCTGTTAAGCTGATCACTCTTTATAACATTCTGGAGTATATGCAAATTGCCATTAGAAAAAGTGAAGCAGTAGACTTTGTAAAAATTAATATTTGTGTCAGGCCTACTTCACAACCCTCGTATCTTCCCTATCCTACAACCCCAAACAGTTATTCAAAACTTTTAACTCCCTCCTCCGCCCACCACTGCCCCCTCCTACCTCCCTCATCTCTGCTGAGGACTTTGCCACACACTTCAAAAATAAGATCGACCAAACAAGGCAAGTCTTCATTGTTCAACCACCTCAACCACTTTGTATACCAGACCAATGCCCTAACCCCATAACCTCCCTCTCCAATATAACTGAAGGGGAGCTTAATTGTCTTCTCTCCAAATCGCACCTCACAACCTGTGCACTTGACCCCATCCCAACCCACCTCCTCCCCAACCTCACCACCACTATTATTCCATCCCTAACCCACCTCTTCAACCTATCACTAACTTCCGGTACCTTCCCTTCTGCTTTCAAGCATGCCACAATCACGCCTATCCTTAAAAAGCCAACCCTCGACCCAACCGCTATGTCCAGCTATCGCCCAATATCGCTGCTCCCATTCGCTTCCAAACTCCTGGAGCTGCATGTCCACGCTGAGCTTTCCTACCACTTCTCTTCTAACTTGCTCTTTGACACTCTACAATCTGGTTTCCGCCCCCATCACTCCACTGAGACAGCCCTGACCAAAATTACTAATGACCTACTTACAGCCAAAGCAAACGGACAATACTCTATACTCCTGCTTCTTGACCTGTCCTCTGCTTTTGACACAGTTGACCACTGCCTTCTACTACAGATTCTTTCCTCCTTTGGCGTCAAAGACCTCGCCCTATCTTGGATCTCCTCATACCTTTCCAACCGCACATTCAGCGTCTCCCACTCCCACACTACCTCCTCGTCCCACCCTCTCTCTGTTGGAGTTCCCCAAGGCTCTGTTCTAGAACCCCTATTCTTCTCAATCTATACACTTGGCCTGGGCAACTCATAAAGTCCCACGGATTCCAGTACCACCTTTACTCTGATGACACTCAGATCTACCTCTCTGGCCCAGACATCACTTCTCTGCTATCCAGAATCCCGGAGTGTCTATCAGCCATATCCTCCTTCTTCTCCTCCCGCTTCCTCAAACTCAATGTGGACAAATCTGAACTCATAATCTTTCCCCCATCCCACAGATCTTCCTTACCTGACCTATCTACCACAATTAACGACATCACGCTTTCCCCCGTACCAGAAGTCCGCTGCCTCAGAGTAACCCTTGACTCTGCCCTGTCCTTCAAACCGCACATCCAAGCTCTTTCTACCTCCTGTCGCCTTCAGCTCAAAAATATTTCAAGAATCCGTCCTTTCCTCAACCCTCAATCTACTAAAATGATTGTGCACGCCCTCATCATCTCCCGCCTCGACTACTGCAACACCCTTTTCTCTGGCCTCCCTGCTAACACCCTCGCACCTCTCCAGTCCATCCTTAACTCTGCTGCACGACTAATTCACCTCTCTCCTCGCTACTCCTCCGCTTCTCCCCTCTGCAAATCTCTTCACTGGCTCCCATTCCCTCAGCGTATCCAGTTCAAATTACTAATACTGACCTACAAGGCCATCTATAATCTGTCTCCTCCATATATCTCTGAACTAATCTCCCGATATCTTCCCTCACGTAATCTCCGATCCTCCCAAGACATCCTTCTCTCCTCCACACTTATTCGCTCCTCACCCAACCGCCTCCAAGACTTCTCCCGAATATCCCCCATCCTCTGGAATTCTTTGCCCCAACACATCCGACTATCAAACTCATTCAGATCCTTCAGACGGAACCTGAAAACCCATCTCTTCAGGAAAGCCTACAGCCTGCAATGACCCTGCTGCCTCCTCACCACTACCGGAGTTATTGCCTCAACCAACACCGGAACTGCTGCAACCCCCCGACCTACTGTCTCCTGCCTCACAATCCTGTAGAATGTAAGCCCGAAAGGGCAGGGTCCTCTCCCCTCTGTATCAGTCTGTCATTGTTAGTTTGTTTACTGTAAGTGATACCTGTAATTTGTATGTAACCCCTTCTCATGTACAGCACCATGGAATCAATGGTGCTATAGAAATAAATATTAATAATTTCCCCCTCCATTCTCCCCAGCCATCTCACCTTTCCCACAGAACTGTTCCTCCACATACAATCCTTTTCACCAAGACACACACGGCCACACCATGGTTTATCCTGCTCTCACCTTCTAACGCTCTGTCTGCTACTCCTCATCGCTGGCGATGTATCCCAAATCCTGGCCCTCCTCATCACATCCCCACACTCATTTCTAACACCCTGCCACGATCTTCCACACGTTTTTGCAACCCTGTCAACCTCATACCTATCCATCCACACCCCCCTCCCCCAGTCCCCCTACCCGGAGCACTATGGAACGCACGCTCCGTCTGCAATAAACTGTCATTTGTCCACGACCTCTTTATCACCAACAAACTCTCCTTCCTTGCCATCACTGAAACCTGGCTCACCCCCTCTGACACAGCCTCTCCAGCTGCGCTCTCCTATGGCGGATTTCATCTTTCTCACACCCCTCGCCCCAGCAACAAACGTGGTGGAGGAGTTGGCTTACTCCTGTCTGATACCTGCTCCTTTACCCCTATTCAAATTCCACCCTCCGCTGCTATTCCCTCGTTCGAAGTGCACTCCGTCCGCATCTATTCCCCCTCCAACCTCCAACTGGCTGTCATTTACCGCCCCCCGGAACTAGCCATCTCCACCTTTCTCGACCACTTCACCACCTGGCTACTCCATTTCCTCTCTGCTGACATCCCCACCATCATCATGGGCGATTTCAACATCCCCATTGACACTTCCACCCGGCTACCTCTAAACTTCTTTCGCTCACAGCTTCCCTTGGCCTCACTCAATGGTCCTCTGTGGCCACTCACAAAGGCGGTCACACGCTGGACCTTATCTTCACCCGTCTCTGTTCCCTCACTAATCTCACTAACTCCCCACTCCCCCTGTCTGACCACAACCTACTGACATTCTCTTCCCTCTCCTCTGTTAGTACGCATCCCCCACTCCACAAACTCACCCACCCTCGCAGAAATCTCAAACACCTCAATTTACAATCGCTCTCTGAGTCCCTCCTCCCTCTCACAGACATAGCCTCACTTAATGACACAGATGCTGCTGCCACATTTTATAACACCACAATAGCAAAACAGAGCAAAACTCGTACAATCAACAGGCAGCCCTGGCTGACCGGCCTGACCAAAGAACTGAGACGGGCTTCCAGGGTTACCGAGCGGAGATGGAAGAGAACCCACTCCATCGAGCACTTCAACGCATACAAGCAGTCCCTTGCCAGCTTCAAGTCCACGCTCTCTGCCGCAAAACAAACTTACTTTGCATCTCTCATATCCTCCCTGTCTCACAACCCTAAACAGCTCTTCAACACTTTCAATTCTCTACTCCATCCCACAGCACCTCCTCCCTCTCCTCTCATTTCTGCCGAAGACTTTGCCTCCTTCTTTAAGCAAAAGATTGATACTATCAGAGAAGGCTTTGGCCCGCAGCCCCCAATGCACCTCTTAGCCACTCAGCCCTGTTCTTCCAAAACCAGCTTCACCACCATGACAGAAGATCAGCTCTCCACTCTCCTGTCAAGATCACACCTCACCACTTGCGCGCTTGACCCACTCCCGTCCCACCTCATCCCTAACCTTGCCACAGTCTTCATCCCTACTCTCACACACCTCTTCAACCTTTCACTTACAAATGGTGTCTTTCCTTCATCCTTCAAACATGCCTCAATCACCCCGATCCTCAAAAAGCCCTCCCTCGACCCATCCTCAGCGTCTAGCTATCGCCCGATATCTCTTCTCCCCTTCGCCTCAAAACTACTGGAACAGCATGTATATCTTGAACTGTCCTCCCACCTTTCCTCCTGCTCCCTCTTTGACCGGTTACAATCAGGCTTTCGACCGCATCACTCAACTGAAACTGCCCTAACTAAAGTCACCAACGACCTACTAACCGCCAAGAGCAAGCGACACTACTCTGTCCTCCTTCTCCTGGACCTGTCTTCTGCCTTTGACACCGTAGACCATTCCCTCCTCCTACAGATTCTCTCATCTCTTGGCATCACAGACTTGGCCCTATCCTGGATCTCATCATACCTAACAGACCGAACTTTTAGTGTCTCCCTCTCACACACCACCTCCTCACCTCTCCCCCTGTCTGTCGGTGTTCCCCAAGGCTCAGTCCTAGGACCCCTACTCTTCTCCATCTACACCTTCGGCCTGGGACAGCTCATAGAATCCCATGGCTTGCAGTATCACCTCTACGCCGATGACACGCAGATCTACCTATCTGGACCTGACCTCACCTCCCTACTGACCAAAATCCCACAGTGTCTGTCTGCTATCTCAGCCTTCTTTTCTGCTCGCTTTCTCAAACTGAACATGGACAAAACAGAATTCATCATCTTTCCACCACCTCATTCTACCCCTCCACCAGGCCTATCCATCAATGTCAATGGCTGCTCGCTTTCCCCAGTCCCACATGCTCGGTGCCTTGGGGTGATCATCGACTCTGCCCTCTCTTTCAAACCACATATCCAAGCCCTCGCCACCTCCTGCCGCCTCAAACTCAAAAATATTTCCCGGATCCGCTCATTCCTCAACCATGAAACCACAAAAACACTAGTGCACGCCCTTATCATCTCCCGCCTCGACTACTGCAACCTCCTACTGTCTGGCCTCCCCTCTAGCACTCTGGCACCACTCCAGTCCATCCTACACTCTGCTGCACGACTAATCCACCTGTCTTCCCGCTATTCCCCAGCCTCCCCACTATGCCAGGCCCTTCACTGGCTTCCTATTGCCCAGAGGCTCCAGTTCAAAACCTTAACCATGACATACAAAGCCATCCACAACCTTTCTCCTCCATACATCTGTGACATGGTCTCCCGCTACCTACCTACACGCAACCTTCGATCCTCTCAAGATCTCCTTCTCGACTCCCCCCTCATCTCTTCTTCCCACAACCGCATACAAGACTTCTCCCGGGCTTCCCCCATACTCTGGAACTCCCTGCCGCAAAACATCAGACTTTCACCAACAACGGAGACCTTCAAGAAAAACCTGAAGACCCACCTGTTCCGACAAGCCTACAACCTGCAATGATCCTCAGTCTACTGAACCATCGCACGACCAGCTCTACCCTCTCCTAGTGTATTCTCACCCATCCCTGTAGACTGTGAGCCCTCGCGGGCAGGGTCCTCTCCTTCTGTACTTGTGTGTCCCTTGTCTAGCACATGTTTATTGTATCTGTCTATATTTTTCCCTTTTCATATGTAAAGCGCCATGGAATAAATGGCGCTATATAAATGTATAATAATAATAATAATAATAATAATAATTCTCAAAACTTTTGGCCATGACTGTACAGCACACGGATGATACACGGATGCCATATGTGTCATGTATGTGTTTTACACAGACCCATAGACTTGTATTGGCCCTTGCCATCCATAATGCTTGTGAAAAATGGACAAATCTCCATGTGGTTTGCATGGACATACGGTCCATGCAAGCACACAGTCTTCTGTGCAGCACCATAGATTATAATGGGTGCCTGTGGTATCCATGAAAAAAACAGATGCCACACATACCTGAAACATGGACATGTGAAGGGGACAAAGACAGATTTTACCCATGAATTGAGAATTTTGAACATGAAATCTCAGTCCATGAGGAAAGAAGTAGATTTCTGTAATAAGATGTATTAGAAAGTTTCTAATGTTCACCTTTACTATTGAACTATGAAAAAAAAATTATACAGTTACTCTTTATCACCTTTCCAACATCGGGCGTAAATTTACGCCAATGTCGGACTCCCTCCCTTTGATGTGGGCTCCGGCGTGAGCCCATATCTTTCCTGACAAATGTCAGCTGTTTTGAGGTGGTCGGCGCTAATAGCAAGTGAGCAATTCTGCTACATACAGGTGATCTGATCATCGCCTGTATGTAGCAGAGCCGATCGGACAACTGCAGCTTCTAGTCTCCCATGGAGACTATTGAAGCATGCAAAAAGTAGCAAAAAAATGTTTAAAAAAAATGTTTAAAAAATCAAAAAAATAAAAAGTTCAAATCACCCCCTTTCGCACCATTCAAAAAAAAAATCAAACATACACATATTTGGAATCGCCGCATTCAGAATCGCCCGATCTATCAATATAAAAAAAGAACCTGATAGCTAAAAGGCGTAAAGAGAAAAAAATTCAAAACGTCAGAATTACATTTTTTTGGTTGCCACAACATTGCATTAAAATGCAATAACGGGCGATCGTATCTGCACCAAAATGGCATAATTAAAAACGTTAGCTCGGCAAGCAAAACATAAGCCTTCAGCCAACCCGAGATCACAAAAAATGGAGACACTACGGGTACCGGAAAATGGCGCAATTTTTTTTATTTAACAAACTTTTGAATTTTTCACCACTTAAATAAAAAAGAACCTAGACATGTTTGGTGTCTATGAACTCATAATGACCTGGAGAATCATAATGTCTGGTTAGTTTTAGCATTTAGTGAACATAGTGAAAAAAAAAAAAAAAATAAGTGTGGGATTGCAATTTTTTGCAATTTCACAGCACTCAGTATTTTTTTCCCGTTTTTGAGTACATGACATGGTAAAACCAATGGTGTAGTTCAAAAGTACAACTCCTCCTGCAAAAAACAAGCCCTGACATGGCCATTTTGACTAAAAAATAAAAAAGTTATGGCTCTGGGAATAAGGGGAGCAAAAAATAAAAATGCAAAACCCAAAATACCTCTGGTCGCTAAGGCTTAAACATTAGTGACACTTTGTATGAATAAAAACTGTTAAAGCACCACTCCAGTGTTTTATTAATTTCTCTGCTGGAGTAATATCACTAATAAGTACTTTCTGCCTCTAGTATTACACTTACCAGCTGCAGTCTTCAGCTCTTCCCAGTGCCACTCCAGTGCTGATCGGCCATCTTGTTTGTGACTGCAGCTTCTGACTGACCATAAGTCAGAGGTAACGATCACAAACTCTCAATGTTGGTTTATCAGAGCCTTGTTTTGGTCTTGTTCTGGCTCTCATGAACTTACATTGAGTTGTAAACACTGGAGCTATCTAGCAGGTAACAACCTGCAAAAGACCAGTTGGAGCAGCGCGATGAACAGAAGATGGCGGCTGGTAAAGTATATTGCTAGGGGCAGGGAACTTGCCTTAGTTATGCCACTCTGGTGGTGAAATTAAAGTTTTGTGTCTCTTCTAAGTGTAAAAATGATTAAGTATGTTAAGCCTTGTAAAGTGACTGTTTTGGTGCCACTACACTTCAGTTGTGTTGAGTAAAGTTTAATTGCTTGAAATTAATTTGTTTGAGACTGTTTCTTTTTTTTCATGTTCCCTTTAATTGTGTTCTACTCAGTAAGGACCATCACAACTTTTTCTTTTTAAGTGACTCACATGAATGGGAACTTCATAATATTATCTTTAGGCTAAAGATTGATTTATTCCTTTAAATGAACATTAAACATTGTATTGTTTAATAACGTCCACCATGCCTGGGACAGATAGCGTCATTTCCAGTTATTCACAACAGAACATTCCCTGTGAGGCTAAGTGCACACGTTGAGGATTATTCGCGTTTTTCACGGCAAAAAATGCTTAAAAACGCATGAATTCAGCATCCTATTATTTAGAATGAATTCTGCTATTTTTGTGCACATGGTGCGTTTTTTCCACGAAAAAAACACATCGCGGAAAAAAAAGCAGCATGTTGATTAATTTCGCAGAAAACTAGCGTTTTTCCCGCTATATTATTAAGCTAGAATGTTCAGGAAAAATTCGTGGTAAAAACGCGCAAAATCCTCGCAAGAAACGCACAAAAAGCACAACAAAAATGCATGCGTTTTTACCCCTGAAAAAGTCAGTTTTTGCTCATGAATTTTCTGCAAACATTCCTGAACATGTGCACGTAGCCTAAACGTTATTCTTAGTTTTGTTAGGAATATTTTACATTTTCACACATGGAAGAATATTCCATCCTATAAATGGGGAAGCAAATGTACATTCAGAAAATACCACGTCAAGAACTCTTATGATAAGTTCCAGCCCACACACGGCTTACATTATCTACCTCAACATTTTCCATGCAGGAGCTCAATCGATTTTGTCTTCTTGTTTACCTTTGTTTATTTTAATGGATGCAAATTTCCGTTAGTTGTGACTCTAAATGGCTGTGTGCATGCCATATCTAAGCTACATACAACCCCTGGCAAAAATTATGGAATCACCGGCCTTGGAGGATGTTCATTCAGTTGTTTTATTTTGTTGAAAAAAAACAGATCACTGTCATGGCACAAAACTGAAGTCACTTCAAATGGCAACTTTCTGGCTTTAAGAAACACTAAAAGAAATCAAGAACAAATAATATGGTAGTCAGTAATGGTTATTTTTTTTAACCAAGCATAGGGCAAAAATTATGGAATCACTCAATACTGAGGAAAAAATTATGAAATCATGAAAAACAAACAAACAAAAAAAACACTCCAACACATCACTAGTATTTTGTTGCACCACCTCTGGTATTTACAACAGCTTGCAGTCTCTGAGGCATGGACTTAAGGATTGTCAAACAGTACTCTTGATCAATCTGGCTCCAACTTTCTCTGATTGCTGTTGCCAGATCAGTTTTGCAGGTTGGACTCTTGTCATGGACCATTTTCGTCAACTTCCACCAAATATTTTCAATTGGATTGAGATCCGGACTATTTGCAGGCCATGACATTCACCTTATGTGTCTTTTTTCAAAGAATGTTTTCATAGTTTTTGCTCTATGGCAGGATGCAGTATCATCCTGAAAAATGATTTCATCATCCCCAAACATCCTTTCAATTGATGGGATAAGAAAAGTAAGAAAATATCGACATAAACTTGTGCATTTATTGAAGATGTAATGACAGCCTTCTCCCCAGTGCCTTTACCTGACATGCAGCCCCATATCATCAATGACTGTGGAAATTTGCATGTTCTTTTAGGCAGTCATCTTTATAAATCTCATTGGAACGGCACCAAACAAAAGTTCCAGCATCATCACCTTGCCCAATGCAGATTCTCGATTCATCACTGATTACGACTTTCATCCAGTCATCCACAGACCACAATTGCTTTTCCTTAGCCCATTGTAACCTTGTTTTTTTCTGTTTAGGTGTTAATGATGACTTTTTTTTAGCTTTTCTGTATGTAAATCCCATATCCTTTAGGCGGTTTCTTACAGTTCGGTCACAGACGTTGACTCCAGTTTCCACCCATTCGTTCCTCATTTGTTTTGTTGTGCATTTCCTGTTTTGGAGACATATTGCTTTAAGTTTCCGGTCTTGACGCTTTGATGTCTTCCTTGGTCTACCAGTATATTTGCCTTTAACAACCTTCCCATGTTGTTTGTATTTGGTCCAGATTTTAGACACAGCTGACTGTGAACAAACATTTTTAGCAACATTGTATGATGATTTACCCTCTTTTAAGAGTTTGATAATCCTCTATACTTTGCTTCAATTGACATCTCTCATGTTGGAGCTATGATCCATGTCAGTCCACTTGGTGCAACTGCTCTCCAAGGTGTGATCACTCCTTTTTAGATGCAGACTAACGAGCAGATCTAATTTAATGCAGGTGTTAGTTTTTGGAATGAAAATTTACAGGGTGATGTCATAATTTTTCCCTCAGAATAGAGTGATTCCATAATTTTTGCCCTATGCTTGGTTAAAAAAAATAACCATTACTGACTACCACAGTATTTGTTCTTGATTTCTTTTAGTGTTTCTTAAAGCCAGAAAGTTGCCATTTGAAATTACTTCAGTTTTGTGCCATGTCTGTGATCTGTTTTTTTTTCAACAAAATAAAACAACTGAATGAACATCCTCCAAGGCCGGTGATTCCATAATTTTTGCCAGGGGTTGTACTAATACTATTTTATTATACTATACAGTCCCTGACAGAAGTTATGTCGCTTATCAATGTTATGTAAATCAAAGCTTATAACCTGACGTTAAATTCATCCATTGGTTTTATAAATTACTCTTTTGAAAGCTGAAACCCTCCCAAATTTGGTTTAGGTTAAGAAAATAAATTGGCATCAATGCTGAAATATTGATCATTTAATGAACATAGAATGGTCAGATTTTGGCAAGACAAAAGTTTTGTCGCCCACAGAAAGTAATGTGATATTCAAACAAATAATTATCTTAAAATACAAATATATGTTGCATTACATTGGTGAATGAAGTTGTGGTGCTATTAGAGTCATATTTAATACTTTGTGTGACTTCCATGAGCTTGAAAGACTGCATCCATGCGGTTCAACAATGATTCATACAAATTATTAATGAAGTCATCAGGAACAGCAAAGAATGCAGTCTTACATGCCTCCCAGAGTTCATCTAGATTCCTTGGTTTTGTCTTCCAAGCTTCCTCTTTCATCCTATCCCAAACATGCTCAATGTTGTTCATGTCTGGTGTCTGGGCTGGTGTCACGCTGTATAGCAGATATATATATATGTGATGACAGTAATCTATATCAAAAGGGCAACATACAATATAACATGCGCATAGATATATGATAACATAGAATTACCTGACAGAATGTCCAGTGGGTCAATACTGAATCCGTTATACGCTGTCTCCGGCTAGAGGGTGACCGGGGTCTATGCTGACCCTAAACTGGGGTCCTGACTAATCCCTCTACCTGGAGGTACTGTTAAAGGTACAGAGGTCCAGGCCACCAGCGTAAACCCTGTCTCCTATCAATCCCTGCCAACTGTAATCTAGTCCTAAGAAGGACCCTGATTACCACCAAAGGGAATGAACAGGTAACGGTTAATGAACAGAAAGACATACAAGAAAGACAAGAAATAAAGTAAATAAAGTCTTACATACAACACTCACACACAGTAGGAACACCTAAGGTCTCAGAGATAAACTATAAGCTATAAGAGTAAAAACAACTAAGGAGCTCTTAGCTTAAGTATTCTCAGAACCGCTCCAGTCTGCTAGACTACATGAATGCTTTCACCGGCGTCTAACACCCAGACTGGCAGGAATATAAAGGAAACTAATTAGAACATAATCAAAAGCAGCCGGCCGAGGCTGGACCTAGTCTTAGCAAAGAGCTAGGTAAAATTAACTCTCTCATTACCAAACACAAAGAAACAGCAGCTCAGCTGTGAGAAGTCAGAATGTGCAATCGCGACGATCTTCGTGGCGATGCACCCATGACAGCTGGCCAGTCATTGAGCACCTTGATCTTTTTTGCCTGGAGGAACTTTGTTCTAGAGATGGATGTATGAGATGGAGCACCATCCTGCTGCAGAATTTGACACCTTTTATGATTTGGAATATAAAAGGTAGCTAATACTTCTTGATATTTTAGGCTATTGATATTGCCTTCCACCTTGCAAATGTTTCGCACACCCCATACTGAATTTAACCCCAGATCATGATCTTTCTGTGGAGCCCAGCTGTGACTGAATCCACATCTTCCAGAAGGGTGCACTGACAGAAGATCCCACTAGAGGTCATTATACACACACACACACGCAGCTCATCCTAAAAGACCATTAGAGGGAGCTGTGTTAGGCATATAAAAACCAGTTTTTAGTTTCAGTTTGCCTCAAAGGGAAGAGAAGAAAGAGAAGGAAAGAGAAGAGATCAGACAGAGACAGATCTCAGATCTCCTTAAGACACCAGAGGAGAGAAGTGCAGAGCTGTTCAGTCAGTTCAACTTGAGTAAGTGGAGGCTAGTACGAGTGAGAAGGAATCACTTTAGCCTAGTCAGAGCTGAATCTGAAGTATAGCTCAGTGGAAAGCGTGCCGACGCTTAGAGAGCGGCGAAGAGGCAGCTCACAAACTGCCAGCGTGTGTGATTATAGGAGGACCTAGATAGGTCGAAGGCGAGTGGAAGTTAATGAGACCGAGGAGCCTTAATAGCTCATCTCAGCAAGTATACCCGGACGCCGGGGTCCGAGCCTACAGGGATCTCCACGACCCATTAGGAGAACACCGGAGTTCCTGGAGGACTACAAGTCCCAGGAGTACCACCGAGCTGATACGTAGCAGGATCAGGAGGACGGAGTCCGGCTCGGCCGAGCCATCAATGACCCTGTCCTTTCAGAGAGAAGATCCAATAACAAAGTCAGCCAGGTACAAGACAGAGGCTAAGCTAGGCCCAGCTACACGCAAGCCAGAACTTATTACAAAAAGACAGAAAACAGGAGGCCACACACCTATCAAGTGGAGGAATCTGGATGTGCACCCTTCACCCTACAGTGCTCCGGGACATCCCTGCAACATCTACAAGTAAAGGTATGAAAAGAGACTGAACCGTGTGTCACTGCTTATTTGCCTGCACTCTGCACCACCATAGACTTCAAGGGAAAAGTCTCGCCTGTGGGAGACTCACCATCTTGCTGCCCCATAACATCCCCTTAGAAGATCCATATTGCAGCGCTGGTCAAATTGATCAGATACCACAGGTGGCGTCACAAACTAATCTTTATAATCCCCTGTAAATATCCCCCATTGCATGACCGCCCAGGGCCACGGACCGAGCTCTGCTGCCAGTGACATCCCCATAGACTTCCATGGGCTCGGTGCTGAGTGCCCCATAGCCCTGGTACCCACATCTGTGGTGCGCGTCATCTCTTTCTGGCGTCACGAACAGGATCCGAAGCTTACTAAATGTGAGTCCTGTGTTGCCTATTGGACTGTTTTGTGCAAAAAGACTGTGCTTTGTATGTGGTGAAGATTCCCGCTATTTGTCCGCCATTTCCCGCCATTTACAGCGCCACGGCGCGAAAAATAGTGGGCGTACCTGAAAAAGAGCGCTGAGTCTTGAACACGCCCCCAACGCTGACGCGGCGGCAGGTCCTGTGGAGAGCTTCAGTGAACGCTCTGACATCAGAGCGCCAGCGACACAGGTCCTTTCTCCACCGCTGTGCCTGCAGAGTTGCAGCCTTAGAGAAGGTAGGCCACGATTAACTAAGGGGGGGCGCAGACATGTCCCAGCCAGCCGGCAGCGCGGTCCAGGCCGACGGCCCCAATGACCTACCACTTGGCGCTGCAGTGCAGGATAGAGATGCGGATCCCTCACCCGGTCCTGTGGCCCCCATAGTACCGTTAACACTGCCTTACATGCCTGGAGCGAAGTGGCTCCCTCAGTACTGCGGCAAGCCAGACACCTTGCCCGGGTTCAAGCGAAAAATATGCAGCATAATGGACATGTACCCTATGACTAGTGTTGAGCGATACTTTCCGATATCCAAAAATATCGGATCGGAATGGTATCGCCGATATCACTAAAATATCGTCGATACCCGATACTGATACCGGAAGTCCCATGTAAGTCTATGGGAACAAAATATCGCAACTAAAAAAACACTTTCTTTCCTTGTAAACACTAAATATACACACATAGAATACATATATATTATATATATACATGTCATTGTGACATATATATATACATATATTTATAGTTTATACACTTCTACATAGTAAAATATCCTTGATTCAATTGCCGGGTAAAGCCGGCATTTGTGAAAAGACAGAAGCACCCGAGGGTCCAGTCGCCACAGAGATGTTGCATCGCACCCAGCGGTGTGACAACTTACTCTCAGGTAAGGAGGAAACACCCCATTGACTCCAACCACTGCATTCAACAGTACACTATGCCAGCTGAGTGTAGGCGGACCCAATGGGATGGTCTAGCTCAGGCTGGTTAGAACAGGGTGTAGCTAGTTGGATGGGAGGGGTTGAGGCAGCCTTATGCTGCATGTCTTTGTAGTAAGAATTGTTTCCTTTCCTGCTTTCTTACTACGTCGCATACTCCACTCTGCTACATCACTCTGCACCATTGCTCTATCTCACATCTATCTGCCCTGGAAGGATACCGTCTTACC
>JARQOD010000005.1:493034660-493093608 GCA_033576555.1 Oophaga sylvatica
CCTGTTTGCTAGGGAATTGCCACATGTGTCTAGCAGTCACAAATCATGCAACTACGGCGACATAAACTAAATCTCCGAGCACTTCCAAATACTCGGAGACCACCCGAGCATGCTCGGGAAAACCCGAGCAACAAGCATACTCGTTCATTACTACTCTCAACCTCTCCTTTAATGAGACATGCATTCTAACAGTGCGGAGAGAATCCCCCCATCTCCGCATTACGCAGCCATGGCTCACCGCAATCAGGCAGTGCTAATATTAATATGCCTTGAAGATTGCAGTCACACAGCTTTAGAGTTGTGGACAGCTATCCAGGCCAAGTTAGAGCAATGACCGTCTCCACTGAACCAGAAGCCAGGGAAGGCTGTGTGCAATAATGGTGCAAACCTGGTGGTGGCCCTACGCCGGTGCAACCTCACACACGTGTGTTATGTTACGGTAGCTGAGGAGTGCAGGCAAAAAAGGAAATACACCAGAGCAGTTGGAATCTATGAGATTGCAGTACCCTGACTAACCACCGCAACTAGAGGCAGCCGTGGAGCGTTCCTACGTTGGTCCTAGACGCCTCGTCACAGCCTGAGAAACTAACTACACCTAAAGATAGAAATAGGAAAGCTATCTGCCCCGTAGCAGAACCCCAAAGATAATAGAAAGCCCCCAAACATGTAATGGCGGTTAGACAAGAGGAAATACTGACACAGAAAGAAAATAGTATGAGCAAACGCTGGGGCCCAAACTATCTAAATAGAAAAGGACAGGAAGGGGCACTTACTGCAATCCCAAAAAACCCTGAAAAACACCAACTCTACTAATTTCAAAATAACCTGAGATCACACGACCTCTACCACCTAAATTAGTTCTCTGGTGTAACAAAAACAGCAGCCACTGAAAAAACTGGAAAAGCAAAAGTACAAAACACAGTGGCTGAACTAAACTGAGAGGGCAAAAGCCCCCGGAGGGGACCCAGAAGGCCCCCACAGAAGTGCAGGACCAAATGCAAAAATATAGCAAAAACACAAAATAAGAAATTGTCTTATCTGATAGCAGGAGATGCAGACACGACACAGCAGGCTACAAGGGAAACTGGAAAGAAGGATTCAGACCAGAACAATTGATCACCGGCAACCCTGATGGGAAAATGATTCCCTTAAATAAGACCAATCAGTAACACCTGATTCCCAGTCCTCACAATCCTCACTAGTACCGCTTGTAACCACCAGAGGGAGCCTCTGCTCAGAACTCATCTCAAACCCATTCACAACAGTACCCCCCCCTTGAGGAGGGGTCACCGAACCCTCATTTGAGCAACCAGGTCGGTCAGGATGAGTTCTATGATACGCACGGATAAGTCTCCTAGCATGGATGTCCGAAGCAAACACCCAAGAATTATCTTCCTGACCATAACCTCTCCATTTAACCAAATACTGGAGTCTTCGTCTAGAAAAACGAGAATCCAATATTTTCTCAACCACATACTCCAGATTGCCCTCAACCAAAACAGGGTCAGGAGGCACAGCAGCAGGAACCACTGGCTCAACAAACCTCTTCAACAAGGACTTGTGGAACACGTTATGGATCTTAAATGTCCCTGGAAGAAGCAAACAAAAAGAAACAGGATTAATAATCTCCATGATCTTATAAGGTCCAATGAACCTAGGCTTAAATTTAGGAGATGCTACTCTCATAGGAATATTCTTTGAGGACAACCAGACCAAGTCCCCCACTTTAAACCGAGGACCATCAGTCCTATGCCGGTTAGCAAACCGCTGGGCCCTCTCCTGAGAGAGGGACAACCTCTCCACTACCCGGTCCCAAATCTGCTGCATACGCTCAACAACAGAGTCAACACCTGGACAGACAGAAGCCTCCGTCTGTCCGAAGAAAATCGAGGGTGAAACCCAGAATTACAGAAAAACGGAGACATCAAAGTGGCAGAGCTAGCCCTATTATTAAGAGCAAACTCAGCCAAAGGCAAAAAAGAGACCCAGTCATCCTGATCAGCAGACACAAAGCATCTTAGATAAGTCTCCAATGTCTGGTTTGTTCTCTCAGTTTGACCATTGGTCTGAGGATGAAATGCCGAGGAGAAAGACAATTGAACACCCAGTTTAGAACAAAAAGTCCTCCAAAATCTGGAAACAAACTGGACTCCTCTGTCAGACACAATGTTCTCAGGAATGCCGTGTAAACGAACCACGTGCTGAAGGAACAACGGCACCAATTCAGAGGAGGAAGGCAACTTAGGTAATGGCACAAGATGTATCATTTTGGAAAACCTATCACAAATTACCCAGATGGTGGTCATTCTCTGAGAAACAGGAAGATCGGAAATGAAATCCATAGAGATATGGGTCCATGGTCTCTTGGGCACAGGCAATGGCATCAACAAACCACTAGAGCGAGAGCAAGGCTTGGAGCGAGAGCAAGTCCCGCAGGACTGCACAAATTCCCTGACATCGCGAGACAAGGTAGGCCACCAAAAGGACCGACTAACCAAGTCTCTGGTACCAAAAATTCCGGGATGCCCAGCCAATGCGGAACAATGAATCTCAGACATCACACTCTTTTTCCATTGGTCCGGGACAAACAATTTTCCAACAGGGCAGCGCTCGGGCCTATCCTCCTGACACCCCTCCAGAGCAAGTCTCAAATTGGGCGAGATGGCGGAAAGAACTACACCCTCCTTCAAAATAACAGAGGGATCAGATAGCTCAGGAGAGTCTGCAAGGAAACTCCTCGAGAGGGCATCCGCCTTAACATTCTTAGTGCCAGGAAGAAAGGAAACCACAAAATTAAAACGTGTGAAAAACAAGGCCCACCTGGCCTGTCTAGGATTGAGTCGCTTGGCAGATTCCAGATAGACCAGATTCTTATGGTCCGTAAGGACCACCACCTGATGTTTGGCTCCCTCCAGCCAATGTCTCCACTCTTCAAAAGCCCACTTCATGGCCAATAACTCCCGATTACCCACGTCATAATTACGTTCAGTAGGAGAAAATTTTCGAGAGAAAAAGGCACAAGGGTTACTTTTAGAGGTCTCTGGATCTTTTTGGGACAAAACGGCACCTGCCCCAATTTCAGAGGCATCAACCTCCACCTGAAATGGCAGAGAAACATCAGGCTGCCGTAGAACAGGAGCAGAAGTGAATCTCTGCTTAAGTTCCTGAAACGCAGAGACTGCCTCAGGAGGCCAATTCACCACATCAGAACCCTTTCTGGTCAAATCAGTTAATGGTTTAACAATAACAGAGAAATTACCAATAAATTTACGATAAAAATTGGCAAAACCCAAAAATCTCTGAAGAGCCTTTAATGAAGTAGGTTGGACTCAATCACAGATGGCCTGAACCTTGACCGGGTCCATTTCAATAACAGATGGGGACAAAATGAATCCCAGAAATGAGATCTTCTGTACGCCAAAAAGACACTTTGATCCCTTCACATACAGAGCATTCTCTCTCAAAATCTGGAATACAGTTCGAACATGTTTCACATGAGAGTCCCAGTCATTAGAAAAAATCAAGATATCATCCAAATAAACAATCAGAAATTATCCACAAAATCCCTGAAAATGTCATTCATGAAGGACTGGAAGACGGAAGGAGCATTAGTGAGCCCAAAGGGCATCACAAGGTACTCAAAATGCCCTTCAGGGGTGTTAAATGCCGTCTTCCATTCATCCCCGTGCTTAATGCGAATAAGGTTATACGCCCCCCTGAGGTCAAGCTTGGTAAACCAAGTAGCGTTTTTCACCCTGGAAAACAGGTCAGAAATCAAGGGTAACGGGTATTGATATTTCACAGTAATATTGTTCAAGAGACAATAATCAATACACGGCCTTAATGAACCATCTTTTTTGGCCACAAAGAAAAAACCGGCACCTAAGGGTGAAGAGGATGGTCTGATATGACCCTTCTCCAATGATTCCTTGATATAAGACCGCATAGCGTCATGTTCAGGTACAGACAACGTTAAAAAGGCGACCTTTAGGGAATTTACTACCCGGCACTAATTCAATAGCGCAGTCATAGCTCCTATGGGGAGGTAAGGATGCAGATTTACTTTCGCTAAACACATCAGAAAAATCAAACAAAAAGTCAGGAACATCCTCAGCCTGGGGGGAGGCAGAAAAAACAGGAGTGTTGGCACTAACACATTGGCAGCCCCAACTGGTTACAGACACAGATTTCCAATCCAAAACAGGATTATGAGACTGTAACCAAGGGAAACCCAGCACTATAATGTCATGCAGATTATATAGAACCAAAAATTTGCAGCACTCCTGGTGATCAGGTTCAACCCTCATTATCACCTGAGTAGAAAACTGGGGTTTATTCTCAGCCAAAGGGGTAGAATCGATCCCCAGTAAAGGAATAGACTTCTGTAGGGGTATCAAGGAAAACCCACAACGTTTAGCAAAATCATAATCCATCAGGTTAATAGCTGCTCCAGAATCACGAAAGCCTGAGCAGAAAATGAGGACAGAGAGCATATCAGAGTGACAGTTAATAAAAACTTAGTCTGAACACTACCCAAGACAACTGAGCGTGCAAAATGTCTTCCCCGCTTAGGGCAGACTGAAATAGCATGAGAGGCATCACCACAGTAGAAACATAACCCATTGCGCTTTCGAAACTCATGACGCTGTGCCCCAGACACCACTCCATCACACTGCATGGGCTCAGCAGCTGGCCCACAAGGCAACACCACTCCACGCATACTTCTCCGCTCACGCAAACGTCTGTCAATTTGAATCGCCAATGACATAGAATCATTGAGACCAGAGGGGACAGGGAATCCCACCATAACATCCTTTACATTATCCGACAGACCCTTCCGGAAAAGGGCCGCCAAAGCGTCGTCATTCCATTTGGTCAGGACTGCCCACCTACGGAATCTCTGACAGTATAACTCAGCGTCATCAAGCCCCTGATTTAATGCCAACAAGGCTTTTTCAGCTTGGTCAGTGACATTAGGCTCATCGTACAATAACCCCAAAGCCTGAAAAAACGCATCAACATCACTCAAAACAGGATCCCCAGGTATCAGGGAAAAAGCCCAATCCTGAGGATCGCCGCGCAGGAGAGAGATGACAATTTGAACCTGCTGCGCTGCGTTCCCTGAGGACTTAGATTTTAAGGCAAAAAACAATTTACAATTATTTTTGAAATTCTGAAACTTAGCTCGATCCCCTAAAAACAAATCTGGCATGGGGATCCTAGGTTCCACAACAGGCAACCTAGCAAGATATGCAGCAATACTCTGAACCTCAGTGGCAAGCTGATCCACACGGCCAGACAACTGTGCAAACTCCATTGGGAGAAAAGATCCTCCCCAGCACCCAGAGATACAGAGGGAAAAAAAAAAATGCAACAAACAGAAAAATATCTCTGACAACTTTTCTTCCTTCAAAATATTTTTTCCCTTCTGTGAGTACCATACAATTTTATGGCCGGTGATACTGTTATGTTACGGTAGCTGAGGAGTGCAGGCAAAAAAGGAAATACACCAGAGCAGTTGGAATCTATGAGATTGCAGTACCCTGACTAACCACCGCAACTAGAGGCAGCCGTGGAGCGTTCCTACGTTGGTCCTAGACGCCTCGTCACAGCCTGAGAAACTAACTACACCTAAAGATAGAAATAGGAAAGCTATCTGCCCCGTAGCAGAACCCCAAAGATAATAGAAAGCCCCCAAACATGTAATGGCGGTTAGACAAGAGGAAATACTGACACAGAAAGAAAATAGTATGAGCAAACGCTGGGGCCCAAACTATCTAAATAGAAAAGGACAGGAAGGGCACTTACTGCAATCCCAAAAAAACCTGAAAAACACCAACTCTACTAATTTCAAAATAACCTGAGATCACACGACCTCTACCACCTAAATTAGTTCTCTGGTGTAACAAAAACAGCAGCCACTGAAAAAACTGGAAAAAGCAAAAGTACAAAACACAGTGGCTGAACTAAACTGAGAGGGCAAAAGCCCCCGGAGGGGACCCAGAAGGCCCCCACAGAAGTGCAGGACCAAATGCAAAAATATAGCAAAAACACAAAATAAGAAATTGTCTTATCTGATAGCAGGAGATGCAGACACGACACAGCAGGCTACAAGGGAAACTGGAAAGAAGGATTCAGACCAGAACAATTGATCACCGGCAACCCTGATGGGAAAATGATTCCCTTAAATAAGACCAATCAGTAACACCTGATTCCCAGTCCTCACAATCCTCACTAGTACCGCTTGTAACCACCAGAGGGAGCCTCTGCTCAGAACTCATCTCAAACCCATTCACAACACACGTGCCTTGTATGGCTCATGTCCTCAACCTGGTGATACAGCAATTTTTTCACCACTATTCCAGCCTGGTAAAAGGAAACAGGAATAGAAGTGGCACTTCATTGTTGAAGCCATGAGCTCCATGACTTTTGCATCATTACAGTGTTGGAGTGCCACTTCTATTCCTGGTTCCTTCTGCTGTCACCCACCTGTATTTTCCTTGATTGGACCCAGACTCATTTGGTCATATGTTTGGATCACGTGTCAAGCTCCCATACCTCTTTCTCCTATTTCAGTCTGGATGTGCAGCTGCAGAAAGCACAGTCGCTGTGTGCTCATTTTCAACAATCGCACCCCACAGGTCATCGATTTGCATCGCTACAGAGGTCTTTCGGCCTACCGGTTAACCATTTGATTTGCAATGTTCTGACACAATGGAATTCCACTCTACACATGTTGCAGTAACTGTGGCAGCAGTGACGAGCTCTGGTGCAGTATGTCCTTTTGCATAGCCTGGGAGAACGCAGTACGGATGTGGTGCAAATTTCGCTTGTGGAGTGGGCACATATTAGGACCTCTGCACCCTTCGGAACAGTTTTGAAATGGCTACTAAGATGGTTGGCATTGACAATGCTGTCATCAGCATCACTATTCTGGTCATCTACATGCTGGAGCACACTTTTAATACAGCGTAAGGAGGTCGTGGTCCCAAAGGAAGAAGTGGAAGAAGAGGACGATGTGGAAGGGATAACTATAGCTCTATTTTCTGAACTGTCATCACACAGGCGGGTGCTATGGGAGGGTGGCTGTTATTGTAGTTATTGAAGGTGTAGGAGCCATGGAGCAAATTGAGGAGGACAAGGAGGTAGATGTGATGGATATGCAACAGTCAGGAGATGAAGTGGATAATGATCCTTTCTCTGTTGTCTGTGGTTCTGCATGCAACAAGCTCATGTTCCTCCTCCTCCTCTTCATTATCACCCAATTCATGTTGAGAAGATGAGATGAGGCTGGACTGTGTAGCAGTACCAATTATAATTTCCTTCTCCATCTCAACTTACTCTGCCTACAATGCCTCCTCTTAAATTGTGAGCAGCGAGCGTGTCAGTAGATAGAGAAGCAGGATGGTCACGCTGATTATGGCATCATCGACACTCACCAGCTTGGTTGAGTCCTCAAAGTTTTGGAGAACTGCACAGATGTTAGACATCCTTGCCCACTCATCAGCTCTGATGTGCGGAGGCTGATCGGAATACATGGTTTAGCTGGTATTCAACTACTGCCCTCTGCTGCTCACAAACCCTTGCCAACATATGTAACATTGAGTTCCAACGCTTGTTGACATCGCACACCAGTAGGTGAGCTGGAAGTTGCAAACGCTGCTTGCTGCGTAAATGAGCACACACATGGCATATGTTCACAAGTAGCTCTTAGCACATCTGGGAAGGTTTTGAGAAACCGCTGAACCACTAAGTTGAACACGTAGACCAAGCATGGTATTTGTGGAAGGTTGCCAACTTCAGACCTGCCGCCAGGTTACAACCATTGTCACACACAATCATGCTTGGTTGTAGGTTGAGGGGTGAGAGCCACAGATCAATCTGGTCTGTTGGACCTTTCAAGAACTCTGAGACAGTGTGCGGCTTGTCACATAAGCAGATTAGCCTCAGCAGAGCTTGTTGCTGCTTAGATGAGACAGCACTGCAGTGCTTCCAGCTTGCGACTGATGTTGACATTTCTGAGACTGAGAAGGAGGAGGGGATGCAGGAACTGCTGTAGAAGATGGGGGCAACCTTGACTGAACCAGGGCCTGCAATCCTTGGTGTCGTAGCATGTGTTCTGTTCCAGTGTCCAACTGGGTCCTGGCTTCTACAATGTTCACCCAGTGTACTGTCAGGGAAATGTAGCATCTCTGGCAACAAGCACTTGACCAGGTGTCTGTGGTTAAGTGGACCTTCCCAGTGTCAGCATTGGTCAGGGCACGGGTGATGTTATGGGACATGTGCTTGTGTAAGGTGGGGATGGCACACTGGGAGAAACAGTGGCGGCTGGGGACCGAGTACGGAGAGATGGCCATCGCCATGAGGTTACAGAAAGGTTCCGTCTCCACAAGCCTAAACAGCAACATTTCCAGGTCTAGCAGACTTGAAATGTGGCCGTTTAGTATTGTAGCCTGGGGGGGTGGATGCGTATTTACATTTACGTTCAAAGGACTGGGGTAGGGACAACTGAATGCTGCACTGTGACAAGGACATGGATGTGGTTGCTAACGGTGGTTGCAAGTGTGCAACGACAGGTGTAGGGTGGGAGGCATCTTTGCCTGCATCATGGACAGGGGATTGGTATGCACATAGAACAGGGAAAGAGGCAGTGATGTCACCCACAGACATTGTTTCTGGACCCTGGTGTTCGGCCCAAGTAGTCGGGTGCTTTACTTGCATGTGCCTGAGCATGTTGGTGGTGGTCAGGCTGGTAGTTGTGCTGCCTCTGCGGATGCTGGAATGGAAGATGTTGCAAATGGCCTTTTTTGGGTTAAGTGGACTGTCTTTAAAAAAGTGCCAGACTCGAGAACACCTATACCTTGGTTTGGCAACTTCACCTGCATTGGTGCTCTTTGGAACAGTTGCCCACCTTGTACTCTGGCCACCCCACTGCCTGTTTCTGCCTGTTCTGATGCTGTGGATCCCTCCCTGAGCTCTGTTGTCTTCACTTCATATATCACCTTCCCATTTTGGGTCAGTGAATTCATCGCCCACCACCTCGTCTTCCACTTCCGCACCCTGGTCCTGCTTCTGACTTGTTAACGTAACACTTGTTGGCAATTGTGTTTCATCATCATCCACCTCTTGCATTTTCCCACCGTCGCCTTCTTGTGAGCGTGGCTGTGCAAATATTTGGGTATTGCTACATGCGATCTCCTCATGATCTGCTTGAAACGGGCAGGGCGAGAGGCCAGCATCTATAAATGGATATGTGAACAGCTCTTCGCATTGTCCAAGTGTGGGATCACTTGTCTCCAGGCACTCAGCATGGTTGGAAAAAGAAGGATTATATAGTCAAAATTCAAGGCTACTGAAACTGGACCATGTGGTAGATGTGGTTATGCTGGCAAAGTGACTGGAAACATTATCTGCTATCCATCCAGCAACTTTTTCACATTGGTCTTGCTTGAAGAGTGGTGTTTCACATCCCCCTACAAAGTGGGACAGGAAGCTAGATCAACATGATTTGTGTGTTTGTTGTGCTCCCGTGCCAGGCACAGTTTTACCTTGCCCAGAGCCTCAGACTCTGCGCTCACCATCAGCATCACTTCCACTTCCCTGTTCCCTGTCCCTTACCATGCGTCTTGCTCATTTTTATTAAACTACGTATTATATATCTTTATTGAGAAAACATTGCAGACAGTATTACAATACCAGCAAAATTTGGCCTCTACAGATGAAAGTATAAGACTGCAGTATCAATATAGCAATCCTATTTGGAAACTAAGGGTTTTCTTGTGTTTTGAGGCTCAACTCTAGCATGATAAATACTGTATAACATGTCACTGCCGAAAAAAATTTGCAGTATTACAATTGCAGCAAAATTTGGCCACTACAGATTAAAGTATAAGACTGCAGTATCAATATAGCAATCCTATTTGGAAACTAAGGGTTTTCTTGTGTTTTGAGGCTCAACTCTAGCATGATATATGCTGTATAACATGTCACTGCAGAAAAAAATTGCAGTATTACAACGCTAGCAAAATATGCCCACTTCATATGGACACATAACACTGCAGTATCAATATAGTAATGCTATTTTTTTTTTAACAAACTTATTTTATTTTTTTGGGGGGGTTGAGGTCCACATATACAGTGCCTACAAGTAGTATTCAACCCCCTGCAGATTTAGCTGGTTGACACATGCGGAATTAACTTGGCATTGTGACATTTGTACTGTAGATCAGCCTGGAAGTGGGAAATGCACTGCTGCAAAAATTTTTGTTGTAATTTTTTTTTTTTTTTTTAAAAACGTTAAAAGTTAATTCAGAGTGTCATTTATTATTCAACCCCTCAAACCACAAGAATTCTGTTTGGTCCCCCTAAAGTATTAAGAAGTAGTTCAGGCACCAAGAATAATGAGCTTCACATGTGTGGATTAATGATCTCTTTTGGCAGCCTTTTCTGACTATTTAAGACCCTCCCCAAACTTGTGAACAGCACTCATGCATGGTCAACATGGGAAAGACAAAGGAGCATTCCAAGGCCATCAGAGACAAGATCGTGGAGGGTCACAAGGCTGGCAAGGGTTACAAAACCCTTTCCAAGGAGTTGGCCCTACCTGTCTCCACTCTTGGGAGCATCATCCGTAAGTGGAAGGCTTATGGAACTACTGTTAGCCTTCCATGGCCTGGACAGCCTTTGAAAGTTTCCTCCCGTGCCGAGGCCAGGCTTGTCCGAAGAGTCAAGGCTAACCCACGGACAACAAGGAACGAGCTCCGGGAAGATCTCATGGCAGTGGGGACATTGGTTTCAGTCAATACCATAAGTAACGTACTCCACCGCAATGGTCTCCGTTCCAGACGAGCCCGTAAGGTACCTTTACTTTCAAAGCGTCATGTCAAGGCTCGTCTACAGTTTGCTCATGATCACTTGGAGGACTCTGAGACAGACTGGTTCAAGGTTCTATGGTCTGATGAGACCAAGATCGAGATCTTTGGTGCCAACCACACACGTGACATTTGGAGACTGGATGGCACTGCATACGACCCCAAGAATACCATCCCTACAGTCAAGCATGGTGGTGGCAGCATCATGCTGTGTGGCTGTTTCTCAGCCAAGGGGCCTGGCCATCTGGTCCGCATCCATGGGAGGATGGATAGCACGGCCTACCTGGAGATTTTGGCCAAGAACCTCCGCTCCTCCATCAAGGATCTTAAGATGGGTCGTAATTTCATCTTCCAACAAGACAACGACCCAAAGCACACAGCCAAGAAAACCAAGGCCTGGTTCAAGAGGGAAAAAGTCAAGGTGTTGGAGTGGCCTAGTCAGTCTCCTGACCTTAACCCAATTGAAAACTTGTGGAAGGAGCTCAAGATTAAAGTCCACATGAGACACCCAAAGAACCTAGATAACTTGGAGAAGATCTGCATGGAGGAGTGGGCCAAGATAACTCCACAGACCTGTGCCGGCCTTATCAGGTCTTATAAAAGACGATTATTAGCTGTAATTGCAAACAAGGGTTATTCCACGAAATATTAAACATAGGGGTTGTATAATAATTGACCCACACTTTTATGTTTAAAATTTATTAAAATTTTACTGAGCAACATAACTTTTTGTTTTGTAAGATTTATGCTTCTGTTAATAAATCCTACTCTCGTTTGCAGTTTGAAGGCTCTAACTTATTTGCATCTTATCAAACCAGCTAAATCTGCAGGGGGTTGAATACTACTTGTAGGCACTGTATCATGAAAATGCAGTATAAAATTTCATTGCTAAAAAAAAATTGACATATGACAAAATTTGCCCACTTCACATGGATGTATAAGACTGTACAAATAAAGATAGCAATGTGATTTATTTAACAAACAATTTTTTTTTAGGGGGAGATTTTGAGACCCAACTCTAGCATGATAAATGCCGTATAAAATTTCATTGCTCAAAACAAATGCAGTATTACAATGCAAGGCAAATTTGCAGATCTCAGATGGATGTATAAGACTGCAGTATCAATATAGCGATGCTATTGAGAAACAACCAAGTCTGGCTGTATGCTTTTGATGCACAACTGTCACGATAAAAATGGTATATATTATTTCCCTACCCAGATCAATTTGAATGATTGAGAGCAAAAAGAATATTATTAACCCTCAGAAGGGATTTTGGTATGAGTTGCAGGCTGCAGTATAAAGGACAGGTAATTCACTCTATCCTGTCCTACCTTATCCCTTCAGCACAATCTATCCCTAAGTGCTGCTAACAGCAGTTTTACTATTGAATATCAGCCCTAAGAAGGGCTTCTGTAGTACTTGAAAAAAATGTAAGGCTATGTGCACACGTTCAGGAATCTTTGCAGAAATTTCCTGAGAAAACCCGGACTTTTTCCCAGGAAATCCGGATGCGTTTTTATCTTGGTTTTTGCGCGTTTTTTTTGTGTGATTTTTGCGCAATTTTTTCCTGAACATTCTAGGTCAATAATATAGCGGGAAATACACAAATTTACAGCGAAATTAATTAACATGCTGCATTTTTTACCGCTATGCGTTTATTTCGCGGAAAAAAACGCACCATGTGCACAAAAATTGTAGAATGCATTCTAATCATAGGATGCTTAATGCATGCATTTTTTAAGTGTTTTTGCGCAAAAACGCGAAAAATCCTGAACGTGTGCTTACAGCCTGAATGAGGTTGAATCCCAGCTACAATTCTGTCCCTCTTTCACCAGCACCTCTCCCTACTCTGCCTGTTTCTGGGGTAATGTGTGACGGGCATAGGGTCACTGGTCTTCTGTAGACCTGATGACACTGTGAGACCAGCCAATCACAGTAATGCCACAACCAGGATAACTATGGCATTACAGTGACTAGCAGGCAATTCCCACATGTTCATTGGCTGTCTAAAAAGCGCCAAACATGTGGGGTGGGGACTAAAGCTCCCACTCAAACATTAAAAAAATACTCGCCGAGTAACGAGAATCCCGAGTACGCTGATGCTCGAACGAGTAACAATTAGTGTCGAGCACGCGCTCACATAACTAATATTCAGAAGTAAAGGACCTATAGTCCTATTAGCAGACCTCCATTGAAAAGGGTGTTTGTGCGCGAAGAAGTGAGACCATAATCATATAACATGTTCTTAAGGAAACAAGGATTAAGTGGCAAAAGGATTCCTTATCTCAGGCAAGAGGAGCCTACAGCAGATGTTACCTATACTAGATAAAAAGCTAGAGTGTAGCCAGACCTGAGGGTCATAGAGGACTAGGTGGCCAGGGTGGAACATGAGTTCTACGGGGAACTGAAGATGTAGTGGTACAGTAAGGAGCATGTAACCCTCCTTAAATAGACCTTGACAATAGTAGTGAGGAGTCATAGTGAGACACCTCGACCCTTGCAGTTCTGACAGGGGGAATATGGAGGTTTCCATAATGGTTTGCTGGTCTAATGAAACATGTAATAGAAGTAATGTACAGCCAGAAGTAACCATGAAGTTCTTGCCATTGGGTTGTGCAGAAGATGTGGTCTGTGTTGTGCCTGCTATCTGATGGACTCTGGTCTTCCTCATTTATCTCTACTTTGTTGGGTTCTGGCCTGAATTTCAAGTAGCAGCATATAGTCTGTAGTGGCATATTGCTAAAGTAAAAGCACACACCCCCAGCCAGGATCCTCATTTTCCTGAAGTAGGGCAGGGCACGGATGCGAGCCTTAGCCACGGCAGCCCCACCCATTACAAACACATAAGATTTTATGTTGGTGGTCGATGGAGTTCTTCACTTCTTTCAGTCTTAAAACTATGTTCATTTCAGTGTAGAGAAGGCCACTTCCTATCTTCTTAAATGGACCCTGATAGGTCCTCTGTGCCCCCAGAACTACCACCAGTTGTGTCTACCTATCTAAATTCCCTGCCTAGTAGTCCCTTTATCACACTGGACACACAAACAGATTTTTAGAAAAAGTAATTCTAAAGTTTGTTTATGATATGTAAATGAACCCTTTGACTAATTGATGGGGCGTTAGTTTCCCAAGACTGATTGGTCCACTTAACATGTTATCATGACTTACAAGAGCCAGCATAATTATTATTATTATTATACATTTATATAGCGCCATTTATTCCATGGCGCTTTACATATGAAAAGGGGAAAAATATAGACAGGTACAATAAACATGTGCTGGACAAGGGACACACAAGTACAGAAGGAGAGAGGACCCTGCCCGCGAGGGCTCACAGTCTGCAGGTCACCAGTGCTATATAAATCTCGCGCCTGCGCACGGCTTTGTTCCCTCGCTACATTGAGACTATGAAGCAGGGTGTACGTGTCCCAGCTTCAGTGAGGCACACTTCGTATGATTGGAAGTGCAGAAGACTTCCGATTCTGATCCTCTCTGAAGCCGCAACGAGTACACCTGGTTTCAGAGGTTCAATGATGTGAGGGAGAAAATCCACGTGCATGAGCAGGATTTGTATAACGATGGCGATGACGCCTGCTCTTGTAAGCCATGTTATTACGCCCATAGGGGAGTGATAACATGCTAAGTGGGTAGACTAGTCTTGGGAAATTAACGCCCTATCGACTAGTCAAAGGCTTCATTTACATATCATAAACGGACTTAATCAGATCTTTAGAAAAAGCACTTCTAATCAATAATGATGTCCAATGTGTCCAATGTCTTCTAATGTGTTCAATGTCATTTAGGGACTGTTAGCCAGGGAATTTAAATAGGTAGACACAACTGCTGGAGGTTTTGGGTGTATGGGGGACCTGTCAGGTTCCCTCTAATTGGTTTTCAGAGACCAAAGATATCTATTCAAAATTATTTATTACATATTGCATATGTAGTGGCATAACAATAGTTGGTACAGGCGTTGCAGTCAAACCTGAGCCCAAATATCCCTTTTGCCCATGTGAGCAGACCAATATAATAATATGAAATCTGTAACCAGATTTATCTGAGAGCAATATAATGTAGAGACAGAATCCCTGGATTGAAGGGTTGACAACTTGACTTTTTATTTTTTCTTAACTGTTGGCGAAAAAATTACGGACAGACAATATTTTTTATGGACACATTGGAAAACCATAATAAATTATTATGATCATAAGTGACACATGTCTACAGCCCAGAATTCTGATAAGACAGCAACTGCATTCACTATAAACTGTAAAATGATAATTATAGTTATAATAATCTGTATAAGTTTCTTCAGCTTCAGAAAAATCTCAAAAAAGTCAAAGTGTTCTATTTTCACTGACTGTCCTGGAATTTCTGGAAGGTTGGCAACCCTGTTAATGATGTATCATGTATTGGGCTATTTTTTGCAGTTTTAATAAAATTTGTTTTATCAGCAAGAAATTATCACTAGAGAATTAATAAACTTGTTGCCATGTAGTCATCCATATTCATGTGTATAATCTGCCCCCACCAGTGATATATTTTTGCCTTCCTATGCACAGTGTACCCAGAAAACTACCAATTAGTTATACAGCATTCAGAAAACTAGTCGATTTTCAGCAGGTAAAACATTGATTTTATTGACACTGAAACAAGCAGCCCAGTAAAACACATTGCTAGAATCAGGGATCTGCCCCTACATCATGCTATTTTCAGATGGGGTAGAAAAAACTGGTGACAGATAACTTTTAATCCATGATAGTTGAGGCCCCTATTGTAGATTTTGCATTCATGTCTCATGGATTAGTTGCTTAATGATGAACATGAATAAAACATGTAGCCTACCAAGGGTGTCTTGGCTTAGAAGCAAGCACACCAGAAAAAAAACCCAGAAGCAACTAGTAGTCTGCAACTTGGATGACAACCGAGGAAAATTCTGTCTATTTTTCTCAGATGGTAATAGTACAAGGATGTGCAAATGAAGCAAAGAAGAAGAATGGAAGGAGCATGATCAGACTACCATAGAGGTTTTTAATCTGTGACCATAGAGGTACAGTAGATCTGAGTAGGAGTTGGGGACATAAAAACAGAACAATGATTTTAACCCCTTTCTCCTGCAGCCAGTTTTCATTTTTACTCTTTCAGTTTTTCCTCCACTTCTAATAAAAGTCATAACTTTTTTGTTATCATACCCAAACGGAAGCTTTTTTTGTGTGGGAACTGTTTTAGTTTTCAATGATACTTTACATTCTACCATGTAATGTACAGGAAACAAAACAAAAAATTTTTAGGTTTTGTTTGAAAAATATTTAGAATTGAGAGTCCTCAGTGGTTGATACCTTTTAATGGCTAACTGAAAAGATGGTAACAAATTGCAAGCTTTCGAGACTACTCAGGTCTCTTCATCAGGCTAAACTAATACAACATCTGTAGGTTTTGTTTGTACAGCGTTCGGTGTGTTTTATGAATTTTCAGTTGGCAAATTCTGCTCTATAATCAGTATGTGTTGCAGAATGCCTTCACCGTGACGCGCATCACCAGAGGCATTAATCGCTGTCAGTCATTTTGAAGAAGCATGTCTAAACTTTGCAACAGATACGTAAACAAGAAACGGTGACTCAAATCGCTGCCCAGAGGAAATGTCACTAGAGCAGTGTGACTCAGTGGCCCCCAGCATTAAAGAGGTTAATACACCAGTGCTCCAGCATTTTCCTGATATTAAAGAGTTCAATATAAATAGCCATCAAGGGTACAATGTGCAAATACGATTTGTAAACTAACTCTCCCGGAGGGAGCAGCAATGTTGGCATGACAACAGTGTTCCCCTAGCAATACAGCTCTATCATTCAGAGTACTTCAGTTTAGTAAAAGGGATGTATGGTCGCAAATCACAAAACTTCACTGGCATTATATCAGTTACCATTAGAGATCATTAAGTCGTTCTGCTGCGATTCAACTTTGAGTCCAATTTCATGAAATTTGCAGGTCTCGGCGTACTCAAACTATTTATGATCCCATTCTTGCAGATCGCCAAAAAAAAAAAAAATACCAGGCACCATTTCGTGCATTGAAGATTGCATCAGCCAGGAATGGGCTCACCATCACTGATTATACAAGAACCACAAGACAGATTTCTTCACTCCAGGTATCATTTTAATCAGTTTACTGCCAATCTGACAATGCCTATAATTTACTTAGCAAAATCCTGCTGACAGGTTTGCTTTAAAGGCAATGACAGAATGGCAGCCACAGGTAATTTTTGGCCCCTGTGAAGGAAATTTCAGTTGTTCTCATGGACTTATAGAAAACAGCAGATTAGTTTATGATTACAAAAGGCTAAGGGCCCCGTCTCACATAGCGAGATCGCTAGTGAGATCGCTGCTGAGTCACAAGTTTTGTGACGCAACAGCGATCTCAGCAGCGATCTCACTATGTCTGACACGTACCAGCGATCAGGCCCCTGCTGTGACTTTTTTTTGATCGCTGGTCTCCCGCTGGCCAGCACGCATCGCTGCGTGTGGTGGCAGGCAGGAGACCAGTGATCAGCTGGTAACCAAGGTACACATCGGGTTTCCAGTCGCGGGGCTGTGCCTGGAAACCCAATGTGTACATTGGATACCAGCGCGCTGCTGCAGGGGAGCTGGTAACCAAGGTACACATCGTGTTTCCAGGCACCACGCAGCGCCTGGAAACCCAATGTGTACCTTGGTTACCAGCTCCCTGCATCAGCGGGCTGGTATCCAACGTACACTGCGGGTAACTAAGCGACGTTACCCGCAGTGTCGCTGTACTGATCGCTGCCTGAGCTGCCTTTTTGGCAGCTCAGCAGCGATCATGTAGTGACACACCAGCGATCCTGACAAGCTCATATCGTTGTCGGGATCGCTGGTGCGTCGCTATGTGAGACGGGGCCCTAAGGCTACTTTCACATTTGCGCTCGGGCGACCTGCGCCTATATGCGCACGGCCGCCGCTAAGCTCCGCCCCCGGCCGCGCCTCCTCCCGGCGGCTCCGCCTTTGGGCGCATGACAGCGCATGCGACCTGTGTACCCTATCTTTATCATTGGGTATGCAGGCCGTGCGCAGTATGCGATTGACTGCGCATGCGTCCTTTTTGACGGTGCGCCGAGCGCACTAAAATGCAACATTGTGCGCTTTGGTGCGCTCGGCGCAGCGTCAAAAGGACGCATGCGCAGTCAATCGCATACTGCGCACGGCCTGCGTACCCAATGATAAAGATAGGGTACACAGGTCACATGCGCCGTCATGCGCCCATAGGCGGAGCCACCGGGAGGAGGCGCGGCCGGGGGCGGAGCTTAGCGGCGGCCGTGCGCAGATAGGCGCAGGTCGTCCGAACGCAAATGTGAAAGTAGCCTAAGAGGGATAATTTTTTGACTTTTTTTTTAAATAACCTCTGGTTACTATTTGTATATTTATATCCAGATACATTGAGGTGGACTTGGACTTTATTAAGGTTGTGTTCTCAGTAAAGAGCTCATAGAGGTTCAGTACTGTCTTGGCAGACCTCAGACTGTTAAACATCTTTTCCTGGCAGTTAGTGACTTTGCAGTATTGATATTTGTGGAAAGCCAATTTTCTGTAATTCAAATAAAAAAAAAAATTAGTTGAATGGTGAAATTTGAATTTAATTTTTTTTATAATCTTAGTTACCCATGTAAATGAAACATAGTGACGGTGTCAGCTGTAGTCAAGGTAATTACGCTATATTTAGATTATAGACTATATCCATTCTTGGTAACAAACATAAAATAATCTATAGCTCTATATATTCCCACTAAGCCTGCAAATCATTATTTTATCTCTTTATAAGCTATAATTTTGTGGGAATCTGGAGCCTGTAGATATACTAAGCATTTGTTACTTCATTGAAAAAAAGGTAAAATCCAGCTCCAATAAAAACATTTAATTTATTCATATGCAAAATTTTAAAAAAATACAATTGCATGTAGCAAAAAGATCCATCAGATAAGGGGAAGGATACAGGAGAGAAAAATTCCATCAAATGAGGGACATCAAGCAACGCGTTTCGATCGCAACTTGGGTGTCCTTTATCAAAGCTAACTAATTCATTGACTATGTAAAAAGTCCCAGATTGCATTAAAGGTGTGCTCGACTCTTCGGACAACTCTTTCTCTAGCCTTCTGTTTCCCCCTTGTAAAATAATAACGTCTATATTCACTTCCAGTGTGCCATTCCAGCAATGTTGGGACTGACTCTCCCAAAGATAGTGTGTTATAACACAGAGGCATATCTAGGGGGGAGTAGGCAGGCATCTGCCCCGAGTGCAGCTGCAGTAGGGTGCCATCGATCCTTTTAATACGGCGGTCAGAGGCTTCTCCCCACCTGCTGCATTTTGTCGGTCAGCCATTCTCAGAGCCGGCTGTCACTCTGCTCTCTGATCAGTCCCCTGATCTGGCACTGTCCTTCTCTCTGCATTTCTGTAACTCTGTCTCAGTCTGTTCCTCAGGATCACACTATCTCTGTCCCAATCTCCTTTCTCTCTTGCCACAGAACACCCACTGCATGTGGCCTTGCTGAACACTCAGACCAAATGTCTGCTCTAGCTGCAAGCTAGGCCCTGTCTGAGTCACTAACAGGAAGTCATCTCTGTTCCTGCTACAAAGCTCCTCCCTTTCTGGGCTAGTCCCAGCACTTAACTATGTCTTTCCCTACTCAATGTCTGTCGCTGGGCAGGGCAGGACTCAGCTTCCTAACAGTACAGTGCAAAATATTACAATACACCACATCACAATCCATATTACCCATCACCATTAGCATAATGCATGACATTCTACACACTACACTTTATAATATACACAGCACTGATGTCTTCAAGGGGGAACAGGGCAATATGTACATCTCCTTACATAACCTTGCTACCTATCAGCGGTCTTGAGAACTTAACCTTTGACAAACAGTTGCAGCTTCCCGTAACCCTGCTCTCTGTTCCCTGCGTGCATCACCCGCCTGCTGCAATAACACTTATAGGATTCACCTCACATAGTGTGCCCACTTTCTGTAACACCCATGTTGAATGTTGATGCGGGGTTATGAGGTATTTTTTATAGAAAATCTTCAAATATTTTATCTATAATCAAGTTTATGCTTACTAGCCTATATTTTCCAAGCTCAGTTTTGACCCCTTTTTGAATACTGGCACCACATTTGCTACGTTTCTGTCTCCTGGAACAGATCTTGTTATCATAGAATAATAATAAAAATAATCATTACAGGGGTTGTCCGTTATCAGACAACCCCTACTCAGTCACCATTGTTCCCCCATGTAAAATAATAGCAGCTGCAGGCACCTTTCCAGCGATGTCAGCGCCTGTTGTATCCAGGGCTTGAGTGACATTATCATGTCACACAAGCCCTGCAGCCAATCAGCGGCTGCTTTCCTCTTACTTCATTTGGAGAAAACAAAACTGACATCTGGAAGAAGTTTAAGAGTACAGCTGAAAAAGGGCAGGTCTAGGTCTATGCCCAGGTCTATGAACAAATGCACTACAGGATGCAGCCAACCCATATAGCAAAGATGTTGCAAAACAGAAGTGCAAAATACTAAATAGACAACCACTCACAACCTTTCAGTTAATGCAGGGGTGACTGCTTAGTATGCATTTGCACAATAGAGGCCTGTATAGGGCACTGTTCACATGTAGGTAATGCATCGTGTCTGGTTCTCAGCCTATTAGTCACACCCATACTATTTGATCAGGCGGGCTGGCCAGCACTCTCTCAATGCATCCCATGTGGTCACCCCTGTATACAAAACCTAAGTCCTGGGCTTGGCTGCACCCTGAAAAACAAAGTGCACAAAATACATATAAATATGTGATGTATTGGTCGATAATTTGGCCAAGATATGCAAGCTTGCAACCCAACTTCAAGGGTCCTCACGCTGTTGAGTCCTAACACTAAACTTAGTAGCAAAACCACAGAAGAGGACTAAAAGTCCTTCAAAAATTCAAAAATACAGCTGAAAAAGGGCAGCACCGCTTACCTGCCCAGGTCTCTGAACAAATGCACTACACAGGACTCTATTGTGCAAATGTATGAACTGGTAGGTTGTGAGTGGCTGTCTATTTAGTATTTTGCACTTGTGTTTTGCAACATCTTTGCTATATGGGTTGGCTGCATCCTGTAGTGGATTTGTTCAGAGACCTGGGCAGGTAAGCGGTGCTGAACTTTTTCTGCTGCATTTTTGAATTTTTGGAGGATTTTTGTCCTCTTCTGTGGCTTTGCTACTAAGAAGTTTAAGAGTGCTACTACTACTTCCTCCAAATGTGAGTCACGTCCAAAGGAACATAGAGGGAAGTGGCCACATGGCTCACGTGACATAACAATGTCATTGGACAACCCCTTAAAGTATAATGATCTGCTTATCAACATGCTTAGTTCCTGCAGAACTTGGGGTGTATACTAACTAGACCCTGTGATCTGTCTACTTAATATATCTTGCATACAGTGGCATACCATCAATAGTAGCAGACCACGCAGCTGCTATGGGTCCGGACAGGTGAGGGGGCCCGCGACGGCCATTGTGGTTTGGCAGCTGTGCTGTGCTGACACAGTACTATCTCCTTTAATTAAATGTAAGCGCCGGCCACTGTATACCCCCTTGAAGCTCCCCTTTCCTTGTTTCCTGGTCAGGAGTTGGCTGAAGTCTCTGGCTGGATTTGCATAAGAACACCACGCCTCCTGGCAGCCAGAGAGCAGCACACGTGCATTGCAGGAAGCAGAAAGCAGAAAACATTCATGAGCCTGTCTCACTCAGGGAGAGGGACATACACACAAGACGATGAGCCCGGCTGGCTGGTGGACGGGGTGGATTTTTTTTGTTAAATGTGTCCCCTCACTGTGCTGGCACTGCTGGCACTTTACATTTACAATGGCTCTGGCTGCACTTTGCACCTTAGGGAGGGGGGCCCTGCTGCACGCACTGTGGAGGGTGGAGGAGGGGGCCCTGCATGCACTACAGGTGTGTGTGTGTATATATATTTTTTTTTGGGGGGCCCCATTCAGACTTTTGCTATGGGGCCCCATAATTTCTATGTACGCCCCTGCTTGCATACCAAAATGTTCTCACATTGTGAATATTGGATTGTATGTGTTATTTTTGCTTATCTGGGGCACCAGAATCTCACAACAAAGTGAAATTGTCACTCTTCACACTTCAACATAGGGTTGAGATATTGTTCAGAGATTTTTAATACTTTACACCTTTTCTTTTGGGTTAATGTGGCCATTGTGTCTGACACAAAATAACACATTTATGTTTTACTTAATATATTTAGATTTTCTGAAAACATCTTTATGCCTTTGTGCTTGCAAAATACACTGGGATCATTAGGAGCTAATCCAATTTATTGCAATTATTTTTATGCTTTTCTATGCTTATTACTTCTGAAATACTAATGGAAAGCAGCAAAAAGACCAAATATTTTTTAGATAATTACCTGTCAATAGGCTTGGCTTATTTATATTAATGATAATAAAATTAGTGCTCATCATTATGCATTTCAGCCTTTCCTTCCTCCTCGACGATGCAGCACACAAAGAGGATTCATCCAATGCCAAGTTCATGGTAAGGACCTATTTAAACATATCAAATTGTCCAAATATCTTTTCTCCCAGCTCATAGTGTTATTCTGGAACTGAAAATGCTGACTTTTCCAGATTTACACTTTGGACTGCGGAAAAGATATTTGGGCCTCATGCACATGTGGCATGTGGATCCATGCATGTGGAATGGAAATGTGTCACATGTGCGTGAGACCCAAATATCTTTTTAAAAAGTTTAAAAATGCACATGCATATTAGCTGCATAATCATAATGTGTTAACTAACCTTTAAACGCATCCAGGCTGCTACATTAAATGAAAAAAATAATCATATACTTGCATCCTGCATATTGCATTGAGCCCTGTGTCCCCCATTCCAGCTATCATGTGACATTAATTATGTCACAGGAACCATGGGGGAGCGGAGGGTTCAGAGTGCCGCTGCAATAGGTAAGTATACGTTTTTTATTTAGGGAACCTGTCACCCCCCCAGGGCCTTTTTAAGTAAAAGAGCCACCTTCAGCAGCACTAAGGCTGCATTCTGTGAAGATGGCTCTTATGTTTCTGATCGCTAGGATCGCTGAAATAATACATTTTTCTAATCTGTCCGACATACCTCTATTGTGTCAGGGAGATATGTCTTCTCGCCCTGTGTCAGCCGCATCAGCGGTGTCAATCATCCCCCTCTTGTTTCCGGCCCCCGCCTCCTCTCCTTGCGATGTCACCGGCGGCGCTTCATGTAGCGGCGGCCCCAGATCCCGCCCCGCAGTGTGTTATGATGTATTCACACTGCGGCGCTGGGAATCTGGCGCCTGCACAGTGAGGAAAGCGGCGGAGGGAGATGAGGGACAGGCACAGAGATCCTCACTGCGCAGGCGCCAGATTCCCAGCTGACTTTTTGCATTGCTTGTTTTTTAAAAATACAAAAGAAAATTCAGCCATACCAAGACACTTAAAGAAGCTCTCTAATCAAAGTTTTTATCCTTTTAATATATTACAATCATCATATTATATAGCACTGTGTACTTACAATTTCCTCCTCTTTTCTCTGCACTATGTAGAAACAGAAAGTATCTCGTCTCTGCAGAAATCATTCCCCTTTTCAACTTCTGATCCAGCTGCTCCACCTCTCCCCCCTGCCATTGACTTTTGTTTTGCAGTGGCTTATGAGTCATGCAAGGAAAATTGACCTCCTGTTTCTACACAGAGCTTAGAAGGATTCAACTAGTCATTTTTTCATCAAGTGATGTCATAGACCTAATGGAAAACAGAAGAATTAACTTGAAGTAATTTTACACTTTTACATGCCACACCCATGCAGTTCCCTGTTGCAGGTGCTTGCTATTTGCACATGTTACCTAGTTGGCATTTTTTGGTACATCCATTATGATAAAGGGGCTTTAAACTGTGCATGTCTATTTTTGCATACCTTGGTTAATAGTCCAAATTAACCATATACCTCACAACAATACTGAGATCTGCTGCCACATTTTGATTTCTGTATGTGTATCTACCTACTTAGCGTTTCTTTCTTCATTCTATTTAGGAAGGGGGTTGAAGTAACGTAAAACAAAATTTAGACAGCTAACTCTCCATGTCTGTTTCTGCACGCTTGTTTTACATGCAACATTAATAAAGTGGCCTGTTTTTTTCATTGGGCTTTTTGGATGTATGCCTAACTAGCATTTTTTCTGTCAGTTATTTTTGGCAACAGTTTAAAAATTGATGTTGAAAAAAATTGTCAAAAGTTAAAGAGACTTTGTCAGCACAGAATGACTGTTCAATTCAAGGGAGAAAACAAACAAGTGGGAAGTACCCTTAAATGATCGGCCCTACCATGTTGCACTGATCGTATGTGCTTGGTTTGAACGTCATTCTGTGCTAACAGAGTCCCTTCAAGTATAATGTTGTAGAAAATGTATGGAAATAGAAAAACTGGTAATGGCAATGGGTGGGTTAGAATAAAAGAAAAAAGAACAAATTGCAGCTGAGAACGTAGGTGTCGCTAGCAGTACCTGCATCACCACTGCCACTGTCACCAGCATTCTGGGCAGTAGTACTACGAAATTCAGGTTACAATTTGGCTCTTTGGTCTCAAAAAAGTGAATTAGTGGGGAGAATGTTATGGAACATATGACACATCAGTCATCTTAGTCACAGCAGGATGATGTTACCTCTGACAGCGACACTTCAGTTTGAGTTAGGGTTCTGCTCAGAGGTCCTACTCCATTGTCATGACAATTAATCTTTTACATTGTGGAATTTAAATTATATCAATTACATCTCTAAATGTTCTCCCTTGTGATCATGGATGACAAATACCATTAAATCGAGGAGTTGTTCACTAATAAATCTCACACTAGATGGTTCCCGTAAACTAAACTGGGCATTGTCATAAACGGAAAAAAAACCAAGAACATTATGTCTACCTTATATTTGGGTAAAGTAAATCATGCTCCTCGAATTTAATGTTTAACATTTCTTAAGGAAATATACCACTTGAAGAAGGTGGTGGCCATGGATGAAAGAGTGTTTGAGTATTTCAACCATTTTTACATGGTAAAGCACACCCTCCAGGCTTTATAAAAACATAAAGATCTCGTTGAGCTCCATTTTATTTGCGATGCCACAATATACTAGAATTCAGAGCTGTATATGCTGCAGCATAAATATAAGCAGTGTAAAGTGGTGACTGATTATATCATGCAACAAATAAACTAATACTTTCAAACTTTGAATTAACCATTTGCAGTTGATGAGGGATGTAATTTGCTTACTGAAGCCCTCCTTAGAGGCAACTAAATTTGTCATTAAATTTGGAAAAAGTATAGCATGGTCAATCCCCTCATACAGTGGGTCAAATAAGTATTGAACACATAATCAATTTTCTAATTAAATATATTTCTAAAAGGTGTTATTGACATAAAATTATCACCAGATGTCGGTAATAACCCATCCAATCCACACAGGCAAAGAAATCAAACCATAGATGTTCATAAACTAAGTTACCGTATGTACTCATGTATAAGCCGACCCGTGTATAAGCCGACCCCCCTAATTTTGCCACAAAAAACTGGGAAAACTTATTGACTCGTGTATAAACCTAGGGTGGAAAATGCAGCAGCTACTGGTAAATTACAAAAATGAAAATAGATACCAATAAAAGTAAAATTAATTGAGACATCAGCAGGTTAAATGTTTTTGAATATCCATATTGAATCAGGAGCCCCATATAATGCTCCATACAGTTCATGATGGGCCCCATAAAATAATCCATACAAAATACTCCCCATATAAAGTTCCATAAAGGTTAATAATGACCCCATAAGATGCTCCATAGATTATGCCCCCATATGGTGCTCCATAGATTATGCCCCATATGCTCCATTGATTATGCCCCCATAACATGCTCTTTAGATTATGCCCCTTATGCTCCATAGATTTTTCCCCATATGCTCCATAGATTATGCCCATAACACTAGATTATGCCCCATATGCTCCACAGATTATGCCCCATATGCTCCACAGATTATGCCCATATGTCCACAGATTATGCCCATCAGATTATGCCCCATATGCTCCAAGATTATGCCCCATATGCTCCACAGATTATGCCCCATATGCTCCACAGATTATGCCCCATATGCTCTATAGATTATGCCCCATATGCTCCACAGATTATGCCCCATCATGCTCCCTAGATTATGCCCCATATGCTCCACAGATTATGCCCCATATGCTCCACAGATTATGCCCCATATGTCCACAGATTATGCCCATATGCTCCAAGATTATGCCCCATATGCTCCATAGATAGTCCCATATGCTCTAGATTTGCCCATATGCTCCACAGATTATGCCCCATATGCTCCATAGATTATGCCCCATAGTATAGGTCACTTATGCTGCCGCTGTAACTAAAAAAAAAAATGACATACTCACCTCTCGTCGCTGGGGGCCAGGTGCTGGTGTCCTGAGCAGGTGGGGACACCGGCGCGCTATGGGGGACAGGTGCCGGAGTCACTGCTTGCTCAGTACCCCGGCACCTGAGATATTCACCTGTCCCCGGTCCAACGCTGCGTGCCGCTGTCTTCCGGGTCCTCTTGTCAGTGAGCGCTCAGAGGGCGCGGCGCGTACTAACTACCTCATCGCGCCCTCTGCCTGAACATCACAGCCAGAGGACGAGGCGGTCAGAGCAGCGCACAGTGGTGGAACGGGGACAGGTGAATATTGCATATACTCACCCCCCCACCGGCGCGTCTCTGCAGTCCCTGCTCTTCTCCCGCAGCTCTTGCTTCCTACAGCGGTCATGTGGTATCGCTCAGTCCTCTGTTGTTCACATATGGATGCAAATTAAAAGAAAAAAAACACAAGCAACTAACAGTTTTTTCATCATTCATTCCTACTGAGTGCCAAGTCCTTCTTTCTATCGCTCATTAAAGTCATGAATATGTGCATATTCATGACTTTAATGAGTGGTACCATTTGACCGCTGCAGGAAGGAGCCTGAGATCGTGGAGAAGCAGGGGGGTTGCAGAGACGCGCCGGCGGAGGGGTAAGTATGATCTGACACCCCCGCTCCCCCTCCCCCGCCAACCCCCCCGGTATATCACTCGCGTATAAGCCGAGAGGGGACTTTCAGCCTTAAAAAATGGGCTGAAAATCTCGGCTTGTACGCGAGTATATACGGTATGTGTAATAATGAGAAATGACACAGGGAAAAAGTATTGAACACACTTACTGAAATGTATTTAATACTTCATACAAAAGCCTTTGTTGGTGATGACAGCTTTAAAACACCTCTTGTATGGAGAAACTAGTCGCATGCACTGCTCAAGTGTGGTTTTAGCCCATTCTCCCACACAAACATTCTTCAAATCCTAAAAGTTCTGTGGGCTCCTTCTATGACCTGGCTGTTATGCCCAAAAGTGACACCATTGGATTTGTGGACCCACTGTGCCACAGGATGGGGCCTGCCTAGGAAGGGACATAGCTAATTGGCTTCTAGGTGTTCATTGAAACTCCTGATGGTGAAGACAGACTGGGCTGCAGGTAACTACCAGGTACCACTCCTAGGCGTATCCGGGTACTGCAGCTGCTGTTGTTCCAGAAATGTTTGTTTTAGTAAATACTTGTATTCCTCATGAACGACAATTCTCAAGCATTTGTTTTTATATTGTGATGTTCTTGTTAGGACTCCTGGAAATGCACCTTCAACTGGTAACTAGAGTTGAGCGATACTTTCCGATATGCTAAAGTATCGGAATCGGAATGGTATCGCCGATATCACTAAAATATCGGCGATACCCGATACCGATACCGGAAGTCCCATGTAAGTCTATGGGAACAAAATATCGCAACTAAAAAAACCCCATTCTTTCCTTGTAAACACTAAATATACACACATAGAATACATATATATATATATATACATGTCATTGTGACATATATATATACATATATGTATAGTTTATACACTTCTACATAGTAAAATATCCTTTGATTCAATTGCCGGGTAAACCCGGCTTCAGTGAAAAGACAGAAGCACCCGACATGAAATGACACTTGGTGTACATAGGGTTAAACATTTCTTTTCATGTCCTTTGCTATCTAATTTGCACAAACAATTAAATCAGACTATGTGTGCAAAATTTCACACCTCTAGGGGTTAATTAAAGGTGTAAATTCGTTGTAAAAAAAACGGACTTTTTTGCTACGAATTTACACCTTTAATTAACCCCTAGAGGTGTGAAATTTTGCACACATAGTCTGATTTAATTGTTTGTGCAAATTAGATAGCAAAGGACATGAAAAAACATGGTTAACCCTATGTACACCAAGTGTCATTTCATGTCGGGTTCTGCATTTTCACAAAAGCCGGCAATTGAATTAGCGGCTATTATACTATGTAGAAGTGTATGAACTACAAATATAAATATATATATATATATGTGTCACAAATTCAATGACATGTATATATATATATGAGGTGTAAAATTGCTGAAAAAAAATGCGTGGGCTCCCGCCCTATTTTCGCAACCAGACAGACAAAGCCAGTGAGTGGGGGCAGATAATAATAGCCCAGAGAGGGACCATTATTTTTGCCCCCCCCCGGCTACTAACATCTGCCCCCAGACACCCCAGGAAAGACAAATCTATAATTAGATTCGCCCTTTCTGGCACTTTGCCCGTCTATTCCCATTGCCCTGTAGCGGTGGCGAATGGGTTAATATGGGGTTAAAGCCACCTTGCTATTGAAAGGTGACCTTAAGCCAGGTTAATAATTGAGAGCTGTCAATTAGACAACTATCAATTATTAATCCTATTGCATGAAATAAAAATAAAACACACACACTTTAATTAAAAATCATTTTAATGAAATAAAGACACATGTTTTTGACCATCTTTTATTTTACTGCAAAAACCATTTCCTGTAATAAAAATAAAATAAAAAAGCAAAATTATTCTTACCTATCCCATGCACAGTCAGGTCCCACGGTGTAATCCTTCAGAAAGGGTTAATGTTTACTGCAGGGACCGCAGCTAATGCTGCAGCCTCACAGTAAACCCCAAATGAATGAGTTCCTCTCCTGCCTGACAGGAGAGTAAAGGCTGGGTGTCACATAACGATACACCAACGATCCCGACAACGATATGCACTTGTCAGGATCGCTGGTGTATCGCTACATGATCGCTGCTGAGCTGCCAAACAGGCAGCTCAGGCAGCGATCTGGGACAGCGACACTGCGGGTAACATCGCTTAAGGGCCCGTCTCACATAGCGATATCGCTACCGAGATCGCTGCTGAGTCACTAGTTTTGTGACGCAGCAGCGAGCTCACCAGCGATATCGCTGTGTGTGACATTCAGCGACGATCAGCCCCCCTGCCGGGTATCGCTGATCGTCGCAGAAATGTCAGGACCTTTTTTTGATCGCTGGTTTCCCTCTGACAGGCACGCATCGCTGCGTGTGACAGGCGGGAAACCAGCGATCAAAGGTCCTGACATTTCAGCGACGATCAGCGATACCCGGCAGGGGGGCTGATCGTCGCTGAATGTCACACACAGCGATATCGCTGGTGAGCTCGCTGCTGCGTCACAAAACTAGTGACTCAGCAGCGATCTCGGTAGCGATATCGCTATGTGAGACGGGCCCTTAAGTGGAAAGCTTAATTGATTGCTTTCCACTTTCACTTCAGGTCAGCCAGGGACACAATCAGTGACGTCAGAGGGAACTGATTAACAAAAATAGGGTTCCCTTCGAAAAAAAAATGGCGTGGGGTCCCCCCTATTTTTGTTAACCAGCCAGATGAAGCAGACCGCTGAGGCCTGGATTTTCAGGCTGTTAAGGAGCCAAGATCCATGGACCTTGCCAGCCTGATAATACCAGGCCACAGCAGTCTGCATATCTTGGCTGATTAACAAAAATAGGGGATCCCCTCGAAAAAATTGGCGTGGGGTCCCCCCTATTTTTGTTAACCAGCCAGATGAAGCAGACCGCTGAGGCCTGGATTTTCAGGCTGTTAAGGAGCCAAGATCCATGGACCTTGCCAGCCTGATAATACCAGGCCACAGCAGTCTGCATATCTTGGCTGATTAACAAAAATAGGGGATCCCCTCGAAAAAAATTGGCGTGGGGTCCCCCCTATTTTTGTTAACCAGCCAGATGAAGCAGACCGCTGAGGCCTGGATTTTCAGGCTGTTAAGGAGCCAAGATCCATGGACCTTGCCAGCCTGATAATACCAGGCCACAGCAGTCTGCATATCTTGGCTGATTAACAAAAATAGGGATCCCCTCGAAAAAAATTGGCGTGGGGTCCCCCCTATTTTTGTTAACAGCCAGATGAAGCAGACCGCTGAGGCCTGGATTTTCAGGCTGTTAAGGAGCCAAGATCCATGGACCTTGCCAGCCTGATAATACCAGGCCACAGCAGTCTGCATATCTTGGCTGATTAACAAAAATAGGGGATCCCCTCGAAAAAAATTGGCGTGGGGTCCCCCTATTTTTGTTAACCAGCCAGATGAAGCAGACGCTGAGGCCTGGATTTTCAGGCTGTTAAGGAGCCAAGATCCATGGACCTTGCCAGCCTGATAATACCAGGCCACAGCAGTCTGCATATCTTGGCTGATTAACAAAAATAGGGATCCCCTCGAAAAAAATTGGCGTGGGGTCCCCCCTATTTTTGTTAACCAGCCAGATGAAGCAGACCGCTGAGGCCTGGATTTTCAGGCTGTTAAGGAGCCAAGATCCATGGACCTTGCCAGCCTGATAATACCAGGCCACAGCAGTCTGCATATCTTGGCTGATTAACAAAAATAGGGATCCCCTCGAAAAAATTGGCGTGGGGTCCCCCCTATTTTTGTTAACCAGCCAGATGAAGCAGACCGCTGAGGCCTGGATTTTCAGGCTGTTAAGGAGCCAAGATCCATGGACCTTGCCAGCCTGATAATACCAGGCCACAGCAGTCTGCATATCTTGGCTGATTAACAAAAATAGGGGATCCCCTCGAAAAAAATTGGCGTGGGGTCCCCCCATATGTTTGTTATGCCCCATAAAGCCTAGAATGCCCTGTATGCCTGGTTTTTCATATGCTACAGTATGATGATCCAATATCCCATTGTACCGTTTGCAATGCCATGATTACCCAGCCCACAGATTTCCCCTTAGCTCCACAGATTAAGCATACATAGGTTATCCCCTTGCAGATAATAAACATGCTCTTGGGTTTCCCCCTATTTGTTCCACAAGTATGAATGCTAAGATTGCATGCGGCCATGTATCAAGATTATGCCAATGCCCAGATTATGCCCATATCTCCATAATACCCATAGCTATAGATAGCCAAGCTCCACAATTTGCCACAAATAGATTATGCCCCATATATGGTCACTTTCTGCCGCTGTCTATCATACTCACCCTGTGCGGTGGCAGTCTGGGTCATAAGGGGGTAACGGCGCGTATGAAGTGCCGGATCATCTTCTAGCCCGGACTAAGTATCACTGTGTAAGTGCGTGCGCTAGTCATCCGTCTCTTGTCATGATGCGCTCAAGTTTTAAATATGGCCTCCTAACATACACCAAGACGAGGTCAAAGCCACAGTGGATAACAAGGTATTTCAATGAATAACCCACGAGCGTCTCCAGTTTTCTTCTCCAGCTTTGCTTCTACAGCTCATTTACCTCAGTCCCATGTGTTTCCATAGTAAAAAAAGAAAAAAAAACAACAACTAACAGTTTTCCATCATTCCTACGCCAAGTTCCTATCGATTAGCCCCACGAATATGTGCAATTCTGACTTAATAGGGAATTGACCGGCAGAGCCTGAATTGTCGAGACGTGCAGAGACCACGCTGATATACACCCCGCTTCCCCCCCCCCCGGCTGGTGGGGGACGTCACCAATGGGCTGACTGCTTTACCGAGACGGGATTAACACAGGGAGTATTCCACTTCTAAATTAATCACGCGTTGGGATGACAGCTTTACCCCTGATGGAGAAAGATGCGCCATGAACTGTCAAGTGGGGTTTTGACCCCCACAAAATTCTTCATCCGTAAAGTCCTGTGACTCCTCAGACCTGCGTAGCAGAACGGACACTTGGACACTGTGACAGATCGGGCCTGCAGACGGGACACAGCTAAGTGGCTTCTCAGGTTCAGTTGAATCCGATTAAGAACGGCGAAAACTACGGAACTCAGGTATCGGAAGTCTCCGAAACAGTTTTATAGTATGACTGTATTCTCAACCATCCAACATTGTTTTATTTGTAGTTCGGGACTCTGAATCACCTAACTGGTAACATCCATTTGTCAATTTAGAGGCACACCTTCAATTGGTAACACCCAGTTGTCAATTTAATCTTAAATGGCATATGAACAGCACAATGCAGAGTTAAATGTAAAGATGATTCAGAATTATTATTTCACGAGGAATACAGCCATTTACTAAAAAAAACATCAGGAGGAGGGACCGATTCTCTGTAATGCAATGCTTCTGTACCCTTTAAATGTACCCATAAATGGGCAAAGGAATAATAGGCTTCCTCCATCACTGACTGAACAGACCCTGTTTATTTTGCAGTAAGTGTTAGACAGCAGGTAAATGCTGGTAGGTGGTTGTAGGCACATTTGGGCTTATTTGCCTGGCCCTTTGACCAGTACCATCTGTATTACCTTGAATACAGTTCTGTTTACATCTATTGTAGAGAAACATGTGCTAGGAAGACCTGCTGAGTCACTGGGTCTAATATGATGTGGGATGCAGCTGTCTGTACAGTTGCACCATAATGATATATGATCTGTTCTCATTTTCTCATATGTCTTCACCTTTACATATAAGCCAGCATCAGCAGATCAAGTAACATTTTCTATGAAAAGCATATGTCTTCTCAGATATTGGCTCGAAGTTGGATTATCTATTTCTGGAAATAAAAACAAAACTTTTTTTCCTTGCTCTGGAAAGCAGATTTGAAACAAATTTTATGAATATTGCAAGGAATCCGATAACAGGTGCCTAATTCACACCATAGGATGAAAAGAAAATGTTTTGTAGAGGTTATAATAACTTGAAAGATTTAAGTTAAAAAAGTGATTGTAGGTCCATAATAGGCTCAATATTGGCTTGGGCTGAGTAGGCAGCTATTTAGGGTCCTACGATTTTTTGGATTTAAAAAAAAGTTTTAACTTTAAATTATGTTGTTCAATAGGTTAAATCCAAGCAGGTTATAGATGTCAAGTGCTATAGGAAGCAAGGTAAGGTGCACACTGGTAAGGAGTGAGCCAGATGTTGAGGTGTGTCCTAACAACAATGCAGGTGGGAACATATGGGTGGATTCTCCACAAATAGATGTGGTTATAAGCTCCCAGGGGAGAGTCAGAGAGTTCATTGTATACTTTATTATGGAAAGAGGCACAGGCTTGAATGTCATAAACTATTCACAAGTTACAGTAGATAAACACATCACAGTTTGTCTCACACAGAATCACATCTCTTTCCTTGTGCCCCTCAGCAGCGCACACTCCAGTTGCACCAAACATTTCTAGCAGTGGTCACTCAGTCCATCACTGATCCACTTTACCACTACTTCCACACTTTTGCTGTACTCACTACCACATGGTGATCTCCTCCTCAGTATTACTTCTGACACGGTGTCTTGGCACAGACGTTTCTGGCACCACTCATGGTTCTTACCATCTGACCTCTCACTGGGACTGGCAATTCCTGATCTTCTCACTCAGGTAGCCTCACAGTTTGCCTTCTTTGCTCTTCCTCCATCTACACTCCTCACAGGCGGCTTGTTTTCCCCCCAACCCTTATAGAGTGGATTCCGGCTCCAAAAATTGGAACTGTACGAGCTGCGAAGAATGATAATCTTTTGTGAAGTAGACAAGATGATTTCACCCAATGAAGGTTCCTTTTTTTTGGTCATTTGTGTTGGGTGATCGGCAGTCTATTTATACTCAAGATTATCATTAAGCATCCGTCCCTAGGAATGCTTATTCATGATAATCTTACCGTGTAAATGCACTTTTAGTCTCTACATCAAGTTTCCCTGAACCTTTGAACCTTAAGAATGCTGGTCTCTATACTCGTATTAATACTTTATGATTCCCTTCAGGCTTCAAAAAGACACTATCTTCTAATCATCTCCAGCTACATCATGCCTTATAGGTACCCCAGTCAAAAGATGTCCAGGACATAGGTCACGCCTCTGCTTCACTAGGCAGCCATTCACTAGACCACCTCTGATAGGCGATCTAAGTAGACCACTACTATCACTGTTCACACCACACAGTCCAATACGTATGAGGACTGTTTTCTCTGCTGTAAATGTATCAGTGGTCAGACTTCTGAACATTGTATAACCCCGCCCACACCTCTGATTGGCAGCTTCCTGTGTACACTGTACATTGTCAGCAAGCTGTCAATTGGTGGTAGGGGCGGGGTTACACAGATTAGCTTGACTGGGCTGCATGTGAGACCTAGTCCTCCAGTGATAATCTCTTGTAATCCTCCTGGAATCTCCTGGATAATCTTCTGCAATCTCTTCTGAAATCAGGTTCTCCATTACTACATTATGAATAGCAAAAACCTGCTGACAGATTCTCTTTAACTATAGCATCATACCTTGTAGCGGCCTTCCAGTATTTGTCTTCTTACAGATAAAGAGGGAATAAAACCAGCTCACCCCAATATTTGATGCACACTTTGCTCTTTTACTGGTGGCCCACTTCATGAACAGCGTATATTCCGCTGGGAAGAAAAAGAGGTTTATCCAGAACTTGGTTTTAGATTTCCTGCTTTATTGGCACATGATGAAATCAATTTCTAAACATAGGTTAGCAGATAAAATAATTCTATATACACATTATGATCTATATTAAAAATAAAAACAGAAGTCTTGCAGCTTTCACATTGACCACCTCCTTATACTAAACCCACACGTTGAGTCATACAGATGACTTTTCAACTGTCTCATGATCATGACAGACAGGATTACAATGACAGGAAACACCTCAATAAAGAGAAGATAACATAGGATTTATCATTCACAATAGGCGGTAACAGATCATGACCCCCTGTCCTTGCCCAAATCAGATTATGTCCAGTTTAAACTTCTATACAACTGAACTTCATTAGTTAGTCTACAACTCCTGAAGTCTGTGTGGTTGCTGACAAGAACAGGAAATATCAATCTAATATTAGGCATAGTAGCCGGTGTGAAAATTGCAAGATTTTGGAGTTTTTTAATAGGGTAGTGCGAAGTAAAAATTATACTTTAATTAAAAATTCCCTATCCTAACCACACTAACTGCTTATCAAGGAGCTTTGTTAGAAAACCGGGGTGTGCAAAGACCAGTGCCGTTGGGGAAGAGTTGGTCCCTTCTCTTCATTTTACAGTGCGCACTAACAGTGCACTCTGTTTTTGGCTTGTTACTTCTAATGTGAACCAGCGAGAGAGCGCACTGTCTTTGTGCACATCACACAGTGACAGCCCAGTCCCTGAAATTATGGTCATTAATGATGCTTCATTTCAGGGAAGGAATGAGGCTGAGGCAATGACCATAGACTCTACCCCTTGATGTGAGTGTCCCAGCATGCATTGCAATTAGGAAAAAAAAGAAAAGCAGTTAGATAGTATACTTAGGGAAAGACAGGGAATTTTTATTTAAAGTATATTAGAAAATAGATTAGATTATGTCATTAAATAGATAGGCATTTAGGATGAAACTTGTATATCGGAGGACCCCTTTAATATAGCTCGTGATATGAAAATATAGAAAAATCATCAGATTCACAATAATTACTTTACTCATATCAAAGTGAAATATATTTTGGCGATCTGTCAGTAATGCAAGGCTGGGCTGTAAATGAGTCCTACAACCTCACAGCTATGCCTGATTAACGAACCATCAATTGAGTATTACTTTTAATTATTGATGGGGATTCTATTAAGCTTTGACTTGGTAAATGTAGCATTGTACAGCTATTGTACAGAATTAAATGTTATACTTTTAATTAGGTGACAAGGAAAATGAAGTGATCCCACACATGTAGGTGCATGGATAATGAGCATCTAATCATGGAGTGCTGGCTATATTATCACAGCATAAAATTAGATGAAAAATTAATAAAAGTTTTTTAAATCAGAAAGAATATGGTGATGTACACAATATGTAAATATGGGAAGCAGCGCGCACAGGCTCAGTGACTGGGGGTGACGTCACTGAGCCTGTGTTCTCTGACAGCTGAACTCCTGTAAAGTCAGCAAAATGACAGTGCTGAGGTTACAGGAGTTCAGCTGTCAGCGAGCACAGGCTTAGTGACGTCACTGAGCCTATGCCTGCTGCTTCCATTCATTCGCCAGTAGTTTGCAGTCGGAGCGGCTGCATTAGCAGCACTCCGGCCGTAAACTGATTAATCCCCCGAGATGGATTTACGCCGTGGGACTTGACTGTACGCCGGACAGGTATGGGATATTGTTGCTTTTTTATTTTATATTTTTACAGGATATCGAGGGATTCGATAATTGAATGGGAGTGTAATAAGGATTTAAAACCTGTGTGTTGTATTCTTTCATTAAAAGACTTTATTCTTATTGTGTGTGTGTGTGTGTGGTGTGTGTGTGTGTGTGTGTGTGTGTGTGTGTGTGTGTGTGGCTTATTTAACCCTTTATTTACTATAGCATTTGTAATGAAGAGGTGTCTTATTGACACCTCTTCATTACTAAGCCTGGCTTAATGTCACCTTACAATAGAAGGTGACATTAACCCCTTATTAACCCCACTTGCCACCACTACAGGGCAAGTGAGAAGAACACAACAAAGCTCCAGAATAGGCGCATCTAATAGATACGCCTTTTCTGGGCAGCTGCGGGCTGCTGTTTTTAGGCTGGGGGGGCTATATTCATGGCCCCTTACCAGCCTGAGAATAGCAGCGCGCAGCTGTATAGTTTTGTCAGGTTGGTTCAAAAACTAAGGGGAAAGCCATGTCGGGTTTTTCATTTATTCTCCCTGCTCGCTGTTGCAGGCAGAGCAGGGAGAATAATTACAAGCAGCTTCAGCACCACAGGCAGGGGACAGCGCTTACTGTAGCTGTCAGTGCCATCCGTTCGCATGGAGGACAGTGTGAACTATTCTCCGTGTGCACGTGTACAGCACGTTTTACAGTCCGTGCACTCCCACGAACACTGACATGTCTCCGTGTTTTGCACACGGACACACGGTCAGTGAAAACATGCTGACATGTGCATAGACACATTCATTTTAATGTGTGTATGTGTGTCAGTGTCTCCGGTACGTGAGGACACTGTCACTACATATACCGGAGCCACTGACGTGTGAAACTGGCCTAAAAGACACATTCCAGCTTGATTTCAGTGGCCATTCACATGAACGGATCCTGTACTGGATCATTTTATTTATTTTTTTGTCATCTCAAAATGAATTAAAAAATGACATTGCAACATAGTCTTAGATATATGCTAGAGATATCTAAGAGATGTGATAGACTACAAAATTCCTTTCTATTGCAAATTCTACATCCTCTCCCCTCCATGCCTCTGTTGAACTTTATGGTCACAAAGGTCTTGACCATGTAACTACAGTATATGACTTTGGTTAAGTAGGAAAGCCCCAAAGCAGTTTCATTACAGATTTTCTGTGTAAAGTACACATCTGCACAACTAAAGTACAATGCAATGCATAATGTAAAGGGCTGTTTTTGAGATTTGTTTCCTATTTTACCAACTGCTATATTTCATTCTGGCTCTACAGTGGGAAATATCTGTTTCATGTGTCTCATAGATTATTGATTCTTCACTATCCATGCTTTATTCTCTTTAATTCCAAGCATTGCTGGCAACAGGAAGGAAGATTAAAAGAAAGAACAACATAGTATTTTCTTCATTTATTATTAGAAAAAAAATAAACTCCTCATTTTGCCAAGTGAGTCGTAATTGTGCAGCCCAGCTGTATTACTGTTCTTGGCAAAAGGCTTTGCACATATGTGGTAGCAATGCCAGTACATTACATATTTTATCTCAAATTCTGCTGCACAAAAAGAATTATATAACATTGCAGTTTGTACAGTACTGTTTTCATGCACATCTATAAAAAATATATATTTTTACACTCAAAATATTATTTACTGTTCACTTTTTCATAGTTTGCTTCTGATGACATAGTGGTCATGGGAGATTTCAACTATCCAGACATTTGTTGGGAATCTCTCTCAGGCAAAACTAACAGGTCAAGGAAATTCTTATCCTCTCTTGCTGACAACTTTATCTTCCAAAAGGTAGAGGAGAAAACAAGGGGATCTGCTATCTTGGATCTGATCCTTATAAACAGGGAGGAAATGGTGGAGGAGGTAAGAGTGGCTGGGACTCTAGGAGGTAGTGACCATGCTATTTTAGAATTTTGGATAACAAGAGGAGGAAGACCTGTGAAGACTCAGACGTCAAGGTTAGATTTCAGAAAGGCAGATTGTAAGGGACTCAGAAAGAGAATTGGAGGGATCCAATGGCTGGATATCCTTAAGGACAAAAATGTCCATGAAGGATGGAAAATCTTGAAAAATGAGATTCTCAAAGCACAATTGTTAACAATTCCGAAAAGAGTGAAGAATGGGAAGCATAAACTAGGATGGATGAACACAGAACTTAAACACATGCTAAAAAGGAAGAAAGAAATGTTTATCAAATGGAAAGAGGGAGGCATATCTAAAGAAGAATATAATGCCGTCTGCAGAACATGCAGGTCACAAATCAGATTATCTAAAGCTGACAATGAATTAAGGCTTGCAAGTGACATCAAAAGCAACAAAAAAGGATTTTGGGGTAACGTCAAAAGTAAAAGAAAAGTCAAAGATGCTATAGGATTTTTACAGGATGAAAATGATGAAATGGTAAGACAGGATGTTGAGAAGGCTGAACTGTTAAATTCCTATTTTGCATCTGTTTTCTCTCAGAAAGGAAATGTAACATCAACTGATCTTCACTGTCCTATTAAAGGAATAGAAGAATCCAGGATATCTATAAACAGAAAGACAGTGAGGAAACACTTAGCTAACCTAAATGAATTCAAGTCTCCAGGTCCAGATGAATTACTCCCCAGAGTACTGAAGGAGATAGCAGAAGAAATTCTTGAACCACTGTCCATAATCTTTGAAAATTCTTGGAGAACAGGAGAAGTCCCAGAAGACTGGAGAAGAGCAAATGTTGTTCCTATCTTCAAAAAGGGGAAGAAGGTGGACCCAGGGAACTACAGGCCGGTGAGTCTGACTTCTATACCAGGAAAGATCTTTGAACAAATTATTAAAGAACATGTATGCAAGTACCTGGATAAGAATGAAGTGATTAAACAGAGTCAGCATGGGTTTGTAACTAATAAGTCATGTCAGACTAACTTAATTTCCTTCAATGACAGAATCACTGACTGGGTGGATCAGGGAAATGCTGTAGATATAGTATATCTTGACTTCAGCAAAGCATTTGACAAAGTATCTCACACAATCCTTATTGAAAAAATGACTAAGTATGGAATGGACAAGGCAACTGTTAGGTGGATTCATAACTGGCTTAGTGATCGGACCCAAAGAGTGGTCGTAAATGGCTGCACATCCAGTTGGAAGAATGTATCAAGTGGGGTACCACAAGGCTCTGTTTTGGGTCCTGTATTGTTCAACATCTTTATCAATGATTTAGATGAAGGAATTGAGGGTAAACTGATCAAATTTGCTGATGACATAAAGCTAGGAGGTAGGAGGGGTAGCTAATACTAGAGAAGAGAGAGAGAGGATTCAAAAAGATATAAATAAACTGGAGCTGTGGGCAGCAACTAACAGAATGGATTTTAACAGGGAAAAATGCAAAGTACTACATCTGGGCAATAAAAATGAAAAAAGCATATACAAAATGGGAGGAATATGGCTAAGTAACAGCACATGTGAAAAAGACTTGGGTATACTAATTGATCACAGACTGAACATGAGTCAACAGTGTGATGCAGCAGCAAAAAAGGCAAATGCAATTCTAGGATGTATCAACAGAAGCATACAGTCTAGATCACGTGAGGTCATTATTGCCCTCTACTCCTCTTTGGTCAGACCTCATCTGGAATACTGTGTCCAGTTTTGGGCACCACATTTTAAAAAAGACATCAACAAACTGGAGCAAGTTCAGAGAAGAGCCACCAGAATGGTGACCGGTCTGCAAACCATGTCCTATGAGGAACGGTTGCAGGATTTGGGAATGTTAAGCTTGCAAAAAAGAAGACTGAGAGGAGACTTAATAGCTGTCTACAAATATCTCAAGGGCTGTCACATTGTAGAAGGATCATCTTTATTCTCATTTGCACAAGGAAAGACTAGAAGCAATGGGATGAAACTGAATGGGAGGAGACACAGATTAGATATTAGAAAAAACTTTTTGACAGTTAGGGTGATCAATGAGTGGAACAGGCTGCCCCGAGAGGTGGTGAGTTCTCCTTCAATGGAAGTCTTCAAACAGAGGCTGGACAGACAGTCTGGGATGATTTAGAGAATCCTGCTTTGAGCAGGGGGTTGGACCAGATGGCCCAGGAGGTCCCTTCCAACTCTACTATTCTATGATTCTATGATTCTATGATTGAGTTATTTTATGTATGTTTTTATAAGTAAGCTCATTATCATTTATATGGAAGTTGTGTTTATAACACCCATAAACTAATTTATTTCTCCATCCTTAAGGTACTGCCACACTAAACTATCCCGCTAGCGATCACGATAACGACGCATACTAATGCGATCGCTAGCGGGATAGTTTCAATATCGCTAGTAGCGGCTTAACTTAGCGATGTCGTTAAGGACGCTATCGCGGTTAGCGATCTCCTTAACGACTTTAGCGGTACAAAATACCGCTAAATCGCTAACAAAAAGGTGCCACACTTAGCGATATATACTTACCAGCGGGACGCCAACGATAAAAATAGGGTCCGGAACGATGAGAACGACGAACGAGATCACAGCAGGATCTCAGCAGGGGCCACGTCGTTGCTACATGCCACACAGAACAATGTCACTAACGAGATCGCTAAATAGTGACGTTTTTAGCGATCTCGTTAGCGACGCTGTTTAGTGTGGCATACCCTTTACATCACGGTGTTAAAGGGAATCTGTCACTATGTTTTTGCTATGTAATCTAAAAGCACCATAATGTAGGAGCAGATATCCTGATTACAGTGATGTGTCACTTACTAGGCTGTGTTTTGCTATTTTAATATAATCAGGGATTTATCAGCACAAGATTACCATCAAAGGACAACTGGCCTTGTGCATCCTAGTCCAACTACACCCCCAGTACTGATAAGCAGCTCACTGTTACTATACATTGCTAGATCTGCAGCAGCGAAAACTTAGAATCTACTATGGCTGCTGCACCAAGTAAACTAGCTGATACATCGCTGGAATCAGGGCCTCTGTCCCTATCTCGTAACAATTATAGTGGAACACTCAGGAACCTCTTGGCTTGAGACAAATGAGTCAACTGAACAACAGTGAGAGCTGTGAGCTTCTTAGGAAGTCCAGAACAGTAAAATATACTGCCACTGCACACAAACAAAATTAGCTGAAGCAGGCCGAGCTTACGTGTCCAAAGTGGGCAGACTGAGGCAGATGCAGAGAACACACACACACAGCTTGTTGCAGGTGCAACACTGAGAGCTGGAGAAGTTTGCTAGAAGGACTGAATCGGATCTTCAGGAGAGGAGCAGACTCTTGCAGCAGAGCCAGGGATTTAAGCAGAGTACACAAGCATGGACTGGAAGGCAAGCTAGGGTTATAAGGCAGTGGAGGCGGATCACATGAGCAGGAGCGAGGCAGCTGACGCCATCTTGAAAAAGGGGTATAAAGCACAAAAGATGAACAGGTAATCCAGAATCCAGACACTCATGCGCTTTTAAATTACATTGCAAAAACCTACTGACACCTTCCCTTTAAAAGAGTTGTCCAGATCTAACATGTTATTGATCTGTCCATAAGTTACTTTCGAACAGCCCTTTAAATAGTGTTAGTTTTCACTTACACATTTGTATCATATTTCTGCATAAGCCTAGTATTGAAAAGAGTTTTAACATGGCATCCACAGACATCTGAATTTGAAGTTGCATCATGTCACACAAGTCATTTCTGATTTATAGCAGTTATAATGAATAACTACCAAGTCACTCCTGTGATTTATATCTATTTTCAGAATGAGTAGGAACTCCTCAATGATAGAGAAGGGAAGCATCAAGGAATCACTTACAATTATCCTAAAGTCACAACACCTACAGTCATGGCCAAAAGTTTTGAGAATGACACAAATATTATTTTTTACAAAGTCTACTGCTTCACTTTTTCTAATGGCAATTTGCATATACTCCAGAATGTTATAAAGAGTGATCAGCTTAACAGCAATTACTTGCAAAGTCAATATTTGGCTAGAAAATGAACTTTATCCCCCAAAACACATTTCAACATCATTGCAGCCCTGCCTTAAAAGGACCAGTTAACCTCTTTTCAGTGATTGCTCCATTAACACAGGTGTGGGTGTTGATGAGGACATGGCTGGAGATCAATCTGTCATGATTACGTAAGAATGACACCACTGGACACTTTAAAAGGAGGCTGGTGCTTGGCATCATTGTTTCTCTTCTGTTAACCATGGTTATCTCTAAAGAAACACGTGCAGTCATCATTGCAATGCACAAAAATGGCCTAACAGGGAAGAGTATGGCAGCTAGAAAGATTGCACCTCAGTCAACAATCTATCGCATCATCAAGAACTTCAAGGAGAGAGGTTCCATTGTTGCCAAAAAGGCTCCAGGGCGCCCAAGAAAGACCAGCAAGCGCCAGGACCGTCTCTTAAAAGTGTTTCAGCTGTGGGATCGGGCTACCAGCAGTGCAGAGCTTGCTCAGGAATGGCAGCAGGCAAGTGTGAGTGCATCTGCACGCACTGTGAGGCAGAGACTCTTGGAGCAAGGCCTGGTCTCAAAGAAGGTAGCAAAGAAGCCACTTCTCTCCAGAAAAAACATCATGGACATACTGATATTCTGCAAAAAGTACAGGCAGTGGACTGCTGAGGACTGGGGTAAAGTTATTTTCTCTGATGAATCCCCTTTTTGATTGTTTGTGACATCAGGAAAACGCCTCATTCGGAGAAGACAAGGTGAGCGCTACCACCAGTCTTGTCTCATGCCAACTGTTAAGCATCCTGAAACCATTCATGTGTGGGGTTGCTTCTCAGCCAAGGGAATCGGCTCTCTCACAGTCTTGCCTAAAAACACAGCCATGAATAAAGAATGGTACCAGAATGTCCTCCAAGAGCAACTTCTCCCAACCCTCCAAGAGCAGTTTGGCGATCAACAATGCCTTTTCCAGCATGATGGAGCACCTTGCCATAAAGCAAAGGTGATAACTGAATGGCTCAGGGAACAAAACATAGAGATTTTGGGTCCATGGCCTGGAAACTCCCCAGATCTTAATCCCATTGAGAACTTGTGGTCAATCATCAAGAGACGGGTGGACAAACAAAAACCTAAAAATTCTGACAAAATGAAAGCATTGATTGTGCAAGAATGGACTGCTATCAGTCAGGATTTGGTCCAGAAGTTGATTGAGAGCATGCCAGGGAGAATTGGAGAGGTCCTGAAGAAGAAGGGTCAACACTGCAAATATTGACTTGCTGCATTAACTCATTCTAACTGTCAATATAAGCTTTTGTTACTCATATGTTTGCAATTATTATATTTCTGTCTGTGATTTAAACATCTGTCAAACACACATAAAAACCAGAGGGCAGCAGATCATGTGAAAATATAATATTTGTGTCATTCTCAAAACTTTTGGCCATGACTGTAGAACGATCATCATGGTTCAGTTGTACTGAACATAGATCTTTAAGGTTAAGTTTAAGGTTAGGTTTAAGGTTAAGCTTAAGGTTAGGTTTTAAGGTTAAGTTTAAGGTTACGTTTAGCCTGCGCTAAGCCATAGTTCATGGTTCCTTTTTAATTATCAGTGGATACAAAAAGTTTACACCACCCTGTTAAATAGCCAGGTTTTTGTCATGTAAAAAAAATCATACCAAAAGAACTTTTTCCACCTTTACTATCACCCATAAGTTTTACATATCTGTTGAGCAAAAAACTAAAAATAAGAAAACTAAAATAATATGATTGCATAAGTGTGAATGTCCGCTTATATTTGGAGATGTGGTTGTGTTCAGAATTTGACAGTTACATTTACTCTCATGTTAAATAGTAGTCAGTGCACAGCTGCCTTCAGTTACAGTGATTCTGATTAACCCCATATAAAGTTTTGCAGTTCTAGTAGAATTTTCCTGACATTTTCTTAATTGTATTTAACAGCAAAAGTCATGGTCCATAAACAGCTTACAACACAGCAAAAGGATTCCATTGTTGATTGTTATCAATCAGGAGAAAGGTAAAAAAAATCTTTCAAAAGCATTATATACAGTATATCATGGATGTCTGTGAACATGGTCATCAAGAAGTGGCTTAAGTTTGGCACAACAGAACTAGAACTGGACGTCCCTCAAATATTTATGAAAAGACAACAAAAAAATTGGACCGGGAGGCTCATGGAAGCTTATTCTTGGAAAGAAAAACAACCAAGTCTGGCTATGTTTTGTCAAAACCTACATCAAGTCAGCCAAAAGCATGTGGGAAAACGTGTTATGGTCTGATGAGGCCAGGGTTGATCTTTTTGGTCCTTATTCCAAGAGGTGTGTTTGACACAAAGCTAACACTGTTCATTAGCAAAATAACACCACAACCACAGTGAAGCATGGTGGACTTGAGGCTGTTTATCGGTAGATGGAACTGGGGCTCCAGTCAAGGAGAAGGGAATTATGAACAGTTCCTAATATCAGTCAATTTTGCTTTAAAAACTTAAGACGTGTTAAAAAAGCCTTCCCATGAATATTTTATATTAATAAATATGTGTATATGTGTATAGTACGTAGTATGAGTGTATTAATATACTTACCTACTTCTGCTCTCTCTGGGATCCAGCATCTTTCTGCTTCCCTTCACAATGATATTACTGCTCTGCTGATTTTTAGGTTCGCACTTCATGACATGGAAGTAGTGTTAAAGGGAACTTGTGAGCAAGTTTTTGCTATGTAATCTGAAGACAGCATGGGGTAGGGGTTAGAACAAAAATTTCAGGATGACTCTCTTCTTATTTGCTTACAATGATTGTTTTAGCACCAGTAGCTTATCATAATGTGATTAGCTGATCCTGTGAGCCTTGGTCCAACATGCCCCCTCCTGTGATAGGCATCTCACTGTCTATGGGAATAGTATATACAGAACCTAGTGTGAGCGGGGTAAGGTTTTCATTTCTGTTTCATTGCTAAATCTAAAATATCTGATTGTATGAGAAAAACTGCACCCAGTAAGCTAAGTGATACATCATTGAATTCAGCTTCTCTTTTACTACATCAAGCTGCTCTAAGATGAGATAGCAGTAGTATAGGGGCACTACCGCTCGTCAAACTCAAATCTGACAGGTCGACACGCCCCCTATCATTTAATCCGTCTCCCTGGGATTTGATCTGTCTGGACTTTGATCAGGCTGGGAAATCTGAGCTGCTGGATTTGTGAATTTCAATCAAAGTGATTTATTCGTCTCTATTGATATTTTATCCACTGGATTAGATTAGTCTGTGGAGTATTAGTGTATATAAGAGGAGAGAAACTTTTAAGGACCCAGTAATTGTATAAGGAGTTCTAGTTAAATACAGACTTCTGTATATAACTAGTATATAAGGATTTTTAGTGAAATAAAGAGTGAATCTTGATTTTATACTTTTTTGTGGAGAGAAACTTTTAAGGACCCAGTAAATGCATGTAAAGCACTACTGTGGTGGAAAGCTGTATCAAGCTGCTAAAAGGTGTTTATTTTTTAGTATTATCCAGGATATAAGTTTTAAACTACAACTGCAAAGGCAATTTAATTTGAAGTATCACCTTATAACACATTTGGAATTATGACGCTCAACTTATAGTTTTATTCAGTATATATATTTTTAGCTTGGCAGTGTATCTACACTTATATCAGGACTGGGAAGAATGTAATGACATGGAGTTAGGAATTTCCAGACTAGTTTCTGAGTTTTAGTGAAATACAGACTTTTGTTACAGATCGGTAACTTATTACCAAGCTGTGTGTACAAGGCATGTGTTGTGTTAGAAGTCTAAATATTTTTCTATCTAGTGGCATTGTTGACATGAATTGTCAGAATGAGTGAAGGTCGATGCTACGGTAATTCAATTGCTAGAAACCACATATAGTAATTAGTGTTGTATTGTGTATAGTTGGCCAAGCACATAGTGGCATTGTTGACATGAATTGTCAGAATGAGTGAAGGTCGATGCTACGGTAATTCAATTGCTAGAAACCACATATAGTAATTAGTGTTGTATTGTGTATAGTTGGCCAAGCACAGTTGTGAGAAGGTCATAGCTTAACAGTCTATTGAATTTATTTGTCTCTATTTACCTGTAAATGTGTGTAAAGTTGTTTTATCTGTGTGTCTGATACTGAGCTCTTTTAAGTCAACCAGTAAATGTATCCTATGACCACTCTATTGTGTGGGGAAAGTCAAGGCGAGGTCACATTATGAGATGGTCATATTATGTACATGCAGATATTACAATATTACAGAATGCTTTATTCGTATTTTTAAAAAGCAATGACACGGTATTGTAAAAACAAGGTTACAAGATTTTATTGTAATAAATACAGCTCAAAGACATTTCAAGCATTGAACTAATTGTGAAACCAAAACGATATTGAACTAATTGTGACACCAAAACGACTACAAATGGCGATACAGTCCGATTATGCTATTCTCTCTAGACAAGCGCAAGTTTGATGTATGTTCCAACAGAAGTAGTGCTGTGTTTTTAAATTTGATCTTCTCTCAGCAATAAAATTTCTCACAATTGTATCATTACGCGTTTTATCAGCAGAAAATTACGGTTGTCCCTCTGTGATGATGTGAGGGGAGGAGTAAACATAGTGATTGTTTCATGTGAGAATACAGGCATAGGATGGACGCTTTAATGTATGGGTGTGTGCAAGTCATATCTGTGTAATGCTAGTCTGTAATTAAAATAAAACTTTTTCACAAACTTTTTAACATACCGATGTTTCGGACCATTATGAGGTACCAGAAGCACACGGTGCCATCTACTCTAGTCCATAATATTCGATTTTGATCACCATTCAACAAAAAAATTGAGGCATGTGAACAGTTGATGGTAATATTTTGGCACATGACAAATGTTCTGACTCTCAGATGTTATTTTATTAGTTACCATACGAATATTATAGCGAGTCAAGGTGTATTAAACTGATTACTAACCCGATTACGGTAACTTGATAACAAATTCACAGCAAATTCGTTATTTTGTGACTATTTTTAACTGTTTCATGTGAGAATACAGGCATAGGATGGGGCCAATACTTAGTGTATACTATTTATGTACAAAGATGATACGGAAAATATATGTTTCCAAAGTTTAGTGACATGTAGTACATAGTGGGGAGAGACCTCTTGCAGTGGTGACCTGACTACAAGCCCTCACTGCTACTTTTCCTCTTGTCTAACATCACAAAACAACCAAGTGGTTCTTCAAAACTATTTGTAAGACTTCCGTCACAAAGCACATGTGAACAGTTGATGGTAATATTTTGGCACATGACAAATGTTCTGACTCTCAGATGCTATTTTATTAGTTACCATACGAATATTATAGCGAGTCAAGTTGTATTAAACTGATTACTAACCCGATTACGGTAACTTGATAACAAATTCACAGCAAATTCGTTATTTTGTGACTATTTTTAACTGTTTCATGTGAGAATACAGGCATAGGATGGGGCCAATACTTAGTGTATACTATTTATGTACAAAGATGATACGGAAAATATATGTTTCCAAAGTTTAGTGACATGTAGTACATAGTGGGGAGAGACCTCATGCAGTGCTAACCTGACTACAAACCCTCACTGCTACTTTTCCGCTTGTCTAACATCGCAATACAACCAAGTGGTTCTTCAAAACTATTTGTAAGTCTTCCGTCACAAAGCACATGTGAACAGATGATGGTAATATTTTGGCACATGACAAATGTTTCTGACTCTCAGTTGCTATTTTATTAGTTACCATACGAATATTGTAGCGAATCAATGTGTATTAAATTGGTTACTAGCACGATTACGGCAACTTGATAACAAATTCACAACAGATTCGTTATTTTGGGACTATTTTTTAACGATGCTAAGCCCCTCAGATAGGCGTTTTTATGGTTTAATACTGATAGACATATTGGCCCAGGCATGTCCGGGCATGCCCGGACAAGTCCTGGCATGCCCGGACAAGTCCTGGTCACGTGACAACCGTGGAAAAAACAAGCCTGAAATTCAAAAACTATGTGCTGTCCGTTAACACACGCACAGTCATCTAGAAAATATTGAGCGAGTTGCTTCACAAACCACACAAGGCGTGGTGATTGCCAATGTTCTCGGTATGCGCTACATACATGACCCTCTGTATAGCCTGGGATGAGCAGCGTTCTTGCAGCACAGGCCTATTTTTAAAGACGCTAAGCCCCATCAGATATAAAAGACAGGCATGTAGGGACGTGTCCATGCCTATTTTGGCACAGGACCACACCTATGCAGCGATTTTGACCACCATCCAGCAAAAGCGGGTACAAACTTTTTAGCATAGCTGTGTTTCTGGCTCTCAGCTGCTCTTTTAACCCTTCAAGACCCAGCCTATTTTGACCTTAAAGACCTTGCCATTTTTTGCAATTCTGACCAGTGTCCCTTTATGAGGTAATAACTCAGGAACGCTTCAACGGATCCTAGCGATTCTGAGATTGTTTTTTCGTGACATATTGGGCTTCATGTTAGTGGTAAATTTAAGTCGATAATTTTTGCGTTTATTTGTGAAAAAAATGGAAATTTGGCGAAAATTTTGAAAATTTTGTAATTTTCAAATGTTTAATTTTTATTCTGTTAAACTAGAGAGTTATGTGACACAAAATAGTTAATAAATAACATTTCCCACATGTCTACTTTACATCAGCACAATTTTGGGAACAACATTTTTTTTTGTTAGGAAGTTATAAGGGTTAAAAGTTGACCAGCGATTTCTCATTTTTACAGCAAAATTTACAAAACCATTTTTTTTAGGGACCACCTCACATTTGAAGTCACTTTGAGGGGTCTATATGGCAGAAAATACCCAAAAGTGACACATTTATAAAAACTGCACCCCTCAAGCTACTCAAAACTACATTCAAGAAGATTATTAACCCTTCAGGTGCTTCACAGGAACTAAAGCAACGTGTAAGGAAAAAATGGACATTTTAATTTTTCCAACAAAAATTTTCTTTTAGCATCAATTTTTTCATTTTTACATGGGCATCAGGATAAAATGGATCCTAAAATTTGTTGGGCAATTTCTCCTGAGTACACAGATACCTCATATGTGGTCATAAACCACTGTATGGGCGCACGGCAGGGCTCAGAAGGGAAGGAGCGCCATTTGACTTTTTGAATGGAAAATATGCTGGAATATTTAGCGGTTGCCATGTCACATTTGGAGAGTCCCTGTGTGCCTAAACATTGGAGCTCCCCACAAGTGACCCCATTTTGGAAACTAGACCCCCTAAGGAACTTATCTAGATGCATAGTGATCATTTTGAACCCCAGGTGCTTCACAAATTGATCTGTAAAAAAAAGAAAGTACTTTTTTTTCACAAAAATTTTCTTTTAGCCTCAGTTTTTTCATTTTCACATGGGCAACAGTATAAATTGGATCCTAAAATTTGTTGGGCAATTTCTCCTGAGTACACAGATACCTCATATGTGGTCATAAACCACTGTTTGGGCGCATGGCAGGGCTCAGAAGGGAAGCAGCGCCATTTGACTTTTTGAATGGAAAATATGCTGGAATATTTAGCGGTTGCCATGTCGCATTTGGAGAGTCCCTGTGTGCCTAAACATTGGAGCTCCCCCACAAGTGACCCCATTTTGGAAACTAGACCCCCTAAGGAACTTATCTAGATGCATAGTGAGCACTTTGAACCCCCAGGTACTTCAAAAATTGATCCGTAAAAAAAAGAAAGTACTTTTTTTTCACAAAAATTTTCTTTTAGCCTCCGTTTTTTTCATTTTCACATGGGCAACAGTATAAATTGGATCCTAAAATTTGTTGGGTAATTTCTCCTGAGTACACAGATACCTCATATGTGGTCATAAACCACTGTTTGGGCGCACGGCAGGGCTCAGAAGGGAAGGAGCGCCATTTGACTTTTTGAATGGAAAATATGCTGGAATATTTAGCGGTTGCCATGTCGCATTTGGAGAGTCCCTGTGTGCCTAAACATTGGAGCTCCCCACAAGTGACCCCATTTTGGAAACTAGACCCCCTAAGGAACTTATCTAGATGCATAGTGAGCACTTTGAACCCCCAGGTGCTTCACAAATTGATCTGTAAAAAAAAGAAAGTACTTTTTTTTCACAAAAATTTTCTTTTAGCCTCAGTTTTTTTCATTTTCACATGGGCAACAGTATAAATTGGATTCTAAAATTTGTTGGGCAATTTCTCCTGAGTACACAGATACCTCATTTGTGATCATAAACCACTGTTTGGGCGCACGGCAGGGCTCAGAAGGGAAGGAGCGCCATTTGACTTTTTGAATAGAAAATATGCTGGAATATTTAGCGGTTGCCATGTCGCATTTGGAGAGTTCCTGTGTGCCTAAACATTGGAGCTCCCCCACAAGTGACCCCATTTTGGAAACTAGACGCCCTAAGGAACTTATCTAGATGCATAGTGAGCACTTTGAACCCCCCAGGTGCTTTACAGAAGTTTATAACGCAGAGCTGTGAAAATAAAATATCATTTTTTTTTTCTCAAAAAATGATTTTTTAGCCCACTATTTTTTATTTTCACAATGGTTACAGGAGAAATTGGACCCCAAAAGTTGTTGTCCAGTTTGTCCTGAGTACGCTAGTACCCCATATGTGGGGGGGAACCACTGTTTGGGCACACGTCAGGGCTCGGAAGGGATGTAGTGACGCTTTGAAATGCCAACTTGATGGAATGGTCTGCGGGCATCTTGTTACGTTTGCAGAGCCCTGATGCGCCTAAACAGTAGAAACTCCCCACAAGTGACCCCATTTTGGAAACTAGACACCACAAAGAACTTATCTAGATGTGTGGTGAGCACTTTGAACCCCCAAGGGCTACACAGAAGTTTATAACGCCCGGGCATGAAAATAAAAAAATCATATTTTTTCCACAATCAGGATCTTTTAGTCCCCAATTTTTTTATTTTCGCAAGGGTAACATGAGAAATTAGACCCCAAAAGTTGTTGTCCAATTTGTCCTGAGTATGCTGATATCCCATATGTGGGAGAAAACTACTGTATGGGCACACGTCGGGGCTCGGATGGGAAGTAGTGACCTTTTGAAATGCCCACTTGATGGAATGGTCTTCGGGCGTCATGTTACGTTTGCAGAGTCACTGATGTGCCTAAACAGTAGAAACTCCCACAAGTGACCCCATTTCGGAAACTAGATCCCCCAAGGAACTCCTCTAGATGTGTGGTGAGCACTTTGAATCTCCAAGTCCTTCACAGAAGTTTATAACGCAGAGCCGTGAAAATATAAAATCATTTTTTTTTCCACAAAAATAATTTTTAGTCCCCAATTTTTTTTCCCAATGTTAACAGGAGAAATTAGAACCCCCAAAGTTGTTGTGCAATTTTTCCCGAGTACGCTGATACCTCATATGTGGGGATAAACCACTGTTTGGGCATACGTCGGGGCTTGGAATAAAGGGAGCACTGTTTGACTTTTTGAACGCAAAATTTGCAGGAATCAATGGTGGCGCCATGTCGCGTATGGAGACCCCTGATGTGCCTAAATAGTGGAAACCCCTCAATTCTAACTCCAACACTAACCCCAACACACCCCTAACGCCTACACACACCTAACCCTAATACAAACCCTAATCATAACCCTAACCCCAACACACCCCTAATCCCAACTCTAACCATAAACCTAACTACAAGCCTAACCCTAATTCCAACCCTAACCCAAATTCCAACCCTAACCGTAATTCTAACCTTAGCCCTAATGCTAACCCTAACCCTAGTTCTAACCCTAAGGCTGGGTTCATATTGCGTTTTACCAGCCCGTTCAACACGTAGCGTTGACCGGCTGGTAACGGTATAGCATAACGTGATCACGTTATGCTATACCCGCTAGCGCAGATGAATCAGCAGATAATCAGCCGCGGATCAGCAGCAAAATCAGTCGCGGATCAGCAGCAAAATCCGCCGCGGATCAGCAGCGAAATCCGCCGCGGATCAGCAGCGAAATCCGCAGCGGATCAGCAGCGAAATCCGCCGCCGATCAGCAGCGAAATCCGCCGCGGATCAGCAGCGAAATCCGCCGCCGATCAGCAGCGAAATCCGCCGCGGATCAGCAGCGAAATCCGCCGCGGATCAGCAGCGATGTCCGCCGCGGATCAGCAGCGAAATCCGCCGCGGGATCAGCAGCGAAATCCGCCGCGGATCAGCAGCGAAATCCGCCGCCGATCAGCAGCGAAATCCGCTGCGGATCAGCAGCGAAATCCGCCGCGGATCAGCAGCGATGTCCGCCGCGGATCAGCAGCGAAATCCGCCGCGGATCAGCAGCGAAATCCGCCGCGGATCAGCAGCGATATCCGCCGCGGATCCGCAGCAAATCAGCTGCGGATCAGCAGCAAAATCCGCTAGGAAAAAAAAAAAAATTCTTTATTTTTTTTATTTGTCCCTACCTATGATAAAGGGGGGGTTCATTTACTTTTTTTATTTTGATCACTGTGACAGTTTATCACAGTGATCAAAATAAATTTTTGAACACTGGGGAGCGCATGGCATGCCGGCCGGCGGGGCACTGGATGCGCCCCCATTTTAATTTGGGGGGCCCCCCGAAGGGCCCGGGGGACGCCGGGCCGATCGGGGACATGGGGATGGGAGAGGTGGAGGGGGGTCGGAAGGCTGGGGGGGGATGGAAGTGGGGGCGTGGCCAAAGAGGAGGGGAGCTGTAAGTGAGGGCGGTGCCGATCGCGCCATTTTGGTGGCGGGGCCGTCACCGCCGTGACTCGGTGTGGGGGGGGTCAGGGCTCGTCTCCAGCCAGGAGATGCTTTGCAGCATCGCCATGGCGGTTGTAATATTTCACCATTAATTGGGAAAATTCACATTGTTGATTGGTGTTTCACTTTTAACGCCAAAGAGCGATTGGCCACGGGGGGGTTAAGCCAACCCCCTGTGGTGAAGCACAAAGGGTCCTGTAACGCGGGGGGTGACCTTTGGTGCCCCCGGTCTCCCGGCCCCGCAGGGCGGATCCTTTCATGACCCCATAGGGTCATGGGTCGGAATGGAAAGGTTTTCATGACGCTACGGGTCTGGGTCGGGAAGGGGTTAATAGTTAATATGAATACTGTAGCGAAATGATGTGTTAATTTGATTCTAAAAGATTTCAGCAACTTGTGCAAATCAGGCAAATTTTATTTCGGAATGAATGTGGGGGCAGCCCGGGGCAAGTCCGGGCCTTACAGCTGCCCTATAGTGTAGTTTAATGTAGGTGGCAAACAGGACATCCGCTGGTGTTTGGAAAATACCATATTCATAGATGGTGGTGATCCTCGAATCATTTTTAAACATTTCACGATCATGACCCAGCACTCTTTATGGTTACCAGCAGCTGCAGCTACGCTTTTTTTTTTGTGATTATTGATCTTTTATTATAGAAGGGGACGCCATGGAAAAAAACCCCCTGAAATTCTAAATAGTGTGTCCATTAAACCCCGTCAGTCATCTAGAAATATTGAGGAGTTGCTTCACAAACACACGGGTGGTGATTGCCAATGTTTCGGTAGCGTAATACATGACCTTGTATCCTGGGGATGGCAGGTTCTTGCAGCAGGTATTTTTAAAGCGCTAAGCCCATAGATATAAAAGAAGGATGTTGGGAGTGTCCCGGCCTATTTTGGACAGAAACCACACTATGACGATTTTTTTTTAGCATTCAACAAAAAATTGGGCAAATTTTTGTTACCTGTAAAACTTTTAACATACCTGTGTTTCGGATTCATTCGTCAAAAAACCCCAGTGCCATGTACTTAGTCATAATATTTCACTAGGGGGGACCTATAGCTTTGTTTTTCAGGTTTTAAAAAAAAGGTGGAAAACTGAAATCCCGAGGCCTGAGGTAATTTATGGTTTTGGGGATAAATTTATGAGTCTATAACCTTATAGAAAAAAACGGGTAGGTCACACACAAGACGACGAAATGGGCTAGCACATTTACCGGTGTTTTCAAAAACCACAGCCTTAAACAATTAAAGTAGATCTGGGCCCTGCATTGTGGGCTATAAATGTTCCTGAAATTTACCGTGGTAAAGAACAGTAAAAAGCGTGGTACAATTCATCCTCAAAACTCCCAGGCATCCAAACCTATTGCTACGAGGCGGCCCCCCGGAGAATTTCTGGGTGTGTATCAAGAAGGTCTTTGTTTTGACGATGTTTGCTTGAATGCTGACATTTCAGGGTCATTTAGTTGTGTAAATGCGCTGTGGGGGCGTGTAGTCTAGGGTGTGATGGTGACATTTTATTTTTTTCAATTCTAACCATACGTTTAGGGACAGGTTTATTTACAGAAGTTGACTGTACAGTTGATAATTTTTGTTTTAAAATATACATTTGCATAATTTTTTTTAAAATCCAAGTTCTGCGATAATGTGGGGTTGGGACCACTTATCGTCTTTTAGTGTCGCAGAAAGATTTTAGTCTGTTTGCGGGAGTTTATTATGCCCCGTATGGCAGACATGTCAAGAAATTTTGGTGTGTTCACCGTCATTGGGTGTTGGTGTGTAAGGCGATGACTCTCCTTTGTTCATTACACGGACGGGCGATACCGCGCGTTTTTACGGAAGATCGGCTGAATTGGCGTGCTGTTCCGCGTTGCATTTGAGATCTGTAGCTTGACACGAGATATTCTTAGCCGATACTCTCGTATTCGGGGTGCTCGGTTGGTCGTATTTTTCCCGTTCTGCGCCCCAACCCTGTGAAAGGGGCTCCGTTTCACTTCCGTTCTTTTCAATCCAAATTGGTGTGCAAAACTCGCGAATGACGATCCTCGTAAAAAGAAAAGATGTGGTGTAGTTACGCTAAGTGGGGGAGATTAGGAAGAGTACATGAGCCACTTTACTTGATTTTTTAAAGGATATTTGTAAAGTACCGCACCGATTATTGTGAAACCGTGCTGTTGTTTTTATAAGTACACTATAGAGCGGCCTAGAAATATATTACAAGTATCCCCGGGTTTGGGGTTTTAGAGAATGCTGAATTAACAGACATCTCACTGCACGGGGCCGCCGTTGGGGCTGTTTTTTTTCCTCAACTGAACCTCACGGGCGAACTTTAGAGTGTAAATAAAATATGCATACATGATCTACAAACAAAATTCACAAAGTAACTTGAACAACGTAAATAAAATATCGACTAGTTTACCGTAGAAATTTTTTCTGGTGTATAAGTACTTAGAGTGGTAGCCAATAGTTAAAGTTTGGGTGTAGTGTAGTTGAGTTGGTGAATTAAACGGTGTGGAGGTGCTCGGGGTTTTTTTTTTATGGGGGGTTTTTTTTTCAAGCTGCGCCCCTGCTTGTTAGTTTAAATTGTAAAAAAAATATAATATTAGTCGCCCGAAATGATATTACGCGGGCCACAGACAAAGCTAAATTCGCAAAGCTATCGAACGGTAAATAAAATTTTTCACTGTTTCGGTGGGGTACAGGGTAAGAGGGTACAAAACACATACACCTGGTTTCAAGGACCCGCTACCTTTTCATTCCAGAGCCGTGTGCTTAGGAATCCCCCTCTTTTAGGGGTTGGGGGATTATAGCCGGTTCTCGAACTGACATTGAATTGGGGATCCTCCACATCTCAACATCGTAATCGCGATCCCGGGAGGGTCGTGCCCAGGGTTTCCAACCCCAGTCCATTGGAGTCTCGTATTGTATGAGAAATGTTTATTATTAAACATGTTAGCTAACGCCCAGTCGCTAAAATAAAAAACTGTAGGATTTTGGGCGTCTTAAATTTTAATATTAATAGTAGGCGTTATAAATTTCAGCTACCACGTTTACCCGTTGAAATAGGTTTAAAACTAGAATAGCATAGGTTTCTTGCTGTGACAGACTGGTGAGGTTGGGCTGCGCCCGCTAGCGTGTTGGCTTCCTCTAAAGGTTCTGGTAATGAACCGGTTCTCGTGGAGTGTTGAATGGACTCCATTTTAAATAAGAAAGAATGAAATTTTTTCCCACTTATAATACAAAGCGCAGATAGAATCCGAGACAATGGGATTACAATATACTGTGTAAAACTTCCGAATGTTCTGGTGAAAAGATAGCGAATATTGACGCGAGAATATCTGACATCCATCTTGAATAAAAAAGGGTCCGCTTTGAATTAAAGAAATAAAGAAATATGAAAAACGGAAGTATTCATGCAATTAAACAAAACTTAAATATAATTGAAACTAAATCCGTTTAAAAATATCACTATAGTCCTGTTCAGTGGAGTTGTGGCTGTGAGTTGTGAAGCTTACAGGGAGGTTGTATAGCATGTGAGGGGGCTTTTATTTATTATGGTAAAGAGAGAACACCCTTGTCACTGCCCCCGTAGGGGCAGAAAAACATCCCATTCGTTTTAAGTGGGATCTGGCGGCTAACCGCGTTGATGCAATATTGGAAAGTAATTTTACGACAGAACCCCCCATCATTACCTGTATTAGTTTGTGCGTGTGGCCCGGTAGATAATATTTTCTGTGGCGATATAGTTTTTTTATTTACGATGTTAAAAACGAGCGGGGCTGCAGCTTGAAAAAGAAAACACCCCCATAGAAAACGCCCGAGCATCCAACGTTTAATTCACCAATCTTGAAAATAACTAACGTTATACTTGAAGATTATGTTAGCAGCTCTATGTGTATTATACAGCAGATAAAAAAATTTCTACGGTAATAGTATTATTTTATTTAGGTGTCAAGTTAGCTTTGTGAATGTGTTGTGGTATTTGTATGCATATTTTATTTAAGTGCTAAAGATACGCCGTGGGTTGCAGTTTGAGGGAGAAAAAACCCTACGGCGGGCCCGTGCAGGAGATGTTGTTAACGCATTTCTGAGACCAGCACCGGGGGATACTTGTAAGTATATATGTTAGGGGGGCTCTAAGGTCTTATACAACAAAACATTTGCAATCGGTTTCCAGTAATCGGTGTGGTAGCTTTTTCAAATTGCGTTGAATAAGAGTTAGTGGTATGTGTCTCCTATATCTCCCCACTTAGCGGTTACTACCCACGTATCTTTTCTTTAGTTACGGGGATGTCATTCGCGAGTTTTGCAGAGCGCAATTTGGATTTGGGAAAAAGAAGGAAGTGAGAACGGAGCCTCTTTCAAGGGTGTGTGAGATCGTGGAGAAAAAAGAGGCCAACGAGACCCGGGGATATGAGAGTGTGGTTAAGATTTAGTCTGTGTCAGTAAGAATCTGGAAATAGCAACGCGGAACAGCAGCTGCCAATTCGCCGAGATTGTAAAAAAAGGCGGTACGACGTCGTGTAAGTAAGAAGCGAAGGATGATGGTCGATCGTTACCACCAACACCGTTGGGATGGTGAAAACCAAAAAAGTTTTTGACTGTTCAGTTCGTGCAAATAAATCTCGCGAAGACTAAATCTTTTCGGGTATGAAAGATGATAAGTGATGTCCAAAAACCCCAATTACGCAGAATGTGTGATTTAAAAAATTATGAAATGTTGATTTTAAACAAAAAATTTTGGAAAGTAAGTCGTTCTGTGAAATAAACCTGTCTGCCTGAGAACGTTTGGTTATGAATTGAAAAAAAATTAAAATGACCGCATTTACACCTGGAGCGATACAGAGCCCAGCGCTTTCACAACTATGATGATCTGGAAATGTCAGTTCACGAGCAAACAACGGTTCAAAGAAAGAGCTTTGATACACACATCCAGAAATTCTCCGGGCCGCCCTCGTAGGAATGTGTTTGTGATAGTCGGGAATTTGAGGTGATAGTTGTACGCAGACTTTTTATGTTCGTTACGCGGGTAAATTTTCAGGGTATAATTTTGCCCCACAATGGCAGTGCCTGATTCTTACTTTATTGTTAAGCAGTGGTTTTTGAAAATAGGTAAATGTGAGCCGATGTGTCGTCTCTTGTGTGTGCGTACCGTTTTGTCTATAAGGTTCATAGACTCGTAAATTTTATCCCCCTGAAGTCAGTAAATTACCTCGGCTGGGATTTTCGTTTTCCACGCTTTTTTATTACCTGAGAAAAACAAAGCTAGGTGGTCCCATACCCTATGTGAAATATTAATAGCGGTACATGGCACTGGGGCTTTGTACGAAGAGGTCTGAAAAAAGGTATGTTAAAGTTTTTCGGTATGTAAAAAGTTTGCCGCAAATTTTTTGTGAATGTGATCAAAATCTTGCATAGGTGTGGTTCTGTCCAAAATAGGCGGGGGGCCGTCCCAAAATGCCCCGTCTTTTATATTGATGGGGCTTAGGTCTTTAAAAATAGGCCTGTGCTTCAAGAACGCTGCTCATCCCGGTTTACAGAGGGTCATGTAGTAGGCATAAGATAACATTGGCAATCACCACGCCTTGTGTGGTTTTGTGAAGCAACTCGTCAATTTTTTAGTGACTGGGTGTGTTAAGGAAGCAATAGTTTATGAATTTCGGGTTGTTTTTTCCATGGCTGTCCCTCGTGCTATAATGAAAATGATGCAGATAAGGTACAAAAAAAAAAAGGTAGTGCAGCGGTGTGGGAGATATAGAATATAGAATATAGAATGGTAGAGTT
>JARQOD010000005.1:493093708-493229713 GCA_033576555.1 Oophaga sylvatica
CCATGAATAAAGAATGGTACCAGAATGTCCTCCAAGAGCAACTTCTCCCAACCCTCCAAGAGCAGTTTGGCGATCAACAATGCCTTTTCCAGCATGATGGAGCACCTTGCCATAAAGCAAAGGTGATAACTGAATGGCTCAGGGAACAAAACATAGAGATTTTGGGTCCATGGCCTGGAAACTCCCAGATCTTAATCCCATTGAGAACTTGTGGTCAATCATCAAGAGACAGGTGGACAAACAAAAACCTAAAAATTCAGACAAAATGAAAGCATTGATTGTGCAAGAATGGACTGCTATCAGTCAGGATTTGGTCCAGAAGTTGATTGAGAGCATGCCAGGGAGAATTGCAGAGGTCCTGAAGAAGAAGGGTCAACACTGCAAATATTGACTTGCTGCATTAACTCATTCTAACTGTCAATATAGGCTTTTGTTACTCATATGTTTGCAATTATTATATTTCTATCTGTGATAAAAACATCTGTCAAACACACATAAAAACCAGAGGGCAGCAGATCATGTGAAAATATAATATTTGTGTCATTCTCAAAACTTTTGGCCATGACTGTAGAACGATCATCATGGTTCAGTTTACTGAACATAGATCTTTAAGGTTAAGTTTAAGGTTAGGTTAAGGTAAGTTTAAGGTTAGGTTTAAGGTTAAGTTTAAGGTTAGGTTTAAGGTTACGTTTAGCCTGCGCTAAGCCATAGTTCATGGTTCCTTTTTAATTATCAGTGGATATAAAAGTTTACACCACCCTGTTAAATAGCCAGGTTTTTGTCATGTAAAAAAATCATACCAAAATAACTTTTTCCACCTTTACTATCACCCATAAGTTTACAAATCTGTTGAGCAAAAAACTAAAAATAGAAAACTAAAATAATATGATTGCATAAGTGTGAATGCCCGCTTATAATTGGAGATGTGGTTGTGTTCAGAATTTGACAGTTACATTTACTCTCATGTTAAATAGTAGATCAGTGCACAGCTGCCTTCAGTTACAGTGATTCTGATTAACCCCATATAAAGTTTTGCAGTTCTAGTAGAATTTCCTGACATTTTCTAATTGTATTTAACAGCAAAAGTCATGGTCCATAAACAGCTTACAACACAGCAAAAGGATTCCATTGTTGATTGTTATCAATCAGGAGAAAGGTAAAAAAAATCTTTCAAAAGCATTATATACAGTATATCATGGATGTCTGTGAACATGGTCAACAAGAAGTGGCTTAAGTTTGGCACAACAGAACTAGAACTGGACGTCCCTCAAATATTTATGAAAAGACAACAAAAAATTGGACCGAGAGGCTCATGGAAGCTTATTCTTGCAAAGAAAAACAACCAAGTCTGGCTATGTTTTGTCAAAACCTACATCAAGTCAGCCAAAAGCATGTGGGAAAACGTGTTATGGTCTGATGAGGCCAGGGTTGATCTTTTTGGTCCTTATTCCAAGAGGTGTGTTTGACACAAAGCTAACACTGTTCATTAGCAAAATAACACCACAACCACAGTGAAGCATGGTGGACTTGAGGCTGTTTATCGGTAGATGGAACTGGGCTCCAGTCAAGGAGAAGGGAATTATGAACAGTTCCTAATATCAGTCAATTTTGCTTTAAAAACTTAAGACGTGTTAAAAAAGCCTTCCCATGAATATTTTATATTAATAAATATGTGTATATGTGTATAGTACGTAGTATGAGTGTATTAATATACTTACCTACTTCTGCTCTCTCTGGGATCCAGCATCTTTCTGCTTCCCTTCACAATGATATTACTGCTCTGCTGATTTTTAGGTTCGCACTTCATGACATGGAAGTAGTGTTAAAGGGAACTTGTGAGCAAGTTTTTGCTATGTAATCTGAAGACAGCATGGGGTAGGGGTTAGAACAAAAATTTCAGGATGACTCTCTTCTTATTTGCTTACAATGATTGTTTTAGCACCAGTAGCTTATCATAATGTGACTAGCTGATCCTGTGAGCCTTGGTCCAACATGCCCCCTCCTGTGATAGGCATCTCACTGTCTATGGGCATAGTATATACAGAACCTAGTGTGAGCGGGGTAAGCTTTTCATTTCTGTTTCATTGCTAAATCTAAAATATCTGATTGTATGAGAAAAACTGCACCCAGTATGCTAAGTGATACATCATTGAATTCAGCTTCTCTTTTACTACATCAAGCTGCTCTAAGATGAGATAGCAAACAACTGCTGACAGATTTCCTTTAACAATGTAAGTCTATGGAGCATCAGGAAATTTTTAGCCTCTATATATATTTCAATCGTCACATTATATAGCAATGCATACTTACAATTGCTCATTTTGCCCTTTACACAGCTAATTATTCTCTTTTCCATTAAGCTTATGACACCATATGATTAAAAACTGACTAGCTGAATCATTCTAAGCTCTATGTAGAAATAGGAAGTCTATTTTCCCTGTATGAGTCATAAGTCACTGCAAAAGTCTATGGCAAAGGGGAGGAGCTGGGGTCAGTGTCACATCGCCGTTGGACTCGGGGGCTTGTGTTCCTGCCTCGGTCCTCTAGGAGGTGCCGGACTCCTTCGGCTGGGTATGCCGGGGATAGGAGGGCTAAATCCTCATTTGGTTCCCCTCCTTTGATGCGGCCTCTGTCGCTGGGCTTCGCCGTGATTCTCCTGTGGGTGATGTTGGTGACAGAGAAGAGGTCACTGCATAGGCGTCTGGTGGGCGCAGGCTTCACTCTTCTGTCACAGGTGAAGTGGTTGGTGCCAGTCGTGCATCACCATCTGGCCTGGTTCTGGAGTCGGTCCGGATGAGGTCATCAGGCTGTGAGCCTGTGAGAGATAGCCATGCCCTTCAAATACTTTGGAGCCTGTCCTGCAGGCCGCCAGATATAGTCTTGGTTTCCCCAGTGTGCTAGTTTGTTTTTTGCTATTTTGTCTCTGACCTTTGCCTGGATTTCTGACTTTTCTACTGCCTGCCGATTTTGTACCTTTGCTGCCCGCCTGGTTTTGACTTTAATTTTAGCCTGTATTTCTGACTCTTCTACTGCCTGCCGATTTTGTACCTTTGCTACTCTCCCGGTTTTTGACCTTGGCTCCTGACTACTCTTTCTGTCCAGTTTTTTATTCCCTTCCTAGCGTCCTTCCTTCTCCGTTCCACTGCTCTTATAGGCAGCTACCCCTTGGACTTCGCTGTAATTCCAGATCCCTGTATAGGGGTAAAGGGTCTCGGGGTTTCTCGGGGTGCTGTCTTACCTGCAGTTCAGACCCGCAGCTGGCGGATGCCACAGTCAGGAGTTGAAGAGGGGAATGCAGGAACAAATAAGGGAATAATTAACTGGTTAGAAGGTCAAAATGAGCAATTGTAAGTACACACTGATATATAATATGATGATTGAACATATTAAGAGAAAATTTTGGTGGGCGGAAGGAGTGCTTCAGAAGTTGAGGATGAAGAGGAGTTTCACCTTTCAGTATGACAACGACTTTAAGCATACCTCCAAATCTACTGTATCTTATCTTGTTCCATGAATTCACTGGTCCCAAGATACATCACTGAAGCACTCAATAGCTTAGTTTTTTAGACCCAGCTAATAAATATTTGACATATTTTTGACATCCAGTATCATTTTTGACATATGATTACATGCAGTAATGAAGAATCTTGAGAGATGTATTCAGTGGAAGGAAGTCATCCACTTCAGGAAAGGAATGGATAGACGCCCATCCCTGAAGTCCTTATGAAGTCTAAAAATATTTACTTTTACTTATCCTCAAATTCTGTGAGCGGTTTAGCTCAAAAATAGACTATCATACTCGCAAAATAGAATCCCATAAATATACAAGTCATTTAAGGAGACGTTTGTAGACTAGTTAGTACATGCTGGTAAATATACTACTAATTCTCTTCTTCTTATACTTCATTAAAGGGGTTGTCCACCACCCTTAACTTATTTTTATTTTACAATGGGAATCATAGTATTTAATAATAGATACCTCCTGGACTGGCCCCATACCAGCGACTGACTGCAGTGCTCTTATTTGGCATAACAATGTCCCAGGAGACAGGGCACCAACATCGCTGGAACGGGAGGTGAGTGTCTATTATTTTTATTTTACACTGAGGAATGTAAGGCCCGATTCATCAAAATTTTTTACAGCAAAATTATGGTGTAAAACACTTTAAAAAGTCTAAACATTTTAACGTAATTTGAGGCAATGTTAAAATGTTGCGTCTTTTGTCAGTCTCAGAGTTTTATTGCTTAGCTCTGACAAAGTAAGCAGATATTTGAAGGAACAGGCATATGGAGACTCCCACTTGTTAAATTCATAACAAGTAGCAGCGTTCCTTACACCACAAATCTTAGTCCAATCCCTGACTAGACTGAGATTTGTGGCGAGGCACAAACTGAGGCGTAGGCCATTTTTTTTCATGTGCTGGATTTATTAAGAAGTGTGCAACTCTTAATGCATCAGGAGCATATGACTCTAGCACGCTACTACATCGAGACCGGAGTAATCATCGTATTTAAGATGGGGTTGTCAAAAGTAAAGAGGAAATTTGTTCCCATATGACCTGCAGAAGAAGAGAAATAGAAGCATGTGATTCAAAGAAGCAGGAGAATGAAGAGTTAGCATCCATACCATTGAAGAACCTTTACCAAGTTCTCACGCAAGATAAGTATGAACATGTACATCGAATATGTGCTTTACCCATAAAGAACACCCCAGTCAGAAATCAGAAGCCTCTTGAAGGGAGAAAAAGAAGCACTGTTGTGAAGAAGAAAACAAAAGTGGTGGTCATAGGTGATTCCCTACTGAGAGGAACAGAAGCCGCTATTTGCCAACCAGATATCATCTCGCGAGAAGTGTGCAGTCTTAAAGGTGCCTAAATCAATTGTGTCTGATAGGATATCAAGATTCTTTAGTGCTATAGAACTATCTGTGTCTACTAATACATATACAGGTGCATCTCACAAAATGAATGCTGCTATCAAAGCAACCTGGGCTTCCATAACACTTCAGCAGTGCCACAGGCTGATCGCCTCCATGCCACGCCGCATTGATGCAGTACTTGATGCAAAAGGAGCCCCGACCAAGTATTGAGTGCATTTACTGAACATACATTTCAATAGGCCAACATTTTGGATTTTAAAATCATTTTTCTAAGCTGGTGTTCAGTGGCATAGCGACCCGGGTGTGGGTGGTGCGGGCCGCACCGGGTGACGACACCTCTGCTTGGGGTGACACCACTAGCCGGTCTCAGCTGATCGCGCTACTCCTGCTGCGGGCGCGATCAGCTGAGCTGAGACGGTGACCGGCTGGTGAGAGCAGAGCAGCAGGCATTGCTTGCTGCTGCCTTAGGAGGCGGAGCGCGCCGGCTACAGACAGTGGGAGAGGAGTGAAGAGCCGGCGCGCTCCCCGTGACGTCACTCCCTCTGCCTCCCTCCAGACAGTCTCCTCGCTCCAGTCCCAGTCCCAGGTGAGGGGTGTATAAAGCTGGGGATGTATTATACTCAGAGTAAAGAGTTTTTTTTTTTTATTATTCACTGCACAGAGAGGAGCGCTATGGGTGGCAGTATGATAGGGGGGGCCATATGTGTGCACTGTGCAGGCAGCAGCATGACTAGGGGTCGCTATGGGTGGCAGTATGATAAGGGGCCATATGTGTGCATGCCAGCAGCATGACTGGGGGTCACTATGGGTGGCAGTATGGGGGGGGCCATATGTGTGCACTGTGCAGGCCAGCAGCATTACTGGGGGTCGCTATGGGTGGCAGTGTGATAAGGGGGGGCCATATATGTGCAAGTCAGCAGCATGACTGGGGGTCGCTATGGATGGGAGTACAATCATGGGCCATATATGTGCAGCAGCATGACTATGGGGGGCGCTATTTGGACAGTACGATCATGGGCCATATATGTGCAGCAGCATGACTATGGGGTCGCTATGGGTGGCAGTATAAAGAAGGGCCATATATGCGCAGCATAAGGGATGCTATGTGTGCAGCATTATTATGGGGCTGCTATGGACAGTATATGGGGATATGATGAGGGGACAGTACAGTATATGGGGGATATGATGAGAGGAGAAGACAGTATATAGGGATAAGATGAGGGGAGAGAACAGTATATGAGGGATATGATGAGGGGAGAGGACAGTATATGGGGATATGATGAGGGGAGAGGACAGTATATAGGGATATGATGAGGGACTGCCTCCCTCTAGTCTCCTCCAGTCCCAGGCGGCGAATGAGAGCGTGTGCGACCCGATGGTGGACCAGAACGGCCAGCCAGTTACAGTGCCAAAGAGGTGAGTCTGGGGCCACTTCCTCCTCCCAGTCCCTCTTAGCTAAGCTCAGCTGTCTGTCAGGGCTAATTCACACGTGCGTATTTCATTGCGTATTGCAAGCGCAATTGTGTGTGCACAATATGCAATGGAATAGGTCCCATTGTTTTCTATGTGCCTATACACACATGCGCAAACTGCTGCGTATGTTTTGCGCGCGCACAGGGGCCTATGTGTGCAGTATTATGAAGGGGCGCTATGTGTGCAGTATTATGAAGGGGCATATGTGTGCAGTATTACTAATGGGCCAAATAAATAGATGAGGCATCTAACTAATAAGAAATTTACAAACTGGGAAACCAGTCTATCCATACCATTAGCAACATATAAGAAGTACAAGAAACAAATCCAAATCCTATGTTTTCATTATGTCCTCTTTTCTTCCTTTGGGTCTCGGAAAGCAAAGTCTGAATTGCTAAAGGAACATTCCACCATGCCACATTGAGTGCATAAATCAAAGAGGCCAAGTGGATACCAGCAAAGGAAAGCAAAAGAGGCAAAAATTAATCAATCAAAACCCTTGCTGGATCCATGCTCAAATATGTGAAAACACAAGATGATGGCCAGGGTTCATCAAAAGACACTGTGCCAATTGTACAAGCCGAGTCTTCTGAAGCGTTTTCCAGAAAGCTTTCTGCAGAGGAGCAAGAAGTGGAAATGGCAGAATCTGAAGAAGAGCAAGGAGGGGAAATAAAAGAACTTCATGCAGAAGAGCAAGGAATGGAAATAACAGAATCTGAAGCAGAAGAGTGCTGAAAGTGACTCAAGCCATAGTCCTGATACTATGAAAGAGATGAGTGCAGTCAAGGAGAAAGATCTGCAAACGTTATCTGATGTTTCCTTCTGGGAGATACCAGTTCCAGATCTTTTTCGGGTAGAAATTGTGAAAAGAGGAAGTGCTTCTTTCCAGAACAAAGATGGCCCTTTTAGTGTCACAAAAAGGCCTGATGCTAAAGCTGCAGCAAAGGGAGAAGTGCGTCAACTTTCTAAAGTATGGTTTTATAAGGTCATGCCAAACGGAGAGAAAATTCTGAGGACATGGATGGTTTACTCACCTGTCAGTAGGAATTTATATTGCTTTTGTTGCCGACTCTTTGCAATCTGTACTACAGATACAACATCCAAATTTGTCACTGGTTTCAGAAGTGGTGGAAACTGAGCCCAAAAGTATATAATCATGAGACATCCGAAGAGCACTTACACTGCCTGGAAAAGTGGAAAACTTTGGAAGCAGGACTGAGGCTGCACAAAACCATTGGTGCCCAAACTATTTCTAGGATGGAGACTGAGAAGAAAAAGTGGAGGGACATTTGATTGCAACAGAATTGCTTGAGCATTCTACATTGGATTTGATACTTTGCACAGCAGAACTGGCATTTTTGAGGCCACAGGAAGATGAGATCTTCAATTGAATAAAGGGAATCTTTTCCTTGGGGATGGTTGAGATGCTTTCCAAGTATGACCCAGTACTGAAAGAACACCTAATTAGGTTAAAGCGGCACACCTGTAAACTTAACGTGTCTGTCTCCTATCTTTCTCCACAAACTCAGCATGAGTTTATAAGTGTCCTGGCAAATTATGTGAAGGAGAAGATTGTAAAAGACATAAAGTCTGCAAAGTACTTTGGCATCATGTTTGACAGCACACCTGATGTATCACATACTGATCAGATGTCTGAAGTGATCAGATATGTACATATCACCAACAGGAAAGTTGAGATAAAAGAAGTATTTTTAGGATTTTTCCCTTTAAAAGGGAAAAAAGCTGCTGACCTCAGTTCTGACATTCTTAAAAAACTAGAAAGGGATGGACTAGATATCATGATGTGCCGCTCTCAGAGTTATGATAATGCTGCTACTATGGCTGGAATCCATGGAGGTGTACAATCCATTTTGAAGGAAAAAAACAGGAAGGCTATTTTTAATGGATGTGTGGACCATTCCCTTAACTTGTGTGGTCAGCACTCTTTTGCTGAAAATGCATCTTGTGTGACCTTTTTTGGAACGCTGCAGACAATGTTTTCTTTTTTTGCTGCTTCCACCCATCGATGAGATGTGTTAATTGAGCATACTGGAGTGTCAGTAAAAAGACTTTCCACAACACGCTGGAGTGCTCATCATGCTGCAGTTAAGCCAGGTAAAAGAAAAGTTTGACATGTTTGTGTCAGCACTTGAAGCTCTTTGTGAACCATGCGAAAATATGGACACAAGAGGAGCAGCACAAGGTCTTCTACCTGCTGTCTGTGACTTTACTTTTCTATGCTACCTGCACTTCTGGTCTGGTGTACTGAGGGAAGTTGATGATGCACAGCAGTACCTGCAGACTAAGGGCTTAAGTCTTGATAAAGTGGTGACAAAGCTTGAGGCACTAAGACTTTTTCTGTGTGAAGAGCGCAGTCACCTAGTCAAAAATTCAATTCAGCAGGCGCTTTTAAAAGCTAATGAATATGAAATTGCAGTAGAGAGAAGAGCCAGGTTCAAGAAGAGGATGGCAGGGGACCTGGCAAGAGATGCTGGAAACACAAGTCTCCAAGAGGAAAATAAGAGGGCAATGTTTGAGTGCATCGATCACTTTCATTCGGAACTCCAGACCAGATTAAAAGAAATCATGGAAGTAGCAGACATGTTTGAGGCTGTTCAAGCAAAAAGTCTCATATCTGCCTCTGAAGAAGATTAAAGGCGTCTATTCCAAAACTGACCAATTTCTATGATGAGGTATCCGAGAGTGAACTGTTACTGGAGATACCAAGGTTAAGAAGACACCTAACAGCAGCAAAGATGGACCTAGAAGAAGTCACAGATTGGGCAGCTTTACAAGTTTTGACCTTCATAGCTGAATGGGATTTTATTGAATCTCTCCTGCACCTTTCACTTTGTCTGAAATTATTTCTTACAATCTGTGTATCTGTGGCGTCATGCGAGAGGAGCTTTTCAAAGCTTAAACTAATCAAAAATTATCCAAGATCTACAATGGCAAATCTCGGCTTTCCGATCTTGCACTGTTGTCAGTTGAAAGTGAATTAGTGCAAACCATTGATTTTGATGAAGTAGTTAACCAGGGCGTAACTAGGAACGGCAGGGCCCCACAGCAAACTTCACAATGGGCCCCCCCCCCCCCGCACGTGCATTGCCAATCCCGGTCTACCCAAGTAGTGTTAAGAAAGATACTTTTATTATCCAAAATTAGAGGTTTTTGGACTAATGATAGTGAAATAACAGAAAAGAACCAACTCCCAGGAAGCAACTGAGGTAGTGACGAAGGTAGGCTTTCTCCAGAGTAAATGTGTGAAGAAACTTGTAATCCAGCCTGCAAATTGCTTTCAAAACAGATGATTCATTCAGTAGAACAACAGTCCGGTATACAGAATAATCTAAGATTGTTCTGTACACCGTACTTTTGTTCTACTGAATAAATCATCAATTTTGAAAGCAATTTATGGGCTAGATTACAAATTTCTTCTTCACAAGAATAATGCAACATAATTACCTTATTCAGCAGTTTCCTGGGGCCCTAGGCCCCTGATGGGGCCTGCAGTTTTCTTTGGACCTAGGCCCCTAATGGCGCCTGCTGCTTCCTTTGGACCTAGGCCCCTAATGGGCCTGCTGTTTCCTAGGGCCCCATTAGGGGCCTGCTGCTTCCTGGGGCCTCTAATGTGGCTCGCTGTGTCCTGGGCCTGAGGCCCTTGATACACTCACACCTCTCCCCTCCGCTCTCCCCCCTCTCCTCAAGTGCCGGGACGGGAAGCTGCGGCTGCCGCGTCCCTGTAAAAGAGAGTCAGACTCAGCAAGCATACTTACCAATCTGCCAATCCTCAGGTGACTGCGTCCTCCAGCTCTTCCGCTCTGCGCGCCGCTCCGTCCTCCACGCTCCGACGTCCACCACGCCAGCCTTGCATGTGACGTGAGAGCACGCGCACGCCCCCACGTCACATGACGCGGAAGTGCCGGACAGCTCGGGGCCTGACCCACCTCCTCTCATAGCGGTGCCAGAGGTGGCGGACGGGCCCCATATCAGACTCACACCACCGGCAGCTTGCATGGGCGTACCCAGGATCAAAACTAGGGGGGGGCAAGCCAATGTCGCATTGTATACAGGTTACATCATATACACTGTACATTATACTGCATATTAGGTATGGAGCATTAGGACTGTTGTATATTGTATAATACAGCAGTGTATGCGACACTACGCTGTATATACCATATATTATACATGGCACACTAACCTCTATACAAAGAATAAGAGGCATTATAACCTGTATATGAAAAGTATAATACAGCAGTGTATATACACTCTATATACCGCACACGATGTGTATGACCCTGTATACACCATATACTACACTCTATATACCGCACACGATGTGTATGACCCTGTATACACCATATACTACACTCTTATTTTGAAGTAAAAAGAAAAAACAAAACAGGAACAAATACAATACTTAAAATAAAGAACAAGTAAAGTTAAAAATCAACAAACTTACTGGTATTTCAATGGGAACTATGGGCCTGCTTTTGGTTAATGAGATGGTCAATGTTCGGTTCCATATTTGTCACAAGTGAAGCAATTTTTCTCTTTCTTGATATCATTATTTCCTAGGGATTCCAAATTGCTATTAGTAAAATAACAATATATATACAGCGCTACAAAAACAATATACCAGCAATAAAACTGCCCACACAGAGACATACAGCCTGCACTGCCCATCACTGCAGCCTTGCCAATCCTATCATTTCATCCTCATCAGTGCACATATTGGCACAACTCCGCTTTTTCTGCCCCATATGATCCCCCATCCTGCCCCATCTGTCTCCATCATATCCATCCTGCCCCATCTGTCTCCAATCCTGCCCCCAGTGTCTCAATCATGCCCCGTGTCTCCAGTCATGCCCCGTTCTCCATTCTGCCCCTATGTCTCGCATTCTGCCCCTGTCCGCACTCTGCCCCGTGTCCAGCATTCTGCCCCGTGTCCAGCATTCTGCCCCGTGTCCAGCATTCTGCCCCCTGTGTCCAGCATTCTGCCCCCCCGTGTCCAGCATTCTGCCCCCCGTGTCCAGCATTCTCCCCTGTCCAGCATTCTCCCCCGTGTCCAGAATTGCTGCCCCCCGTGTCCAGAATTCTGCCCCCCGTGTCCAGCATTCTGCCCCCTCGTGTCCAGCATTCTGTCCCAATGTCCAGCATTCTGCCCCCCGTGTCCAGCATTCTGTCCCAATGTCCAGCATTATGCCCCCCGTGTCCAGCATTATGCCCCCCGTGTCCAGCATTCTGCCCCCCGTGTCCAGCATTCTGCCCCCCATGTCCAGCATTCTGCCCCCCCATGTCCAGCATTCTGACCCCCCGTGTCCAGCATTCTGTCCCAATGTCCAGCATTCTGCCCCCCGTGTCCAGCATTCTGCCCCCCCGTGTCCAGCATTCTGCCCCCCCGTGTCCAGCATTCTGTCCCAATGTCCAGCATTATGCCCCCCGTGTCCAGCATTCTGCCCCCCCGTGTCCAGCATTCTGCCCCCATGTCCAGCATTCTGCCCCCCCATGTCCAGCATTCTGTCCCAATGTCCAGCATTCTGCCCCCCCGTGTCCAGCATTCTGCCCCCCCCGTGTCCAGCATTCTGCCCCCCGTGTCCAGCATTCTGTCCCAATGTCCAGCATTCTGCCCCCCATGTCCAGCATTCTGCCCCCCGTGTCCAGCATTCTGCCCCCCATGTCCAGCATTCTGCCCGCCATGTCCAGCATTCTGACCCCCCGTGTCCAGCATTCTGTCCCAATGTCCAGCATTCTGCCCCCCCGTGTCCAGCATTCTGCCCCCCGTGTCCAGCATTCTGTCCCATGTCCAGCATTCTGCCCCCCCGTGTCCAGCATTCTGCCCCCCGTGTCCAGCATTCTGTCCCAATGTCCAGCATTATGCCCCCGTGTCCAGCATTCTGCCCCCCCGTGTCCAGCATTCTGCCCCCATGTCCAGCATTCTGCCCCCCATGTCCAGCATTCTGTCCCAATGTCCAGCATTCTGCCCCCCCGTGTCCAGCATTCTGCCCCCCCCGTGTCCAGCATTCTGCCCCCCCGTGTCCAGCATTCTGTCCCAATGTCCAGCATTCTGCCCCCCATGTCCAGCATTCTGCCCCCGTGTCCAGCATTCTGCCCCCCATGTCCAGCATTCTGCCCCGCCATGTCCAGCATTCTGACCCCCCGTGTCCAGCATTCTGTCCCAATGTCCAGCATTCTGCCCCCCGTGTCCAGCATTCTGCCCCCCGTGTCCAGCATTCTGCCCCCCCGTGTCCAGCATTCTGCCCCATGTCCAGCATTCTGCCCCCCCATGTCCAGCATTCTGTCCCAATGTCCAGCATTCTGCCCCCCGTGTCCAGCATTCTGCCCCCCCCATGTCCACCATTCTGCCCCCCCGTGTCCAGCATTCTGTCCCAATGTCCAGCATTCTGCCCCCGTGTCCAGCATTCTGCCCCCCCATGTCCAGCATTCTGCCCCCATGTCCGGCATTCTGCCCCCCCGTGTCCAGCATTCTGCCCCCCCGTGTCCAGCATTCTGCCCCCCGTGTCCAGCATTCTGCCCCCCGTGTCCAGCATTCTGCCCCCCCATGTCCAGCATTCTGACCCCCCGTGTCCAGCATTCTGTCCCAATGTCCAGCATTCTGCCCCCCCATGTCCAGCATTCTGCCCCCCCGTGTCCAGCATTCTGCCCCCCGTGTCCAGCATTCTGTCCCAATGTCCAGCATTATGCCCCCTGTGTCCAGCATTCTGCCCCCCCGTGTCCAGCATTCTGTCCCAATGTCCAGCATTATGCCCCCCGTGTCCAGCATTATGCCCCCCGTGTCCAGCATTCTGCCCCCCGTGTCCAGCATTCTGCCCCCCATGTCCAGCATTCTGCCCCCCATGTCCAGCATTCTGACCCCCCGTGTCCAGCATTCTGTCCCAATGTCCAGCATTCTGCCCCCCCGTGTCCAGCATTCTGCCCCCCGTGTCCAGCATTCTGCCCCCCGTGTCCAGCATTCTGTCCCAATGTCCAGCATTATGCCCCCGTGTCCAGCATTCTGCCCCCCCGTGTCCAGCATTCTGCCCCATGTCCAGCATTCTGCCCCCCCATGTCCAGCATTCTGTCCCAATGTCCAGCATTCTGCCCCCCCGTGTCCAGCATTCTGCCCCCCCCGTGTCCAGCATTCTGCCCCCCCCGTGTCCAGCATTCTGTCCCAATGTCCAGCATTCTGCCCCCCATGTCCAGCATTCTGCCCCCCCATGTCCAGCATTCTGCCCCCATGTCCGGCATTCTGCCCCCCGTGTCCAGCATTCTGCCCCCCCGTGTCCAGCATTCTGCCCCCCGTGTCCAGCATTCTGCCCCCCATGTCCAGCATTCTGCCCCCCCATGTCCAGCATTCTGACCCCCCGTGTCCAGCATTCTGTCCCAATGTCCAGCATTCTGCCCCCCCGTGTCCAGCATTCTGCCCCCCGTGTCCAGCATTCTGCCCCCGTGTCCAGCATTCTGTCCCAATGTCCAGCATTATGCCCCCCGTGTCCAGCATTCTGCCCCCCCGTGTCCAGCATTCTGCCCCATGTCCAGCATTCTGCCCCCCCATGTCCAGCATTCTGTCCCAATGTCCAGCATTCTGCCCCCCCGTGTCCAGCATTCTGCCCCCCCCGTGTCCAGCATTCTGCCCCCCCGTGTCCAGCATTCTGTCCCAATGTCCAGCATTCTGCCCCCCGTGTCCAGCATTCTGCCCCCCCGTGTCCAGCATTCTGCCCCCCCGTGTCCAGCATTCTGCCCCCCCATGTCCAGCATTCTGTCCCAATGTCCAGCATTCTGCCCCCCCATGTCCAGCATTCTGCCCCCATGTCCGGCATTCTGCCCCCCCGTGTCCAGCATTCTGCCCCCCGTGTCCAGCATTCTGCCCCCCCATGTCCAGCATTCTGCCCCCATGTCCAGCATTCTGCCCCCCGTGTCCAGCATTCTGCCCCCCCGTGTCAAGCATTCTGCCCCCATGTCCGGCATTCTGCCCCCCCCGTGTCCAGCATTCTGCCCCCCCGTGTCCAGCATTCTGCCCCCCCCGTGTCCAGCATTCTGCTCCCCCGTGTCCAGCATTCTGCACCCCCATGTCCAGCATTCTGCCCCCATGTCCGGCATTCTGCCCCCCCGTGTCCAGCATTCTGCCCCCCCCGTGTCCAGCATTCTGCCCCCATGTCCGGCATTCTGCCCCCCCGTGTCCAGCATTCTGCCCCCCATGTCCAGCATTCTGCCCCCCCATGTCCAGCATTCTGCCCCCATGTCCGGCATTCTGCCCCCCCGTGTCCAGCATTCTGCACCCCCATGTCCAGCATTCTGCCCCCATGTCCGGCATTCTGCCCCCCGTGTCCAGCATTCTGCCCCCCCGTGTCCAGCATTCTGCCCCCCGTGTCCAGCATTCTGCCCCCATGTCCGGCATTCTGCCCCCCCGTGTCCAGCATTCTGCCCCCCCGTGTCCAGCATTCTGCCCCCCCATGTCCAGCATTCTGCCCCCCCCCGTGTCCAGCATTCTGCCCCCCCCGTGTCCAGCATTCTGCCCCCCCCATGTCCAGCATTCTGCCCCCCCATGTCCAGCATTCTGCCCCCATGTCCGGCATTCTGCCCCGCCGTGTCCAGCATTCTGCCCCCCCCATGTCCAGCATTCTGCCCCCATGTCCGGCATTCTGCCCCCCGTGTCCAGCATTCTGCCCCCCGTGTCCAGCATTCTGCCCCCCCCGTGTCCAGCATTCTGCCCCTCCGTGTCCAGCATTCTGCACCCCATGTCCAGCATTCTGCCCCCCCCATGTCCAGCATTCTGCCCCCCCGTGTCCAGCATTCTGCCCCCATGTCTCACAGTCTGCCCCGGACCCCCAGGATCGCCGCTCTCAATAAAAAAAAACAAAAAAAACAAGTTCTTCTTACCTGGCCGCGCTCCTGCGGTGAAACTCCCTCCATGCAGCTGAAGCGCGCACTCGCTGGCGACTGACAGTATATATAGCATATATATATATACAGTATATATAGCTATATACTATCTATATATATCTATATATATCATCTTCTCACCTGTGTCTTGCCTCTCTCTTGTGTTTTCTGTCTTCTTTCATCTTTTCTCTCTCCCACTCTTGTTTTTCTATCCTTTTTGCCTCCTTCTCCCTGCTTGTCTGTGGCTCCACCCCCGACATTTAGCCCCGCCCCTCCATGGCTCTCCACAGTCTGAGAGCTGTGACGCTGCTGGAGGGGAGGGATCCGATGCTTGCTGCTGACTACAGGTGCGGGGGTAGGGGCGGTGAGTGGTGTCACAGCGTGTGTGACTGCGCCCCTGCTACACTGCAGCCGGCAACTCTCTCAGAGTACGGTACGCCCATGGCAGCTTGCGGAACTACCGTGGTGGTAGGTGAAGCAGCTGCAGTAGGGACGGGCCCCCTTCTAGCCGGGGCCCTGTGGCAGCTGCTTCCCTGCTTCCACGATAGTTCCGCCCCTGTAGTTAACAGTTTTGCAGCTTTACAAGCCAGAAAAGCAAAGTTCTGAATTAATTGAGATGTTCTTTAAGTGCACTTATACTTGTTCTTGTTCAATTTTGTGTTATTTAATTATTTTATTTTTTTTCCTCCTGTTGCAAAAATGCTTATGCAGTAAAGGTTGAACTTAAAAAAAACTTTATTTTTTTGGTTAAGAAGCAGTAACTTAGATTTTTTTCAACATATTTCTTGTTATATGGCTAAAAAATGATTGTTTGGGGGTGGGGGTGACACCATTTTATACCGCACCGGGTGACACCAGCCCTAGCAACGCCACTGCTGGTGTTATAAAGTATTCTAATTTACTGAGATAATGACTTTTGGGTTTTCATTGGCTGTAAGCCATAATCATCAACATTAACAGAAATAAACACTTGAAATACATTTTCTGTTTGTAATGACTCCATATAATATATGAGTTTCACTTTTTGTATTGAAGAGCTGAAATAAATTAACTTTTCGATGATATTCTAATTTTGTGAGATGCACCTGTAGGAACAAATGAAACCGCAAGAAAGGACCTGGAAACTATATGCAGACTTTGAAGACCTAAGCTGGTAAGTCAAGGAACTGGGAGCGCAGGTCATCTTCTCATCTATCCTCCCAGTGGATGAACATGGAGCAAGAAGATTGAACAGGATTCTACAAGTGAACAACTGGAAAGCAGAAAAAGAAAAACGATGATACGTTGGTCAAATAGTTCATTGTATCAATATAGCCTTTATTATTAAAATATAAATAGAACAGGTTAGGGGGAAACAACGTATACCGCCATAGTCACACAAGGTGCTGTAAAAAATGGAGACGCATCAGTGAACAACTGGCTACTGTTAGAACCCTCTTGTTAGATTTTGTTTCAGTTGCTGGTCACATGACCTTTTTACCCTATTTAGTCTGGCTCCGCCCTTCTGGCTTTGCTGGACTTCATTGTATTATCTACTCTTAAGCTAGCCGGGTGCTTAAGTGCCTTACTCTGTCAGTTTTGCTTAATCTTAGGATCTCGTAGTAATTTGTTTTCTGTTCAATTTTCCTGCTACAATTTTGTTAGGAGGTGTCCACCTTTTCACCCAGTCCCTAGATCTTGTAGGGATTTGTCCCTCGCAACTATAGGTCTTCGTTCAGACTAGCTGAGGACTTTAGCGGGTCTGGTCGCAGGATCAGGTTCCCCGTTACATCGTAGGGATCCAGCTCAGTCCTATTGTAGGGACAGAATTCCCACCTTTCCTTAGTGCTTGTAGCAGATCATAACAGTAAGTCCAGTCAAGAAAAAAAAAAAAAAATCTCTAAGGAAAGATTTTCAGTTTCTATTATGGTGTCGGTTCAGGATTTGGCTGAACGCCTGCAGCGACTCTCTTTGGAGATGGCTGAAATCCAGCAACACGTGAGTAGTTGTTCTGGAGCTGATTTCGTGGAGCCAAAGGTACGTTTGCCTGATTTATTTTTTGGTGAAATTTTTTTCTTTTAAAAATGCTTGCTTGTTGTATTTCCGTTTGAGACCCAGAGTCCTCTGGTGATGAATCACAGCGCATAGGGTTCATAATGTCACTTTTGCGCAAAGAACCTCAGGACTGGGCCTTTTCTCTGCAGCCTAGTGATCCATGCTTTAGATCAGTGGATAGTTTTTTTTCTGTTTTGGGGTTATTGTATGACGATCCGGATCGTGTTTCATCAGCTGAGACAGAATTGAGACGTTTGAGACAGGGATCAGGTAATGTGGAAAAATATTGTACTCACTTCCGAAGGTGGTCCGCTCAGGTGGGCTGGAACGATTCAGCTTTGAAAAGTTTATTTCTTGCAGGGTTAAGTGAAAGGGTTAAAGATTTGCTGATTGCTTATCCTATACCTGGTAACTTGCAAGAGGCTATGACAATTAGCCATACGGGTGGATAGGAGACTGCGTGCAAGGGTTAATGAGAGTAAATCTGCCTTGTCAGCTCCAAGTTTGGAGAAGGAATTACTGACATTGCAGAGCCGATGGAAATTGGAGCAATGACCCTCACTCTCGAGAAAAAGAACGCAGATTTGCTCAAGGTTTGTGTTTCTACTGTGGTAAATCTGAGCATTTCATTAAGAACTGTGCGCTTCGAATGAATAAAGAGAGAAAAAAAAATGAGGTCAGTTTTGCCCGCATAGCTTGTTTAAACAATAAAGGTGTCTTTCTTTCTGCTACCACTGCTGTTGAGGAGGAATTAATGGAGTTTCGGGTATTTGTGGATTGTGGTTCAACTCTCAATGTGATTGATGGGAAATTTTTGGAAAAACGAAAATTAAAACCCAAACTTCTATCTTCTCCTATTAATGTGGTGTCTGTGGATGGTTCTCACTTGAAAAATGTTACTCACCATATCTGTGAATTTCCTCTTACTATTAATGGTGTTCATCAAGAGAATTTGGATTTGGTAGTTTTGAATAATTTACCTTCTCCGGTGATTTTGGGGTTACCCTGGTTAAAATTGCACAATCCGGTACTGGATTGGTCTACCAATGAAATTAAGTCCTGGAGTCCTAAGTGTTATGACAAGTGTTGTAACGGGCGTATTGCTGCTGTAGTTAAGGGGGAGTTACCTGTACCTATTCAGGATTTTTGGAAAGTTTTTTCTGATAAGGAATCGCAGGTATTGCCTCCTCATAGAGATTATGATTGTGCAATTGAATTTGTCCCTGGAGCGACTCTTCCTAAAAGTCGTTTATTTAATTTGACTATTCCTGAGAGAAAGGCTTTGGAGGAATACATACAGACAAGCTTGGCCGCCGGTCACATTAGGCCTTCCAAATCTCCTGTGGCGGTTGGATTTTTTTTTGTTAAAAAAAAGGACGGCGGTTTACGGCCTTGTCTAGACTTTCGTGAAATTAATAAGATTACTGTACGCAATCCTTACCCACTGCCATTGATTCCTGATTTGTTTAATCAGTTAGTGGGGGCCAAGTGGTTCTCGAAAATTGATCTTCGAAGGGCATACAATTTGTTGCACATGAAGGAGGGGGATGAATGGAAGACTGCGTTTAACACTCCACTGGGTCATTTTGAGAATCTGGTCATGCCCTTTGGACTTTCCAGTGCTCCGGCATTTTTTCAGAATCTTATTAATGACATCCTTAGACCTTTGATCGGCAGAAGTGTGGTTGTGTATTTGGATGACATTTTGATTTATTCACCGGATTTGGAGTCTCATTGGAGGAGTGTGCGTGAAGTATTACAGTTACTGAGTGATAATTCACTTTTTGCCAAACTAGAAAAATGTGAGTTCGCTGTACAGAGACTTAGTTTTTTGGGCTACATTGTCTTCAGTGAAGGTTTTGAGATGGACCCGGTGAAAGTGCAAGCTGTGCAGGATTGGCCTAGACCTATTGGTTTGAAATCAATACAGAGGTTTTTGGGGTTCGCCAATTATTATAGAAAATTCATAAAAAAATTTTCTGTGATTGCCAAACCTCTGACCGATCTCACCAGGAAAGGTGCTGATGCGGTTCAGTGGACTACTGAGGCCATTGAGGCTTTTGTGTTGCTAAAGGAGAGGTTCAGCTCTGTCCCATCCTTACGCAGCCTGATGTGACTAAACCATTTTTGGTTGAGGTTGATGCTTCTTCTGTGGGGGTCGGCGCAGTGTTGTCTCAGGCTAAGACGGATGGAGTACATCCCTGTGCTTTTTTTTCAAAGAAATTTTCTGAGTCTGAACTAAATTATGATATCGGTAATCGGGAATTGTTGGCAATTAAACTCGCATTTGAACACTGGCGTCATTTTTTGGAGGGAGCGGAATTTCCCGTTCAAGTCTTCACCGATCATAAAAATCTGATCTACCTTGATGCTGCCAAACGCTTGAATGCCCGTCAGGCTAGGTGGGCACTGTTTTTCTCACGGTTTAATTTTACTGTTACTTACATCCCAGGTACTAAAAATGTTAAAGCTGATGCTTTGTCTCACAGCTTTTCTCCTATGGTGGGTACTGAGGAGGAGGAGGAAAACATCTTGCAAGAGGGGGTTGTTATTGCTGTTTTGGACTCCGTGTTGGAAGATGAGATTCTTAAAGCACAGGAGAATGCCCCATCTAACACGCCGCATGGGAGGTTGTTTGTGCCTGGTACCCTGAGGAGAGATTTGTTTGTTGAATGTCATGACACTCGGTTGGCAGGTCATCCTGGAATCTCTGAGACCAAGAGACTTGTGGGTCGCAGTTTTTGGTGGCCAGGATGGCAGAAGGAAGTCATTAAGTGGGTGCGTCAATGCACGGTGTGTGCTAGATCTAAGTCTTCTCATACTCCTGCTGCGGGGTTGCTTTGCCCTCTGGAGGTCCCTAGTGCACCTTGGACACATTTGGCTATGGACTTTATTACTGACCTTCCCCCCTCTGAGGGTTTCACTGTCATCTGGGTGGTCGTGGACCGTTTTAGTAAGATGTGTCATTTGGTTCCTTTCATCAAATTGCCCTGCGCTAAGACTCTCGCTAAGGCCTTTGTCAAGGAAATAGTCAGACTACATGGTGTTCCTACTGACATTGTTTCTGATAGGGGACCTCAGTTTGTGGCTCGTTTTTGGCGCGCTTTTTGTGACAGGTTGGGAGTTCATTTGTCGTTTTCATCCGGATATCATCCTGAGTCTAATGGCCAGACAGAAAGGAAAAACCAGGATGTTGAGCAGTTCTTGCTTTGTTTTGTGACTGTAATCAAGAGGGGTGGTCTGAGTTTCTGCCACTTGCTGAGTTTGCTCTTAACAATCATACATCCGTTTCTGCTGGTTGTTCGCCTTTTTTTTGTTGTACTGGGAGACATCCGTCTTTTGGGTCATTTTCCAAGTTGGGATCGGCTGTACCTGAAGAGGAGAATTTTTCTGGTGTTTTGGAGAGAGTTTGGACTGATGTACGTGGTAATCTTCAGGAGGCTAACAAAAGATCCAAAGTGTATTTTGATAGAAAACGACAAGAGGTTTTGTTTTCTATTGGTGACATGGTTTGGTTGTCCTCTAAGAATCTGCGCTTGAGGATTCCGTCTAAGAAATTGGGTCCCAAGTTTGTAGGGCCCTTTAAGGTGCTTCAGGTTATTAACCAATCTGCTGTTAAGTTGGAGCTTCCTACCTCCTGGAAGATTAATCCGGTGTTTCATGTTTCTCTCTTGAAAAAAGCTGAGGTCTCAGATGGAGACGTCTCGGCCACTGTTCCCCTGGTGGTGGAGGACGGGCAATATGAGATTTCCCGCATCCTAAATTCTAGACGGTATAGAGGGAGTTTGCAGTACCTCGTCGCTTGGAAGGGTTATGGACCCGAGGATAACTAATGGGTGAGGGCGGATGATGTTTCTGCGTCTAGACTTGTCAGAGCGTTTCACAAGAGGTTTCCGGATAAGCCTAAGTCCTAGGGGATCCGGAGGATCCTCTTAGAAGGGAGGGTACTGTTAGAACCCTCTTGTTAGATTTTGTTTCAGTTTGCTGGTCACATGACCTTTTTTCCCTATTTAGTCTGGCTCCGCCCTTCTGGCTTTGCTGAACTTCATTGTATTATCTACTCTTAAGCTAGCCGGGTGCTTAGGTGCCTTACTCTGTCAGTTTTGCTTGATCTTAGGATCTCTTAGTATTTGTTTTCTGTTTTATATTCCCTGCTACACTTTCTGTTAGGAGGTGTCCACCTTTTCACCCAGTCCCTAGATCTTGTAGGGATTCCTCCCTTGCAACTATAGGTCTTCGTTCAGACCAGCTGAGGACTTTAGCGGGTCTGGTCGCAGGGTCAGGTCCCCCGTTACATCGTAGGGATCCAGCCAGTCCTATTGTAGGGACAGAATTCCCACCTTTCCTTAGTGCTTGTAGCAGATCATAACAGCTACGTTGATGGTGTCGTGAGCAACGTTTTGGGTTTCTTGACCATGAAGTGAATTACCTGTATGATGGACTACTTGCTAGTGATGGGTTGCATCTTATGAAAAACAGGAAAACACATATTTGGTAGACACCTTGCTAGACTTATCAAGAGAGCTTTCAACTAGAGCAATGTAGCAGGGAAATATATGGCCAGGAAAAAATATGCAGCTAATCAATTCTTATGAGCACCCTGCTACTAGAAGTGGAAATAAAGAACAAAAACAACAAATTCTGAATGAAAATGGAATAGCAAGAGAAACTGTTGACGAACTAAAATGTTACTATACAACTGTACAGAGCATGGGAAGCAAATAAGGAGAATTGAAAATGGTAATGCAGGAAGAGAGATTTGATTTCATAGGCATCACTGAAACTTGGTGGGATGATACACATGATTGAAATACAAACCTTGAAGGCTACAACTTATTTATAAGAAACAGGATTAACAAGAGGGGAGGAGGTGTTGCATGGTATGTTAGGAAAACATACAGCTCCACAGAGATCCAAGCTTCAGAGACTGGTAGCTCTGCAGAAACTGTTTGGGTAAGAATACAAGGAGAGAAGAATAGAAAGCACACTATTGTAGGTGTTTATTATAGGTCACCTGGATAGACTGAAGATATGGATGAACTCTTTTCACATAAGATGTCTCTGTTTCAAAAAAGTATGACATAGTGATTGTGAAAGATTTTAACTATTCATATAATTGTTGGGAATCTCTATCACGCAAAAGTAATGGGTCCAGAAAATTCTTATCTTCTCTTGCTGGAAAAAGAGAGAGCAAGAGGATTTGCAATCTTGGACCTTATTCTTAGCAGCATGGAGGAAATAGTTGAATAAGTAAAGGTGGCTGGGAATTTAGGAGACAGAGATCATGTTATCCTCAAATTTTGGATTACAGAAGGAGAAAGACCTGTGAAGACTGAGACCTTAAGGTGTGGCTTCAGAAAGGTAGATGTTAATGGACTCAGAAAATGGGTAGGGAAGATCCAATGTTTGGATGTTCTAAAGGACAGAAATGTTCAAGAAGGATGGGAGATTTTGCTAAATTCTCACTTCACAATGGGTAACAATCCGGAAAAGAATATAGAATTGGAAGCATGTAAAGAGATCACAATGGATAAACACAGAACTTAATCAATTGTTAAAAAGGAAAAAAATAATGTATATTAAATGGAAAGAGGGGGCACATCTAAAGAAGAATATAATGCTGTTAGCAGGCAATGCAGGGTGAGTGTTAGAAGAGCTAAAGCCAGCAATGAAGTGAGGCTTTCAATGGAGACCAAAAGCAGTGAAAAAGGATTTTAGGGGGTATGTCAAAAGCAAAAGAAAAGTCAAAGATGCTCTAGGATTTTTTCAAGATGAAAACGGTGAAGTGGTCAAACATGGTGTTGAGAAAACCATACTTTTAAATTCCTATTTTGCATCTGTGTTCTCTAAAAAAGCAATTGTAACATCAACTGATCTTCATGGTGCTATGAAAGGAATAATGAATCCACACTATCTATAAACAGAGAGATGGTGAGGGAATACTTAACTAATTTAAATGAATTTAAATATTCTGGTCCAGATGAATTACTCCTAGGGTACTGAAAGAAGTAGCAGAGGAAATTGAAGAACCACTAGCCAGAATCCTGAAAAATCCTGAAGAACAGGAGATGTCCCAGAGGACTGGAGAAGGGCAAATGTTGTCCCGATCTTCAAAAAAATAAAAGAAGATGGAGCCAGGAAATGACAGGCCAATGAGCCTTACTTCTATACCAGGAAAGATCTTTGAAGAAATTATTAGCATGTACAGTACAAACCAAAAGTTTGGACACCCCCTCTCATTTATAGATTTTTTCTGTATTTTCATGACTATGAAAGTTGTAAATTCACACTGAAGGCATCAAAACTATGAATTAACACATGTGGAATTATATACTTAACAAAAAATTGTGTAACAACTGAAATTATGTCTTATATTCTAGGTTCTTCAAAGTAGCCACCTTTTGCTTTGATGACTGCTTTGCACACTCTTGGCATTCTCTTGATGAGCTTCAAGAGTTAGTCACTGGTAATGGTTTTCACTTCACAGGTGTGCCCTGTCAGGTTTAAAAAGTGGGATTTCTGGCCTTATAAATGGGGTTGGGACCATCAGTTGTGTTGTGCAGAAGTCTGGTGGATACACACTGATAGTCCTACTGAATAGACTGTTAGAATTTGTATTATGGTAAGAAAAAAGCAGCTAAGTAAAGAAAAACGAGTGGCCATCATTACTTTAAGAAATGAAGGTCAGTCGGTCCGAAAAATTGGGAAAACTTTGAAAGTGTCCCCAAGTGCAGTTGCAAAAACCATCAAGCGCTACAAAGAAACTGGCTCACATGAGGACCACCCCAGGAAAGGAAGACCAAGAGTCACCTCTGCTTCTGAGGAATAATTTGTCCGAGTCACCAGCCTCAGAAATCGCATGTTAACAGCAGCTCGGATTAGAGACCAGGTCAATGCCACACAGAGTTCTAGCAGCAGACACATCTCTACTACAACTGTTAAGAGGAGACTTTGTGCAGCAGGCCTTCATGGTAAAATAGCTGCTAGGAAACCACTGCTAAGGACTGGCAACAAGCAGAAGAGACTTGTTTGGGCTAAAGAACACAAGGAATGGACATTAGACCGGGGGAAATCTGTGCTTTGGTCTGATGAGTCCAAATTTGAGATCTTTGGTTCCAACCACCGTGTCTTTGTGCGACGCAGAAAAGGTAAACGGATGGACTCTACATGCCTGGTTCCCACCGTGAAGCATGGAGGAGGAGGTGTGATGTGTGGGACATACTGAACCAGCATGGCTACCACAGCTTCTTGCAGCGGCATGCTATTCCATTCGGTTTGCGTTTAGTTGGACCATCATTTATTTTTCAACAGGACAATGACCCCAAACACACCTCCAGGCTGTGTAAGGGCTATTTGACCAAGAAGGACAGTGATGGGTGCTACGCCAGATGACCTGGCCTCCACAGTCACCAGACCTAAACCCAATCGAGATGGTTTGGGGTGAGCTGGACCGCAGAGTGAAGGCAAAAGGGCCAACAAGTGCTAAGCATCTCTGGGAACTCCTTCAAGATTGTTGGAAGACCATTTCCAGTGACTACCTCTTGAAGCTCATCAAGAGAATGCCAAGAGTGTGCAAAGCAGTAATCAAAGCAAAAGGTGGCTACTTTGAAGAACCTAGAATATAAGACATATTTTCAGTTGTTACACAATTTTTTGTTAAGTATATAATTCCACATATGTTAATTCATAGTTTTGATGCCTTCAGTGTGAATTTACAACTTTCATAGTCATCATCACAAGAAAAAATATTGTGTTTTAACAGATAAAAAATAACTCTCACCAAAAAGTTAATGAGATCTTCTGAGTAGTGGCTGTAATTTACAAGAAAAAATTCCAATGCTTCCCTAGCCAATGTGTGAGGAATGCAAGTATAAAACGATATGACATCGCAATAAAGCCATGATTGATTTTCATTCCAAGTCATCAAGGATAGTGCTCCCAGGACTTCTCTAGAGTCTTTCAGATATCGTGGCATTTTCTGAACCAGGGGCTAAAAAAGAGAGTCCGCCCATTGTCCCAAATGTTCGTGCATAAAGCCTATTCCTGAGACTATCGGTCTCATTGGTGTGATGCTGCTGGTTTCATGTATTTTAGGTAAGCCATATATTATTGGCATAACAGGATTAGATACAACTAAAAAATCAGCTGTTTTTTATTGAGCACTCCCTCACTTAAACCTTCTGAAACAATTTCATTAATTTCTTCACAGAATTTCAATGTAGGATTATTAGATAATTTTTCATAAGTTATTTCATCTGACAATAATTCCAGCATTTTTTCTTTATAATCAGCAGAATTCATCACAACCACCATTCCACCTTTGTCACTTCTCTTGATGATAATATTTTTCATTTTTTTCAATTCTGAAAGCGCTATCCTTTCTTTGTAAGAGAGGTTATCACGGTATGTTTCTTTTTAGAATCTGTAATATTAATTTCCTTTTCCAGATTTTTTATTTCTCTCTCAATTACTTTTTGGAATTTCTACATGCATTCAGCCCTAGTCTTAATGGGGTAAAAAATGGATTTTTAACATTCAGATATTGGGACTGATTGATAGTCTCCACATTATTAACCCCTGACTGGGCTAGATTTGTAAATTCAATTGCACCATTTTTTCTTTAAAATTTAATTTGTGGTATTTATTGTCTCTTTCTTTTTATATTTGTGACTGTGGATCCGATGTATCATCAAAAAAATGTTTTTTCACTGTTAGATTACGAATGAATTTATTGATATCTAATATTGTGGAGAAAAGGTCAAACTTCAAATCCAGGGTGAAATTTAATCCCAATGATAAGAGTCTCAGCTGGTATTGAGTCAGCTTTTGCGAAGATAGATTAAAAACATATTTGCATTCACTTCTTCAATTTGTTTTTCTTGTATCGAGTGATCACTCCTAGATCGCTTGGAGTGTTTGCTGCCTGCCCTCCTCTTGCGTTTTTTGACTTGAAGAATTTTTTATTTTTATTCCAATTCATGGCATTGAAAGAGGTATCTGAAATGCTGCAATTAGTATCTGAGGATTCTGGGTCTGTGGAGTTGAACGCTACATGTGGCTTATTGACTTCATGTGTGTGAGTCAGGCTTTGCTTCAAGATTTATCTAGGGGTTCTGGGTGTCCTTTCCCACTGACCCCATTCATATATTTTTCCTGTTGCATAGTCATTCAAATCACGTGCAAATTTTCTTTTTTTGCGGCTCATAATTTCTTCTTCAAGTGCCATTTGGTTATCTTTCATTTTCTTCATGGATGAATCAAATTGTGGCAAAGTTTTATATTTATCCATTAATTTATCCATATTTTCAATTTCTTTCTGAATGTCCACCAGCTTCATTTCTTCATATTTAATGATTAATTTCATAAGATTTATGGAGCAGTTGGTGAGAATTTGATTCCATTCCTCCTTTATTCTTAATCCTCTAGGGACCATTTCCTTACTCGCATAATTTTGTAATGTGGTAGAGTCCCACCAGATTTTGTTTCTTGGAGGGTTAATTTTTCCATTTGCACCATGTGCATAGTGAAATTCAACAAGTCGCCAGTCTTAATAGGTTCATTTCCAAAAACCTGTGCGGCTTTTTTATTTCTATCCTCTGACTGGAACACAGACATGTTTAAAAACAGGAAATATATGTGCAACAACCAGCAATTCTTAGTGCAGCATTCACAAAAAAAATTTGTCAGTGGAAATATCAATTGGGGATATTTCAGGAGGCACGGCTAGTCCAATGCACAAATAAAGTAATAAAAATGGGCTAGAGCCTAAAACCAATTCTTCAGCTGCTGTTAATTTGTTCGTTGTGCCTCCAAATGTTTCAGAAAGTCTCTGCTTACATTTATCCTGCGCTCTACGCTGAGCGCTTACACTGGAGTTTTCATGCAAATCACTGAAATACGTGATGCAGACAGAACCCCCTGGAAGAAGATTCCCCATAATGAGGCAGATGTAAGCACTGTGGATGCTGTCTGACTTATAATTCAGCAGTGTCCATCTTTTTAGGCATGCATAAAAGTGACATCGGCCACAGTTTTGTGCACCTTTGAAAAAATAGTCACAGCTGAGCAGAGACCAGACAGATTCCAGAGTAACTCTGCTGCCTCATTATAGTGAATAGATTCCTTTTGTTTCATCTGAATCATGTCACTTGAAGATTTAGATGGAAACCCACATGTAAGTGCTCAGCATAGAGCGCCAGATAAATGTGATCCTAAACATTATGTAAAATTTTCCTAACAAAAGCTTCATATCAATCCACAAAAAAAGTAAGTTGTCACTCAGGTCCATCACCTGTCAATAGAAATATAGGGGGTTTCCATGTTTCTAGCAGTACAAAGGCTCTGGAAAAGCAAAATAGCTCCTTGCCCCCAAAAGAAATCCAACTATTTCAGCACTCTCAAATTCAAATGCCCCTCTCTCTTCTGAGCCCCACAGTGTGCCTAATCCACTTTTAGAGTTTACATGTTTGGCATTTCTGTAGCGATGACAGCCAGCCTAACTTACAGGTTCATGTCTCCAGAAGCATGAGCTAGGCACAATGTACTGGTCACTACAATGTACTAGTCACTAAAACATACTGGTCACTACAATAGCAGTTTGCAATTTTCAGTCAGCAACATCCACTGCTGCTTGTTTCTGGAAAACACCCATGTTGTCAAAATCATCACTAGCACCTGTAAATAAATTCCCAAAGGTGTATAATTAATGGGAATTCTCTTCTAGCACTTAGGGGCTCTGTGTATGGAGTCTGCAAACTATTCTAAGAAAATCTGCACTCCAGAAGGCAAATAGAGCTCCCTCCCTGAGTCTCGCCATATGGCTAAGCAGTACTGTAAATCACATATGGGGTATTTCTACATTCAGCAGAAATTGTGGGACAAATTTTGGTGCCACTTTTACCCATTTCCCCCCAGTGTGAAAATGTAAAAATCTGTGGCTAAAACAACATTTTGTTAGTAAAAATGTAATTATTTTGTCTTCACTGCCTAATTATAAAAAATTCTGTGACTCAGCTGTGGTGACTGTCAATATGATCACTGCACCCCTAGATGAATTCATTGAGAGGTGTAGTTTGTAAAATGGGGTCTCTGATGGGGTTCTGGTGTTCTGGCACCTTAGGGGCTCTGCCATTAACATGGCACCCTCAAACCAGTCCAGCAAAATCTGAACTCCAATATGGCGCTTCTTCCCTTCTGAGCTGTGCGCTGTGCCTCAAACTAGTTTTTGACCACATATAGGGTATCGGCGTACTAATAAGAAGTTACATAACACATTTTTGGAGCCATTTTCTCCTACTTTCCTTGTGATATTGAAAAAATTGGGGCTAAAACAACATTTTTGGGTGAAAAATATTTGTTTTTTTTTCCGTTTCCACAGATCAACGTTATAAAATTCTGTGAAGCACATGTGGGTTCAAGGTGCTCACCACACATCTAGATAAATTTCTTGAGTGGTGTACCTTCCAAAACAGGGTCACTTGTGGGGGTTTTCTATGGTTTTAGGCACATTAGGGGCTCTCCAAACGCGACATGACACTTGCAGAACATTCCATCAAAATCGCCGGGTGATTATCACAGCTGACACCTGTGACTGTGTGTCAGGAGTGGTCACGGACCGCTCCCGGCACATTAACCCCTGGCACACCGCGATAAAACATGATCGCGGTGTACTGGGGGCACAGGGGAGCATCGCGCAGGGAGGGGGCTCCCTGCGCGCCCCCCTGAGACCCTCAGACCAGCGCGATGTGATCGCGCTGTTCTGAGGGCTTCCTCCCTCCCAGGACCCGGATCCAAGATGGCGCCGGGGTCCTGCAGGGAGGCGGCTTCCTCAGTTCTGCTGAGAGCAGGCACTGAGAAGCCTGCAGCTATGCCTGTGCGATCGCTGGTGTGACAGTGTGCTGTGCACACTGTCACACCAGCGATCTGATAAAATACAGCGATGTCCCACCCTGGGACAAAGTAAAAAAGTTAAAAAAATAAAAATAAACATGTTTTAAAAAAAAATCCAAAATAAATAAAAAAAAAAAAAAAAATTCCCCAATAAATTCATTTCTTCCTGTAAATAAAAAAAAACAAAACAATAAAAGTACACATATTTGGTATCGCCGCGTCCGTAACGACCCCCCCTATAAAAATGTCCCACTAGTTAACTCCTTTAGTGAACACCTTAAAAAAAAAAAAAAAAAAACAAAGCAAAAAATCAATTGCTTTATCATCATACCACCGAACAAAAAGTGGAATAACACGCGATCAAAAAGACCGATATAAATAAACATGGTACCGCTGAAAACGTCATCTTGTCCCGCAAAAAACGAGCCATGATACAGCATCATCAGCGAAAAAATAAAAAAGTTATAGCTCGCAGAATAAAGCAATGCAAAAATAATTTATTTTTTATATAAAATTGTTTTTATTCTATAAAAGCGCCAAAACATAAAAAAATGATATAAATGAGGTATCGCCATAATCGTACTGACCCGAAGAATAAAACTGCTTTATCAATTTTACCACACCGGAACGATAAAAACGCCTCCCCCAAAAGAAATTCATGAATTGCTGATTTTTGTTCATTCTAACCTCCCAAAAATCTAAATAAAAAGCGATCAAAAAATGTCACGTGCTCAACAATGGTACCAATAAAAACTCAACTCGTACCGCAAAAAATAAGACCTCAATGACTCTGTGGGCCAAAATATGCAAAAATTATAGCTCTCAAAATGTGGCAATGCAAAAAACTATTTTTTGCAATAAAAAGCGTCTTTTAGCGTGACAGCTGCCAATCATAAAAACCCACTATAAATAGTAAATCAGACCCCCTTTTATCACCCCCTTAGTTAGGGAAAAATAATAAAATAAAAAAAATGTATTTATTTCCATTTTCCCATTAGGGTTAGGGTTGCGGCTAAAGTTAGGGTTAGGGCTTTGGGGCTAAAGTTAGGATTAGGTTAGGGTTGGGATTAGGGTATGTTAGGGTTAGGTTTGTGGTTAGGGTTGGGACTAGGGTTAGGGGTGTGTTGGGGTTAGGGTTGGAGTTAGAATTGGGGGGTTTCCGTGTTTAGGCACATCAGGGGCTCTCCAAATGTGACATGGCTTCTGATCTCAATTCCAGCCAATTCTGCGTTGAAAAAGTCAAACGGTGCTCCTTCACTTCTGAGCTCTGCCATGCATCCAAACAGTAGTTTATCCCCACATATGGGGTATCAGCGTACTCTGGACCCCAAGAGTTATTGTGCAATTTCTCCTATTTCTTCTGTTACCCTTGGGAAAATAAAAAACTGGGGGCGAAAATATCATTTTTGTAAAAAAAAAAATGATTTTTTTTTTTACCGCTGTACATTATAAACTTCTGTGAGGCACTTGGGGCTTCATAGCGCTCACCACACATCTAGATAAGCTCCTTGTGGGGTCTATTTTCCAAAATGGGGTCACTTGTTGGGGATTTCCACTGTTTAGGTGCATCAGGGGCTCTCCAAATGCGACATGACCCAGACCATTCCATCAAAGTCTGCAATCCAAAACGTCACTACTTCCCTTCCGAGCCCCAACGTGTACCCATACAGTAGTTTTCTCCCACATATTGGGTATCAGCGTACTCAGGACAAATTGGCAACAAATTTGGGGTCCAATTTCTCCTGTTACCCTTGTGAAAATAAAATATTGGGACGAAAAAATCATTTTTGCAAAAAGAAAAAAGATTTTTTATTTTTACGGCTGTGCGTTATAAACTTCTGTAAAGCACTTCGGGGTTCAAAGTGCTCACCACACATCTAGATAAGTTCCTTGTGGGGTCTATTTTCCAAAATGGGGTCACTTGTCGGGGGTTTCCACTGTTTAGGCGCATCAGGGGCTCTCCAAATGCGACATGACGCCCCCAGACCATTCCATCAAAGTCTGCAATCCAAAACGTCACTACTTCCCTTCCGAGCCTTGACGTGCGCCCATACAGTAGTTTTAGCCCACATATTGGGTATCAGCGTACTCAGGACAAATTGGACAACAACTTTTGGGGTCCAATTTCTCCTGTTACCCTTGTGAAAATAAAATATTGGGGCGAAACAATCATTTTTGTAAAAAAAAAAAAAGGATTTTTTATTTTTACGGCTGTACGCTTATAAACTTCTGTGAAGCACTTCGGGGTTCAAAGTGCTCACCACACATCTAGATAAGTTCCTTGTGGGGTCTATTTGCCAAAATGGGGTCACTTGTGGGGGGTTTCCACTGTTTAGGTGCATCAGGGGCTCTCCAAATGCGATATGACGCCCCCAGACCATTCCATCAAAGTCTGCAATCCAAAACGTCACTACTTCCCTTCCGAGCCCCGACGTGTGCCCATACAGTAGTTTTCTCCCACATATTGGGTATCAGCGTACTCAGGACAAATTGGACAACAACTTTTGGGTTCCAATTTCTTCTGTTACCCTTGTGAAAATAAAATATTGGGGGCGAAAAAATCATTTTTGTAAAAAAAAAAAAAGATTTTTTATTTTACGGCTGTACGTTATAAACTTTAGTGAAACACCTGGGGGTTCAAAGTTCTCACCACACATCTAGATAAGTTCCTTGAGGGTCTAGTTTCCAAAATGGTGTCATTTATGGGGGTTTCCACTGTTTAGGCAGATCAGGAGCTCTCCAAACACGACATGGCGTCCAGCCAATTCTGGTGAAAAAGTCTGACGGCGCTCCTTCCCTTCCAAACTCTGCCATGCACTCAAACAGTGGTTTACTCCCACATATGGGGTATCAGCGCACTCAGGATAAATTGCACAATAACTTTTGGAGTCTTGTTACCCTTGGGAAAATAAAAATTGGTTGAAAAGATCAATTTTGTGGAAAAAATATGATTTTTTAATTTTACGGCTCTACGTTATAAACTTGTGTGAAGCACTTGGGGGTTCAAATTGCTCACCAAAGATCTAGATAAATTCCTTAGGGGGTCTAGTTTCCCAAATGGGGTAATTTGTGGGGGGTTTCCACTGTTTCAGGCACATCAGGGGCTCTCCAAATGCAACATGGCATCCAATCTCAATTCCAGCCAATTTTTGTTGGAAAAAGTCAAATGGTGCTCCTTCCCTTCCGAGCTCTGCCGTGCACCCAAACAGTGGTTCCCCCCACATATGGGGTATCAGCGTACTCAGGACAAATTGGGCAACAACTTATGTGGTCCAATTTCTCCTGTTACCCTTGGGAAAATAAAAATTAGTGACTTAAAGATAATTTTTGTGGGAAAAAAATAGGATTTTTTATTTTCATGCCCGGGCATTATAAACTTGTGTGAAGCACTTGGGGGTTCAAAGTGCTCACCAAAGATCTAGATAAGTTCCTTAGGGGGTCTAGTTTCCAAAATGGGGTCACTTGTGGGGGGTTTCCACTGTTTAGGCTCATCTGGGGCACTGCAAACGGAACATGACCCCCATCAACGTCTGCATTCCAAAACGTTACTACTTCCTTTCCAAGCCCTGCCGTGCTCCCAAACAGTTTCCCTCCCACATATGGGGTATCAGCGTACTCAGGACAAATTGGACAAAACTTTTGGGGTCCAATTTCCTTGGGAAAATTAAAAATTTGGGACTAAAAAATCATTTTTGTGGAAAATTGTTTTTTTTTCACACCCAGGCATTATAAACTTTTCTGAAACAATTGGGGGTTCAAAGTGCTCACAACAGATCTAGATAAGTACCTTAGGGGGTCTAGTTTCCAAAATGGTGTCACTTGTGGGGGTTTCCACTGTTTAGGTGCATCAGAGGTTCTCCAAACGCGACATGGACGTCCAATCTCAATTCCAGCCAATTTTAGTTTGAAAAAGTCAAACGGCGCTCCTTCCATTACGAGCTCTGCCGTGTGCCCAAACAGTGGTTTTCCCCCACATATTGGGTATTGGCGTACTCAGGAGAAATTGCACAACAACCTTATCTGTCCATTTTCTCCTTTTACCCTTGTGAAAATAAAAAAAAAGTTTGTAAAAATAATTTTTGTGGCTAAAAAGTTAAATATTCATTTTTTCCTTCCACGTTGTTTTAGTTCATGTGAAGCACCTGAAGGGTTAATAAACTTCTTGAATGTGGTTTTGAGTACCTTGAGGGGTGCAGTTTTTAGAATGGTGTCACTTTTGGGTATTTTCTGCCATATAGACCCCTCAAAGTGACTTCAAATGTGAGGTGGTCCCTAAAAAAATGGCTTTGTAAATTTTGTTGCAAAAATGAGAAATCGCTGGTCAACTTTTAACCCTTATAACTTCCTAATAGGGTTGAGCATTCCGATACTGCAAATATCGGGTATCGGCCGATATTAGCTGTATCGGACTTCCGATTCTGAGTACCGATATTTTCGTCATATCGGATACCGGAATCGGAATGTCACTGTCACTGTCAGTGTCCGTCGGTCGGGTCTGTCAGGAGTCAGCGGCACTTACCCGGCAGAAGATCTCCGGTGGTCTCGTCCTGGACTGCTTGATGGCCGCCATCCTCTCTCCCTGGCGGTCACATGCAGTTTCTCGCGATAACTGCAGTGACTGCTGGGTAATCGCGGCCGTAAAGCAGTCCGATGACGTCACCGCCGGGAAGCAGGTAATCAGCTGTGCTGCGTCGGGATGTCAGGCTCTGCCTGGCATTGCGATGTAGCAGAGCTGGATCGTCGTGGGACACTCGTTACTATGGACTGCGTCGGACAGGTGGTATACTGTTGGTTTGTTTTTTTTCTTTTTTTACAGGAGATCGATAGCGTCGCAGGAATGATAGAGTAATAAAAGAAATGAAAACTGTGTTGTCTCTTTTATTTCATTAAAATACTTTTTTCTTGCTGTGTCTTTTTTTTAAACATTTAAAAACTTTGGGATTAATAATGGATCGGTGTCTTATTGACGCCTCTCCATTATTAACCGGGCTTATTGTCACCGTGCAATCAACGGTGACATTAACCCCTTATTACCCCACTTGCCACCGCTACAGGGCAAGTGGGAAGAGCGGGTAAAGTGCCACAATTGGCACACCTTTTGATGCGCCAAATGTGGGGCTGCTGTAGCTTGGTATTATCAGGCTGTTGAGGGCCAAAATCCATGGGCCTTGACAGTCTTTTAATACCAGGCCGCAGCAGTCTGCATTTTACTTGGCTGGTTAACAAAAATAGGGGGACCCCTACGCCGTTTTTTTTTTTGAGGAGGATCCCCTATTTTTGTTAACCAGCCAAGCTAAACAGACTGCTGTGGCCTGGTATTATCAGGCTGGCAAGGTCCATGGATCTTGGCTCCTTAACAGCCTGAAAATCCAGGCCTCAGCAGTCTGCTTCATCTGGCTGGTTAACAAAAATAGGGGGGACCCCACGCCAATTTTTTTTCGAGGGGATCCCCTATTTTTGTTAACCAGCCAAAGATAAGCAGACTGCTGTGGCCTGGTATTATCAGGCTGGCAAGCAGGGTCGGACTGAGCCACCGGGACACCGGAGAAACCTCCGGTGGGCCCCAGCTCCTGCGTGGTGGGCCCTGATTTGAAAGGATAGGTCGCACAGCACGCCGATAGAGTTACATTCTGCGGCAGAGCAGGGAGAATCGCTCTCCCTGCTCTGCCGCCCGGAAGCTATGGGGCCTGAACAGGCGGTGGGGGGGCCCGGTGCCAGCAGTGGGCCCCCCACCCGTCATCGGAGGGTCAGCTGTATCGGCATCCAGCCGATACAGCTGACCGCATAGAAAGAGAAGGAGCTAGCGCTCCTTCTCTCCCATAATCCCCCTCTCAGCGTCTGACAGCGGGCGCGATGACATCACCTGCCGGCGCCCGCTGTCAGACGCTGAGAGGGAGAACAGTGAGCAGCACAGGAGCCGGGAGGTGAGTATTGCTTTTTTTTTTTTATTTAATGGGGGTGCATTATACTACAGAGGCTGTATATGGGGGGTGCATTATACTACAGAGGCTGTATATGGGGGCTGCATTATACTACAGAGACTCCATATTGGGCTGCATCATACTACAGAGACTCCCTATGGGGATGCATTATACTACAGAGGCTGCCTATGGGGGTGCATTATAATATAGCGGCTGCCTATGGTGGTGCATTATATTTTAGACTCTGCCTATGGGGGTTTATTATAATATAGAGGCTGCCTATGGGGTGCATTATACTATATTGAGGACTATCTGGTGTATTATGCTGTATGGATGCTATCTAGGGGCCATCATACAGTGTTGGACCCATTAAATAGTTTGGGGACATTAAGGAGTCAGTATATATCCAGTGAGGGGGCATTATTCTGTGTATAGGGGAGATGTACAGGGGGAGACTTGGGACATTATTAAATGTAAAGTGGACACTTATTGTTATAGGGGAACTCGGGTTACTGTGACTGTCAAAGGGGCACACAGGGCATTATTACAGTCTAGGGGACAAAATGTTGGCACTGTTTTCTAGGGCACTTGCACCCGGCATTACTATATTCTAGAGGGGTGCTTTAAAATTTAGAGGTCACACAGAACCACACAGCAGGTGCAGTAATAGGGACACATACGGCAGCAGCAGCTCAATATTGGGGTATCAGGTGCAGTATTAGGGACACATACGGCAGCAGCGGCTCAGTATTGGGGTATCAGGTGCAGAAATAGGGACACATATGGCAGCAGCGGCTCAGTATTGGGGTATCAGCAGGATGAGGAGTTTGTGCAGGTTGAGAATAGTCCAATTGGTGACCGTGACAGTGCTAAAAATATGAGAAGTGAAATGTGTCTTTGTTGTAATCTCTGCAGTCGAGTCCTGGCTGGAGAAGTCGTCATGTCGGTCTGGGCCAGATGGAAAAGACATGAAAAGTGAACAATTCCATTAGAAAGAACATCAGCGGTAAGTCATTATCTGTACCTGTGCTGTAATCTATTATATGTTCTGTAGGACTGGTATTATTTACCACATACCATATGGCGGTAATATCAATATTGGTCTTTTTATATATAGATTATTTTTGGCAACAGCGCGGTCATTTGCTGAGGTTCTCTGATTAGGGGCCCACTCAGAAGTTTCGCCCCCACTAAACCAAAACCCTAGCTACGCCTCTGGCTCTCTCTCTAGTCTTTCTTTCTCTCTCTAGTCTTTCTCACTCTCTGTTCTTTCTTTCTCGCTCTCTGTTCTTTTTTCTCTCTGTTCTTTCTTTCTCTCTCTCTTTTCTTTCTTTCCTCTCTTTCTTTCTCTGTTTGTTCTTTCTCTCTCGCTGCTCTTTCTTTCTTTTCCTCAGTACCAGCCACTGTGCCCTCATTACCAGTCAGTGTGATCAGCAGTGCTAAATGGGTACGCTTGGGGCGAGGATATGGGTGTGATTAGCTGTGAAATGGGTGTGGTCGGGGCGTGGCCTAAAATTTGCAGCGGCGCGCTTAGCGTGCCGCAGCCTTTAACCCTCTTTCCTGTCTTCAAAACTTGGGAGGTATGCTGTATGACCTCCCTACAACTTCTGGGCATGCTCCTGATGAGCGCGACGGATGGTCTCCTGAGGGATCTCCTCCCACACCTGGACTAAAGTATGCACCAACTCCTGGACAGTCTGTGGTGCAACGTGGCATGGCCTAAAATTTGCTGCAGCAGGCACAGCGTGCCACAGCCTTTGTCCCTCTTTCCCTTCTTCAAAGGTTGGGAAGTATGATGGTGGGCCCCAAGAATATTTTTCTCTGGTGGGCCCAAGGTACTCCAGTCCGACGCTGCTGGCAAGGTCCATGGATATTGGCTCCTTAACAGCCTTAAATACCATGCCTCAGCAGCAGCAGGGGCGTACATAGAAATCATGGGGCCCCATAGCAAAAGTCTGAATGGGCCCCCCCCCCAAAAAAAAAACCCAGAGCCATTGTAAATGTAAAGTGCCAGCACAGTGAGGGGACACATTAAACAAAAAAATGTATTATGCCCCCATAGATTGTGCCCCCATAGATGCTCCATAGATCATGCCCCCATAGATTGTGCCCCCATAGATTGTGCCCCCATAGATGCTCCATAGTATAGGCCCTTATGCTGCCGCAGCTGCTGCGACCAAAAAAAAAAAAAAGACATACTCACCTCTCGTCGCTGGGGGCCAGGTGCCGGTGTCCTGAGCAGGGGGTGACACCAGGTGCCGATGTCACCGCTCGCTCAGGGCCCCGGCACCTGAGATATTTACCTGTCCTCTCTCCACTGCTGAGTGCCGCTGTCTTCGGGGTCCTCCAGCAGTGAATGATCAGGCAGAGGGCGCGGCGCGCACTAACGACATCATCGCGCCCTCTGACCTGAACATTGCAGCAAGAAGACGCGAGCAACGGTGGAACGGGACAGGTAAATATCCCTTATACTCACCCTTCCGCCGGCGCGGTCTCTGCAGCCCCTGCTCTTCTCCCGCGGTCTCCGCCGCCAGTGTTCAGCGGTCACGCGGGACAGCTCATTAAAGTCATGAATATGTGCATATTCATGACTGTAATGAGCGGTACCACCTGACCGCTGAACACAGGCGTCGGAGACCGTGGGAAAAGAGCAGGGGCTGCAGAGACCGCGCCGGCGGAAGGGTGAGTATATAGAAGAGCTGCGCTCCCCCTCCCCCGCCGACCCCCTGGTAGTACTGTGTCAGCACAGCTACCCGACCGTCGCGGGCCCCCTCACCTGTCCGGGCCCCATAGCAGCTGCATGGTCTGCTTCATTCACGGTACGCCACTGCTCAGCAGTCTGCTTCATCAGGCTGGTTAACAAAAATAGGGGGGACCCCACGCCATTTTTTTTTCGAAGGGAACCCCTATTTTTGTTAATCAGTTCCCTCTGACGTCACTGATTGTGTCCCTGGCTGACCTGAAGTTAAAGTGGAAAGCAATCAATTAAGCTTTCCACTTCCTCTCCTGTCAGCCAGGAGAGGAACTCATTCATTTGGGGGTTTACTGTGAGGCTGCAGCATTAGCTGCGGTCCCTGCAGTAAACATTAACCCTTTCTGAAGGATTACACCGTGGGACCTGACTGTGCATGGGATAGGTAAGAATAATTTTGCTTTTTTATTTTATTTTTATTACAGGAAATGGTTTTTGCAGTAAAATAAAAGATGGTCAAAAACATGTGTCTTTATTTCATTAAAATGATTTTTAATTAAAGTGTGTGTGTTTTATTTTTATTTCATGCAATAGGATTAATAATTGATAGTTGTCTAATTGACAGCTCTCAATTATTAACCTGGCTTAAGGTCACCTTTCAATAGCAAGGTGACATTAACCCCTTATTAACCCATTCGCCACCGCTACAGGGCAATGGGAATAGACGGGCAAAGTGCCAGAAAGGGCGAATATAATTATAGATTTGTCTTTTCTGGGGTGTCTGGGGGCAGATGTTAGTAGCCAGGGGGGGGCAAAAATAATGGTCCCTCTCTGGGCTATTATTATCTGCCCCCACTCGCTGGCTTTGTCTGTCTGGTTGTGAAAATAGGGCGGGAGCCCACGCATTTTTTTTCAACAATTTTACACCTCATATATATATATACATGTCATTGAATTTGTGACACATATATATATATTTATATTTATAGTTGATACACTTCTACATAGTATAATAGCCGCTAATTCAATTGCCGGCTTTTGTGAAAATGCAGGACCCGACATGAAATGACACATGGTTTACATAGAGTTAACCATGTCATTTCAAGTTGTTTGATCTATTGTTTTCACTAACAATTACATGAGTGGCTGTGTGCAACATTTCACACCTGTAGGGGTTAATTAAAGGTGTAAATTTGTAGCAAAAAAGTCTGTTTTTTTTACAACGAATTTACACCTTTAATTAACCCCTACAGGTGTGAAATTTTGCACACAGCCACTCATGTAATTGTTTGTGCAAATCAGATATCAAACTACATGAAAAGACATGGTTAACTCTATGTAAACCAAGTGTCATTTCATGTCGGGTGCTTCTGTCTTTTCACAAAAGCCGGCTTTACACGGCAATTGAATCAAGGCTATTTTACTATGTAGAAGTGTATAAACTATTAATATATGTATATATATGTCACAATGACATGTGTATATATATATATATGTATTCTATGTGTGTATATTTAGTGTTTACAAGGAAAGAAAGAGGTTTTTTTAGTTACGATATTTCTGTCCCATAGACTTACATTGGATTTCCGGTATCGGTATCGGGTATCGCCGATATTTTATGGATATCGGCGATACCATTCCGATACCGATACTTTTGGATATCGGAAAGTATCGCTCAACTCTACTAGCTAGATAAATAAATCAAAAAACAGGCAGCACTCCTTAGATTCAGTAGTAGTTGTGGACTTTTATTAGACCCACATCTCAGGGCAACGTTTCGGCTTGAATGAGCCTTCCTCCAGCAGTGTCACAGACACACATGTGGGTATTTATGGTTTCATTAGATAACAAACAATTTACAATCAATTCCCATAGTTATACGTCTCAGATATGAACCATGGATCAAATTCATATGTGCATAGCAGTAATAAATGTGCATTCTAATTAGCTCTGCTTAGTTGACAGTAGCACATTTATACATAATATATATGCATTAATATCTCATAAGTTCCAGTAATTAGTATTTAGATCCATATTCATTACAGCTGTAACCGTAATGCAGTTATTCATCATCATTAAGTACTCACAGTGGGAGATGAGCGATGCACCTCGTGGGGGACGCCATGAACGCTTCATAGGACTAATACAGACACTACTGCGCATGTTCCAGGTGCATTGTCATGTGATCTCGCTTTCTCAGCCAATCCTGGCTGTTGTGTGGCGTCTTTCGTTGTGCGCATGCGCACTATTAACTTGTCCTTAGCGTTACTCCATCTTGGCTGTGGCAAGCCATGTTATCAGGAAGTGTCCACTATAAAATTTATAAGACACCTCAAAATTGTAAAGTAGTGTTGCGGTTCACTTAGCGCTGATTATATTGGTTATTTAGAATCTTTAATTAATTAGTAAGGTAATTTTCTTAAAATAGCAGGAAATAAGGTATAAACCTATTAAGGCAGGAGTGTATGCCATAGGGGATTTCCAAGTTATTATGTCACCCCGGTATATGGGACAATTCCCTTGTAGGGGTAACTTCCCATCACCTATGATCAAAAGAGGAGGTACTCTGAACCTGGTGGCCCAGATCCCTCAACCCTCATGTCATTAAGGCGTAATTACTTAATCCCTGCTGTTCACTCCTATAAACAAAGACTGAACGCAACGTCTCCAATGAATCGATTTATTGAGTAACTATCAGACAGTGGTTACAATGTTGTTCCAAACTTCGAGATCAGACACATGCTCAAAAAAGAAAAAGTATTACATCAAAATAATATATATTTTCCTCCACCGTGCATCGCTCCTCCCAGACTGTTTATTCTCAAATTAATCACCTACTGGAAATGAAAAAAATAACAATGAGACAATATTTTAAAGTACAATATCATAAATTATATCCTTGGACATGGGTGTAGAGTGATATAAGTTTTTACATCAATGATTTCTTTATAGAATAGAGTTGATTTTAAAATCTACATTCATGCCTGATGGTTTCAATGTTCCTAACTTATATATCCATCTAAGTTCTCTACTTTTGAGGAGGCTGACTCTATCTCCCCCTCTCCGCTGAACCGGAACATTGTCAATAAGTCTGAATTTAAGTTGCTTCTCAGTATGTTTCATTTCAGTGAAGTGCTTGGAAACTGGTAAGTCTGGTAAGACTGGGGGAGATAGAGTCAGCCTCCTCAAAAGTAGAGAACTTAGATGGATATATGAGTTAGGAACATTGAAACCATCAGGCATGAATGTAGATTTTAAAATCAACTCTATTCTATAAAGAAATCATTGATGTAAAAACTTATATCACTCTACACCCATGTCCAAGGATATAATTTATGATATTGTACTTTAAAATATTGTCTCATTGTTATTTTTTTCATTTCCAGTAGGTGATTAATTTGAGAATAAACAGTCTGGGAGGAGCGATGCACGGTGGAGGAAAATATATATTATTTTGATGTAATACTTTTTCTTTTTTGAGCATGTGTCTGATCTCGAAGTTTGGAACAACATTGTAACCACTGTCTGATAGTTACTCAATAAATCGATTCATTGGAGACGTTGCGTTCAGTCTTTGTTTATAGGAGTGAACAGCCAGGGATTAAGTAATTACGCCTTAATGACATGAGGGTTGAGGGATCTGGGCCACCAGGTTCAGAGTACCTCCTCTTTTGATCATAGGTGATGGGAAGTTACCCCTACAAGGGAATTGTCCCATATACCGGGGTGACATAATAACTTGGAAATCCCCTATGGCATACACTCCTGCCTTAATAGGTTTATACCTTATTTCCTGCTATTTTAAGAAAATTACCTTACTAATTAATTAAAGATTCTAAATAACCAATATAATCAGCGCTAAGAGAACCGCAACACTACTTTACAATTTTGAGGTGTCTTATAAATTTTATAGTGGACACTTCCTGATAACATGGCTTGCCACAGCCAAGATGGAGTAACGCTAAGGACAAGTTAATAGTGCGCATGTGCACAACAAAAGACGCCACACAACAGCCAGGATTGGCTGAGAAAGCGAGATCACATGACAATGCACCTGGGACATGCGCAGTAGTGTCTGTATTAGTCCTATGAAGCGTTCATGGCGTCCCCCACGAGGTGCATCGCTCATCTCCCACTGTGAGTACTTAATGATGATGAATAACTGCATTACGGTTACAGCTGTAATGAATATGGATCTAAATACTAATTACTGGAACTTATGAGATATTAATGCATATATATTATGTATAAATGTGCTACTGTCAACTAAGCAGAGCTAATTAGAATGCACATTTATTACTGCTATGCACATATGAATTTGATTCATGGTTCATATCTGAGACGTATAACTATGGGAATTGATTGTAAATTGTTTGTTAGCTAATGAAACCATAAATACCCACATGTGTGTCTGTGACACTGCTGGAGGAAGGCTCATTCAAGCCGAAACGTTGCCCTGAGATGTGGGTCTAATAAAAGTCCACAACTACTACTGAATCTAAGGAGTGCTGCCTGTTTTTTGATTTATTAAATTTGGCAAGTATTGGATTCCTGCTGAAGAGGATTTGCACCCACAAGTATTATATACTATCCTGCTCCATTTTTTTTAAATAGCTAGATAAATAGATAGATTGATGATAGATTAGATAGATAGATAGACATATAGATAGATAGATCTGATTTATTGGTGTACCCACTACTGTAAATTATAAATATGTTAGAAGTCACTGTAGAGTTCCATAATCACCGTCATATTCAGATCTCTGCTAACTCATATTTTTAAGAATTAATTGAAAGGAGTACATTGTTCCTTTTTTCTGCACCTCTGCTGCAGCTGCTGCAGTACATCTTTTTAAAGTAGATATGAGATTCATAACAATCACTAGATACCAATAATACCAATACCAATAATTCTTATATTCTACATCATTTAAGTAAGGGTCAGGGCCGGACATAGCATTGATGCAACCTGTGTACAAGGGACCAGGAGATAAGGGGACAACTTTCACTTCCAAAGCAGCAAGTGACTTCTTACAGAAATTCGTTATTGGCCTGCAAAGGGCCAGTATGCTGTTTTTGCATAGGAGTCTTCTATTTCCACCCCTGGTGGTAATAATAAATAAAAAATCTATGAAAATGAAAGTCAGACATTGCTTTTCAACCAAGAATCCACAGAATTTTTAAAAAAATAAAACTCATAAACTAAGCCTGGACAGAAATGATGGTACCTGTGAAAATAATCTGACAAAAGGGACATGTTAGATCGCGGTGTGTCCACTAATTAGCATCACAGGTGTCTACAATCTTGGAATCAGTGAGTGGCCTGTATAGAGGGCTACAGATACTCACTGTGCTGTTTGGTGACATGGTGTGTATCACACTCAACATGGACCAGAGGAAGAGAAGGAAAGAGTTGACTCAGGAGATTAGAAAGAAAATTATAGACAAACATGTTAAAGGTAAAAGTTATAAGACCATCTCCAAGCAGCTTGATGTTCTGTGACTACAGTTGCACATATTATTCAGAAATTTAAGCTCCATGGGACTGTAGCCAACCTCCCTGGACGTGGCCGCAGGAGGAAAATTGATGACAAATCAAAGAGATGGATAATACGAATGGTAAAAAAATAGCCCAGAAAAACTTCTAAACAGATTAAAGGTGAACTGCAAGCTCAAGAAACATCAGTGTCAGATCGCACCATCCGTCGTTGTATGAGCCAAAGTGGACTTCATGAGAGACGACCAAAGAGGACACCGATGTTGAAAAAAAATCATAAAAAAGCCAGACTGGAATTTACCAAACTACATGTTGACAAGCCACAAAGCTTCTGGGAGAAAGTCCTATGGACAGATGAGACAAAAATTGAACTTTTTGGCAAGGCACATCAGCTCTACAGTGGGTACAGAAAGTATTCAGACTCCTTTAAATTTTTCACTTTTTGTTTCATTGCAGCCATTTGGTAAATTCAAAAAAAGTTCATTTTTTCTTATTATTGTACACTCTGCACCCCATCTTGACTGAAAAAAACAGAAATATAGAATTTTTTGCAAATTTATTAAAAAAGAAAAACTGAAATATCACATGGTCATAAGTATTCAGACTCTTTGCTCAGACCCTCATATTTAAGTCACATGTCCATTTCCCTGTGATCCTTCTTGAGATGGTTTTACTCCTTCATTGGAGTCCAGCTGTGTTTAATTAAACCGATAGGACTTGATTTGTAAAGGCACACACCTGTCTATAGAAGACCTCACAGCTCACAGTGCATGTCAGAGAAAATGAGAATCATGAGGTTAAAGGAACTGGCCAAGGAGCTAATAGAATTGTGGCAAGGCACAGATCTGGCCAAAGTTACAAAAGAATTTCTTCAGTACTCAAGGTTCCTAAGAGCACAGTGGCCTCCATAATCCTTAAATGGAAGAAGTTTGGGACCACCAGAAGTCTTCCTAGACCTGGCCGTCCAGCCAAACTGAGCAATCGTGGGAGCAGAGCCTTAGTGAGAGGTAAAGAAGAACCCCAAGATCACTGTGGCTGAGTTCCACCAATGCAGTAGGGAGATGGGAGAAAGTTCCACAAAGTCAACTATCATTGCAGCCATTTCCATCTTCGGGACGTAACATCAGTCACACAGAATGCTGTGATGACTCGTATGTACAGCTTGTACCAATCCAAATGGTGCGCCCGCTTTTCCAAAGCATGATAGACCATGACATTTCAAGCTGTGAGGTTTGAATCTAGCGTTGCTATTCTTTTAAATTTTGATCTTGTAGCCAATTAGTTCCAAGATTGCAACTGTTACACTTCTGTTATAGTCTTCCAAGAAATGGTACCAACTATTGCATCACTCAGTGAAGTAGCTATGTAAAAGGTACGAAAGAGTAGCAGGTGTGTTATGTTTTGGTAGCTGAGGAGAGCAGGCAAAAACGGCAATACACCAGAGAGGTTGGAATCTACTGGATTGCAGTACCCTGACTAACCACCACAACTAAAGGCAGCCGTGGAGCGTTCCTACGATGGTCCTAGACGCCTCGTCACAGCCTGAGAGGCTAGCTACACCTAAAGATAGAAAGAGGAAAGCTATCTGCCCCGGAGCAGATCCCCAAAGGACATAGGAAGCCCCCAAACATGTAATGGCGGTTAGACAAGAGGAAATACAGACACAGACAGAAAATAGTATGAGCAAACGCTGGGGCCCAATCTGACTTAGACAGAAAAGGATAGGAAGGATACTTACTGCAATCCTTAAAAAAACCCTAAAAAAAAGCCAACGCTACTAATTGCAAAATCACCTGAGATCACACGACCTCTACCACCTAAATTAGTTCTCTGGTGTAACAAAGCTAAGCCGCAGCCACAGAAAAAAAACTGGAAAAGGCAAATGAACAAACAACAATGGCTCCAGAGGAACCGAGAGGAGACCAAGCCCCCCGGGGAGGGGAACCTGGCCAACCTCACAGAAATGCAGAGAAATATACAAATGGCAAGCACAAAAGCAAAAAACAGAAAATATCTTATCTGAGAGCAGGAGAAGAGGCAAGACTCAGCAAGCTTCCAAGTGAACCAGGAAACAACGTTGAGACAAGAACAATTGATCACCGGCAACCATGATGGGGGGAAACCTCCCTTATATCCAGCCAGTCCATGATCCCTGATTGCCAATCCTCATTGAATGGTTCAGTACTGTCTGCAACCACCAGAGGGAGCTTCTGCTCAGAATTCATTTCTAAAACATTCATAACACAGGTGAACCTGTGCCCTGTTGTCAAAGACCGATGTGTCAGATAAGAAGGAACCAGTATTAAAAGTGGCACATGGTAATTTTTGGAACCCTGTTAACAATTTTGCATTGAGGCATAAGATCTTCAAGTTCTACCTCTGAAAATGCTATAAGGTTATTAGTGTTATTGCGTATATATTATATTAGAATTATATTACAATTTTTTTTTTTATGATGTTAATTAACACTTCTGTTATTATTTTTTTTCTCTATACCACTTGCATTCAATTATAAAAGTCTGATAAGAATTATCTGATTATTTTTAGACCTTTTCTCTCAACTCTCCTGCTTTCTGAATATTACACATATAAAACAAAAACCCATAAAGAAACGCCCATTATGAATTTGAATTTTCTCCTACATTAGCTATTGTTATCACAAAATTCTAGCAATTACACAATTACTAATTCTTGTATGGAAAGCACATGTAAAGTAATATAAAAATGACAAGATGGTTGTAATTATCATTGGCAGAATTTTAATGAATGAAAAAGTAAAAGGCCATTAATGTCTGTTCTGAGAAACGAGTCTGTAAATCGATGTTCTTATCACATTAGAACAGGCCGATCATTGCGTCTCTTTTAATTGACACAGTGCAGCCAGTGTTCAATTCTTTTCAAGATCAAATAGCTAGTTAAGGGTCAGGTTTATATAGATTTTGTATTGTGAAAGTTACTTTGGAGCTTTATAATTCTTGTGCCTTGTAGATACAATCTTTCAATAGATAATTGTTGCTTAGAAAATGAACTGAGCATTGGACTGAGACAATAAACCTTTACTGTGAAATCTGCTTATTAGATTTTATCAGAAGCATAAAGTATCAAGCAGTATATCAGACTAGGGTGATGTTTGGAGGACACGCGGTCTTCTCTTTGAATGGTGAAGTACTTTATATTCCTTCCATTCTATTCTGTTCAGTTTGGGGTTGGTGGGATGCCATATTGATTATGCCCCGTTTTCAGACTTTTGATGTGATGGTCTAAAGCAGTGTTCCTTAACGCCAGTCCTCAAGAGCCACCAACAGATCATGTTTTCAGGATTTCCTTAGTGTTGCATATGATCTGTTGGTGGTTCTTGAGGACTGGAGTCGGGGAACACTGGTCTAAAGGACTTTCTCTCTATTGTTGCATTTGCGCTTTCATTGAGATTGGACTAATCATAGATTTTGGATGTATATTTCATGAGTTATCCTACCACCCGGAACTGTACTCTCATAGTAATTACGTTTTGTTAATATATTTACTGGTTGCCACCATATTTTATTCTACATCATGTTAACTCTCCTTGTATTTTATGTATTTTTATTGGAATTTTTTAATGTAACCATGATTGAATAATGATTTTTGTCGTATGTGTAATACAATCCTTGTATAGGATTGTTTTGAGTATCAGGCAAATAGTAGTAGTGAAAAACAGATATTAATAATATCTAAAATAATGACACTAATGTACATAACTATTGAAGAGGGAATCAATTAGAAATGCATAGAATTCACTACAAATGTCATCAAAAATTTGTATTCTATCTGTTATGTCATAGAAAATATTAAAGTCTCTAAGCCCCTAGTACGGGTGGCATTCAGCCCCTCCCGCCTCCTCTTTCACATGGAATTGCAGCAGGAAAAAGGGCTTGCAATCTACAAATCTCTTTTAGTAGTTGAATTACAAAGTTTAACACATGGGAAATGAGTAAGACTGAGATTTATAGATTGGAGAGGAAGAGAAGTGACAATCTTAATTAAAATACAGGCAGCTCCTTTTTGAAGTAGGAGATCCTGGCTGTAGCAACGAGGATGTCTATTGTGCTTAGACAAAGAAATATAGATTGGACAGGTTGTTAAGGCAGGAAAATTCTTTTCAGAGGACTGCATAACAAAGGTACATACTTTATGTTTACACATAGATAGAGAAGTAACAGAGCCTCTTTTGTTCCCAGGAAATACTTTGTCCCTTCAGGGGAAATGTTATACAGTGACCCCAGACTTATGTCTCCAAAAGAAAGTTTTGAATATTGGGGCTTGTATAGATCTGATAGTGATGGGACATATATTTTCAGCTTCAGGACAAATCGGGGAAGAAGATGCATGTTTTTCATAACTGTAACTCTTGTCTATCAGCCACAAATCAATGTTGGGCAGATTGCTGACAACTGCCATGTCATATTTGGTCTCTGAGTAATGGTAAACTCCTGATAAAAAATATGGTGGTGATCTCGAACTTCTGCGATCATAAGGCATGAAGTTATCGCATAAGTTGGGAATTTCCTAAAATCCTGAAGGGCTGAGGACATCCCACAATGCGACCCACTTGAGGTATTCACGGGGGAGTGTGGGTGTAACGCAGGTGCTGATTAAAGATCAAGACAAATTATGATCTGTGTTCTTGTAGAGAGTTACACATTGGTGTATGCATGAATCCCGTTCACTGAACGTCTCCCATCAAAGCGCTCTCCTTCGCTAGCTGAGTCATCTCTGTGGTTGGCTTAATGCGTTTCTTTTATTTTATGTAATTGCATATGCTGCATTGTTTTTTCCTCTTTGTAAAATCTTTTGGATATTTTTCTTACAACACTACCTATCCTTTGGATTAAATATAGCATTTAATGATTTTGTTTCTTTTGTTATGTAACCCGCCATACGTTACCAAAACCAGGCCACCAGTCAGCCTGCATAAAACACGACTTGTGGTGGCAGAGAGTAGTACTGGAGTTATCTTGGAGCTAGCAGTGACCATACTGATTGTATCTCCTCATATCCCATGCTTGGAAATTGGAGGTGTACATTCCATATGTTCACTGTTAGTTTCTTGATAATGGCCTATTAGTGGAAACAACCTGCGGCCTCCTCCATTGATTGTCAGTCAATCGCATAATTGCCCGGCTGATAGGGGGTAGCAGAGTGCTGTTTGCTCCAAAATTAACAGCGGGTGGATCTGCGCGACCTCCCAGGCTGTGATCTTTGACAAATTGGTGGAAGCAGTGGGATTCTGCATGGTCTCTCGGTGTCCCTTCCTTGACACTACTGATTCCAATTTTTTTGTTATTGGATTTTTTTCAAATCAAGCCTGGTCAGTGAGTAATTTCATGCAATGTCATGATGTGGATTGCCCCATTTGTCACAATGCATCATGACCTCATGTTAAGCTTGTATGGGATAGAGGTACTAAAGAGTGAAGACTAAAGAGAAAAGACTGAACAGAAATGTACCAGATCCAGAGGGAGGGAGCAAGCAGAAGACCTCCGGTGGCAGGAAATGGAAGGGTCTAGGTGTGTTTAATATATAACACAATAATGGCAGAAAGTGTTGGCACAATTGAAATTGTTCCAGAAAATTAAGTATTTCTCCCAGAAAATTATTGCAATTACACGTTTTGTTATACATTTGTTTATTTCTTTTGTGTGTTTTGGAATAGCACAAAAAAAACAGAGGAAATAAAAAGCAAATTGGACATAATTTCACACATAACCCCGTAAATGGGCCATCCAAAATTATTGTAACCCCCAACTTAATATTTGGTTGCATACCCTTGGAATAAATAACTGCAATTAATTGCTTCCTACAACCATCAACAAGCTTTTTACACCTCACAGCTGTAATCAGCTACAGTGCCATTGGTTGTAAACTTCTTGATTATGTTGCGCACCATAGACAAAGGAACATCTAAATCTCTGGAGATGGACTTGTAACCTTGAGATTCTTGATATTTTTCTACAATTTTAGTTCTCAAGTCCTCACACAGTTCTCTTTCTGTTCTTCATGTTTAAAGGTTTACTGCCACACAAGCAATCCGCTAGCGATCACGTTAGCGTTGCATACTAATGAGATCGCTAGCGGGATCGTTTCTATATCGGCTAAATGCGGCCACATTAGCGATATAGTTAACGACGCATACGCCGTTAGCGATCTTCTTAACGACTTTACGGTACAAAAGTACCGCTATATCGCTAAGAAAAGGTGCCACATGCGATTAAGTTTACTTACCCAGTCGGGAGCGCCAGCGATGAAATAGGGTCCGGAACGATTCCAGCGACGAGCGAGATCACAGCAGGAAGCTCGTCGCTGGAAGCTGCCGCACTGAACAATATCGCTAACGGGATCGCTAAATAGTGACGTTTTTTAGCGATCTCGTTAGCGATATTGTTTAGTGTGGCATACCCTTTAGTGTAGCACACAGAGAACACACAATGCAAATATTGAGTCAACTTCTCCCATTTTTTTCTGGATTCAGGTGTGATTTTCCTATTGGCTACACCTGTTACTTGCCACAGGTGAGTTTGAACGAGCAATACATGCTTGAAACAAAGTTGTTTAACGAAATTTTGGAAATGGGCCAACAATTCTGTTTAGCCCATCTTTTATTTTTTTGTGAAATTATGTCCAATTTGACTTTTTTTTACCCTGTTTTTTTGTGTTGTTCCAATACATACAAAGGAAATAAACATATATAACAAAACAAAAAAAGGGGGTTGGTACCATATTAGCGAGTTAAAAAAATAATGCTCTCAGTGTGAAAAACAAGATAATCTTGTAGCAAGCTTTGTAACAACAAGACTAAGAAAGGGACCTAAGAAGTTCGGAAAGCTAGCTTTGTATCATAATTTATTTTATTTTTTTTTAGCCATTTAAAGGTATCATAACCACAAGATTGTATTGTTTTTCATACAGGCAGCATTATTCTAACAATAGAAAAACTTCGTTTTCTGGAACTATTTAACCCATCTTTTTATTTTGTACTGGGTTATAGAGAGACCTCAAACATAAGAGTCTTTACTAGTAATAGGAACACATTCAGTTCCTATCAAATAAATCTGATGCGAATCGAATTTCTTAACCGAATTTGAGTGAATCTTCTATATTTGAATTTCTGTTTATTACTGACCACAAACAGATCCATTTCTCTACAAAAAAAATAGTAAACTCATTGGGTTACTATGTTCTTGTGCTTGTATCAAAAGTCAGAAACAAAAACAGAAATGGAGTCCATTTGAAGTCCATCAGACTCCCTGTACTGAATCCCACTTTTCAGGGACTTAGATGCCAAATACAATGTGAATGACCCCTTTTCCTTTTTACTTTCTATATCCCACTATTTACAGTATATTATAATCTTCTGTATGTTCTGCTAATGATATGATTATTAAGAAATAATAGTGCCTTATGGCAACAATTTGTTAATGTTTCTAATTTTTTTTAGTGCAACTTATACAATAGCGCAAAAGTAAGAACATTATAAAGTGCATGTAAATGATAAAAGAGAAAGGTCAGCTCACCCGCTAGAAAGTCCTGAGACATGGAGGATCATAGTGCAGCAAGGAGAAATAGGAAGAAGGAATGAATCCAGCTTCTGGATCTTCTTATACAAGTGATTGTTTATTGTAGAAAAACATTAAAAAAAAGTCTCAACTGTCAACACCACAGTGAAAAAAGCAAAAAAAATGCTGTTGATTCATTCCTTTTTTTTTTACTGCAAACTGACAGCATTATAATGTGCATAATGCTACTACAGTGTAAGACCTTCCATAGTGGCCATGTAAACAACCATACAGAAATAATATTGCTAACACGATGTGAAAGTTACTCCAACTTAAAACACTTTATATACATTTACATACATATATACGTGCTCACTACATACATTTATGCACAATATGCACACACCATTAATACCTTGTTCATGTTCACATACAAGTCTAGAAACACGTACTCACTACATACAAATATTTGCACTTAATATACAAATTTGCAATCAGTATTTATTTATTATGTTGAATTTCAATAATTCTTTAAATGGCTGCAGAACTATTCGACACCTTCATCCCATTGACAGATAATGTGATAAATAGACAAAACCATTTCATTTAAAAATTCTTATGTCGGGGACTGGAGTAAGACTAGTGGCTTTGTGAACACTGCCGCCCATCATGAATTTGACAAGCAAGGTTTGCCACGCCCCATCCTGACACAGCTCCGCCCACTTTGTCAGAGCTGGGTAAAAACGCTAAAAGTCACAACATTTTCAACGCAGCCTTGAATTGCGCCAAAACTTTGTGACTCTTGACAGCTCTTTACACCAAAAATTGTGGCTTAAAAGCTTTCATAAATCAGGTCTTATGTCTCTTCTTTGTCAATGGAAGGAGCAATGCATGCTGGAAAGTGTGGGAAAAGAAGTTCCAGCACCAATAGTGCTGCCTGAAAACTACTAAAAAGAGATCACCCATTTAAAAAGATTGAATGACAAGTTACAGATCATGAGAAGTGGGACAGTTCTTAGATATATTTGACCAACATATGTACCAGCAGCAGGTTTAACTTTTTTTTTAACAGAGAAGGCAGGAAGATCGTGCTGTTCTACAGGTTTTGTGTCAATGGACAGTTACGCTTTAAAGTGGGTCCGTATGCTCTATTAAGACACATGAACGTTATGGGATGGGTGGGGGCATTCAGTTTCTTTTTCTTAAGTCATTGTGACTGTAAACCACTCGCGAAGCTCGTATGAAATATGTGATGTGTGACAGCCTGAAATCTACTACAATGATATCAGACGAGGATCAGCAAAAAATATCTTTCTTTGAGGAGAGGTTGTCATAATGGGAAAATCCTTTTAAGTTCTGTCCCTGATAAAATTTGCATTAAAAAAAAAACTTACCAAAAATCTAGGGCTTTGCTTGCACTTCCAGTGTTTGATATAAAATATTTACGACCGTACATTTCTATTCATTGCTCTACGGTTGCGTGTTCATACAATTCTTGGAAAAAGAAGCTATGCCATGCTCTATAAATGCTCTTCTCACTGCTCTGCAAGTTGATGCAAGGCTTTTTCTTTGATTTATTAACTAAACATACACAAACTATATTGTGCCTGTATTTGGGTTAAACGGTCTAATCAACATAATTTTCATAAGTATCAGGAAAATAAACTGATTAAAATGTCCGATAACTATGGCACACATATATTACCAGAGCTGCTCTTACCTCTGGGCTGTGATTGGTACTGCAGCATGGCTTCAGCCAGCCAAATGAATTTGAGCTGCATTACCATTATCAATCTCCCGTTGTAGGCCCCGTAAACCTTGTTTTTCCTTCAAAGAAAATAAACTAATGAAATGCTTGCTAAAAATACTCTCTACTCGCATGTAAAAAAAAAACTCTATAAACTCATGCTTGCTAACTCTCCCAGAAATTTTTGGAAGCTCTTGGAAGAAATACAGGACCGTCTGGACTCAGCAAATATTCCAAGCACTTTCCATACCGTCCCAAGACTCCTTAATATCATCAAATTAAAGATTTCTTGTGCTCCACCTCCCAATCATATATTTTAGGCAATGGTGACCGAGGCATAAAAGGGAGGGCAATGGGCATAGAAGGGTGCGCACAGAGCCGGCTCCAGGTTTTGGTTGGCCACGGGCAAAAGTGTCTCAATAGTCCCCTTAAAAACATACCATGATTCTTGATGCGCAGATACGGAAGAGACATATGGATATAATACAATGCCAAAGATTTCACTTACTTCTTACATTTATGAGTGATATATATTGTAAATTCTACAACAGCTCAAAAACCGACAAATCTTCGCAACCATAGTGTGTGCCCTCGGGGGATTCAAAAGTTTTAATTTTAGACCGGACAATATAGTCCCCCATACGGTATTATGGGTACCACATATTCCTGCATACAGAATTATGGGTACCACATAGTCCTCCACACAGTATATTGCTTTATGCAGAATAATGGGCACCATATACAGGTCCTTCTCAAAAAATTAGCATATAGTGCTAAATTTCATTATTTTCCATAATGTAATGATTACAATTAAACTTTCATATATTTTAGATTCATTACACACCAACTGAAATTTGTCAGGTCTTTTATTGTTTTAATACTGATGATTTTGGCATACAACTCCTGATAACCCAAAAAACCTGTCTCAAAAAATTAGCATATCAAAAAAAGGTTCTCTAAACGACCTATTACCCTAATCTTCTGAATCAACTAATTAACTCTAAACACATGCAAAAGATTCCTGAGGCTTTTAAAAACTCCCTGCCTGGTTCATTACTCAAAACCCCCATCATGGGTAAGACTAGCGACCTGACTGATGTCAAGAAGGCCATCATTGACACCCTCAAGCAAGAGGGTAAGACCCAGAAAGAAATTTCTCAACAAATAGGCTGTTCCCAGAGTGCTGTATCAAGGCACCTCAATGGGAAGTCTGTTGGAAGGAAACAATGTGGCAGAAAACGCTGTACAAACGAGAAGAGGTGACCGGACCCTGAGGAAGATTGTGGAGAAGGACCGATTCCAGACCTTGGGGGACCTGAGGAAGCAGTGGACTGAGTCTGGTGTAGAAACATCCAGAGCCACCGTACACAGGCGTGTGCAGGAAATGGGCTACAGGTGCCGCATTCCCCAGGTAAAGCCACTTTTGAACCATAAACAGCGGCAGAAGCGCCTGACCTGGGCTACAGAGAAGCAGCACTGGACTGTTGCTAAGTGGTCCCAAGTGCTTTTTTCTGATGAAAGCAAATTTTGCATGTCATTCGGAAATCAAGGTGCCAGAGTCTGGAGGAAGACTGGGGAGAAGGAAATGCCAAAATGCCTGAAGTCCAGTGTCAAGTACCCACAGTCAGTGATGGTGTGGGGTGCCATGTCAGCTGCTGGTGTTGGTCCACTGTGTTTCATCAAGGGCAGGGTCAATACAGCTAGCTATCAGGAGATTTTGGAGCACTTCATGCTTCCATCGGCTGAAATGCTTTATGGAGATGAAGATTTCATTTTTCAGCATGACCTGGCACCTGCTCACATTGCCAAAACCACTGATAAATGGTTTACTGACCATGGTATTACTGTGCTCAATTGGCCTGCCAACTCTCCTGACCTGAACCCCATAGAGAATCTGTGGGATATTGTGAAGAGAAAGTTGAGAGACGCAAGACCCAACACTCTGGATGAGCTTAAGGCCGCTATCGAAGCATCCTGGGCCTCCATAACACCTCAGCAGTGTCACAGGCTGATTGCCTCCATGCCATGCCGCATTGAAGCAGTCATTTCTGCAAAAGGATTCCCGACCAAGTATTGAGTGCATAACTGAACTTTATTATTTGATGTTTTTTTTGTTTGTTTTTTAAAAACACTTTTATTTTATTGGACGGTTGAAATATGTTAATTTTTTGAGACAGGTTTTTTGGGTTATCAGGAGTTGTATGCCAAAATCATCAGTATTAAAACAATAAAAGACCTGACAAATTTCAGTTGGTGTGTAATGAATCTAAAATATATGAAAGTTTAATTGTAATCATTACATTATGGAAAATAATTAAATTTAGCACTACATGCTAATTTTTTGAGAAGGACCTATATTGCTTTATGCAGAATAATGGGCCTCATATAATGCTCCATACAGAATAATCGACCCCACATAATGCTCTATACAGAATTAGGGGCCTCATATAATGCTCCATACAGAATAATGAACCCCATATAATGCTCCATACAGTATAATGGGCCTCATATATTGCTCCATACAGAATAATGAACCCCATATAATGCTCCATACAGCATAATGAGCCTCATATAATATTCCATACAGAATAATGGACACCATATAATGTTTCATACAGAATAATGGGCCTCATATAATGCTCCATACAGAATAATGGGCCTCATATAATTCTTCATACAGAATAATGTGCCTCATATAATGCTCCATACAGAATAATGAACCTCATATCCCCATATAATGTTCCATACAGAATAATGAACCCCATATAATGCTCCAGATAGCATAATGGGCCTCATATAATATTTCATACAGAATAATGGACACCATATAATGCTCCATAAAGAATAATGGGCCCCATATAATGCTCCACACAGAATGGGCCCCATATAATGCTCCATTCAGAACGCACCTCATATAATACTCGATACAGAATGGGCCTTATATATTGCGCTATTTAGAATGGATCCCATATATTGCTTCATACAGAATGGGCCCCATATAATGCTCTATACAGAATGGACCCCATATAATGCTCCATACAGAAAATGGGCTCCATATAATGCTCCATACAGAATAATGGGCCCCATATAATGCTCCATACAGAATAATGGCCCCATTTATTCGTCTGGATGACAAAGCAAAATTTCAGTAAGAGCTGCTTGTTGGATCGCTAGAGAGGCAAATCAGAACCCCTACTTGACTGCTAAAGCCCTTCAGAAAGATTTAGCAGACTCTGGAGTTGTGGTACATTGTTCTACTGTTTAGAGACAGTTGCACAAATATGGCCTTCATGGAAGAGTCATCAGAAGAAAACCTTTCCTGCGTCCTTACCATAAATCAGAGTCAGAAGTATGCAAAAGAACATCTAAACGAGCCTGATGCATTTTGGAAACAAGTGCTGCGGCCGGCTACACACTACACATTGCGCAATCGCGGTTCCAAACGCCACACTGCGCAAGCCCAGGATTCCAGCACCATCAGTGCAACCAAGGAAATCAATCAAATTGAGTAGGCAGCGACACCCGCGACTGAACAGAAAATGCAGCACACCGCTGTGACTAAATGAGCAGGTGCCATGTAACTAAATAAAGTGCACAGTAATAACTATATAAAGTGTAGCAGTAATTTTTAACGGGGGTGCTAAAACTTTTACATGCCACTGCAGTGACTTTGCATCCAATTGGCAGATCTCTCAGAGTAGGTGCACATGGTCAAAGCAACTTACAGTCATTGTATTAACATCATGGTGAAAGATTAATATCTAACAGGAAATAATCAGTTATAAAAACTGCCAAATCTGCTTTTGGAAACAACCCAACATTAAATTGCTTTATTATTCGCACAGTCAGATTTGCATTATATCTGTTACATGTCTAACTTGTAATAGTCGAGTGATGTAATTGTCTTTCCAATTAAGTTTTTCAATAGATCAAGGATGGTTTGTGCTAGTGAATGTATGCATGACATAGGATGGATCTCACCTATGAATTATAAACAGACCTTTACACCTATGTTCTCATGTTTCTATACACAAGGGGATTTTTTGACTTTTTTGTCTGTTTATGTATGTTTTTTTTCCAGTTCATAGTTAATCCTCAGCAGCAAGTTCATTATAATGCAATATCTCTTTCATCTGACCTTTTAGAGACAAAATGATTGACTTGGTCCAATAATGAGTGAACTAAAGCACAAAAACATCATTAAAATGCAAAACTGATATGATGTCATATGTGTGTGTGCCTTAATTGACTTAACATTGAGCCTTTTTGGTTCAGAAAACAATTAATTTGCATATATAAAGTAGACTCATCATCAAGGGTTTTCTCTGTCTCTGACTTTACATTAAGAGATGCTATGCAAATATTGAGTGTCAGTAACAAACTAGTAAATCATTACTGTGAATTCTAGGTAAAATATGTAGTATTAAAGTATATTTTCTATAAAAGTGCTTTATAACATAGCCCACCGTATACTATTGCCTTTATTCTATTTCAACAAATGTAATTTTTTTTTTAATATTTAACATTGTGGCAATCATCCCCATTGCAGACTGTGACATACTATTTTTGCAGTGGGAGCTTATTGGTGACAGATGCCACTATACACTGTGCAGAGGCATCTTTTGGAGCTATACTGTATATCAGGAAATCCTCCTGTGAAAAGATGGCCACTTACTAAAAACTATAGGACGAATGGATGTAGAGCGGAGTCCACAGCTCTACGGGATGCAGACTTTCTGTGTTTTATTAGAGATTTGCTTGGTCGTTAGTTCATCCTCAGGAATCAATGTTTCTGTTAGAATCTATTTCATTTTGACCATCCGCCATCTTGTTGTGGTTTTCTGGTTGCTGGTCTTTTTCCCCTGGTGCTGAGTTTGTCTAAGGTTAGGTGATGGTATCACCCTTTATTACCCAGCACCTGCCTCTCAGTCCTTGCTGGACAACAGTGTTAATCTGCTAGAGTTCTGGCTAGGTGCTTTGATAGCTTTCTGTGTTTGGTATTGGGCAGTTCTGCTTGCTTTGTTTTATGGTTCTCTTTTCGTTTCTGCAGCTTCCTCTATTTTCCTGCTAGGAGGTTACCAATTTTTGTTCCCAGTCCCCAGACCGTTCAGGGATACCCATCCCCCTACCTTTAGGTCTTCATTTGAGTTTAGCCTAGGAAATGTCGATGGGTCTATTCACAAGGAATAGGTCACCCGCTCCATCAAAGGGCTTCAGCCTAGTCCTATTACAGGGTCAGCTTCTCCCCTTTCTTCCCTAGTCCTGAGTTGCAGATCCGTAACAGTTTCCACTCGGTAACAGCAAGCAGAGGAAGATGTGCTGGATGAATCTTATGTATTTATAAGGCCAAACAGGAGATTGTGAGTGGTAAAGGTAAAGCAATCATTCTATTAATCTCATCAGGATCTCAAGCCATTGAGCTCCCATCCTCTAAGCCCATTGTGTGGATGGTAATAGTAGACCCTGGAAAACCATCACCACAGGGGTCTCACATGCAATCCCAGATGATGGGATGCTGGAATATTCTTAATTCTCTTAGATAAAAGCAAATGTTTAAGGGGAGGGTGTTATGTTTCGGTAGCTGAGGAATGCAGGCAAAAAAGGCAATACACCAGAGCAGTTGGACTCTATGAGATTGCAGTACCCTGACTAACCACCACAACTAGAGGCAGCCGTGGAGCGTTCCTACGATGGTCCTAGACGCCTCGACACAGCCTGAGAAACTAACTACACCTAAAGATAGAAATAGGAAAGCTATCTGCCCCGGAGCAGAACCCCAAAGATAATAGAAAGCCCCCAAACATGTAATGGCGGTTAGACAAGAGGAAATACTGACACAGAAAGAAAATAGTATGAGCAAACGCTGGGGCCCAAACTATCTAAATAGAAAAGGACAGGAAGGGTACTTACTGCAATCCCAGAAAACCCTGAAAAACACCAACTCTACTAATTTCAAAATCACCTGAGATCACACGACCTCTACCACCTAAATTAGTTCTCTGGTGTAACAAAAACAGCAGCCACTGAAAAAACTGCAAAAAGCAAAAGTACAAAACACAGTGGCTGGACTAAACTGAGAGGGCAAAAGCCCCGGAGGGGACCCAGAAGGCCCCCACAAAGGGCAGGACAAAATGCAAAAATATAGCAAAAACACAAAATAAGAAATTGTCTTATCTGATAGCAGGAGATGCAGACACGACACAGCAGGCTACAAGGGAAACTGGAAAGAAGGATTCAGACCAGAACAATTTCCATCGTAGGAACGCTCCACGGCTGCCTCTAGTTGTGGTGGTTAGTCAGGGTACTGCAATCTCATAGAGTCCAACTGCTCTGGTGTATTGCCTTTTTTGCCTGCATTCCTCAGCTACCGAAACATAACAGGAGGGTGTATACACTTCTGCCCATTCAGGGGGCTGGTCCCAGGGAGGGGAAGAAGCCACATGTTTAGTCAGAGAGTTGGGAGAGTGACGTCAAAGGGAGAGGATCAAGAATGACGCCTGTTATGTTTTGGTAGCTGAGGAGAGCAGGCAAAAACGGCAGTACACCAGAGAGGTTGGAATCTACTGAGAGGTTAACTACACGTAAAGATAGAAAGAGGAAAGCTATCTGCCCCGGAGCAGATCCCCAAAGAACATAGGAAGCCCCCAAACATGTAATGGCGGTTAGACAAGAGGAAATACAGACACAGACAGAAAATAGTATGAGCAAACGCTGGGGCCCAATCTGCCTAGACAGAAAAGGATAGGAAGGATACTTACTGGAATCCAAAAAAAACCCTAAAAAAGCCAACACTACTAATTGCAAAAACACCTGAGATCACACGACCTCTACCACCTAAATTAGTTCTCTGGTGTAACAAAACTAAGCCGCAGCCACTGAAAAAACTGGAAAAGGCAAATGAACAAACAACAGTGGCTCCAGAGGAACCGAGAGGAGCCCAAGCCCCCCGGGGAGGGAAACCTGGCCAACCTCACAGAAATGCAGAGAAATATGCAAATGGCAAGCACAAAAACAAAAAACAGAAAATATCTTATCTGAGAGCAGGAGAAGAGGCAAGACTCAGCAAGCTTCCAAGAGAATCAGGAAACAACGTTGAGACAAGAACAATTGATCACCGGCAACCATGATGGGAGGGAACCTCCCTTATATCCAGCCAGTCTGTGATTCCTGATTGCCAATCCTCATTGAATGGTCCAGTACTGTTTGTAACCACCAGAGGGAGCTTCTGCTCAGAATTCATTTCTAAAACATTCACAACAGTACCCCCCCTTGAGGAGGGGTCAACGAACCCTCATTTGTGCAACCAGGTCGGTCAGGATGAGCTCTGTGATACGCAAGGATCAGTCTCCTAGCATGGATGTCCGAAGCAAACACCCAAGAATTGTCCTCCTGACCATAACCTCTCCACTTAACCAAATACTGGAGTTTCCGTCTAGAAAAACGAGAATCCAATATTTTCTCAACCACATACTCCAGATTGCCCTCAACCAAAACAGGGTCAGGAGGCGCAGCCATAGGAACCACTGGCTCGACAAACCTCTTCAATAAGGACTTGTGGAACACGTTATGGATCTTAAATGTCTCTGGAAGAAGTAAACGAAAGGAAACTGGATTAAGAATCTCCATGATCTTATAAGGTCCAATGAACCTAGGCTTAAATTTAGGAGATGCAACTCTCATAGGGATATTTCTTGAGGACAACCAGACCAAGTCCCCCACTTTAAACCGAGGACCATCAGTCCTATGCCGGTTGGCAAACCGCTGGGCCTTCTCCTGAGAGAGGGACAACCTCTCCACTACCTGGTCCCAAATCTGCTGCATACGCTCCACAACAGAGTCAACACCCGGACAGACAGAAGCCTCCGTCTGTCCCGAAGAAAATCGAGGGTGAAACCCAAAATTGCAGAAAAATGGAGACATCAAAGTGGCAGAGCTTGCCCTATTATTAAGAGCAAACTCAGCCAAAGGCAAAAAAGAGACCCAGTCATCTTGATCAGCAGACACAAAGCATCTCAGATAAGTCTCCAATGTTTGGTTTGTTCTCTCAGTTTGTCCATTGGTCTGAGGATGAAAAGCAGAGGAGAAAGACAATTGAACACCAAGTTTAGAACAAAAAGTCCTCCAAAATCTGGAAACAAACTGGACTCTTTTGTCAGACACAATGTTCTCAGGAATGCCGTGTAACCGAACCACGTGCTGAAGGAACAAAGGCACCAATTCGGAGGAGGAAGGCAACTTAGGTAATGGCACAAGATGTATCATCTTGGAAAACCTATCACAAATCACCCAGATAACGGTCATTCTCTGAGAAACAGGGAGGTCGGAAATAAAATCCATAGAGATATGGGTCCATGGTCTCTTGGGCACAGGCAATGGCATCAACGAACCACTAGAGCGAGAGCAAGGCTTGGAGTGAGAGCAAGTCCCACAGGACTGCACAAACTCCCTGACGTCACGAGACAAAGTAGGCCACCAAAAGGACCGACTCACCAAGTCTCTGGTACCAAAAATTCCGGGATGACCGGCCAACGCGGAACAATGAATCTCAGACATCACACTCTTTTTCCACTGGTCTGGGACAAACAATTTCCCAACAGGGCAGCGCTCGGGTTTATCCTCCTGACACCCTTCCAGAGCCAGTCTCAAATTGGGCGAGATGGTGGAAAGAACTACACCCTCTTTCAAAATAACAGCAGGATCAGATAACTCAGGAGAGTCCGCAAGGAAACTCCTCGAGAGGGCATCCGCCTTAACATTCTTAGTGCCAGGAAGAAAGGAAACCACAAAATTAAAACGTGTGAAAAACAAGGTCCACCTGGCCTGTCTAGGATTAAGTCGCTTGGCTGATTCCAGATAACCCAGATTCTTATGGTCCGTGAGGACCACCACCTGATGTTTGGCTCCCTCCAGCCAATGTCTCCACTCTTCAAAAGCCCACTTCATGGCCAACAACTCCCAATTACCCACGTCATAATTACGTTCAGTTGGAGAAAATTTTCGAGAGAAAAAAGCACAAGGGTTACTTTTAGAGGTCTCAGGATCTCTTTGGACAAAACGGCACCTGCCCCAATTTCAGAGGCATCAACCTCCACCTGCAATGGCAGAGAAACATCAGGCTGCCGTAGAACAGGAGCAGAAGTGAATCTCTGCTTAAGTTCCTGAAATGCAGAGACTGCCTCAGGAGGCCAATTCACCACATCAGAACCCTTTTTGGTCAAATCAGTCAATGGTTTAACAATAACAGAGAAATTACCAATAAATTTACGATAAAAATTGGCAAAACCCAAGAATCTCTGAAGAGCCTTTAATGAAGTAGGTTGGACCCAATCACAGATGGCCTGAACCTTGACCGGGTCCATTTCAATAACAGATGGAGACAAAATGAATCCCAGAAATGAGATCCTCTGTACGCCAAAAAGACACTTTGATCCCTTCACATACAGAGCATTCTCTCTCAATATCTGGAACACAGTCCGAACATGTTTCACATGAGAGTCCCAGTCATTGGAAAAAATCAAGATATCATCCAAATAAATAATCAGAAATTTATCCACAAAATCCCTGAAAATGTCATTCATGAAGGACTGGAAGACGGAAGGAGCATTAGTGAGCCCAAAGGGCATCACTAGGTACTCAAAATGCCCCTCTGGGTATTAAACGCCGTCTTCCATTCATCCCTGTGATTAATGCGAATAAGGTTATACGCCCCCCTGAGGTCAAGCTTGGTAAACCAAGTAGCACTTTTCACCCTGGAAAACAGGTCAGAAATCAAGGGTAACGGATATTGATATTTCACAGTGATATTGTTCAAGAGACGATAATCAATACACGGCCTTAATGAACCATCCTTTTTGGACACAAAGAAAAAAACGGCACCCAAGGGTGAAGAGGATGGTCTGATATGACCCTTCTCCAATGACTCCTTGATATAAGACCGCATAGCGTCATGTTCAGGTACAGACAAGTTAAAAAGGCTACCTTTAGGGAATTTACTACCAGGCACTAATTCAATAGCGCAGTCACAGTTCCTATGGGGGGGCAAGGATGCAGATTTACTTTCGCTAAACACATCAGAAAAATCAGTCAAAAAGTCAGGAACATCTTGAGCCTGGGGAGAGGCAGAAAAAACAGGAGTGTTGGCATTAACACATTGGCAGCCCCAACTGGTTACAGACACAGATTTCCAATCCAAAACAGGATTATGAGACTGTAACCAAGGGAAACCTAGTACAATAATGTCATGCAGATTATACAGCACCAAAAATTTGCAACTCTCCTGATGATCAGGTTCAACCCTCATTATCACCTGAGTAGAGAACTGGGGTTTATTCTCAGCCAAAGAGGTAGAATCAATCCCCAGTAGGGGAATAGACTTCCGTAGGGGTATCAAGGGAAACCCACTACGTTTAGCAAAATCAAAATCCATCAGGTTAATAGCTGCTCCCGAATCAACAAAAGACTGAGCAGAAAATGTGGACACGGAGCAAATCAGGGTAACAGTCAACAGAAATTTAGTCTGAACACTACCCAAGACAACTGAGCGTGCAAAACGTCTTCCCCGCTTAGGGCAGACTGAAATAGCATGAGAGGCATCACCACAGTAGAAACATAACCCATTGCGTTTTCGAAACTCATGACGCTGTGCCCCAGTAGCCACTCTATCACACTGCATGGGTTCAGAAGCTGGTTCACAAGGCAACACTATTCCACACATACTTCTACGCTCACGCAAACGTCTGTCAATTTGAATCGCTAATGACATAGAATCATTGAGACCAGAGGGAGCAGGGAAACCCACCATAACATCTTTTACATTCTCTGACAGACCCTTCTGAAAAAGGGCTGCCAAAGCATCATCATTCCATTTGGTCAGGACTGTCCACTTTGGAATTTCTGACAGTACAACTCAGCGTCCTCAAGCCCCTGATTTAATGCCAACAAGGTTCTTTCAGCTTGATCAGTGACATTAGGTTCATCGTACAATAACCACAGAGCCAGAAAAAATGCATCAACATTACTCAAAACAGGGTCCCCAGGTGTCAGGGAAAAAGCCCAATCCTGAGGATCGCCGCGCAGGAGAGAGATAACAATTTGAACCTGCTGTGCTGCGTTCCCTGAGGACTTAGGTTTTAAGGCAAAAAACAACTTACAGTTATTTTTGAAATTCAGAAATTTAGCTCGATCCCCCAAAAACAAATCTGGCATGGGGATCCTGGGTTCCACAACTGGCAACCTAGCAAGATAGGTAGCAATACTCCGAACCTCAGTGGCAAGCTGATCCACAGGCCAGACAACTGTGCAAACTCCATTGAGAAAAAAAAAAATCTTCCTCAGCACCCAGAGAAAAAGAGGGAAAAAATGCAACAAACAGAAAAAAAAAATCTCTGATAACGCTGACAACCTTTTTTCTTTCCACACTATTTTTCCCTTTCTGTGAGTACCATACAATTTTCAGTGTGGCCGGTGATACTGTTATGTTTTGGTAGCTGAGGAGAGCAGGCAAAAACGGCAATACACCAGAGAGGTTGGAATCAACTGGATTGCAGTACCCTGACTAACCACCACAACTAAAGGCAGCCGTGGAGCGTTCCTACGTTGGTCCTAGACGCCTCGTCACAGCCTGAGAGGTTAACTACACCTAAAGATAGAAAGAGGAAAGCTATCTGCCCCGGAGCAGATCCCCAAAGAACATAGGAAGCCCCCAAACATGTAATGGCGGTTAGACAAGAGGAAATACAGACACAGACAGAAAATAGTATGAGCAAACACTGGGGCCCAATCTGCCTAGACAGAAAAGGATAGGAAGAATACTTACTGCAATCCAAAAAAAACCCTAAAAAAGCCAACGCTACTAATTGCAAAAACACCTGAGATCACACGACCTCTACCACCTAAATTAGTTCTCTGGTGTAACAAAACTAAGCCGCAGCCACTGAAAAAACTGGAAAAGGCAAATGAACAAACAACAGTGGCTCCGTAGGAACCAAGAGGAGCCTAAGCCCCCCGGGGAGGGGAACCTGGCCAACCTCACAGAAATGCAGAGAAATATGCAAATGGCAAGCACAAAAACAAAAAACAGAAAATATCTTATCTGAGAGCAGGAGAAGAGGCAAGACTCAGCAAGCTTCCAAGAAAACCAGGAAACAACGTTGAGACAAGAACAATTGATCACCGGCAACCATGATGGGAGGGAGCCTCCCTTATATCCAGCCAGTCTGTGATTCCTGATTGCCAATCCTCATTGAATGGTTCAGCACTGTTTGTCACCACCAGAGGGAGCTTCTGCTCAGAATTAATTTCTAAAACATTCACAACAGACGCCCTGGAGCACATGGATGGATGGCATATGGAGTTTGGAGATTGGTTGCTGGCTGGGCTGGATACACGTGTTACTGTTGAGGGATCTGTCATCTGGATTTCAGGAACTTTCTTAATTGGAACTGTTGCTGCTGGATACATGGGCTTTGGTTGTGTTACCTGTTATTTGGAGCAGCGTGGACTGTGACTACAGACTATACTGGTGGAAGATACAAAGACTGTGGGTCAACCAAAAGTTGGGAGACAGTAAATATCACCTGTTACGGGGGCAGTGGGACTACCTGGCCCAGGGACGGGATCTGGGGGATATTATATTTTGGCCATATACCCCGAGTTATTGTAAAACCATGAATGTAAGAAATACAAAATAGTTGCATCGTTAACCTGGCTAGGTGATTATTACAACCCACAACCTCAGATCCTCACACCTCCTTTTGTATATGTCTGCCACAGGCTGCAAAATGCAATGTGTAAATAGCATGAACATTTCACTGGATAGGTGATAACTAGCTGATTGGTGCGACCACTAGGGAGACTCTTCCAAACTCAGAGATTGCGGCTCTGAAATGTCCCATCATAATGGCAAAGTCACTACGCAGCTGAAATAAGTATATACTTTTTTTTTCAAAATGCAAAATAAGGACAAAAAGGAAGCATGCGTAACAGTGGCGGATTCTCCAAATGTATATGAATCAAAAAGACACCTTAATGGGGTTATATGGGACTTTGCTTATTTTTTCGCATGGGGCTAAGCATTTACCAGCAGGTAGTTGCTAATTACCTGACTGCTTTGCCTGGCGACGATCTTTGCTGCCTCAGAGCGTTCACAATGTTGTTTCCGGTGATGTCATGGTGATAGAGCAGCTACTTCTCTTTCGCTCTATTCTGTCGATGGACAGTGACTGCGGATGTCATGCTGATTGACTGCTGGCTCACTGTTACTTAACTGTGAGGAACTGGCTGTCAATTAGCATGGCGTCTGCAATGATTTCCCATCAACAGAGTAAACCAGAAGAGAAAGTATTGCACTGTTGACATGAGGTCAAAGAAACCAGGAGAGTTATCGATTTGAGATGGCATAGATCATCACTGGGCAGAACAGCGAGGTAATTAGAAACTACCTGCCGGCACTTTCTTATCCATCTACGAAAAAATAAGATACAGTCCTGAATAACCACTTTAACATTTAAAATACTTAAAATAGTTCTTAGTTCACTAGGTTTGACCTAGATGTATACTGCTAAAGTGAGAGACCAAAATAGTCACAATAATGAATAAATTATAGCTTTTATTAAATATCGTTAAAGAACATGCATATGTATATATCCAACAGTAGAAATAAAACTTATTGGTGGGTGAGCTAAAAGGGAAATCCCCATAAAAAAAAAAAAAATAAAATCGCAAAGATAACAAAGTGGGATGAAAATTTTTGTACAGTGTAAAAAAAGGCCAGTAAAAATTTATAGTTGCATACACATGATAAGCAGATCACATTTCAGTGCCCCCTAAAAAAATGATTCCCCTAAAAAAAGGTAATATGAGGTACATGCTAAGATAGCAGAATATGGCGATTCACAAACCAAACAGATAGCTTCCATATTCTGCTATACATATATGGAAAGCTATATTTTATTCATTCCCACAATTTGTTCAGCACCGTTTTTTGCTTCCTGTTAGTGCTTTGTAATCCCCTACTTTGCCTTTAGTTATGGCTTATGTATCTTGCTGTATAATAGTGGAAATAGCCAATAAATAATACATTGCCAAGCACCACATATAGATGTAAAAATATTCACTAATAAAGTGCTATGTGCACAAACAGTTGTGTCTTGTCACAAAATACCAATATAAAATGTTCATTAACATATAATACCATAAAGCAAATAGCATTAGTACCAATAAATGTACCCTCAAACGTCTAAGTGCAAAAACATCCTGGGCTCAGCTGTGATGTAAAATAATGCCAAGCTACTTATCAAAGAAGGACAGAACTTGAAAAGGCTCCATGCGTTTCGCCACATGAGATGACTTCCTCAGGGGGAATATTTTTGTGAATCCGCCACTTTTGTAAACCCCCTTTTTTTTTTGCATTAACTTGGTTAACTATAAGCTATTATCCCTTACAACATTTATACATTTTGTGATCCTAATGTTTAGTAATTTGCCATTTAACTTTTTTTTTTGCAATATTATTGCTACAATCCCAAAAATGTGTCGAGAAGAATTGACCAGGGGATTGATGCAGTATAATGCCCCAGTTTAATTGATTAATGCCAGCATATAATTTCCACTAGCGTATATTACTTTAATCATCCTGTAGATTATTTAGCTCTGTTAGTATAATCAGGAAGTGTTTAGGTTGAATTTTTCTGTTACATTTACTTCCCATAATATATAGGATGATGTTTTAAAAAAGACCTGTCACTAGAGTTGAGCGATACTTTCCGATATCCCTAAGTATCTGAATCGGAATGGTATCGCCGATACCATTAAAATATCGGCGATACCCGATACCGATACCGGAAGTCCCATGTAAGTCTATGGGAACAAAATATCGGAACTAAAAAAACCCCATTCTTTCCTTGTAAACACTAAATATACACACATAGAATACATATATATATATATATCATGTCATTGTGACATATATATATATACATATATGTATAGTTTATACACTTCTACATAGTAAAATATCCTCTGATTCAATTGCCGGGTAAAGCCGGCTTCAGTGAAAAGACAGAAGCACCCGACATGAAATGACACTTGGTGTACATAGGGTTAACCATGTCTTTTCATGTCGTTTGCTATCTGATTTGCACAAAACAATTAAATCAGTCTATGTTTGCAAAATTTCACACCTGTAGGGGTTAATTAAAGGTGTAAATTCGTTGTAAAAAAAACGGACTTTTTTGCTACGAATTTACACCTTTAATTAACCCCTACAGGTGTGAAATTTTGCACACATAGACTGATTTAATTGTTTGTGCAAATCAGATAGCAAAGGACATGGTTAACCCTATGTACACCAAGTGTCATTTCATGTCGGGTTCTGCATTTTCACAAAAGCCGGCAATTGAATTAGCGGCTATTATACTATGTAGAAGTGTATGAACTATAAATATATATATATATATATGTGTCACAAATAGAGTTGAGCGATACTTTCCGATATCCTAAAGTATCGGAATCGGAATGGTATCGCCGATATCACTAAAATATCGGCGATACCCGATACCGATACCGGAAGTCCCATGTAAGTCTATGGGAACAAAATATCGCAACTAAAAAAACCCCATTCTTTCCTTGTAAACACTAAATATACACACATAGAATACATATATATATATATACATGTCATTGTGACATATATATATACATATATGTATAGTTTATACACTTCTACATAGTAAAATATCCTCTGATTCAATTGCCGGGTAAAGTCGGCTTCAGTGAAAAGACAGAAGCACCCGACATGAAATGACACTTGGTGTACATAGGGTTAACCATGTCTTTTCATGTCGTTTGCTATCTGATTTGCACAAACAATTAAATCAGACTATGTGTGCAAAATTTCACACCTGTAGGGGTTAATTAAAGGTGTAAATTCGTTGTAAAAAAAACGGACTTTTTTGCTACGAATTTACACCTTTAATTAACCCCTACAGGTGTGAAATTTTGCACACATAGTCTGATTTAATTGTTTGTGCAAATTAGATAGCAAAGGACATGAAAAGACATGGTTAACCCTATGTACACCAAGTGTCATTTCATGTCGGGTTCTGCATTTTCACAAAAGCCGGCAATTGAATTAGCGGCTATTATACTATGTAGAAGTGTATGAACTACAAATATAAATATATATATATATGTGTCACAAATTCAATGACATGTATATATATATATGAGGTGTAAAATTGCTGAAAAAAAATGCGTGGGCTCCCGCCCTATTTTCGCAACCAGACAGACAAAGCCAGTGAGTGGGGGCAGATAATAATAGCCCAGAGAGGGACCATTATTTTTGCCCCCCCCGGCTACTAACATCTGCCCCCAGACACCCCAGGAAAGACAAATCTATAATTAGATTCGCCCTTTCTGGCACTTTGCCCGTCTATTCCCATTGCCCTGTAGCGGTGGCGAATGGGTTAATATGGGGTTAAAGCCACCTTGCTATTGAAAGGTGACCTTAAGCCAGGTTAATAATTGAGAGCTGTCAATTAGACAACTATCAATTATTAATCCTATTACATGAAATAAAAATAAAACACACACACTTTAATTAAAAATCATTTTAATGAAATAAAGACACATGTTTTTGACCATCTTTTATTTTACTGCAAAAACCATTTCCTGTAATAAAAATAAAATAAAAAAGCAAAATTATTCTTACCTATCCCATGCACAGTCAGGTCCCACGGTGTAATCCTTCAGAAAGGGTTAATGTTTACTGCAGGGACCGCAGCTAATGCTGCAGCCTCACAGTAAACCCCAAATGAATGAGTTCCTCTCCTGCCTGACAGGAGAGTAAAGGCTGGGTGTCACATAACGATACACCAGCGATCCCGACAACGATATGCACTTGTCAGGATCGCTGGTGTATCGCTACATGATCGCTGCTGAGCTGCCAAACAGGCAGCTCAGGCAGCGATCTGGGACAGCGACACTGCGGGTAACATCGCTTAAGGGCCCGTCTCACATAGCGATATCGCTACCGAGATCGCTGCTGAGTCACTAGTTTTGTGACGCAGCAGCGAGCTCACCAGCGATATCGCTGTGTGTGATATTCAGCGACGATCAGCCCCCCTGCCTGGTATCGCTGATCGTCGCAGAAATGTCAGGACCTTTTTTTGATCGCTGGTTTCCCTCTGACAGGCACGCATCGCTGCGTGTGACAGGCGGGAGACCAGCGATCCGCTGGTAACCAAGGTACACAGCGGGTTTCCAGGCACCGCGCAGCGCTTGGAAACCCGCTGTGTACCTTGGATACCAGCTCCCTGCATCAGGGCGCTGGTATCCAAGGTACACAGCGGGTTTCTAGGCACAGCCCCGCGCCTGGAAACCCGCTGTGTACCTTGGTTACCAGCGGATCGCTGGTCTCCCGCCTGTCACACGCAGCGATGTGTGCCTGTCAGCGGGAAACCAGCGATCAAAAAAAGGTCCTGACATTTCAGCGACGATCAGCGATACCCGGCAGGGGGGCTGATCGTCGCTGAATGTCACACACAGCGATATCGCTGGTGAGCTCGCTGCTGCGTCACAAAACTAGTGACTCAGCAGCGATCTCGGTAGCGATATCGCTATGTGAGACGGGCCCTTAAGTGGAAAGCTTAATTGATTGCTTTCCACTTTCACTTCAGGTCAGCCAGGGACACAATCAGTGACGTCAGAGGGAACTGATTAACAAAAATAGGGGTTCCCTTCGAAAAAAAAATGGCGTGGGGTCCCCCCTATTTTTGTTAACCAGCCAGATGAAGCAGACCGCTGAGGCCTGGATTTTCAGGCTGTTAAGGAGCCAAGATCCATGGACCTTGCCAGCCTGATAATACTAGGCCACAGCAGTCTGCATATCTTGGCTGATTAACAAAAATAGGGGATCCCCTCGAAAAAAATTGGCGTGGGGTCCCCCCTATTTTTGTTAACCAGCCAGATGAAGCAGACCGCTGAGGCCTGGATTTTCAGGCTGTTAAGGAGCCAAGATCCATGGACCTTGCCAGCCTGATAATACCAGGCCACAGCAGTCTGCATATCTTGGCTGATTAACAAAAATAGGGGATCCCCTCGAAAAAAATTGGCGTGGGGTCCCCCTATTTTTGTTAACCAGCCAGATGAAGCAGACCGCTGAGGCCTGGTTTTTCAGGCTGGTAAGGATCCAATATCCATGGACCTTGCCAGCCTGATAATACCAGGCCACAGCAGTCTGCTTAGCTTGGCTGGTTAACAAAAATAGGGGATCCCCTCGAAAAAAAAACGGCGTGGGGATCCCCCCTATTTTTGTTAACCAGCCAAGTAAAATGCAGACTGCTGCGGCCTGGTATTAAAAGACTGTCAAGGCCCATGGATTTTGGCCCTCAACAGCCTGATAATACCAGGCTACAGCAGCCCCACATTTGGCGCATCAAAAGATGTGCCAATTGTGGCACTTTACCCGGCTCTTCCCACTTGCCCTGTAGCGGTGGCAAGCGGGGTAATAAGGGGTTAATGTCACCGTTGATTGCACGGTGACAATAAGCCCGGTTAATAATGGATAGGCGTCAATAAGACACCGATCCATTATTAATCCCAAAGTTATTAAATGTATAAAAAAAAGACAAAGCAAGAAAAAAGTATTTTAATGAAATAAAAGAGACAACACAGTTTTCATTTTTTTTATTACTCTCTCATTCCTGCGACGCCATCGATCTCCTGTAAAAAAAGAAAAAAAACAAACCAACAGTATACCACCTGTCCGACGCAGTCCATAACGACAGTCCCACGACGATCCAACTCTGCTACATCGCAATGACAGGCAGAGCCTGTCATCGCGACGCAGCACAGCTGATTACCTGCTTCCCCGGCGGTGACGTCATCGGACTGACTGCTTTACGGCCGGGATTACCCAGCAGTCACTGCAGTTATCGCGAGAAACTGCATGTGACCACCGGGGAAAGAAGATTGCGGCCATGAAGCAGTCCAGGACGTGACCGCCGGAGATCTTCTGCCAGGTAAGTGCCGCTGACTCCTGACAGACCCGACCGACGGACACTGACAGTGACAGTGACAATCCCGATTCCGGTATCCGATAAGACGAAAATATCGGAACTCGGAATCGGAATTCCGATACAGCCAATATCGGCCGATACCCGATATTTGCAGTATCGGAATGCTCAACCCTAGTCACAAACTCAATGACATGTCTATATATATATGAGGTGTAAAATTGCTGAAAAAAAATGCGTGGGCTCCCGCCCTATTTTCGCAACCAGACAGACAAAGCCAGTGAGTGGGGCAGATAATAATAGCCCAGAGAGGGACCATTATTTTTGCCCCCCCCCGGCTACTAACATCTGCCCCCAGACACCCCAGAAAGGGCAAATCTCTAATTAGATTTGCCCTTTCTGGCACTTTGCCCGTCTATTCCCATTGCCCTGTAGCGGTGGCGAATGGGTTAATAAGGGGTTAAAATGACCTTGCAATTGAAAGGTCACTTTAAGCCAGGTTAATAATTGAGAGCTGTCAATTAGACAACTATCAATTATTAATCCTATTGTATGAAAGAAAAATCAAACACACACACTTTAATAAAAAAGAAGTTTAATGAAATAATCACACAGTTTTTGACCATATTTTATTTACCTGCTAAAACCATTTCCTGTAATAAAAATAAAAATAATAAAGCAAAATTATTCTTACCAATCCGATGCACAGTCAGGTCCCACGGTGTAATCCTTCAGAAAGGGTTAATGTTTACTGCAGGGACCGCAGCTAATGCTGCAGCCTCACAGTAAACCCCCAAATGAATGAGCTCCTCTCCTGGCTGACAGGAGAGGAAGTGGAAAGCTTAATTGATTGCTTTCCACTTTCACTTCAGGTCAGCCAGGGACACCATCAGTGACGTCAGAGGGAACTGATTAACAAAAATAGGGTTCCCTTCGAAAAAAAAATGGTGTGGGGTCCCCCCTATTTTTGTTAACCAGCCAGATGAAGCAGACCGCTGAGGCCTGGATTTTCAGGCTGTTAAGGAGCCAAGATCCATGGACCTTGCCAGCCTGATAATACCAGGCCACAGCAGTCTGCATATCTTGGCTGATTAACAAAAATAGGGGATCCCCTCGAAAAAAATTAGCGTGGGGTCCCCCCTATTTTTGTTAACCAGCCAGATGAAGCAGACCGCTGAGGCCTGGTTTTTCAGGCTGGTAAGGATCCAATATCCATGGACCTTGCAAGCCTGATAATACCAGGCCACAGCAGTCTGCTTAGCTTGGCTGGTTAACAAAAATAGGGAATCCCCTCGAAAAAAAAACGGCGTGGGGATCCCCCTATTTTTGTTAACCAGCCAAGTAAAATGCAGACTGCTGCGGCCTGGTATTAAAAGACTGTCAAGGCCCATGGATTTTGGCCCTCAACAGCCTGATAATACCAGGCTACAGCAGCCCCACATTTGGCGCATCAAAAGATGTGCCAATTGTGGCACTTTACCCGGCTCTTCCCACTTGCCCTGTAGCGGTGGCAAGCGGGGTAATAAGGGGTTATTGTCACCGTTGATTGCACGGTGACAATAAGCCCGGTTAATAATGGAGAGGCGTCAATAAGACACCGATCCATTATTAATCCCAAAGTTATTAAATGTTTAAAAAAAAGACACAGCAAGAAAAAAGTCTTTTAATGAAATAAAAGAGACAACACAGTTTTCATTTCTTTTATTACTCTCTCATTCCTGCGACGCCATCGATCTCCTGTAAAAAAATAAAAAAAACAAACCAACAGTATACCACCTGTCCGACGCAGTCCATAGTAACGATTGTCCCACGACGATCCAGCTCTGCTACATCGGAATGACAGGCAGAGCCTGACATCCCGGCGCAGCACAGCTGATTACCAGCTTCCCCGGCGGTGACGTCATCGGACTGACTGCTTTACGGCCGCGATTACCCAGCAGTCACTGCAGTTATCGCGAGATACTGCATGTGACCGCCGGGGAAAAGAGGATGGCGGCCATTAAGCAGCCCGGGATGTGACCGCCGGAGATCTTCTGCCGGGTAAGTGCCGCTGACTCCTGACAGACCCGACCGACGGACAGTGACAGTGACATTCCGATTCCGGTATCCGATATGACGAATATATCGGAACTCGGAATCGGAATTCCGATACAGCCAATATCGGCCGATACCCGATATTTGCAGTATCGTATCGCTCAACACTACCTGTCACCTGTTAAAAAAAAAAAATAAAGTTACATTTTGGTTCTGCTGCTCCTTTTCCATTTTGCGTTGCCTCGCTCCATTATGGAGATATTCCCATTTGTTGCTTTTGGAGAGCAGCATGTAAAATTTTAGCTTGGAGTCTAACTAGGCGTTTCTCCAGAGTCTTCTCAGGGGGCGTTTGTTTTCACTCCTCCCTTCAAGACTCCGCTGACTTCTAGATCAGCTGCAGACCTGTGAATGGCAGCACCTGGGAGGGAGGAATAAAATCATATGCCCAAAGAGAAGACTCTGAAGAAATACCCGGCTGGACTGCAAGGTGAAAATTTACATGCTTCATGCCAAAAGCAACAAATGTGAATATCTCTGCAAAGGAACGACGCAATGCAAAAAGGAAAAAAGCATCAGAATCAGGGGACCTTGAATATTTTTACAAATTCAATTTTTTTTTACAAGTTTAAGGAATTGAAATAATTGTGTTACAATAAAAAAAAATAGCATTGACTGAAGACGTTTTCTATTTATTCGTGTATAATATCATATAGTAATATATTTGCTCTAAAAACAAGCATAAAACCATATTTTTCTAGTTTACATACTAAATAGGGCTCCAGTGAGCTAAGATGATGAGACTGTGTGAGCTTTGTGTTAGCTCCATGTAATTATAGCTATCTCTCCCTGAGTGGATGTTGGCAAAGGTTCACTGCTTCCATGGCTATATGAATACATCTCATTTCCATAAGGAAAATAACGGAATGCATTCATATAGACTGAATCTAAATATAAATGCTGCTATACAAAAATAACTCTAAGCGCTCCCAATAGGTACAGCAGTAGAGCTATAGGACTTTTCATTTCCCCATTGTTAATATAGGGTGTTATCAGCCTCCCTTCCTATTTCTGCTAAACAAAAGAAAAAAGGAGTTTCTTGTAACATATTACAAATTGTATGCTTGTCACTGTATAACACAGATAAAATAAAGGGTGTAGTTATAAAGGGTGCAGAGGTATTAGTTGTACCCAGACTTTTCTGCCACATGGGAAGATGGCAGTTTTATAAATGGTGTATGGTTGGTAGGGGACTCTTAACCTATATTTTACTTTGAGCCAATTAAAGGGAACCTGTCACCAGATTTTCCCAATATAAACTATAGCCACCGTCTTTAATGCCTCTTTTACATTATTCTAGTAAGATGTGTACATTATGACCCTCCAAATCATTCTGCATGTTCCAAAAAATACCTTTTATAATCTTCCCCTATGGCGCACTTAGGTCTGATGGGCATCGTCGGTCTTGATCCGGTGTCTCCTCTCTTATCGCAATTGCCGTCTTCCTTCCGTGCTTCATGGGGATGATGTGTCCTACGTCATCCACACAGTGCCCCCAATCTTACTTCTACGCGGGCGCCTTCTCTCTGCCCTGGTAAGGTCAGAGCAAAGTACTGTAATGCGCATGAGCCGGTAGAGGACAACGAAAACAGATGACCCAGAAGTAAAACCGGCCCATGCGCACTACAGTACTTTGCTCTGCCCTCAGCAGGGCAGAGAAAGATATGCCTGAGCAGGAGCGCGGTTGGAGAACACTGTGTGCATGACATAGGACACTTCATCCACATGAAGCAGGGCAGGAGAATGATGAGTGCAACGAGAAAGGAGGCGCTGAAGCAAGACCGGCCATGCCCATTGGACCGGACTATATGGGGGAGTATAAAAGGTATTTTTGCCCCATGAGGAAGGAGCTGAGGTCTCCGAAACGCGCGTCGGGGTGGGTCTGGCTTCCTGTCTTGTCCCACTGAATCAGGTATATGGTACAATCCTCCATGCTATACTGCACAATATTAATATGAACATGCATAAAATATAGATGGTTGCCTATGATGTTGTAGTATATGATGGGTATTGCTGACATGATGATTTGATATGTGGATAGACGGGACTCAGTCCCTTATGGCGTGTATATGTTGACACGTCCATATGTATCTGCCCCTACCTAAACCACCCACCTTTTGTATTTTGTATTTTAATTTGTGAATCAATAAAGTTGATATTTTTTATGGATCTTATGGCTGCCACAATTTGTTTGTTTTGCATGGCTTTTGCAGTTTTCCCGCATTGTCCTGCATGGTTATATACCCGACATATTAATTATTGAATGTCACTTTATTCTGGGTATATGCAATGGTTTCTGCTATCTCTTTATTATACATTTTTGGGGCTATGTAGAAGTGATTGGGGACTTATATACATCTTACCTGAAAACTGTAAATGATGCATTAAAGGTGATGGCTGTAGTTTATTTTGGGAAAACCTGGTGACAGGTTCCCTTTAACTTTTAGTTACCCATCTTAAAGCAGTAGCATACAGTTCATTAAAAAGGCTTAATATATTGGGGGGCATTTTCACTTTTACTTAATCTCTCTCTCCCCCTCTCTCTAAAAATTGACTGAGGAAGGTCTGATTAACAGCTAGAGGCAGGCACCAGCTATATAATATAAAAAATGCAGGGATTTTGATATTTCATAGACTTTGCTGGTATTGTACAACACAGCGTTTTACAGCAGAACAAAATCGCACCAAAAAGAGTCAGTAAAAGCTGCATGTGAAGATACCCGTAAAGGTCCATCCTCAAAGGAGAGAAATTATTTCAGACCACCAAGAGACGAAAAAAAGGAGCAAAAAGTTACGGTAAGTAGTCAAATAATCATATTCCTTGCATAGCCTGGTAGATGTGTCCTGACAGAACAAGTATTCTTGTTTTTCTATAGGGTCCCTAGGATTTCTTGTTTCCTAGTGTAACAGATTGTGTACTATATGATGATGATCCGTTCCTAACATCAATTTTAGAACTGTCACATAAAATAATTATAAATACCTAGAGTTGAGCCGTTACAGCAAATAATATGACTGATTCAGTGTATTGTTCATTTTTGAGGTTTTTATTGTGAAAATCCATAGAGGAAAAAAAATTCAATTACTGTATTGTGTTTTTTTTAACAAGTGACTGCAAATTCGAATTTTAAACAAAAAGACCTACTTATTGCCAGCGACCCTACCTTCTATTAAACCTTGAATTTTGTATGTAATTCTAGCAGCCAATTCTATGCTGCAGCCGAATGAAGTGAGAGATGTGTTGGATTCTATGGAGAGAATGGGTTTATTCATGCAAGAAATGTTTGACTTTATAAAATTATTAATCTTAGGAACAAATGCAGAACAGGTGACTGTACTTCTTTCTGTTCTCTCTGTAGAAAAGCTTATAGACCGTACTAATATCATTTAATCCTTTGTCACACAGGTTGATCTCTGGTAACATAAGCTGATTAGTTTTTAGCAATTCCAGGAAAGTGAAAAATGCATTTTATAATATTTTTTTTTCAAATTTAATAAACAAAGACATATTCAGAAATTTGACGAAAGCTACAGTGTTTGTATACCTTAAATTAAATTACTCACAATAGGGGGTATCTGAGACCAACATGTAATATCTGAGATTTATAAATATTTAGCAATATTAAGAAAAATTTATGTAGAAAAAGTTCTGTATTTATATTACATACAGTATAACTATGTATCCAATAAAAAACATAATATACTCTATGCAGAGGCGTAGCTAGGGTTTCGGTTTAGGGGGGGCGAAACTTCTGAGTGGGCCCCTAACCAGAGAACCTCAGCAAATGACCGCTATGTTGGCAAAAATAATCTATATATAAAAAGACCAATATTGATATCACCGCCATATGGTCAGTGGTAAATAATACCAGTCCTACAGAACATATGATAGATTACAGCACAGGTACAGATAGTGACTTACCGCTGAGGTTCTTTCTGATGGAATCGTTCACTTTTCATGTCTTTTCCATCTGGCCCAGACCGACATAACGACTCCTCCAGCCAGGACTCAGCTACAGAGAATACAACAAAGACAAGTTTCACTTGTCATATTTTCAGCACTGTCACGGTCACCGATTGGACTATTCTCAACCTGCACAAACTCCTCATCCTGCTGATACCCCAATACTGAGCCGCTGCTGTCATATGTGTCTCTATTACTGCTCCTGATACCCCAATACTGAGCCTCTGCTGTCGTATGTGTCCCTATTACTACAACTGATACCCCAATACTGAGCCGCTGCTGCAGTATGTGTCCCTATTACTGCACCTATTGTGTGACTTCTAAATTTTAAAGCACCCCTCTAGAATATAGTAATGCTGGGTGCAAGTGCCCTAGAAAACAGTGCCCGCATTTTGTCCCCTAGAATGTAATAATGCCCTGTGTGCCCCTTTGACAGTCACAGTAACCAGAGTTCCCCTATAACAGTAAGTGCCCACTTTACACTTAATAATGTCCCAAGTCTCCCCCTGTACAGCTCCCCTATACACAGTGTGATGCCCCCTCACTGGATATATACTGACCCCTTAATATCCCCAAACTATTTAATGGCTCTAACACTGTATGATGGCCCCGCCACTGTAATCCCCACACTGTATGATGGCCCCCTAGATAGCCTCCATATAGCATAATACACCAGATAGTCCTCAATATAGTATAATGCACCCCCATAGACAGTCTTTGTATTGTAATGCACCCCCATAGCAACCTCTGTATTATAATGCACCCCCATAGGCAGCCTCTGTAGTATAATGCATCCCCATAGGCAGTCTTATTTATAATGCACCCCATAGGCAGTCTTATTTATAATGCACCTCCATAGGCAGTCTTATTTATAATGCACCCCCATAGGCAGTCTTATTTATAATGCACCCCCATAGGCAGTCTTATTTATAATGCACCCCATAGGCAGCCTTATTTATAATGCACCCCCATAGGCATCTTATTTATAATGCACCCCGCCATATGCATAGCATCTTTTTTATATATATATAATGCACCCCCATAGGCAGTCTTATTTATAATGCACCCGCCTTAGGCAGTCTTATTGCACCCCCATAGGCAGCCTTATTTATAATGCACACCCATAGGCAATCTTATTTATAATGCACCCCATAGGGAGCCTTATTTATAATGCACCCCCATAGGCAGTCTTATTTATAATGCACCCCCAAAGGCAGCCTTATTTATAATGCATTCCCCATAGGGAGCCTTATTTATAATGCACCCCCCTTAGGCAGCCTTATTTATAATGCATTCCCCATATGGAGCCTTATTTATAATGCACCCCCTTAGGCAGCCTCTGTATTATAATGCACCCCCATTACAAAAATAACAAATCCAATACTCACCTCTCTTCCTCCTGCGCTGCGCACTGCTCTCCCTCTCTTCTCCTGACAGAGGGCGCCGACAGTGACGTCATCGTGCCCACTGTCAGACGCTGAGAGGGGGATGATGGGAGAAGGAGCGCTCGCTCCTCTCACAATGCGGTCAGCTGTATTGGCTAGATGCCGATACAGCTAACCCTCCGATGACGGGCGGGGGGCCCAATGCTGGCACCGGGCCCCCCACCGCCTGCTCAGGGGCCCCATAGCGGCCGGTGGCAGAGCAGAGAGATGAATTCTCCCTGCTCTGCCGCAGAATGTAAATGTGTCGGTGCGCTGTGCACTCCGATACAGTTACAGTAGCGTAGCTCTGGGTGGGCCCCCTCTGAGCGCAGGGCCCGGGGCCACCGCCCCCTTTGCCCCCCGGTAGCTACGCTACTGACTCTATGTCTGCAATATATTTATCCCCAATGATTAAATCCTGAAAATCTGAGCAATCAACCAGAAACATAGCGACATTTCATTGATGATTATGCCCTTTTGTTTATTAAAAAAGGTAAAAAATGTTTACTATAAAATGTTTTTTATTTTTTAGATTTCAGAACCTAATAGTAGAGATGAGCAGATATATTCGAATGGAATTAAATCCGCATTTTCCAAAGTTCATATTTTTTTTTTAATTCGCTTCCATGTGGATTCAACAAAATTGTAGTCTCTGGCCACCATTTTTCTAACCTGTAAAGGGCATAAAAGTATTAAAACATTTTTAAAAATCCTTATACTCCCCTCATCGCTCACATTTATGGCTCCTCTGCTCCTCACAGTCATATGTACAGTGCTCGCCGCATATTCTTACCAGCTCTGCTTGTGCTGTAATCACTGAGCACCTCATGCGAGGCTGAGACTTTCGGCTCCGATGAGACCAAAGATAGTCCTGCACATGCGTCCGCAAGGTCTTGCGCTTTACACACCTTCAACAAAGCCGGAAGTCAAAGCGTGAGAGACCCAGGAATTTAAGTGTGAGCGGCAGCAATGACGCCAGTGACGGTGAGGAGCGTAGGGTCTGGAGAGATGAGCGTTGAGGTGCATACAAGGATTTTTTTTTTTTTTTTTTGTATTTATTATGCTCTGGGGTCTGAACAGACCTCATAGCATAATAAGGAACATTAAATTTGTGAAGAATAGCTTCTCTGTTAATCAAATTTTCTGGGAAATTCCGTGCGTAGAGGAAAATTCAAATTTTTCCTGTTTCCCTTTATCTGACTGATGTCATGGCCTGATCTATGAACAGGAGAGTAGAGCCACTTTGTCACTATTGGATTTGGGTAAACTAAACTGGTGTGCACAGTCTAAGGCCACATGCACTTGTTGAGCATTTGGTGAGTTTTTTTTACCTCAGTGTTCGTAATCCAAAACCAGGAGTGGAACAATCAGAGGAAAAGTATAATAGAAACACGTCACCACTTTTGCATTTTTCACCCACTCATGATTTTGGCTCAAAAATACTGAAGTAAAAAGTCACCAAATACTCAACGTGTGCACGTGGCCTCAAGGGTTTTAATTAACATTATAATTCCCATTAGGTGATGAATAACGTGCATCATGATGTCAGAGGCCTAGTCAGTGCCGGGAGCCCAGGCACAGAGTGGAGGTAATTGAAGAGGATGTTGCGCGTCACAGAAAGGATAAAAGAAGAGGCCGAATGGAATGGATGAATGAATGGAGGGCTTGCACAGTGGCGTAACGAGTCAGTGGCAAAGGGAATATTAATTAATTTTCTACATCCTAGATTTATTATGTTGTGGGGTCTTAAGAGAACTCATTTCATAATAAGGAACATGCGATCTGAATGGAAAAACTTCAATGCAAATTGAAATTTTCTGAAGTTGAGCGATCTGCCAAACTTAAATCTCATTTAAATCACAATATCCCAGAATTATTATAAACCTCAAATTAAAGCTATAAACACAAAATCCCTATCAATGCAAAGGGATAGAGAGGCAATGACCAGAAAAAAATTAAATTGTTGAATATTTTATTAAACAATAAAATTAAAATTTAATTACCAAGAAACTTTTAGACAAAAAACGGTATTTCATTAAAAAAGGTAGCAAAGGGCAAATGAATACAGACCATGGCAACATACAAAAAAATCTACATAGGATATACAGTACAGACCAAAAGTTTGGACACACCTTCTCATTCAACGATTTTTCTGTATTTTCATGACTATGAAAATTGTAGAATCACACTGAAGGCATCAAAACTATGAATTAACACATGTGGAATTATACATTACACTTTACAAAAAAGGTGAAACAACTGAAAATATGTCTTATATTCTAGGTTCTCCAAAGTAGCCACCTTTTGCTTTGATTACTGCTTTGCACGCAGAAAAGGTGAACGGATGGACTCTACATGCCTGGTTACCACCGTGAAGCATGGAGGAGGTGGTGTGATGGTGTGGGGGTGCTTTGCTGGTGACACTGTTGGGGATTTATTCAAAATTGAAGGCATAGTGAACCAGCATGGCTACCACAGCATCTTGCAGCAGCATGCTATTCCATCCGGTTTGCGTTTAGTTGGACCATCATTCATTTTTCAACAGGACAATGACCCCAAACACACCTCCAGGCTGTGTAAGGGCTATTTGACCAAGAAGGAGAGTGTTGTGGTGCTGCGCCAGATGACCTGGCCTCCACAGTCACCAGACCTGAACCTAATCGAGATGGTTTGGGGTGAGCTGGACCGCTCACCGCTTCAATTTTGAATAAATCCCCAACGGTGTCACCAGCAAAGCACCCCACACCATCACACCACCTCCTCCATGCTTCACGGTGGGAACCAGGCATGTAGAGTCCATCCATTCACCTTTTCTGCGTGCAAAGCAGTAATCAAAGCAAAAGGTGGCTACTTTGAAGAACCTAGAATATAAGACATATTTTCAGTTGTTTCACACTTTTTTGTAAAGTTAATGTATAATTCCACATGTGTTAATTCATAGTTTTGATGCCTTCAGTGTGATTCTACAATTTTCATAGTCGTGAAAATACAGAAAAATCTTTGAATGAGAAGGTGTGTCCAAACTTTTGGTCTGTACTGTATAATCCTAAAAAGACAGATAAAAGTGGTCATATAATTTTAGCAAAAAATATCCGAAAAAAGTGAAAGAAAGCGCAGTGCATTTATAGTAATTAAATTTCCCAAATAATCATACATATGATATTGTAACCTTAATAGTAGGTAAATTTAACCAGTAATCATACATGTAATATCATGGTCAAGTGACCCAGGTATATTAGGAGATCCTATGAAAAAAGTAGTAAAAATTACCCTTTTGAAAGTGCCATTTGCTGAAGACTTATTTCAAATGAATTGCCAGGTGCTGGAGTCAATGAGAGGCAAGTGGCTTAATGAACCAGCACACATATTGAAAAATATATGAGAGCATGAAGATGAACATTTACTTACATTGACATAGATGTGCACTGTAAAGTGCCCTTGCTACCACCCCAACAGCGCCGTTTCGCCTACAAGGTTTCTTCCATAAGGGGGTATGTGAGTAATAATGAGATTGTGCCCTTTAAATAGCATGTTAAAAGCGCCACAGCAGTTTTAAACGTCATGGACTCAGTTGATGTTATTGCGCATGCGCCGCTAGCTGAGCCGCTCCTATATGAATAGTGACTTCCGATCCTCCGCTCTTGGAACTCTAGCATGGAACTTTCAAAAGGGTCATTTTTAGTCTTCTTTCATAGGATCTCCTAATATAATAAATACATAAATATGGTAAATATAATGCTAGGGGCAGGGAACTTACATTAGTGATACCACTCCAGCACTGAAATAAAAAAAAATGCTGGAATGGTGATTTAAGAATTGGGAACATTGAGAGCCGTTACGCATACATGGGACGTGCCTTCTTGAAAGACAAGAAGTAAAGTTTGATCACAGCCAACTTCTATGGCGGCACTACTGCTTTGGCTTCCTACATTCAAGTCAACCACTTTCAATATATTATCATGACACAACTCAGCACACACTTTAAAAAACCCCTTAGCATTACTCGAGCTCTGCCGTCATGCCTCTCGTTTCATCTTCACCACCTCCATCATCACACCGCTAACGTCCTTTTCCACTTTCAGATAATTTAGGAACATTATAAATAAAAGACAAATGATAAATTCGGCTGTGCATCATCTTTACGAAGCTTGATTCTTCATTGTGTAAGATCATTCAGGAACATTGTAGAAATACTTTATTTTGTCTTTACACATTAATTTTTATTGTTTGCATTTTCAGCAGAAATGATTAATGTTTCTACAATATTTATCTTTGAGCAGGCTCAATATTGAATAGAGTGCAAATGCTTTTATAGCAATACACAAAAACAATAGCACATGATTCATAATTTCATGTAATCTGCTATTTATATAATTTTTACAGTTTTTGTCTGTTACCCAGCACATGGATCCTAGGTTTAAATTCAACCAAAGACAACATCTGCGTGGAGTTTGTACCTTCCCATGTTTGTAGTTTTTCATCTGGGTTCTCATTCCAAAAATATACTGATAGATTGGCTTCCTATGAAGTTGACCCTTGTGGGCTTTTGAGATGGAAATTACATGATAGTCCACATTGAAGACATGGACTGATATGAATGATGACACATATGTGTAGAGATTTATTGGTACTAAATATTTAACTAGGAATAAATCTGTGATACTTTCCAAACTCAAAGTCTCCAAAAAAATGATTCTGCTAAGGAAGCCCAACCTTTCAAATAAAAAAGTATGATACATGAAATCCAAAGAGTTGTGCAGGGCGTTACTGGCACAAATGTTCTTGGCAGGAAATTTACTTGTCTGCCAGATTCCAAAACATAATAAACAATGAACAGCAGTGTTCAGCATTATAAATCAGAGTACCTTATTATAAATGTTATATCACACCCACATTTTAACTCTTTTTTATGCAACAATTCAAATATAAGGATGTTTACCAAAAAAAGGTAATGAAGTCAATGGTGTTTAGCAAATATTCAGTGACCATACATTGGCCTGTTACATTACAATACTGGCGGCTGTGTATACCTATGATTGTTTTCTGCCTCCTTGTTTCACCTCTCTGCAGGGGTGCAAGTCTGAGCTCTGCTACAAATTAAAGGGGTCTTCCCAGGAGCAAAAGTTCATTTTAATCAATAGATTTTGGAATAATAATAATTTCCACAATTGGATGTGTTGAAATAAAATGTTCCTGTGCTGAGATAATCTTAATAGAGAAATAGTACACCACACACTCTCATGAATATATGCAAATAAGGAAGTATTTATTATGTACAAGGGAGCCAATAATAAGGTCAGATAAATAGCGACTAGAAACAAGTGAACGTTTCGACCCTCCTGGGTCTTTTTCAACAAAGGAAAAACATAACAGACATAGAAATTAATATTAACAAGAAAACATAATAGAAAAATAAAACCATAACATCCTGAAATAAATGAAAAAGAAGAATTAAAAGGGAAGGAAACTAGATTGGAAAACAACTTGCAAAAATAAAAGAAATGGAGATCCATAGAGTTGAGAGGCACCAACCGTGTTTGAAATTCAAATTTAGTGAATACTTCATGACAGAGCCAAGAATATTGTAACATTGAGGAATACCTTAATAACGGTGGAAAGGTATGTAGAAAAGCTTTTCATAACAATATAGGTATGCTGTGAAGAATAATGAGGCAAATTAAATAACTATACTTAAGAAACAAAGTAAACACTCTGGAGGTTTAGAAATACCTGAAGGTGTATAGAATAGGTAACTTGAAAGGTAGACCATACAGGCAAAATAGGACCTGAATAGGTAATAGAGGAACGTAAGTAGTTATGGCCTGATGATGATAAAAAGCATAATAAATGTCAGGTATAGGACATTATGGCAAAATATTGGTAAAGTCAGGGGATATGTCACACTTAGATGGTGATGCGGTTATTATCTAGCGATTGAAGATGGTGAAAATTGCCACTCATGTATATTCCTAAAGTAGTACTCATAGCAATGAAATGGTAAGAGTGACCCACGTATATGGCAATACTAGGGCAGTGAGCTAGCAGTTGAAAATGGTGAAAAAATGCCTAAGGAATGTTACCTTATTTCAGTAGTAGGAATAGCGGCGCTCCCACGCCCTGCTTGGCATGGCTAGCAGCTGTAGTGATGTGGCTGTCATTTTATGCAGCGCTATGGTACCGCGAGACAGGAAGTGGTCATAAGGACCGGAAGTGATGTCACACAGCTAGAAACTTATCAGTAACCTGAGAAGGTGTATATTTGTATAGAAACAGCTAATGGAGCAGCGCCCCAGTGTCCACAGGGTAAAAAACATCACTTGTGTGTGGTGGCTGACTATTAAGAGAGATGTTAGTAATCGCTGTACCGGAAGTCATGTTCCGGACCGGAAGTGACGCGGCGCTATGTTTAATATGTGTCAGAGGCATGTAACCAAGGAAACCTGGCACATGCGCTGTTGGGCAAATCAGGCTGTTCAAGTCCTATCTATAAGAGGCTGAAATTAGGGATAAACTCAGTGATAACATACTAACATAATAATAGAATAATAATGATAATAATTGAAGGAGGGGAGGGAAAAAATAATGGAACATTGGAAAATAATCCAAGAGGTTGTTAAAAGGTACTTGGTTCTCCATACCATCGATCAAAAAACTGCTACATTTTTACTTAACCCTCATCCAATAACGCCCGTCTTTTACGTCCTACCTAAAATACATAAAAATCTACAAAATCCACCTGGTAGGCCGATCGTTGCCTCAACCGATTCCATACTTGCACCTCTCTCAGTCTTCCTGGAGAAAATTCTCACTCCATTGATTAAAAATACACAGTCATTTTTACTTGACACTGGTCACTTTTTACGCATCATCCATCAACTCCACAGAGTCCCTGCCCATAGTCTTCTAGTAACCCTTGACGTGAACAGCCTTTATACCTCTATAACCCATGATAAAGATATTTCTGCAACCAAGTCTCTTTTGGAAAATTCCTCACTATCATCTAACTCCATCAATTTGTGTCTTGACTTATTACACTTAGTTCTTCATGAGAACTTTTTCCTGCATGAAGATATCTATTATGTACAAACACGCGGGACTGCCATGGGTTTAAATGTGGCACCTGCCTATGCCAATGCATTCATGAACACATTTGAGATCAATCATATTTACACCCATGAGCTCTTTCGATCTCACGCCACTACTTATTATCGCTACATCGACGACATTTTTATGATGTGGGAAACCGCTCCCCCACCTCCCCAGCATAGCCAGTACATTTGAACTATAAGACGCAGCCCCCCATTTTCCTCCACATTTTTAGAGGAAAAAAGTGCGTCTTATAGTCCGAAAAATACGGTATATTTTTATTTGCAGCAATATCATAACCATGAGCTTTTCATTTTTGCTTTATACAAGTTCAGAAAAACTGAAAGTACCTGTAAACGTCTCCATTCTTGTTGGTGTATTATTAGCATTGAGAAATCATTCACGTTTACAACACTCTTAAAATAAATGCTTTAGAATTTAGTCAGAAGTTTAAAAATAAGTACAGGCATTATAATTCCCAAGCATCAAAAGCTTATTCTACGCTCTAAATACAACTGCTAATTTTTATTTATAAAACTCTTCAATTATCTGTTAAAAGAATTTTTTTATATACAGTATATATTGAGATAAAAGAAAAATTATGTGTAGAGAACATATAGCTATGATGTACAAGGCAATTTATTCGAATAAAATGTGCAGAATTAAATTTACTGTATGCAAGTAACACTAATTGAGGAAGACTAAAGAACTTCCTATAGAATACTACTTGTGCAGGAATCTACTATATAATTGTCTAATTCTGTCTGTCTGTAACGGAAATCCCGCGTCGCTGATTGGTCACGCCCGGCTGGATGCGACCGCCCACCTCTCTGCTCAGCTGCCTCCGGATTGGATGTGGGTGTTACTGGGGGAGTGGTGCGGGCACGCCCCTTGGATACCCGACCGTGGCCTTAGCAACGTCACAGGGACTGTCACAGAACCTGTGTTAGAGAGCAAATGGAGGGGAAAATCAGCAAATGGAGGGGAAAATAATTATTGTGGCGTGATGGCACGATGTGTGTGGGTGGCGGTGGGTGCTGACGCCGGCCCTGCGTAGTTCACTCATGTTTACTAAACAAGTTCTGTCAGTCATAGTGTGCGTATTCCTGTGTATTCATTGCATTATTCTTAAATCTTCATAAATAAACTACATACTGTACATATTCTAGAATACCCGATGTGTTAGAATCGGGCCACCATCTAATTGTTTGACAAATGAGCTTCTGTAGGTCACATACATTTATGAGGTCAGTAAATAATACATTAAATATTTTACTTTCTATGTTAGGGTATATTCTGATTTTGGCAAAAAAAGTTATTTATTAGGTTTGGAAAAATTTGACAATCGAATTACAGTCAAATTTCACACAAAATCAAACATTTTGAGATTTAATTTATGGTTCACAAAAATAAAACCAAACTTATTCAGCATCATTTCCCACACGGCTGAAGCATCACAGAGCAGGCAAATATTATTTTGCGTTGCCGCACAGGCCTTGCCATAATGCCCTGCAGCTACGACATCTTAAAAATGATAATACCTTGTACAGTGTTGGTCAGTACCTGGGCCATCACAGATCATCAGTGTCCAGTGGAGCACAGTTTGTTTAACAGAGTAGTTTTCCAACTCCAGTGTCACTGTGTAAGTCTCTCTTTCCTGTAGGGTATAAGCTCTTATGGTCAGCAAGGTTCTCTCTCTTCTGTAAAATGTAAGCTTTTATGGTCACAGGGGTCCTCTGTCTCTCACGCGCCTGTAAAGTGTAAGCTATTATGGACAGCAAGGTCATCTCTTTCCTGTAGAGTGTAAGCTTTTATGGTTCAGTAAAGTCCTCACTCTCCTTCATGCGCCTGTACAGTGTAAGCTCCTACACTCAGATAGGTTCTTTTTCTCTTTCCTCTTCTCCCCTACTTGCATTTTTAAAACAATGTCAACTTTTTAGTATTGAAATTCACGCAAATTTATTTGCAGCAAATCAAATTTTGGGGGAAAATTCGGCAGTTATATGTTAAGGAAAACAGGTTTCATAGAAATAAGTCATCGGATCGCAGACATCAAGGTATCACTTTACACAACTTTCTATGACCTACATGCCCATATAAACAGCTTGGAAGGGTTGATCCTACTGATAGATGCCCTTTAAATAAAGGTTATAAATCATATCCATATTTTTGGTGTTGTCTCATCATGTCACTTTCATCTGAGTGCTCCACCTGAACATTTATGTCCCATTTACTATATGGTTACCACTGATTGACAGTGACTCCATATCATAATTCATACTGGATAACTGAGTAGGAAACCCCCTATCTGTCATGTCTGAATGCCCTAATGTAACATAAGAATAGAAGTTGCCCTGATTGTGTTCTGAAACTGTTAAACTGTAAAGCGCTGCGGAATATGTTGGCGCTATATAAATAAAGATTATTATTATTATTATTATTATAACAGTATCAGGGAATCAGGTTTAGTAGGTCACAAAAAATTTATCACCCCGCTGCTATAAAGATGGATTAAAGGTGAATCAGCAAAGATTTTAACATGCTCAGATTAGAGAAAATATATTTTTAAAGCTTTTTTTATTCTTTGACACTATATTCATCAATAAACATGTGTGTGTGTATTCTTATTATTGATTGAATTTAAAGGTCTGCAGATGTTTATCTGTTTTTCATTACGTGCATGTAACTTGTAAATGCATCCTGTGAGCGAAGTATTATGTCCTATCATCAAATCTTGTAACTATAGAGAAGACTCTGGCGGTGTACTAAATCATCCACACAGTAGTGATGTTCCGCGGCCTCCTGCGTCTGGTTTGCAGGTGACATCCGGAGATATAGTATGCGCCTTTAGGGTATATTTTCTCTTATAAAAATTTAATTTCAGAATTTTATCTTGGCGTGACACAAATACGTGTTACATTACTGTAATATCTGCAGCAAATAATAAACATTCCTTGTGAGTCTACAAATTCCAGCAGAGCAAGGTTTGTGGTTATAAGCGACCGCCCTGGAAATCAAATAAATTGCTCTCCCCTGGCCTTGGAACTCTGTATGCATAGAAAACTGACTGCATTTTTATCTCATAGTTTACAGTTATTATTATCTCTGAAGGCACAGAGTACTAAGAAGGATATCACTGTTTACAACCACTTTCTGGTGTTCCTCAGTAGCCAGTCCAACTATAAAACACCTTCCATTTTTTTTATTTAATGTAAACCAATGGCATAAAGAAAATTGGTATTTTCTTATTTTCAATAGAATAGTCAACAGAGCGTTTATTTAAATTTTTGCTAAAACTAAAGGGATACTAATGTAAAAAGATGTATATTTGCAGTAATTTAATTAAAGATCTCATAATGTATAACTCAATGTACCAATTTAAAAGAGTTGTCCATTACTCGGACAACCCCATCTGAATAGCAATGTTTCCCCCCACCAGCAAAATAATAACACTTATACTCACCTCCAGTGCCAGCGCCATTCCAGTGTTGTTGACACTGGCTCTCTTGGGGTTAACAATGTCATGCGAACCCTGCTGCCAATCATCTCTTGCTTCACACTCCTTTCCTACGGACATAATTGACATCTAGAGAAAGTGAGAGCGCAGCTGCAACATTCACTTCTTCTGGATGTCTTGATTTTTTCAAAGGAGGGCAGAGTGATTGACTGCAGTAACTGTGTTATATAACAATGTCACGCGATCACCGGGAGAACCAGTGCGATGCTGCTGGAACGGCGCATGCACCGGAGGTGAGTATAAGTGTGCTATTACTGTATTTTACTGGTGAAGAACACAGGATTTCAGAAGGGGTTGTCCACGTAATGGACAAACCTTTTAAATTTCCAATCTAGGATTACAATTGAGTTTGAAGGTCCCAATTAATCAAGACAATTGTTTTTCACTCCAGTCTTGATGAGGAAACGTGGTGGAATCAGAGGTGCCTGATTTATTAAGAGGCTGAATTATGGGTATCTTAAAAATGTTGAGCATCTCAGTGCGGCCCCTCCACCCATGGGTGTACCCACCGTGGGGCAGGGGGGGCAGCTGCCCCTCCCTAGAAGCAGGGGCACACAATGAAAGAGAGCGGAGAGAGCAGCACTATGCCGGCTCCCTCTGCCACAGGTTGCAGTGCCTGTCTGTTTGTGCAGTGCACGGAGCTGCTGTCTCACCAGAGGAGCTTCTTCCTGGCTGCAGCAGCTGTAGTTTCACTTTCTGCCCTGCAGGCTCTGGTTGTCTCAGCCACACTGGGTCCTAGTGCCCTCTGTGTGCATACACTGGACACTTCCTGCTCCTGCCTCAGCCACTGCCTGCAAGCTTCATGGTAAGAGGGGATGGACTTTATTAAATTCATTCTGCTCAGGCATGTCATGGTCACTGTGGGGGAATGTGAGATGATGGGGGTACTGTGGGTGAGGGATACAGGGTACTGGGGTGAATGTAAGAGGATGGGGGTATTGTGGGGGCTAGGGCACTGGGGGGTTAATGTGAGAGGATGGAGGTATTGTGGGGGAGGGTACAGGGCACTGGGGTGAATGTAAGAGGATGGGGTATTGTGGGGGCTAGGGCACTGGGGGTTAATGTGAGAGGATGTGGGTATTATGGGGGAGGGGTACAGGGCACTGGGGTGAATGTAAGAGTATGGGGTATAGTGGGGGCTAGGGCACTGGGGGGTTAATGTGAGAGGATGGGTATTGTGGGGCTGAAGTGGGGGAGGGGCAACAGGGCACAGAGAGTGAATGTGAGAGGATGGGTATTGTGGGGGAGGGGATACAGGGCACTGGTTGGTGAATGTGAGAGGATGGGGATATTGTGGGGACTGGCACACAGGGGTTGATGTGAGAGGATGGGGTATTGTGAGGGAGGGTGGACAGGTACTGGGGGTTTACTGAGAGGATGGGGGTATTGTGGGGGCTGAAGTGGGGAGGGGCAACAGAGCACTGAGGGGTGCATGTGAGAGGATGGGTGTATTGTGGGGTCAGTGGGACAGAACACTAAGGGGTGCATGTGAGACAATGGGCTGTTGGGGTGTGGGTGGGGGACAGGGGAGGTAGGGGGCTTTTTTTTACTTGTGAGCTCCTTAATACTTTAATAATAGATTAATATTTCAGTATTATTATAACAAGGGCATAGACAGACGGCCGTATAACTCATGCGAGAATCACACTGCAATCCTCGGACTTGCTGGTACCGCTCCTGACATGAGCGCGACTGCCATGTATAATATATGGTATATACAGCGTAGTGTCGCATACACTGCTGTATTATACAGTATACAACAGTTCTAATGCTCCATACCTAATATGCAGGATAATGTACAGTGTATATGATGTAACCTGTATAAGATGCGACATTGGCTTGCCCCCCACAGTTTTGATCCTGGGTACGCCCATGCCTCCACCAGTATTAATCCTGTCAGAGATGGGAGTAAGATTTGTGGTGTAATGTACGCTGCAACAAATAAGACAAGTGAGCATCACCACGAGCCATCTCGCTTGGTCGGGTCATTGATCTGCCTATTTTGGCCAAAATTGTCACGAACACTCTAAACATACCAAAATGTTTGCACAGCTTCGAGTTGTCCATGCAACTTTTCAAAGAGATTTAATCCAGATTTCTGATGTAAATAGATAAATTGAGGCCTTAATGCTGTTTCATTATGGAGTTCAACAAGAGTAGAATTGAGTTATTGCAGCCATTATTATCTTTCAGCTTTATAATTTGAAAGATAATAAGATGATACAGAATTGATGGATAAATTGACAGGCTAGCTCTACATTCAAAGACTAATACAATCCTAGAAAAATAAGTGCTGTGATCACATCAGCATCAGCACTAATGAAAGAAAGAGAAAACAAATCGATCCAACTGATCTTTGAGGTAAATGTAAGCATGGACTGCACTTATATATTTGAGGTTCTTAGCGCACATTTTGTTTGTTCAAATTGTGTAAGCATTTGCCAGCAACAAGGTGACCTTTTTAAATGGGAACCTATATTAATAAACTGTAGATGTGAACTGTTCATAGAAACCCTTAAAGGGAATCTGTCACCTCAATTTTGCCATATCAAGTAAAGATATGGCTGAATAGTGCGTCCCATAACAAAGCTATCGGTATTTACCTTATATCATGATACCCCCGTCTTCATATCAAAATACCTTAGTAAAGTTCGTATTTGGCGTTGTCAATAAGAGCGGTCAGGTCAGGAGGGCGGCGTTTTCTATGTTCTTCCCCCCCGTTCCTCGGCATCACTTGCGCAGGGCCGTCTGTGAATCCCACAGATGGCGTTCGGCTTCCCGCAATTGTTCATGGGTGCATCGCCACAAAGATCGTCGCGATTGCACATTCTGACTTCTCACAGCTGAGTTGCTGGTTCTTTGTTTTTTGGTAATGAGAGAGTTAATTTTACCTAGCTCTTTGCTAAGACTAGGTGCAGCCTCGCCCGGCTGCTTTTGATTATGTTCTAATTAGTTTCCTTTATATTCCTGCCAGTCTGGGTGTTAGACGCCGGTGAAAGCATTCATGTAGTCTAGCAGACTGGATCGGTTCTGAGAATACTTAAGCTAAGAGCTCCTCAGTTGTTTTTACTCTTACAGCTTATAGTTTTTCTCTGAGACCTTAGGTGTTCCTACTGTGTGTGAGTGTTGTATGTAAGACTTTATTTACTTTATTTCTTGTCTTTCTTGTATGTCTTTCTGTTCATTAACCGTTACCTGTTCATTCCCTTTGGTGGTATTCAGGGTCCTTCTTAGGACTAGAATACAGTTGGCATGGATTGATAGGAGACAGGGTTTACGCTGGTGGCCTGGACCTCTGTACCTTTAACAGTACCTCCAGGTTGAGGGATTAGTTAGGACCCCAGTTTAGGGTCAGCTTAGACCCCGGTCACCCTCTAGCCGGAGACAGCGTATAACGGATTCCGTTTTGATCCACTGGACATTCTGTCAGGTAAATCTATGTTATCATATATCTATGCGCATGTTATATAGTATGTTGCCCTTTTGATATAGATTACTGACATCACATATATATATCTGCTATACAGCGTGACATTTTCACCGGCCCTACTAAAGATTCTCCCCCGCTGTCATGGATCCAGTAGCCCAGCTGGCCCGGCAGTTGCAGGGGTTGTCCATGGAATTTGCAGACATTAAGTCCAAGGTTTTGTCCCCCCCGGAGCAAACCAGATCTGAACCTAAGGTTGCTCTCCCGGACAGGTTCACTGGTGGGCGGGACAAATTTTTTACTTTCCGGGAGGCATGTAAATTGTACTTTCGGCTGCGGCCTCGGTCATCTGGGAGTGAAGAGCAGAGGGTGGGAATTGTTATCTCGCTCTTACAAGGGGACCCTCAATCTTGGGCGTTCTCTATTCCTCCAGGCTCCCCAGATCTCCAGTCAGTGGATCGATTTTTTACTGCCTTGGGTCTGGTATATGATGATCCGGATCGAGTCTCCCTTGCTGAAACAAGGTTACGTAAAATACGGCAAGGAAATCGTCCAGCGGAGGAATATTCTTCTGAGCTCCGTAGATGGGCAACAGATACTCAGTGGAATGACCCAGCTCTTAGGAGCCAGTTTTGTCAAGGGTTGTCTGACAGATTAAAAGATGTGTTGGCTCAGTATGATTCTCCTCCATCACTGGAGGCTGCTATGGCCCTCGCTATTCGCATTGATAGACGACTTCGGGGAAGACGCGAGGTAACTCCGCCCCCGTGATGACTCCACTACTACTAAAGTCCCTTATACTGAGGTTCCCCTGGTCTGTTCTGAGGAACCCATGCAGTTGGGAGGGACATCATTTTGTAGGAGGGAATCGGCGGTGCGCCGCAAGACTAGAAGGTGTTTCTTTTGCGGGAGAGAGGGACATTTTGTTGGGGGGTGTCCATCCCGGACCTCTTTGAGCCAAGGAGTTAACCTGGGAGTGTGTATTTCGTCCCCAAATCCCTCTCAGTTTCTCGTGCCTGCGGAGGTGGTGATTGGTACTAGAACTGAGAGGATTTCTGTTTTTCTTGATAGTGGGTCCGGGGCTAATCTGGTGGACGCTCGGTTTGCCCAGGTGCATGGTATGCAACTGAGTGTATTGGCCAAACCGGTCCCTATACTCTCTATTGATTCTAGACCTCTTGGTCAAGGTAGCTTGGTACAAGCTGTTCATAACATAGATCTTCGAGTAGGGGCAATACATAAAGAGCAATTGTCTTGTTATGTGTTGGAGGGTCTACCTACTCCTATTGTGTTGGGACTTCCTTGGTTGGCTAAACATAACCCAGTGATTGATTGGCAATCCAGAAAGATAAGCCAGTGGGGTGAATTTTGCAAGAATAACTGCATGAGCACGGTCATCGGTGCGGTTGTGCCTAGGACTTTGCCTCCTTTTCTGGAGGACTTTGGGGAGATGTTCTCAGAGGAGGGGTGTAAAGAGTTACCTCCTCATCGCGCATATGACTGCTCAATAAAGTTGCTTCCTGATGCCTTATCTCGTACTTTCCCAGGGACCGGAGGATGGATGATCCGGTTCCTATTCCTCAGGAGGGAGTTGTAGTGTCAGCTGTATGCTCTGAGCTTGAGGGGGAGGTATTGGGGGCTCAGGGGGACGCCCCTGTGGGACTTCCAGGGAGACTGATAGTTCCAGATCGGTTAAGACTGAAGGTTACGGAGAACCGTTACAAACGGATGGCTGATAGGGGGAGAGTTTCTGGTCGAGATCTGAAGGTGAACGATCTGGTGTGGTTGTCTACCAGGAATATAAAACTTAAAGTTCCCTCCTGGAGGTTGGGTCCCAGATTCATCGGGCCGTACAGGATCAGTTCCATAATTAATCCTGTGGCATTTCGTCTGGACCTCCCTCCTACGTTTAAAAATCATAATGTGTTTCACAAGTCATTACTTAAAAAGTATGTGGCACCAGTCATACCGTCACCTCTACCTCCTTCAGTGGTGGTCAATGATAACGTGGAAATTCATGGGTCGAAAATCTTTCACTCACGTCTCAGTCGCCGATCCCTTCAGTACTTAGTTCATTGGAGGGGGTATGGTCCTGAGGAGGGGACGTGGGTCCCTGCGTCTGATGTTAACGCAGATCGATTGGTTCGGACCTTTCACACAACTCACCCGGGCAGACCTGGCCCTGAGGGTCCGGAGGCCCCTCGTAGAAGGGGGGGTACTGTCATGGGTGCATCGCCACAAAGATCGTCGCGATTGCACATTCTGACTTCTCACAGCTGAGTTGCTGGTTCTTTGTTTTTTGGTAATGAGAGAGTTAATTTTACCTAGCTCTTTGCTAAGACTAGGTGCAGCCTCGCCCGGCTGCTTTTGATTATGTTCTAATTAGTTTCCTTTATATTCCTGCCAGTCTGGGTGTTAGACGCCGGTGGAAAGCATTCATGTAGTCTAGCAGACTGGATCGGTTCTGAGAATACTTAAGCTAAGAGCTCCTCAGTTGTTTTTACTCTTACAGCTTATAGTTTTTCTCTGAGACCTTAGGTGTTCCTACTGTGTGTGAGTGTTGTATGTAAGACTTTATTTACTTTATTTCTTGTCTTTCTTGTATGTCTTTCTGTTCATTAACCGTTACCTGTTCATTCCCTTTGGTGGTATTCAGGGTCCTTCTTAGGACTAGAATACAGTTGGCAGGGATTGATAGGAGACAGGGTTTACGCTGGTGGCCTGGACCTCTGTACCTTTAACAGTACCTCCAGGTTGAGGGATTAGTTAGGACCCCAGTTTAGGGTCAGCTTAGACCCCGGTCACCCTCTAGCCGGAGACAGCGTATAACGGATTCCGTTTTGACCCACTGGACATTCTGTCAGGTAAATCTATGTTATCATATATCTATGCGCATGTTATATAGTATGTTGCCCTTTTGATATAGATTACTGACATCACATATATATATCTGCTATACAGCGTGACAAATTGCTCCTTTCAAATTCGGCCCCGTGCATGCGCAGTGTGCTTTGCCCAACAGTGGGCAAAGCATAAAATCATTACAGCGCATGCGCTACTTTCCTTGCCCCGGAAATGACCGCTTGCCTTGGATGACTTCCGGGGCAAGGAAAGAGTAGCGCATGCGCTGTAATGATTTTATGCTTTGCCCACTGTTGGGCAAAGCACACTGCGCATGCGCGAGCCGAATTTGAAATGCGCAATTGCAGGAAGCCAAACGCCGTCTGTGGGATATACGAACTTTACTAAGGTATTTTGATATGAAAATGGGGGTATCATGATATAAGGTAAATACCGATAGCTTTGTTATGGGACGCACTATTCAGCCATATCTTTAGTTGATATGGCAAAATCGGGGTGACAGATTCCCTTTAATAGATCTCCCACATACAGGAATAAGAGGGTAAGTAACTGTCTCCATACTGGGTGCGCACATCTCTTATCTGTCCAAGCCTGCTTTTAATTAGAGCATACCTACCCTTAAAATTTGTAGACCTGAACCCAGCAAAGGTAGGTCTGTTAGTGTAGATTTCCATGAAGAAAGGCAGCTTTGTTACTGGCAGATGGGCTCACACAATTTGATCAAAATGTACACTGATAATTAGAGATGAGGGGATGTTTTGAAATTCAAATTTGCTGATGTTGCTGAAGTTCCCCCCAAAATTTTATTTGCACCGAATAAATTTGCGCAAATGTTAATTCTTCAAACCTTATAATTGCTTGGAAAACACAAATGGGGAAGAGAAGAGAGAACCTCACTGGCCATGAAAATTTACAATTTATAGGCGAGAGAGAGGACTCTGCAGACCATAGAAGAGAGAAACACCCAGTTACTCTGGAGATGGAAAACTGTGTTCCACTGGGAACCGCTGATCTGTGATGGCTCAGGTACTGTCCACCACTGCGCAAGGTGTGATAATCCATAAGATATGGTAGCTGCAAGGGATTCTGGGGAAGATTTCAGGAAATTCAATTCGAACTTAATCCTCCGATGATCGATCCGCTCATCTCGACTAATAACCTCAAAGTATTGTCTATATAGTAGTAATGTAAATCAAGATTCCTATATTGTTTCACATATAGCAGAGTGCTGCTTATTTCTAAGTTATAGAAATGTAATCACAGCAACCTACACATTCATTTCATTTTATTTTGTTAGGAGGTGCTTATCAATTACGTTTTCTTTATAACTGAAGAAAGTAGACTCTACCGTGACTGCAGACTGGGAAATCTTCATATCATGCACGTAGAGTCGGAATGTAGCCGGAAGAAAATCACCCACAAAAAAAAAACTTATAAACACTTTAAAAACACTAAAAAAGCTTCACAAATCTATATAGAAGACATTTCAAGAAAATGTTAATAAAACACTAAAAAAAGTGTTTCAGGGCAAAAAATGCCTAGAAAACACTACAAAAAAGGAGCGTTGCCTGAAGCAGCTTCCCGTTTCAAAAATCCTGTAAGAACGTCTAATATGACATGATCTCAAGAAATCAAATGGTATTTCTGCATCTCGGCATACTTCTTCAGGTAAATACCAATCTCCAAGCAGAAATTCCTTTTCCACATAATTATTGTTAATTCAGTCGTTTTCTGCTTTTCAGTTCTCCTTTTCATTTTTACGTCATGAACTTTTGTTGAAAGTTTTAATAATCATAGCAGTGAATTCCTGGGGGAAAGTTTAGAGTAGACCTCCACCAATTACTAGCTATAAGGGTTTACTTCCAACCTCTTGCCCCTCCACATACTGTTCTACCATTTGATTCAAATCTTACCTTTCACATTGAAATCGGTTTCCCTCCCACTTTGATTTATTGCATGAAAAGATATTCATGAAAAAGGCAGAGGATTTATATTCAGCACCTCTCTGTCATTGGCAAGCGTCCTGGAATTTGCTTATTTTTATTCTGAGTTACATTATTTATCTTATAAAATCCTGTTTTATAGAATTGGCATAAAGACCATGCATCTAGAACTCTAACACAAGCCGCAGGAAAAAAGACTGTGTAAAATTCAGCAACTTGGGTAGCTTAACTCTTTTTTTTTTCTTTAATTCTTCACTACAGAGATGCCTTAGCAAAAATTGTAAAGTCACAATTCATCAATTCTGTAACATATAAATCTGATTTGATCAAAGACATTGAAATTTCCAATTCTGGGTTCAACTGTTTCCAAAGGTCCCGTAAGCTTTAAAAGGGTAAATTTTATTGTTCAAGGTGATCTTATTTATTGATTCTATATTGAAAGTCAAAACCTATGTTTATCTATTTTTTGGGACACCATTATGGTTGGTACACAAACCTAGCATGCGGCACAGAGAAAGGTTCATCCACCCTACAGTTGCGTAGCATACACCCATTCAGAAACCCGCACTCTACTAAAGATCCACATATAAAACATTGATCTGATGACTGTATAATTCTATTGAAAATAACATACAAATATCAGCGAGTGGCTCAACACCCAACTCTGGAGGAAATGTTATAGTTCATTTCCTGAAACAAAAGAACATAAAGTAAATTGTCTTCATGCACAAAATAAGTTTTAAAATACAGTACATTTGCCCATATTCCCCAACTATATTATCTCTCACTCTTGTCCACCACACAGTCTATCAGTTTAATATCTCAGAAAATCTTTTTAGGCTAGGACTTTACACTAAGATCAAGTCTGAGACCAGTCGTGCAACCAAGAACATTTATACAATTTGCTGTTGCGTGACTTAGATTGGGAGCAGCAGACGGGGCACAAATGAGTCACAACTGGCTATGGCGGCAAAGTTACAACCGGAGGTCCATCAAACTTATAATTTTTGAAACCGTCGCTTGTATTCACGTTAGTTTCTAGGTCATATTTTAAGTGATTTCGATCTTCATGTTGCTCTACATAGGTGACGTATGTGGAACCTTAACCTTAATGTAAAGTAACTGTGCATGCACTATTCCACTGGAAACAGGGATCAGGCAGCCCTGTATTCATGATCATTTCCGGTCCCGGCCTTTATAGGAGTCAGTTTTTAAAAATCTCTTTACTATATAGATGATCATTGATCTCTACAAAATGTCTATGGTTGTCTCTGCTTAGTTTCCTTGTTTTGTGAAGTTTTAATTTAATTTAAAATCACAGTTTCAGATATAAAACTGTGATTTTTTTTTGTAGTACAGTTTGTTTGGAGCTTTGCAATATCTGTTTTGACTTGATAATTATTGACTTTCGCTGAAGCATTTTGCTTTGCTTAGGAAGTTTGTCTGATCATATCTCTCTTGTGAATGTAATGTGAAAGAAGAGCAGCACAGGGCAATGTTTCAAATTCAGCTATAAATTTCCATGTGATAAGTGAGCCATTTACTGATATCATCTGCCGCTGGATTATCTCGTTCTTTTATGCATTGAAATTATTCCAGTGTGGAGCTATGTAATTACCAATACCTTGTCTCCTTGAAATAACATCTGTACATAGGAGGATTTGGTAAAAATATAGGTTGGTTACAGGCAATGCTCCCAATAAGAAAAATATACAAATAATTCCTGAAAGGGTATTGGCTAGAAAAAGACAGCATCTTTACCTTCATTATGGACCTTCACAGTAAGGCTGCTTTCACACATCCATTTTTTGACTTCAGGCATGATCCGGCGTGTTGCTAAAAAAACGGATCCGGTACCGGATGCATTTTTACCATTGACTTTCATTAGCGCAGGATCGTGCCTGATGTCATTGCGTTGTATCCGTTTTTGTCTGGATCCGGCGGTAATGTACATTCCGGCGGCCGGACAAAACGGTGCATGTAACGTTTTTTTTGTTTACCGGAGCCGCCTGATAGTGCCTAAAGTGGCGCATCAGGCGGCTGGAAGCAATAGAAGTCAATGGAACCGGATCAGACTTTTGTGCAATCCGTCAAAAGTCTGATCTGGATTCTGGAAATCAGGGACTACTAATACTACTTCTACTACTACTACTACTACATTTTCCAGTGTCTCCGGACATCCAAAACCCTCTTTTTCCGGGTTCAAAAGTTCAGGTCGGATCCAGCAAAAAAACGGATCCGTTGCATCAGTTTTTTTATTTCAGTGCCGGATCCGTCCCTTCAGGTGTTCGACGGATCATGCCTGACACAAAAAAAAGGATGTGTGAAAGAGGCCTAAGCATTTGTTTTTGTCTCATCATTGAAGAATAAAGGACTGTTCACACTTAGGCCACTTTACGGATTATACGGGAGCCCATCTCCCATGGGACTCTTGCACATATTGAGTGTTGAAGGGCTCACACATCCTACACAGGTCTCTCTGTGGATTCCCATAAAGCTGGAGAGACCACACAATCTTCAGAGACTCATCAACTTAAAAGAGAATCTGTCAGGACAGAACGACTGTTCACATCAAGTTTTTGTGGCCAGACAGTGAACCTCCCCACCTACTTGTCTTCCTACTGTCCCCTCCCTACTCTAGCTCTATAAAACCAGAGCTGTCAATCAAAGAAAACAAGCAGGTGGGAATGTTCATTGCATTGTTTGGCTACACCCAGAGTGCACCAAGTGCCTGCGCTTGGTTTGAACAGTCAATCATTCACTTAACACTCTCAGCTGCAAGTTTGAAATATCTTGTTTTCTCATGTCAACATATCACCCACCTAGATCCATCTGATAATCATAAGTTCGTCAGCAAAGGTAGCCCACATCACATTTCTTGCCAAGAGATCTCCACCAACCTATATGTAGTCAGGAGTGCATCCATTTACATGACTCACTCATGCACATTAGATGTAAGTCACCCAAACCCACTGATTTTGCCTGGATTAGCCAACTGTCAGTTTTGTATTGGGAATTGGACATATTGTATTTCAGCATACCCAATTCTTTGTACCCAAAGTGTTTGGCATCAACTTTTTCCAAGTTCTCACCATTTGAAAACACATACAGGTGCTTCGCACAAAATTAGAATGTCATCAAAAAGTTAATTTCAGTTCTTCAATACAAAAAGTGAAACTCATATATTATATAGAGTAATTACAAGCATAGTAAGCCACCTCATAAGGTATAATGCGGTCCCCTTGTAGATTATAATACAGCCCCTTCATATGGTATAATGCAGCCCCCCTCATAGGGTGTTTTGCGGCTCCCTCATAGGGTATAATGCGGCCCCCCCAGAATATAATGCAGACCCCTTCATAAGGTATAATGCAGTCCCCTCACAGGGTATAATGCAGCCCCCCATAGGGTATAATGCAGCCCCCCACAGAATATAATGCAGCCCCCCTCATAGGGTATAATGCAGCCCCCCTCATAGGGTATAATGCGGCCCCCTTATAGAGTATAATACAGCCCCGTCATATGGTATAATGCAGCCCCCCTCATAGGGTATAATGCAGCCTCCCCATATGGTATAATAAAGACCTCTCATAGGGTATAATGCAGCCCCCCTCATAGGGTATAATGCAGCCCCCCTCATAGGGTATAATGCAGCCTCCCCCCACAGAGTATAATGCAGCCCCCACAGAATATAATGTAGACCCTCATAGAGTATAATGCAGCCACGCATGGAATATAATGTAGCCGCCCCCCACAGAATATAATCCAGCCCCGCTGTCCTACAGTCTTATGGCCACTAGGACTCACTTAAATATATATATATAAAAAAAACACAATACTCACCTCTCCTCCTCGCTCCCACGCTGATTCCGGCTCACCTCCGGTATCAGCAGCTGCATTGCTGTCTGCCCGACACACAACGGGTGCGCGATGAAGTGATGTCATCGTGCACCTGCTGTGTCAGAGGCAGAGGACAATGAGAGAGGGAGCGTCATTTGGTGCTCTCGCCTCTATTCTTGCTTTCAACTGTATCGTCATCTATGATGACGATACAGTTGAATGTGGTGTGCACTGGGGGGCAGAAGGGGGCCCTGGGCTACCGACCCTGATAGCATGCAGTGTTAGCCACAGCCTGCGGCTAACACTGCCCACTATTACAGTGAAATGAATATTCACTCCTCTCCATGCCCATGGGGGCATAGGGAAGAGTGAATATTCATTTCTCTTTAGCAGAGAGGACAGGCTTTAGCCGCAGCAGCCGGCTTCTGCCTCCTGCTGCTGCTCTACTGGCACCGGGCGGGCCCCCCTGACTCACGAGACCCATAGCAGCTGTGTGGTGTACCGCTATTAGCGACAGGCCACTAGCTTGGGGCCCCTGGAGCAGTGGAGGCCCTAGGCAGCAGCCGGCCCTGTATGCCAGCAGAAGTCAGTGCCTGGGCCCACCAGAGAATCCAGTGGGTCAGTCTGACCCTGGGGTTAAGGTCAGGTGAGTTTGCTGGCCAATCAAGCACAGTGACGTTGTTTTTAAACCAGGTATTGGTACTTTTGACAGTGTGGACAGGTGCCAAGTCCTGCTGCAGAATGATATTTCCATCTCCAAAAAGCTTGTTGGCAGAGGGAAGCATGAAGTGTTCTAAAATTTCCTGGTAGATGGCTGCTCTCAGTTTGGTCTTGATAAAACACAGTGGACCTATACCAGCAGATGACATGGCTCCCCAAACCATCACTGATTGTGGAAACTTCACACTAGACCTCAAGCATCTTGGATTGTGGCTTCTTCACTCTTCCTCCAGACTCTGGGACCTTGATTTCCAAATGAAATGCAAAATTTACTTTCATCTGAAAACAAGACCTTGGACCACTGAGCAACAGTCCAGTTCTTTTTCTCCTTGACCCAGGTAAGACACTTCTGGTGTTGTCTATTGGTCATGAGTGGCTTGACACAAGGAATGTGACACTTGTAGCCCATGTCCTGGGTACGTCTGTGTGTGGTGGCTCTTGAAGCAATGACTACAGCAGCAGTCCACTCCTTGTGAATCTCCCCCAAATTTTTGAATGTCCTTTTCTTAACAATCCTTTCAAGGCTGCGGTTATCCCGGTTACTTGTACACCTTTTTCTACCACACTTTTTCCTTCCACTCAACTTTCCATTAACCCCTCTCTGACATTAGACGTACTATCCCGTCCATAAAACCCGTGCCATTCTGCCCATGGACGGGATAGTACGTCATAGGCGATCAGCTGCGCTCCTGAGGGGAGCTCAGCTAATCGCCGCCGGGTGTCAGCTGATTATCACAGCTGACACCCGTGACTGTGTGTCAGGAGCGGTCACGGACCGCTCCCGGCACATTAACCCCTAGCACACCGCGATCAAACATGATCGCGGTGTACTGAGGGCACAGGGGAGGATCGCGCAGGGTGGGGGCTCCCTGCGCGCCCCCCTGAGACCCTCAGACCAGCGCGATGTGATCGCGCTGTTCTGAGGGCTTCCTCCCTCCCAGGACCCGGATCCAAGATGGCGCCAGGGTCCTGGAGGGAGGCGGCTTCCTCAGTGCCTGCTGAGAGCAGGCACTGAGAAGCCTGCTGCACTGCCTGAGCGATCGCTGGTGTGACAGTGTGCTGTGCACACTGTCACACCAGCGATTTGATAAAATACAGTGATGTCCCACACTGGGACAAAGTAAAAAAGTTAAAAAAATAAAAATAAACATATTATAAAAAAAAATCCAAAATAAAAAAAAAAATAAAAAAAAAATTCCCCAATAAATTCATTTCTTCCTGTAAATAAAAAAAACAAAACAATAAAAGTACACATATTTGGTATCTCCGCGTCCGTAGCGACCCCCCCTATAAAACTGTCCCACTAGTTAACCCCTTTAGTGAACCCCTTAAAAAAAAAAAAAAAACGAAGCAAAAAATCAATGCTTTATCATCATACCGCCGAACAAAAAGTGGAATAACGCGCGATCAAAAAGACCGATATAAATAAACATGGTACCGCTGAAAACGTCATCTTGTCCCGCAAAAAATGAGCCGCCATACAGCATCATCAGCGAAAAAATAAAAAAGTTATAGCTCGCAGAATAAAGCGATGCAAAAATAATTATTTTTTATATAAAATTGTTTTTATTCTATAAAAGCGCCAAAACATAAAAAAATGATATAAATGAGGTATCGCCATAATTGTACTGACCCGAAGAATAAAACTGCTTTATCAATTTTACCACACGCTGAACAATAAAAAAGCCTCCCCCAAAAGAAATTCATGAATTGCTGATTTTTGTTCATTCTAACCTCCCAAAAATCGAAATAAAAAGCGATCAAAAAATGTCACCTGCTCAAAAATGGTACAAATAAAAACGTCAACTCGTCCCGCAAAAAATAAGACCTCACATGACTCTGTGGGCCAAAATATGCAAAAATTATAGCTCTCAAAATGTGGCGATGCAAAAAACTATTTTTGCAATAAAAAGCGTCTTTTAGCGTGACAGCTGCCAATCATAAAAACCCGCTATAAATAGTAAATCAAACCCCCCTTTATCACCCCCTTAGTTAGGGAAAAATAATAAAATTAAAAAAATGTATTTATTTCCATTTTCCCATTAGGGTTAGGGTTAGGGTTGCGGCTAAAGTTAGGGTTAGGGTTGGCGCTAAAGTTAGGATTAGGGTTAGGGTTGGGATTAGGGGTGTGTTAGGGTTAGGTTTGTGGTTAGGGTTGGGACTAGGGTTAGGGTGTGTTGGGGTTAGGGTTGGAGTTAGAATTGGGGGGTTTCCGCTGTTTAGGCACATCAGGGGGTCTCTCCAAATGTGACATGGCGTCTGATCTCAATTCCAGCCAATTCTGCGTTGAAAAAGTCAAACGGTGCTCCTTCACTTCTCAGCTCTGCCATGCGTCCAAACAGTAGTTTATCCCCACATATGGGGTATCAGCGTACTCTGGACCCCAAGAGTTATTGTGCAATTTGTCCTATTTCTTCTGTTACCCTTGGGAAAATAAAAAACTGGGGGCGAAAATATCATTTTTGTACAAAAAAAATTATTTTTTTGTTTTTACGGCTGTACATTATAAACTTCTGTGAAGCACTTGGGGCTTCATAGCGCTCACCACACACCTAGATAACTTCCTTGTGGGGTCTATTTTCCAAAATGGGTCACTTGTTGGGGATTTCCACTGTTTAGGCGCATCAGGGGCTCTCCAAATGCGACATGACGCCCCCAGACCATTCCATCAAAGTCTGCAATCCAAAACGTCACTACTTCCCTTCCGAGCCCCAACGTGTACCCATACAGTAGTTTACTCCCATATATTGGGTATCAGCGTACTCAGGACAAATTGGGCAACAACTTTTGGGGTCCAATTTCTCCTGTTACCCTTGTAAAAATAAAATATTGGGGCGAAAAAATCATTTTTGCAAAAAAAAAAAAAAGATTTTTTATTTTTACGGCTGTGCGTTATAAACTTCTGTGAAGCACTTCGGGGTTCAAAGTGCTCACCACACATATAGATAAGTTCCTTGTAGGGTCTATTTTCCAAAATGGGGTCACTTGTGGGGGTTTCCACTGTTTAGGCGCATCAGGGGCTCTCCAAATGCGACATGACGCACCCAGACCATTCCATCAAAGTCTGCAATCCAAAACGTCACTACTTCCCTTCCGAGCCCTGACGTGCGCCCATACAGTAGTTTTCTCCCACATATTGGGTATCAGCGTACTCAGGACAAATTGGACAACAACTTTTGGGGTCCAATTTCTCCTGTTACCCTTGTGAAAATAAAATATTGGGGGCGAAAAAAATCATTTTTGTAAAAAAAAAAAGGATTTTTTATTTTTACGGCTGTGCGTTATAAACTTCTGTGAAGCACTTCGGGGTTCAAAGTGCTCACCACACATCTAGATAAGTTCCTTGTGGGGTCTATTTGCCAAAATGGGGTCACTTGTGGGGGTTTCCACTGTTTAGGTGCATCAGGGCTCTCCAAATGTGACATGACGCCCCCAGACCATTCCATCAAAGTCTGCAATCCAAAACGTCACTACTTCCCTTCCGAGCCCCGACGTGTGCCCATACAGTAGTTTTCGCCCACATATTGGGTATCAGTGTACTCAGGACAAATTGGACAACAACTTTTGGGTTCCAATTTCTTCTGTTACCCTTGTGAAAATAAAATATTGGGGGCAAAAAAATCATTTTTGTAAAAAAAAAAAAGATTTTTTATTTTACGGCTGTACGTTATAAACTTTAGTGAAACACCGGGGGGTTCAAAGTTCTCACCACACATCTAGATAAGTTCCTTGAGGGGTCTAGTTTCCAAAATGGTGTCATTTATGGGGGTTTCCACTGTTTAGGCAGATCAGGAGCTCTCCAAACACGACATGGCGTCCAGCCAATTCTGCGTTGAAAAAGTCAGACGGCGCTCCTTCCCTTCCAAACTCTGCCATGCACCCAAACAGTGGTTTACCCCCACATATGGGGTATCAGCGCACTCAGGACAAATTGCACAATAACTTTTGGAGTCTTGTTACCCTTGGAAAAATAAAAATTGGGGTGAAAAGATCATTTTTGTGGAAAAAAATATGATTTTTAAATTTTACGGCTCTACGTTATAAACTTGTGTGAAGCACTTGGGGGTTGAAATTACTCATCAAAAATCTAGATAAGTTCCTTAGGGGTCTAGTTTCCCAAATGGGGTCATTTGTGGGGGGTTTCCACTGTTTAGGCACATCAGGGGCTCTCCAAATGCAACATGGCATCCAAACTCAATTCCAGCCAATTTTGGTTGGAAAAAGTCAAATGGTGCTCCTTCCATTCCGAGCTCTGCCGTGCGCCCAAACAGTGGTTCCCCCCCACATATGGGGTATCAGCGTACTCAGGACAAATTGTACAACAACTTATGTGGTCCAATTTCTCCTGTTACCCTTGGGAAAATAAAAAATTAGTGACTAAAAGATAATTTTTGTGGGAAAAAAATAGGATTTTTTATTTTCATGCCCGGGCATTATAAACTTGTGTGAAGCACTTGGGGGTTCAAAGTGCTCACCAAAGATCTAGATAAGTTCCTTAGGGGGTCTAGTTTCCAAAATGGGGTCACTTGTGGGGGGTTTCCACTGTTTAGGCTCATCTGGGGCACTGCAAATGGAACATGACCCCCATTAACGTTTGCATTCCCAAACGTTACTACTTCCTTTCCAAGCCCTGCCGTGCGCCCAAACAGTTTCCCCCCCCACATATGGGGTATCAGCGTACTCAGGACAAATTGGACAACAACTTTTGGGGTCCAATTTCCTTGGGAAAATTCAAAAATTTGGGACTAAAAAATCATTTTTGTGGAAAATTGATTTTTTTTTTTTCACACCCAGGCTTTATAAACTTTTGTGAAACACTTGAGGGTTCAAAGTGCTCACAACAGATCTAGATAAGTACCTTAGGGGTCTAGTTTCCAAAATGGTGTCACTTGTGGGGGTTTCCACTGTTTAGGCGCATCAAGGGCTCTCCAAACGCGACATGGCATCCAATCTAAATTCCAGCCAATTTTAGTTTGAAAAAGTCAAACGTCGCTCCTTCCCTTACGAGCTCTGCCGTGTGCCCAAACAGTGGTTTTCCCCCACATATGGGGTATTGGCGTACTCAGGAGAAATTGCATAACAACCTTATCTGTCCATTTTCTCCTTTTACCCTTGTAAAAATAAAAAAAAAGTTTGTAAAAGATAATTTTTGTGGCTAAAAAGTAAAATATTCATTTTTTCCTTCCAAGTTGCTTTAGTTACTGTGAAGCACCTGAAGGGTTAATAAACTTCTTGAATGTGGTTTTGAGTACCTTGAGGGGTGCAGTTTTTAGAATGGTGTCACTTTTGGGTATTTTCTGCCATATAGACCCCTCAAAGTGACTTCAAATGTGAGGTGGTCCCTAAAAAAATGGCTTTGTAAATTTTGCTGTAAAAATGAGAAATCGCTGGTCAAATTTTAACCCTTATAACTTCCTAACAAAAAAAAATTTTGGTTCCAAAATTGTGCTGATGTAAAGTAGACATGTGGAAAATGTTATTTCTTAACTATTTTGTGTGATATATTTCTCTGTTTTAAGGGAATAAAAATTCAAAGTTTGAAAATTGCAAAATTTTAAAAATTTTCGCCATATTTGCGTTTTTTTCAAAAATAAACGCAAGTTATATCAAAGAAATTTTACCACTAACATGAAGTACAATATGTCACGAGAAAACAATCTCAGAATTGCGAAGATCCGTTGAAGCGTTCCAGAGTTATAACCTCATAAAGAGACAATGGTCAGAATTGAAAAAATTGGCCCAGTCATTAACGTGCAAACCACCCTTGGGGGTGAAGGGGTTAATATGCTTGGCTACAGCACTTGTGAACAGCCAGCTTCTTTAGCAATGACTTTTTGTGGCTTACCCTCCTCGTGGAGTGTGTCAGTGACTGACTTCTGGACATCTGACAAGTCAGCAGTCTTCCTCATGATTGTGAAGCCTACTGAAACAGACTAAGGGACCTTTTTAGGAAGTGTTTGCAGGTGTTTTTGTTAATTATTCTAATTTACTGAGAAAATGAATTTGGGGTTTTCTTTGGCTGTAAGCCATAATCATCAACATTAAGAGAAATAAACACATGTAATGACTCTATATAATATATGAGTTTCTTATTTTGGATTGAAGAACTGAAATAAATTAACTTTTTGATGATATTCTAATTTTGTGAGAAGCACCTGTACTTGTGAAAACACATACCGACGAAGTGGAGTGTTCATGTATTAGGGTATGTGCTGTGTATGACGGGCTTCTTTCAGGCATTGCTGAAGTTGATTATGAACGGGTTAAAGCAAAAAATTCTTAAATCGCATCAGTAGCAGATATCTCAGCTTTCACTTTTCAGCTCACCAGAAATCCTTGAACTTCTTCTTTCCTGCGCGCTCTGTCGATAGAACATTTGTACACACGCTGATCCTTCCATACTTCCCTGTAATGAAAATGTTTTACAAAGTGATAAAATAGTGACATTTAATAAGTAAGTTATGTTTGGCAACAAATCACAGCCACAAAACCTCTCTAATCCATTCTCCTTCTACTGCATTAAGAAAATTACTTTTATTCATCTATGTGATAGCTACAGAGAACAATCTTTGCTTACAAGACTGAATTTAATTAAATGCTTTAAGAAATGGATTACTATATTTGCAGGACAATTTATAACAACATTTCGGAAAAAGAAACAGATCAGTGTGACATCTGTTCTCATATATTCACAAGCTCTCCCCGTAGTAATCATTTCGGTGTTGATATCACACATTATGATTTGCCTTTAGATGTTATAAAACATTATGTTTTATGTAATGGCTATCGTTGTATTAAAGGGAGAGAAGGGTTGAGCATTCCGATACTGCAAATATCGGGTATCGGCCGATATTGGCTGTATCGGAATTCCGATTCCGAGTTCCGATATTTTCGTCTTATCGGATACCGGAATCGGGATTGTCACTGTCACTGTCAGTGTCCGTCGGTCGGGTCTGTCAGGAGTCAGCGGCACTTACCTGGCAGAAGATCTCCGGCGGTCACGTCCTGGACTGCTTCATGGCCGCAATCTTCTTTCCCCGGCGGTCACATGCAGTTTCTCGCGATAACTGCAGTGACTGCTGGGTAATCCCGGCCGTAAAGCAGTCAGTCCGATGACGTCACCGCCGGGGAAGCAGGTAATCAGCTGTGCTGCGTCGCGATGACAGGCTCTGCCTGTCATTGCGATGTAGCAGAGTTGGATCGTCGTGGGACTGTCGTTATGGACTGCGTCGGACAGGTGGTATACTGTTGGTTTGTTTTTTTTCTTTTTTTACAGGAGATCGATGGCGTCGCAGGAATGAGAGTACAATAAAATTAATGAAAACTGTGTTGTCTCTTTTATTTCATTAAAATACTTTTTTCTTGCTTTGTCTTTTTTTTATGCATTTAATAACTTTGGGATTAATAATGGATCGGTGTCTTATTGACACCTCTCCATTATTAACCGGGCTTATTGTCACCGTGCAATCAACGGTGACATTAACCCCTTATTACCCCGCTTGCCACCGCTACAGGGCAAGTGGGAAGAGCCGGGTAAAGTGCCACAATTGGCACATCTTTTGATGCGCCAAATGTGGGGCTGCTGTAGCCTGGTATTATCAGGCTGTTGAGGGCCAAAATCCATGGGCCTTGACAGTCTTTTAATACCAGGCCGCAGCAGTCTGCATTTTACTTGGCTGGTTAACAAAAATAGGGGGGATCCCCACGCCGTTTTTTTTTCGAGGGGATCCTCTATTTTTGTTAACCAGCCAAGCTAAGCAGACTGCTGTGGCCTGGTATTATCAGGCTTGCAAGGTCCATGGATATTGGATCCTTACCAGCCTGAAAAACCAGGCCTCAGCGGTCTGCTTCATCTGGCTGGTTAACAAAAATAGGGGGGACCCCATGCCAATTTTTTTCGAGGGGATCCCCTATTTTTGTTAATCAGCCAAGATATGCAGACTGCTGTGGCCTGGTATTATCAGGCTGGCAAGGTCCATGGATCTTGGCTCCTTAACAGCCTGAAAATCCAGGCCTCAGCGGTCTGCTTCATCTGGCTGGTTAACAAAAATAGGGGGGACCCCACGCCAATTTTTTTCGAGGGGATCCCCTATTTTTGTTAATCAGCCAAGATATGCAGACTGCTGTGGCCTGGTATTATCAGGCTGGCAAGGTCCATGGATCTTGGCTCCTTAACAGCCTGAAAATCCAGGCCTCAGCGGTCTGCTTCATCTGGCTGGTTAACAAAAATAGGGGGGACCCCACGCCAATTTTTTTCGAGGGGATCCCCTATTTTTGTTAATCAGCCAAGATATGCAGACTGTTGTGGCCTGGTATTATCAGGCTGGCAAGGTCCATGGATCTTGGCTCCTTAACAGCCTGAAAATCCAGGCCTCAGCGGTCTGCTTCATCTGGCTGGTTAACAAAAATAGGGGGACCCCACGCCAATTTTTTTCGAGGGGATCCCCTATTTTTGTTAATCAGCCAAGATATGCAGACTGCTGTGGCCTAGTATTATCAGGCTGGCAAGGTCCATGGATCTTGGCTCCTTAACAGCCTGAAAATCCAGGCCTCAGCGGTCTGCTTCATCTGGCTGGTTAACAAAAACAGGGGGGACCCCACGCCATTTTTTTTTCGAAGGGAACCCCTATTTTTGTTAATCAGTTCCCTCTGACGTCACTGATTGTGTCCCTGGCTGACCTGAAGTGAAAGTGGAAAGCAATCAATTAAGCTTTCCACTTAAGGGCCCGTCTCACATAGCGATATCGCTACCGAGATCGCTGCTGAGTCACTAGTTTTGTGACGCAGCAGCGAGCTCACCAGCGATATCGCTGTGTGTGACATTCAGCGACGATCAGCCCCCCTGCCGGGTATCGCTGATCGTCGCTGAAATGTCAGGACCTTTTTTTGATCGCTGGTTTCCCGCTGACAGGCACGCATCGCTGCGTGTGACAGGCGGGAGACCAGCGATCCGCTGGTAACCAAGGTACACAGCAGGTTTCCAGGCGCGGGGCTGTGCCTAGAAACCCGCTGTGTACCTTGGATACCAGCGCCCTAATGCAGGGAGCTGGTATCCAAGGTACACAGCGGGTTTCCAAGCGCTGCGCAGTGCCTGGAAACCCGCTGTGTACCTTGGTTACCAGCGGATCGCTGGTCTCCCGCCTGTCACACGCAGCGATGCGTGCCTGTCAGAGGGAAACCAGCGATCAAAAAAAGGTCCTGACATTTCTGCGACGATCAGCGATACCCGGCAGGGGGGCTGATCGTCACTGAATGTCACACACAGCGATATCGCTGGTGAGCTCGCTGCTGCGTCACAAAACTTGTGACTCAGCAGCGATCTCGGTAGCGATATCGCTATGTGAGACGGGCCCTTAAGCGATGTTACCCGCAGTGTCGCTGTCCCAGATCGCTGCCTGAGCTGCCTGTTTGGCAGCTCAGCAGCGATCATGTAGCGATACACCAGCGATCCTGACAAGTGCATATCATTGTCGGGATCGCTGGTGTATCGTTATGTGACACCCAGCCTTTACTCTCCTGTCAGGCAGGAGAGGAACTCATTCATTTGGGGTTTACTGTGAGGCTGCAGCATTAGCTGCGGTCCCTGCAGTAAACATTAACCCTTTCTGAAGGATTACACCGTGGGACCTGACTGTGCATGGGATAGGTAAGAATAATTTTGCTTTTTTATTTTATTTTTATTACAGGAAATGGTTTTTGCAGTAAAATAAAATATGGTCAAAAACATGTGTCTTTATTTCATTAAAATGATTTTTAATTAAAGTGTGTGTGTTTTATTTTTATTTCATGCAATAGGATTAATAATTGATAGTTGTCTAATTGACAGCTCTCAATTATTAACCTGGCTTAAGGTCACCTTTCAATAGCAAGGTGGCTTTAACCCCATATTAACCCATTCGCCACCGCTACAGGGCAATGGGAATAGACGGGCAAAGTGCCAGAAAGGGCGAATCTAATTATAGATTTGTCTTTCCTGGGGTGTCTGGGGGTAGATGTTAGTAGCCGGGGGGGGCAAAAATAATGGTCCCTCTCTGGGCTATTATTATCTGCCCCCACTCACTGGCTTTGTCTGTCTGGTTGCGAAAATAGGGCGGGAGCCCACGCATTTTTTTTCAGCAATTTTACACCTCATATATATATATACATGTCATTGAATTTGTGACACATATATATATATATTTATATTTGTAGTTCATACACTTCTACATAGTATAATAGCCGCTAATTCAATTGCCGGCTTTTGTGAAAATGCAGAACCCGACATGAAATGACACTTGGTGTACATAGGGTTAACCATGTCTTTTCATGTCCTTTGCTATCTAATTTGCACAAACAATTAAATCAGTCTATGTGTGCAAAATTTCACACCTGTAGGGGTTAATTAAAGGTGTAAATTCGTAGCAAAAAAGTCCGTTTTTTTTACAACGAATTTACACCTTTAATTAACCCCTACAGGTGTGAAATTTTGCACACATAGACTGATTTAATTGTTTGTGCAAATCAGATAGCAAACGACATGAAAAGACATGGTTAACCCTATGTACACCAAGTGTCATTTCATGTCGGGTGCTTCTGTCTTTTCACTGAAGCCGGCTTTACCCGGCAATTGAATCAGAGAGGATATTTTACTATGTAGAAGTGTATAAACTATACATATATGTATATATATATGTCACAATGACATGTATATATATATATATGTATTCTATGTGTGTATATTTAGTGTTTACAAGGAAAGAATGGGGTTTTTTTAGTTGCGATATTTTGTTCCCATAGACTTACATGGGACTTCCGGTATCGGTATCGGGTATCGCCGATATTTTAGTGATATCGGCGATACCATTCCGATTCCGATACTTTAGGATATCGGAAAGTATCGCTCAACTCTAAGGGAGAGTGATCTTCATTTAGAAATACTATATTTTTTTATTATTTTTCAGCTGAAACTTGATTTTTATTATATTACGTGGAAACATGCTGAACAGAATTATGTGGCTTGAAACACTACTGCCTGTATGAACGATACTGTTTTATGCAAAACTGTACAAAATGCACAAAATAAAACCCCAATTATCCAATTTTTGCATGGTGTTCGGCATGGTTGTTATTACACTAGACCAATTTGGATTTATCATACAGTCATTTACATAACTATGAAATTAGAAAAATAGCAAAAAAGGAAACCGTAATAGCACACCAGACTGCCCTTGTGTTATTTTTTTCAAATGTTCTTTCCAGCTGGATGCCAGCCACACCATGCGGTCTTGAATACTTCAGTACTGTAAACTTCATAATTGGCGCTGCTATCTTCAACATTTTATCTTTATCTATTATGGTACCCCAAGACACCTCTGCTCACCAATCCCTAGCATACTTATACAGAAAAACACTGATTACTAAAAAGTATAAATGTGTTTGATCCAAAACCAGAATAAAAGCATGGTTTTGCTGCCCTCATCTCCTACAGCAAACTGAAACTGCTCTTGGTACACATTTGTTCAATAGTTCTAGAAACTGTCTTGATTCTCATGCTCTGCAACTTGCCGTCTCCTTTATTTCAGTGTGCACTTTCTCTCCATCCGTATTCTGCCAGCACTATAGGTGCTGGAACATAATTTATCAGCTTGTATTACTCTTGTCATTATATATTGACTTGCCTGTGTCAAACTAAAAAACACTTTTCTGTTTTGCTTGCTTGCAGTCCAACAGACAGGTAGGCACAAGCAAAAAAAATACGTAGCTCTGCCCACACTTCCTGTAATCCTCTTGATGTCTAGCCTGCTAGAGTTTGATTATACTTGACAGTGGGCATTGGGCAGCAAGTAAGACAGAAGGGAGATACCTAGTGGACAGAATTTTGGAGTTTTTTTTTGTAGGGGACATAACATAATTTTGAAATTAATTGGTTTGCAGATTACCTATTTGGCTCGATCACACTAGCGTAGGAGTGCTATCAGATGTTTTATTGGATAGCGATCGACAATGTTATTCTATGGTACAATACTGATCAGTGTTTTTTTCTCATACTGATTTGGCATTAGAAAAAAAATCGCAGCATGCAGAGAGTTGCTCCGCAAATTGGAAAATATGTGCGTATGGTTGTGTGTAAAACATCGGTTTGCACTCGGATGTCATCCGAGTGCAGTCCGATATCCGCGGACTCAGACAATGGAGAAGATGATGAAATATCTATTTTCCATAGCAACCATTGATGCTTGCAGTTTGGTGCACATGGCCTGTGGAGTCTCTTCTCAGAGAGAGATTCCAGCTTGTCTCGCTCTTCAGCTCAAACGCAAATCCACTCTGGTCAGCTTCCCCAGCTGACTCACAAAGGTGACCAGTTAGCCTGGATATATGCAGAGCCAGCCATGTGCAAAAAAAATCAGCGCATGTAGAGCTAGGATATAAACCTAGCCTACCCGGCTTTGTTACATTCAATAAAAACCCTTCATATGCTTTATAAAGCTATTGCACAGTTGTGAAACCTGCATGTGTCATATGTCTCAGAAAGCCTAAAAGCTTCAAGACAAGTTCATTTTATCCTGTAAAATTTACATTTTATTTCATTCAAATTTATTTTAGGAATGTACCTTTGCAGATTTTTAGCCCAAATAACTCTGATATTGGCAAATCGCTAATCATGAGAGTTGACAGCATGCAAAGAAATAGTAATCATAATGTCGTACTGCAGAAAGTTTTGGTGGCCTCATTAAACTTGCCCCTGGAATCCTTCTAACTTCTGGGAAGAATGTGTCAACTAGCATGTGAGCCAGTCTGGCTCCATACATAACATATGAGTAAGTAATCAGCAGGAGGTTATAGTGTTTGCTTGACAAGAAGCAGGTGTGAAGTATCCTGTAAGCAGCATGGGGGAATAAGAGGTACCCCTACATTAAACTACATAATCTAATCTTTATACTCCACCCTTCAAGATTACCTTCTGGAAGGAACAGATTTAAAATATTATCTCTTACATGTTGTCACCACCTACAAAATATATGTTCTTGGCTACATGAGCATCAGGTTCATTGGAGTAAGTAAATCCTATGATTTTGCAGGGATTTGGTGGAGAAGAAAAAGATTATGAATATTTTATAAGCTCCCGTTTTTCAGGAAGGGCGAATTTGAGAAAAATGATTGTTTCTAAACCTTATTACTTAACCATACTCAAAGTTATTAAAGCAGTTTTCCTGGACTTATTTTTTTTAATCAATCAATTTAACATGAAATGTTAAACATATTTGTAATTTCTCAAGACATTATTTGCATGGATCGGCCAATGTTGATGGATTTATTTGACCTAATCTGTCCTCTGCTCCTGGTCATCTACATCAAGTGCTTTACAGCTATTACATACCCATCCGAACCAAAGGAAAAGACTAGAAGGACATGGGGCACAAGGAGAAGAGGATTGGGGGATTGGACTGTGAGTATATCTTGGTTTTTTTTTTTATACCAAGCGTGTGTAAAGCAAACATGAAAGAGAAAAGAGATCGGCAACCCCTAACAATCCAGGACCAAATCCAAAGATTGAGAAGGAGAAGTATCCTAGGCTTAATTTATTCATATGAAGTTAATGAATATGAAGTTAATGAATCTTTTGCACAATGATGGCTCTTCCCCGTTTCATTACACTTGTAGGGAAACAGTAGTCTTAGATTGTGGACAATATAGAGCTAAAGGGACATTCTAAAACCTTATCCGAGCATGATCGCTCATCACAAGCTGGAACATGTAACACAAACTGCGCTCCAGCAATTGCAATAGAAAGTTCAATACAAACAATTTCTACAACTACACTCTTCTAACTTCCTATGTGGCTTCCGATAATCGAGCCACATTGCGACAGCGCTCTAACTAAAGAAGCCTGCTCTCTACCCTAACACAGTTGAACACCAGTGTCACACTCACAGTTCTGCAGTGCTGAGGAGGAAGTCTGCTAGCTTCTGCTTGGTCCCGATGTAGTGGAGCCAAGCTTGCTGTACACTCCTCCTTCAAGTTAACGGTTCAGTCTTCTTCCGAGTCTGTGCAAGTCTCCTCCTACTTTCAATGCTGAGGGGTCACTGGTATCACAGCGTTGCTTTCTCGCTCCAGGTTACAGGTTCTTGGGGCAAACCACTTGGCTGTGCCATGCAACCCTTTCCTTCTGACTGTCACGGTTTCACCACTCAGGGTGTATGGGATGCAGTTACTTACAGCTCAGCCGTCCAATCCGGTACAGGGGCGTGCTGAAGCTGTCAGTACTTTGATTGACAGCATGGCCATCCTGTCTGGTTCAGGGGCGGGCTGAGCTGTCAGTGTGTTTATTGACAGTTTGACTAGCTAATCTGTGACTGGGAGGCGTTGACAGTCTCCAGGTGTTCACTATCCTGGGTAAATGCCATACCTACTTAACTGAGCAGCTTCTCCCAGACCACTGCCAGACGTACATTCATCTTGTGAGATTTGTGCTTTGTGCTTCCTGTGCCTTGAGTTCTATATGCTTGATCTGTTGCCTGACCTTGTACTTTGTTATGACTATCCACCAGTTTAACCACTTCAGCCCTGATCCGCTATCCTCCTGGCACTCTGACCTTGGAACGTTACCTGACTATGCTTTTGTCTCTTCCTTCTGTTTATGACATACCCTCCTGGCTTCTGACCTTGGACTCCTTTACCACTCTGACTCATGGCTTGGCCGTGAGAAGTGACTAGCGTCACACTGACGCTGTCCTGCTAGCCAATCCTGCGGTAATCTTTTCACTTAAATCCGCTGATTCATTTAACAGACTCTCAGTGTTCAGATACCCTTATTAGTCTGTCTTCCTGACACAGGCACGAGTCTCTCCCTGTCTCCACTTCCAGATCAGACACTTCCTGATTCTTGCTCAAACCAACAAACAGCGAGCTACAGGGGAGAAAAAGACTAATGCAAGTACACACAAATCAGAGCACTTTCAACTCCCAGTGTCACAATCCATTTTTGGATTTGTGGCAGATCTGGTTCCATTGAGTTAAACCTTTTTTCCTTTCAGGCCAGCGGGGGTTAAATGTCAGTTTTTCCCCGCTGGCAAGCTGGTGTAATTGCATTGCTGCTGGGTCAGCTGATGTGAGCGGTGACCACTCCCACCATCCTTTAACCCCTTCACCCCCAAGGGTGGTTTGCACGTTAATGACCGGGCCAATTTTTACAATTCTGACCACTGTCTCTTTATGAGGTTATAACTCTGGAACGCTTCAACGGATATTCGCGATTCTGAGATTGTTTTCTCGTGACATATTGTACTTCACAATAGAAGTAAAATTTCTTCAATATAACTTGAGTTTATTTTTGAAAAAAACGCAAATATGGCGAAAATTTTAAAAATTTTGCAATTTTCAAACTTTGAATTTTTATTCCCTTAAAACAGAGAAATATGTCACACAAAATAGTTAAGAAATAACATTATCCACATGTCTACTTTACATCAGCACAATTTTGGAACCAAAATTTTTTTTTTAGTTAGGAAGTAGAGTTGAGCGATACTTTCCGATATCCAAAAGTATCGGTATCGGAATGATATCGCCGATATCCAAAAAATATCGGCGATACCCGATACCGATACCGGAAATCCAATGTAAGTCTATGGGACAGAAATATCGTAACTAAAAAACCTCTTTCTTTCCTTGTAAACACTAAATATACACACATAGAATACATATATATATATATATATACATGACACTTGGTTTACATAGAGTTAACCATGTCTTTTCATGTAGTTTGATATCTGATTTGCACAAACAATTACATGAGTGGCTGTGTGCAAAATTTCACACCTGTAGGGGTTAATTAAAGGTGTAAATTCGTTGTAAAAAAAACTGACTTTTTTGCTACTAATTTACACCTTTAATTAACCCCTACAGGTGTGAAATGTTGCACACAGCCACTCATGTAATTGTTAGTGAAAACAATAGATCAAACAACTTGAAATGACATGATTAACTCTATGTAAACCATGTGTCATTTCATGTCGGGTGCTTCTGTCTTTTCACAAAAGCCGGCAATTGAATTAGCGGCTATTATACTATGTAGAAGTGTATGAACTATAAATATAAATATATATATATATGTGTCACAAATTTAATGACATGTATATATATATATAGGTGTAAAATTGTTGAAAAAAAATGCGTGCGCTCCCGCCCTATTTTCGCAACCAGACAGACAAAGCCAGCGAGTGGGGGCAGATAATAATAGCCCAGAGAGGGACCATTATTTTTGCCCCCCCCGGCTACTAACATCTGCCCCCAGACACCCCAGAAAAGACAAATCTATAATTAGATTGGCCCTTTCTGGCACTTTGCCCGTCTATTCCCATTGCCCTGTAGCGGTGGCGAATGGGTTAATATGGGGTTAAAGCCACCTTGCTATTGAAAGGTGACCTTAAGCCAGGTTAATAATTGAGAGCTGTCAATTAGACAACTATCAATTATTAATCCTATTGCATGAAATAAAAAAAACACACACACTTTAATTAAAAATCATTTTAATGAAATAAAGACACATGTTTTTGACCATCTTTTATTTTACTGCAAAAACCATTTCCTGTAATAAAAATAAAATAAAAAAGCAAAATTATTCTTACCTATCCCAAGCACAGTCAGGTCCCACGGTGTAATCCTTCAGAAAGGGTTAATGTTTACTGCAGGGACCGCAGCTAATGCTGCAGCCTCACAGTAAACCCCCGAATGAATGAGCTCCTCTCCTGGCTGACAGGAGAGGAAGTGGAAAGCTTAATTGATTGCTTTCCACTTTCACTTCAGGTCAGCCAGGGACACAATCAGTGACGTCAGAGGGAACTGATTAACAAAAATAGGGGTTCCCTTCAAAAAAAAAATGGCGTGGGGTCCCCCCTATTTTTGTTAACCAGCCTGATGAAGCAGACTGCTGAGCAGTGGCGTACCGTGAATGAAGCAGACCATGCAGCTGCTATGGGGCCCGGACAGGTGAGGGGGCCCGCGACGGTCGGGTAGCTGTGCTGACACAGTACTACCAGGGGGTCGGCGGGGGAGGGGGAGCGCAGCTCTTCTATATACTCACCCTTCCGCCGGCGCGGTCTCTGCAGCCCCTGCTCTTCTCCCACGGTCTCCGACGCCTGTGTTCAGCGGTCAGGTGGTACCGCTCATTACAGTCATGAATATGCACATATTCATGACTTTAATGAGCTGTCCCGCGTGACCGCTGAACACTGGCGGCGGAGACCGCGGGAGAAGAGCAGGGGCTGCAGAGACCGCGCCGGCGGAAGGGTGAGTATAAGGGATATTTACCTGTCCCGTTCCACCGTTGCTCATGTCTTCTTGCTGCAATGTTCAGGTCAGAGGGCGCGATGACGTCGTTAGTGCGCGCCTCGCCCTCTGCCTGATCATTCACTGCTGGAGGACCCCGAAGACAGCGGCACTCAGCAGTGGAGAGAGGACAGGTAAATATCTCAGGTGCCGGGGCCCTGAGCGAGCGGTGACATCGGCACCTGGTGTCACCCCTGCTCAGGACACCGGCACCTGGCCCCCAGCGACGAGAGGTGAGTATGTCTTTTTTTTTTTTTGGTTGCAGCAGCTGCGGCAGCATAAGGGCCTATACTATGGAGCATCTATGGGGGCACAATCTATGGGGGCTAGAGTTGAGCGATACTTTCCGATATCCAAAAGTATCGGAATCGGAATGGTATCGCCGATACCATTAAAATATCGGCGATACCCGATACCGGAAGTCCCATGTAAGTCTATGGGAACAAAATATCGCAACTAAAAAAACCTCTTTCTTTTCTTGTAAACACTAAATATACACACATAGAATACATATATATATATATATACATGTCATTGTGACATATATATATACATATATGTATAGTTTATACACTTCTACATAGTAAAATATCCTCTGATTCAATTGCCGGGTAAAGCCGGCTTCTGTGAAAAGACAGAAGCACCCGACATGAAATGACACTTGGTGTACATAGGGTTAACCATGTCTTTTCATGTCCTTTGCTATCTGATTTGCACAAACAATTACATCAGTCTATGTGTGCAAAATTTCACACCTGTAGGGGTTAATTAAAGGTGTAAATTCGTTGTAAAAAAAACGGACTTTTTTGCTACGAATTTACACCTTTAATTAACCCCTACACGTGTGAAATTTTGCACACTTACACTCATGTAATTGTTTGTGCAAATCAGATATCAAACTACATGAAAAGACATGGTTAACCCTATGTACACCAAGTGTCATTTCATGTCGGGTTCTGCATTTTCACAAAAGCCGGCAATTGAATTAGCGGCTATTATACTATGTAGAAGTGTATGAACTATAAATATAAATATATATATATATATGTGTCACAAATTCAATGACATGTATATATATATATGAGGTGTAAAATTGCTGAAAAAAAATGCGTAGGCTCCCGCCCTATTTTCGCAACCAGACAGACAAAGCCAGTGAGTGGGGGCAGATAATAATAGCCCAGAGAGGGACCATTTTTTTTGCCCCCCCCCCGGCTACTTAACATCTGCCCCCAGACACCCCAGAAAGGGCAAATCTCTAATTAGATTTGCCCTTTCTGGCACTTTGCCCGTCTATTCCCATTGCCCTGTAGCGGTGGCGAATGGGTTAATAAGGGGTTAAAATGACCTTGCAATTGAAAGGTCACTTTAAGCCAGGTTAATAATTGAGAGCTGTCAATTAGACAACTATCAATTATTAATCCTATTGTATGAAAGAAAAATCAAACACACACACTTTAATAAAAAAGAAGTTTAATGAAATAATCACACAGTTTTTGACCATATTTTATTTACCTGCTAAAACCATTTCCTGTAATAAAAATAAAATAATAAAGCAAAATTATTCTTACCAATCCGATGCACAGTCAGGTCCCACGGTGTAATCCTTCAGAAAGGGTTAATGTTTACTGCAGGGACCGCAGCTAATGCTGCAGCCTCACAGTAAACCCCCAAATGAATGAGTTCCTCTCCTGGCTGACAGGAGAGGAAGTGGAAAGCTTAATTGATTGCTTTCCACTTTCACTTCAGGTCAGCCAGGGACACCATCAGTGACGTCAGAGGGAACTGATTAACAAAAATAGGGGTTCCCTTCGAAAAAAAAATGGCGTGGGGTCCCCCCTATTTTTGTTAACCAGCCAGATGAAGCAGACCGCTGAGGCCTGGATTTTCAGGCTGTTAAGGAGCCAAGATCCATGGACCTTGCCGGCCTGATAATACCAGGCCACAGCAGTCTGCATATCTTGGCTGATTAACAAAAATAGGGGATCCCCTCGAAAAAAATTGGCGTGGGGTCCCCCCTATTTTTGTTAACCAGCCAGATGAAGCAGACCGCTGAGGCCTGGATTTTCAGGCTGTTAAGGAGCCAAGATCCATGGACCTTGCCAGCCTGATAATACCAGGCCACAGCAGTCTGCATATCTTGGCTGATTAACAAAAATAGGGGATCCCCTCGAAAAAAATTGGCGTGGGGTCCCCTCTATTTTTGTTAACCAGCCAAGTAAAATGCAGACTGCTGCGGCCTGGTATTAAAAGACTGTCAAGGCCCATGGATTTTGGCCCTCAACAGCCTGATAATACCAGGCTACAGCAGCCCCACATTTGGCGCATCAAAAGATGTGCCAATTGTGGCACTTTACCCGGCTCTTCCCACTTGCCCTGTAGCGGTGGCAAGCGGGGTAATAAGGGGTTAATGTCACCGTTGATTGCACGGTGACAATAAGCCCGGTTAATAATGGAGAGGTGATCAATAAGACACCGATCCATTATTAATCCCAAAGTTTTTAAATGTGTAAAAAAAAGACACAGCAAGAAAAAAGTCTTTTAATGAAATAAAAGAGACAACACAGTTTTCATTTTTTTTATTACTCTCTCATTCCTACGACGCCATCGATCTCCTGTAAAAAAAGAAAAAAAACAAACCAACAGTATACCACCTGTCCGACGCAGTCCATAGTAACGACTGTCCCACGGCGATCCAGCTCTGCTACATCGGAATGACAGGCAGAGCCTGACATCCCGGCGCAGCACAGCTGCTTACCAGCTTCCCCGGCGGTGACGTCATCGGACTGCTTTACGGCCGCGATTACCCAGCAGTCACTGCAGTTATCGCGAGAAACTGCATGTGACCGCCGGGGAGAAGAGGATGGCGGCCATTAAGCAGTCCGGGATGTGACCGCCGGAGATCTTCTGCCGGGTAAGTGCCGCTGACTCCTGACAGACCCGACCGACGGACACTGACAGTGATAGTGACAATTCCGATTCCGGTATCCGATATGACGAAAATATCGGTACTCGGAATCGGAATTCCGATACAGCCAATATCGGCCGATACCCGATATTTGCAGTATCGTATCGCTCAACACTAATGGGGCACAATCTATGGGGGCATGATCTATGGAGCATCTATGGGGGCACAATCTATGGGGGCATAATACATTTTTTTGTTTAATGTGTCCCCTCACTGTGCTGGCACTTTACATTTACAATGGCTCTGGTTTTTTTTTTTTGGGGGGGGGGGCCCATTCAGACTTTTGCTATGGGGCCCCATGATTTCTATGTACGCCTCTGCTGCTGAGGCATGGTATTTAAGGCTGTTAAGGAGCCAATATCCATGGACCTTGCCAGCAGCGTCGGACTGGAGTACCTTGGGCACACCAGAGAAAAATTATTCTTGGGTCCCACCATCATACTTCCCAACCTTTGAAGAAGGGAAAGAGGGACAAAGGCTGTGGCACGCTGTGCCTGCTGCAGCAAATTTTAGGCCATGCCACGTTGCACCACAGACTGTCCAGGAGTTGGTGGATGCTTTAGTCCAGGTGTGGGAGGAGATCCCTCAGGAGACCATCCGTCGCGCTCATCAGGAGAATGGCCAGAAGTTGTAGGGAGGTCATACAGCATACCTCCCAAGTTTTGAAGACAGGAAAGAGGGTTAAAGGCTGCGGCGCGCTATGCGCGCCGCTGCAAATTTTAGGCCACGCCCCGACCACACCCATTTCACAGCTAATCACACCCATATCCTCGCCCCAAGCGTACCCATTTAGCACTGCTGATCACACTGACTGGTAATGAGGGCACAGTGGCTGGTACTGAGGAAAAGAAAGAAAGAGCAGTGAGAGAGAAAGAACAAACAGAGAAAGAAAGAGAGGAAAGAAAGAAAGAAGAAGAAGAGAAAAAGAAAGAAGAAAGAAGAAAAGAGACAAGAAGAAAGAACTAGAGCGAGAAAGAAAGAGGAAAGAAGATAGAGAGAGCCAGAGGCGTAGCTAGGGTTTTGGTTTAGTGGGGGCGAAACTTCTGAGTGGGCCCCTAATCAGAGAACCTCAGCAAATGACCGCGCTGTTGCCAAAAATAATCTATATATAAAAAGACCAATATTGATATTACCGCCATATGGTCTGTGGTAAATAATACCAGTCCTACAGAACATATAATAGATTACAGCACAGGTACAGATAATGACTTACCGCTGATGTTCTTTCTAATGGAATTGTTCACTTTTCATGTCTTTTCCATCTGGCCCAGACCGACATGACGACTTCTCCAGCCAGGACTCGACTGCAGAGATTACAACAAAGACACATTTCACTTCTCATATTTTTAGCACTGTCACGGTCACCAATTGGACTATTCTCAACCTACACAAACTCCTCATCCTGCTGATACCCCAATACTGAGCCGCTGCTGCCATATGTGTCCCTATTTCTGCACCTGATAACCCAATACTGAGCCGCTGCTGCCGTATGTGTCCCTATTACTGCACCTGAAACCCCAATACTGAGCTGCTGCTGCCGTATGTGTCCCTATTACTGCACCTGCTGTGTGGTTCTGTGTGACCTCTAAATTTTAAAGCACCCCTCTAGAATATAGTAATGCCGGGTGCAAGTGCCCTAGAAAACAGTGCCCACATTTTGTCCCCTAGACTGTAATAATGCCCTGTGTGCCCCTTTGACAGTCACAGTAACCCAAGTTCCCCTATAACAATAAGTGTCCACTTTACATTTAATAATGTCCCAAGTCTCCCCCTGTACATCTCCCCTATACACAGAATAATGCCCCTCACTGGATATATATTGACCCCTTAATGTCCCCAAACTATTTAATGGGTCCAACACTGTATGATGGCCCCTAGATAGCATCCATACAGCATAATACACCAGATAGTCCTCAATATAGTATAATGCACCCCCATAGGCAGCCTCTATATTATAATAATAAACCCCCATAGGCAGAGTCTATAATATAATGCACCACCATAGGCAGCTGCTATATTATAATGCACCCCCATAGGCAGCCTCTGTAGTATAATGCATCCCCATAGGGAGTCTCTGTAGTATGATGCACCCCAATATGGAGCCTCTGTAGTATAATGCAGCCCCCATATACAGCCTCTGTAGTATAATGCACCCCCCATATACAGCCTCTGTAGTATAATGCACCCCCATTAAATAAAAAAAAAAAAACATACTCACCTCCCGGCTCCTGTGCTGCTCACTGTTCTCCCTCTCAGCGTCTGACAGCGGGCGCCGGCAGGTGATATCATCGCGCCCGCTGTCAGACGCTGAGAGGGGGATTATGGGAGAGAAGGAGCGCTCGCTCCTTCTCTCTCTATGCGGTCAGCTGTATCGGCTGGATGCCGATACAACTGACCCTCCAATGACGGGTGGGGGGCCCACTGTTGGCACCGGGCCCCCCCACCGCCTGTTCAGGCCCCATAGCTTCCGGGTGGCAGAGCAGGGAGAGCGATTCTCCCTGCTCTGCCGCAGAATGTATCTGTATCGGCGTGCTGTGCGACCTATCCTTTCAAATCAGGGCCCACCACGCAGGAGCTGGGGCCCACCGGAGGTTTCTCCGGTGTCCCGGTGGCTCAGTCCGACCCTGCTTGCCAGCCTGATAATACCAGGCCACAGCAGTCTGCTTATCTTTGCTGGTTAACAAAAATAGGGGATCCCCTCGAAAAAAATTGGCGTGGGGTTCCCCCTATTTTTGTTAACCAGCCAGATGAAGCAGACTGCTGAGGCCTGGTTTTTCAGGCTGTTAAGGAGCCAAGATCCATGGACCTTGCCAGCCTGATAATACCAGGCCACAGCAGTCTGCATATCTTGGCTGGTTAACAAAAATAGGGGATCCCCTCGAAAAAAATTGGCGTGGGGTCCCCCCTATTTTTGTTAACCAGCCAGATGAAGCAGACTGCTGAGGCCTGGTTTTTCAGGCTGTTAAGGAGCCAAGATCCATGGACCTTGCCAGCCTGATAATACCAGGCCACAGCAGTCTGCATATCTTGGCTGGTTAACAAAAATAGGGGATCCCCTCGAAAAAAAATTGGCGTGGGGTCCCCCTATTTTTGTTAACCAGCCAAGTAAAATGCAGACTGCTGCGGCCTGGTATTAAAAGACTGTCAAGGCCCATGGATTTTGGCCCTCAACAGCCTGATAATACCAGGCTACAGCAGCCCCACATTTGGCTCATCAAAAGATGTGCCAATTGTGGCACTTTACCCGGCTCTTCCCACTTGCCCTGTAGCGGTGGCAAGCGGGGTAATAAGGGGTTAATGTCACCGTTGATTGCACGGTGACAATAAGCCCGGTTAATAATGGAGAGGTGTCAATAAGACACCGATCCATTATTAATCCCAAAGTTTTTAAATGTGTAAAAAAAAGACACAGCAAGAAAAAAGTATTTTAATGAAATAAAAGAGACAACACAGTTTTCATTTTTTTATTACTCTCTCATTCCTGCGACGCATTGATCTCCTGTAAAAAATGAAAAAAAAACAAACCAACAGTATACCACCTGTCCGACGCAGTCCATATTAACGACAGTCCCACGACGATCCAGCTCTGCTACATCGGAATGACAGGCAGAGCCTGACATCCCGGCGCAGCACAGCTGCTTACCAGCTTCCCCGGCGGTGACGTCATCGGACTGCTTTACGGCCGCGATTACCCAGCAGTCACTGCAGTTATCGCGAGAAACTGCATGTGACCGCCGGGGAGAAGAGGATGGCGGCCATTAAGCAGTCCGGGATGTGACCGCCGGAGATCTTCTGCCGGGTAAGTGCAGCTGACTCCTGACAGACCCGACCGACGGACACTGACAGTGACAGTGACAATTCCGATTCCGGTATCCGATATGACGAAAATATCGGTACTCGGAATTGGAATTCCGATACAGCCAATATCGGCCGATACCCGATATTTGCAGTATCGTATCGCTCAACACTAGTAATAAGGGGTTAATGTCACCGTTGATTGCACGGTGACAATAAGCCCGGTTATTAATGGAGAGGCGTCAATAAGACACCGATCCATTATTAATCCCAAAGTTTTTAAATGTTTAAAAAAAAGACACAGCCAGAAAAAAGTATTTTAATGAGATAAAAGAGACAACACAGTTTTCATTAATTTTATTATACACTCATTCCTGCGACGCCATCGATCTCCTGTAAAAAAAGAAAAAAAACAAACCAACAGTATACCACCTGTCTGACGCAGTCCATAGTAACGAGTGTCCCACGACGATCCAGCTCTGCTACATCGGAATGCCAGGCAGAGCCTGTCATCCCGACGCAGCACAGCTGATTACCTGCTTCCCCGGCGGTGACGTCATCGGACTGCTTTACGGCCGCGATTACCCAGCAGTCACTGCCGTTATCGCGAGAAACTGCATGTGACCGCCAGGGAGAAGAGGATGGCGGCCATGAAGCAGTCCAGCCCGTGACCACCGGAGATCTTCTGCCAGGTAAGTGCCGCTGACTCCTGACAGACCCGACCGACGGACACTGACAGTGACAGTGACATTCCGATTCCGGTATCCGATATGACGAAAATATCGGTACTCGGAATCGGAAGTCCGATACAGCTAATATCGGCCGATACCCGATATTTGCAGTATCGGAATGCTCAACCCTACTAGCTAGCTATTATCTATCTATCTATCTATCTATCTATCTATCTATCTATCTATCTATCTGTCTGTCTATCTATCTTTTATCCATCATCTATCTATCTATCTATCTATCTATCTATCTATCTATCTATCTATCTATCTTCTACCCATTTTACTTACTAAAGTATTTTGTGTTATGATTTATTTTGCTTCACTTTTAATCATCATTAATTTAATTTTGTATAGAGATCAAATCTCATTATGGCTAATTTACAAGAAAGAATTAAGTAGGACGTCACCATGTTTCTGTGCTGTCATTTGCATTCTTTGCCATCAAATTATATAAGTTTGTCATGTCAAATTCCCCTACGGCTCATCAACATTAAAGTGTCACATCTTATATGTTTCCAGCAATGTGCATTGTACAGCCATTATGTGCTATTTAAATGCAGCTCTATACACTTACGTCAGAAGACTACATGGTTATAAACCTCTCTTTGCAAAGATAATTATATTACTGGATGTATAAATTATTAAGCTCCTGTTTACTCGGAAGTGGAGTTATAAACAGGCATTATAACAGTAAGGCCGGAGTCACACTACCGTAGAATATGGACGAGTGCTATGCGAGAAAACATCTTTGGAAATAGCTGAAACATGCCATCTGGAAAATGTAACCTTCAAACCCGAGACAAATGGAGCAGTTTGCTCTTGAGGAGTGGGCCAAAATACCTGTCAAGAGGTGCAGAAGTCTCATTGACAGTTACAGGAATCGTTTAATTGCAGTGATTGCCTCAAAAGGTTGTGCAACAAAATATTAAGTTAAGGGAACCATCATTCTGTCCAGGCATAGTTCATGAGTTTTATTTTTTTTTTAAATTCTGTGGAAGCATGGATGAAAAGCAATGTCTGACCTTCATTTGTTCATTTTCATAGATTTTTTATTTATTATTACTTTTGTCAGACTCAAGTTATTTTTGTGACCAGTGTGGGTTTTTCAGTTTATCTGTCATTAAACGGGGGGAACCAACAATTTTGACCAGGTGTGTATATATATATATTATATTATATATATATTTATATATATATGTCAGTAACACACTCACATATATATATATGTATTTTACTGCAAATACATATATATATATACAATATATATATAGAGTTGTTTTTTTTACCTCTTTTGCAGATGACGAGGGCATTGGGGGAATGGGCAAGGTCGTAAGTATGATTTGATTAAGAATATTAAAGGAGTCTGTGTCATTCTTTCAATTAAAGGACTCTTTTCTGGGTGTCTGTGTTTTCTTACAATGTGACTATGGAGTTAGTAATGGGGGCGTCTTATTGACGCCTCTCCAATACTAACCTCAGGATTTGATGTCACCTGACAATACAAAGGTGACATCAACCCCCTCCAACTATCACCCCACTTGCCACCACTACAGGGAAAATGGGAAGAGCAAGGCAAAGTGCCAGAATTGGCGCATTTTAGAGATGCGCATTTTCTGAGGCAGCTGAGAGCTGATGTTTTTAGCAGGGGGGGCCAAGTATCAATGGCCCCTTCCTAGGTTATTAATATCAGCCTGCAGATGTTTGCATAGCCTTTCCTAGTTACTAATTATAGGGGGACCCCATGTCATTTTTTTGGAGGGTCCCTCATTTTAATAGCCAGTGAAGGCTAAGTATACAGTTGTGAGCTGACATTAATAGCCTGGTAAGCTCCATGGGTATTACCCCTTCCCAGGCTATAAACACCTGCCCCAGCCGTCCGTTTTGCCTCTGCTCGTTATGAAAATTGCACGGGAGCCAACGCCATTTTTTTCCAAAAAATAATCTTTTATTAATTAAATACATGTACAGTAATTTGAACACACTGTATTGTATTTGTCACAGACATCTATATATCTACCTATTCTATTTGTATTTACTGTATGTAATCCATCTCTTCTATCCTGTCCAGGGGCGGACATTGACATCATGGGGCCCCTGTGCAACAAATGTGTCTGGGCCCCTCTCCTATGGCAACAAAGCTATATATATAACATATATATATAATATATGTGTATATATATATATAGCCACACACACATACATGTATATATATAACATAGTCTCCTTTATTATGTATATTGCTGTCCCTTATTATACAGTATCCTCTCTTGTTATGTATAGCACTGTCCCTTACATATTTGATTATAAAGAGCCCTGTTTTTTATTACATATCATCCTGTCTTGCTAGCTGTATATTCCAATGATGGCTGATGGAGCATGGGAAAGCTTCTTTTCTAATGGAGGAGCTGATGAACTGGTAGTCCGGTCACCGACTCCTCCATCAGCAGTCATTTTATATCTAACAAGAGAGGGGACTATGTAATAACAGAGGGCGCTGTGAATAACAAAAATAACAAAAATACACTATGTAAGAGACCGCACTGTGCATAACAGCAGAGGAAGCTATATAATAAGGGACAGCACAATAAAAAGTGACTACACTATATACTGAGGGATGGCGCTATACATAATAAATGAGTACACTATATCTAAGGGACTTTGCTATGCATATAAGTGAGTACACTATATACTAAGGAACTGTGTTAGACATAATAAGCGATAATAATGTCTTCCTCCACCTCCCCTGTTCCTACATCTGTTATAAATCCCCTTTCCTTCCATCCCAATCCACCACATCCCTCATTGTCCTCCTCCCCCTGCATTCCATTATTGTCCTCTCCCCACCTCAATCATTGCCCTCTTCATCACCTCCATCATTGCTTTCTCCTCCACCACCCCATCATTGCCCTTTCCACCATCATTGTCCTTTCCACTACCACGGAGTCAATAAAACAACAGGAGGGCACCACAGGACAAATCGAACGGGATACCCCAAAGCCTATAGGAATACAACTTGTATATACCAAAGAAAAAGACTCTAGGCCTTGTGAACGGGGATCACCTTTGAAAAATGTTACATAACTTTATTGGGTAGAAAAAGCAGAACAATACACATTAAAAACATGTCTGCCCCTGATCCTGTCAGCTCCTGCAGTGATTTTACAGAACATGGCAGATGAATTGCCTGCAGTCATCAAAGCAAAAGGTGGCTACTTTGAAGAACCTAGAATATAAGACATATTTTCAGTTGTTTCACACTTTTTTGTTAAAAATATAATTCCACATGTGTTAATTCATAGTTTTGATGCCTTCAGTGTGAATTTCCAATTTTCATAGTCATGAAAATACAGAAAAATCTTTAAATGAGAGGTGTGTCCAAACTTTTGGTCTGTACTGTATGTGTGTGTGTGTGTCACTGACATCTATATATCTATGTATTCTATGTGTATATACTATTCTATCTATTCTTTTCTAACCTGTCAGTGTGATTTTACTGTATGCGGCACATGAATTGCCGGCTTTTCAAAGGACATTGGTGTGTAAAAATCTGACAGCACTCGCATAGTCTGAGTGCTGTGCGATTTTCTTTCCCCACCCCATAGGCTTGCATTGGCGAGTCTTGGCCGAGTCTCGGTGCCAATCGCAGCATGCTGCGATTTTACACGCACGTTGAAAACCCCCGAGAAAATAAACGGTGATATGAGCTGCCCCATAGATTAACACTGGGCCGAGTGAAATGCGAAGGTTTCTCGCATAACACTCATCCGTATTCTACGGTAGTGTAACTCCGGCCTAAGTATGAAAATTGCATATGAGTGTAGCAGCCATGTGATGATTGATGGAACCCGCAGAATCCTGACAGTGAGGATATTACACGCTGTTAGGATTGGCTACAGCGCTTCATTTTATAATAAAGGTGCGTTCAGGTTTGAGACCAAAGTCTGCAGTCATTTTATGTGACTGCAGGCTTCTGAGTTCTCACAGCGCATGCACTGCACACTTTTAGGATTCTTCCTTCCCGTTGTCAAGAGTGGAAAGTCATGTGAGCACACGTTTGTGATTTGTATACTTCTGGCCACATTCCAACTTGACATCTTGCTCAATTCATTTTCATTAAGTGAGGTGATGCATGTCTAGTCGGCACTTGACCGCATGTATGCATATCGCATACATATGGTTTTCGTGACCTCCCACTCTCACCAGAGAATCCTGAACGCAGTGCGCGCTGTAAGAATTTAGAAGTTTGCAGTCAAATAGAATGACTGCAGACTCAGCACAAACTTGGACAACACCTTTAATGCTCCCAACATAACTAAAAACGTAATAACACTTGACTTGTTAGATGACATAACACTTTATAACCCCTTTCTACCATTTCACGTACTATCCCGTCCATGTATCCTGGGACTTAATTCCCAAGGACGGGATAGTACGGCATACGCGATCAGCCGCGCCCACGGGGCAATAAAAATGTGTTTTTTTAAACCTCATTTGTACAGAAAATATTATACAGGGCTGGTAAGGCAGGGAATTTACTCATAAATAAGTGAATGCTGCTGGGTTGGAGGGCATGGGGGACCTGACAGGCTCCATTTAACAATTTCATGTTTCTATTTCACAATATAATAGGTTGTGAGACAGTGAAGGAATATGTGTCGAATGGGGTGTACATTTCACCTAGGTACTGTGCTGTATGGTATAAGGGAAATGTGTGGCTTTGTAAACCTAGTGGTAGAGAAAGGTCACTACACCTTACATTCAGTACACACTTGCAGCTCAGGCCTGAAACCATTCAGCTGTTAATTAGGAGACCAGAAGTAGGTGTCTGCGAACACAGTCAGAGAGCTCGCTTAGTCTGGACAAGGAGTCCAGGCACAAGAAGGAGTCTCCAGGAGTTTGAGCTGTCTCAGTCTGGGTGCCGATGTACCCCGGACACAGGAGTAGTCTCTGTGAGAATCCATGCGGATAGCTGCTGAATAGGAGGGGAGCTCTCTCAAGTCTGGACGTTGAAGGTGCCTTCAGACACAAGGAGGAGACTCTGTGAAACTCCATGCTGGTATATGCTGAACATATGTGTTGTTTTGGCCCAGGCTATTAGAGTCTGGACCCGGATAGAAAGGGAAATCTATCTAAGTGTAGTAAGTGGCTGGACAAGCCAGGTTTCATGTTTATGATTTGGTTTTGATTATGTTCTGTTTGCTGTAGACTTTAATAAAACTGGTTGCGGCCAGTTTTTACCAGAACTGCTGTCTGTGAATGAACTGTTTCCGTGCCACTCCCTCTACCCGGACGGCGATCCCAGAGCTATATCCCCTGAAAAGCTTACAATTGGTGGCTAGAATGTGCGTGCAGCACAGTGGCGAGAGACAGCAATAAAAGGTGAAGTCTGTTGAAGCGCAGCAGAGAAAAAAAAAAGTGTGTCAGCAAAAGAAACGTTGTTGGAGCAGTCTTAAAGAGACAGTAGCCCTAATAGAGTTTGCAAAAGAAAAAAAAAAAAAGTGTGTCTGCACAGCAAAGCTGACTTGTTGTGGAAAAGACTGTGGAGTGTGCGCAGCAAAGGAAAAGTCTGTTGGAGCAGTCTTAAAGAGACAGTGGCCCTAATAGAGTTTGCAGAGAAAAAAAAAAAGTGTCTGCACAGCAAAGCTGAATTTTCTGTGGAAAAGACTGTGGAGTGTGTATGTCTTGAGTGAAGATGCCGTTGTTGAGACAGAGAAGTCTGACAGCATGGATGACAGCATGGGGCGCTGTTTGAATAAATGGCGCAAGTTAAATGTGCAACATAAGACTGCCGTGGTTGAGACAGATAAGTCCGGCAGTATGGAGGAGCTCGTTGAGTACCTGGTCCAGGCCAGCGGAGCATGCAGCAGAGCATGGAGCGGCAGCGCCTGCCACCACAGCGCATGCAGCAGGCCAGCAGCAATTCCTGCAGCAGCAGCAGCAGGAGAATAACCGGGTTGTTTTTTGAGCAGGTGCAGCACTACAAAATACTTGCAGCGCATGTCCCAAAGTAATGTTGCAAAGTCACCTGCATTGTCCGCTGTAAATAGGCGGTAAGCGGTCCCTGAAAAAGAGACACCTCGTGACGATGTGGGAGGTATATCTCACTAGGTTTGAGGGACTGGAGGAAGGAGAATCTGCCCCTATCTGAATGGGCCATGATGGTCGCACCCTATCTGATTGGAGAACCCCAAAGGGCCTATGCTGACCTGAGCGAGCAGGACAGCCAAGACTATGCCAAGCTGAAAGCGGAGATTCTTACCCGGCTGGGTGTTACGGTGACAGCCCGTGCCAGGGGAGTTCATGACTGGAGATGCAGTTGGGAGTCTGCAGTCAGCAAACTGATTATGGAGTTGAAAAGGTGATAGTGGGACCGCTACACCCAAGCACGTCCTCCTGAGGTACAGCCAGAGGTGGAAAAGGAGACCACCAGGACGCCAATCGTCTGGTCAGCCTGATGGAGAGGGCCTTCGCCACAAAGACTGCCTCCGTGACCAGCCGTTGAGAGGTCGTCACTTCAGAGTTCCTGGACGCCGAAACTCTCCGGTAAGAGCGTTCCAGCTGTTGGGGTCGTGGTGGTGGGGAGTGTGATGGACAGTGTTGGAGATGTCGTGAAATTGCAGCCAACTGTCAATAGAGGGGGAGCCTATGTGTTGTGATGTGGCGGATCCTCTCTCCCTGCGCAGAGCCTGTGTGTGGTCCACCCAGCCGAAGAGATGGCCACAGGGGTCCCCGGGTGGTTGTAAATGACTGCCAGCACAGGCCTCTTGGACTCAGAGAGTCCGTGACTTCCGTAATGGGACAGCCTGATTGATAGGGACTTTATCCCTGATAAACACCTGGAGTGTGGTGTGCGTCCATGGAGACACCAAAGTCTACCCAGAGACTGTCGTGGCTTGATCCCCAAACGCGGGGAGGTTTCATGTGAAAGGGGGGTAGTGAAGAACCTGGTGCCCCCGTCATATTGGGTAATGACTTTCCCCGGTCTAAGGATCTCTGGGGAAAAATGTTTCTGATGGACAGTGTGATGAAGCTCCTATTGAGGGTGCGCAGTCCCGAGGGGCGGAACACAATGCTATGGGCGTTTTAAACTTATGTGATAATGATGATGTGATAATGATAATGATGATGGTGATCATGATAATGATGATGACCATGATAATGATGCTGATGCTGATAATGATAATGATGATGATCATGATAGTGATGATGATACTGACAAATCATGATAATGATATTGATAGTGATGATGACTGTGATAGAGATGAAATTCCTTTGAGGTGATGGTGGGAGACGAGGATGGTGGTTCTCGGGAACCGAGTGTCCCTGACTTACCTGTGTCCTGTGACAATTTTGAGAGTGAACAATGGCGAGACCCCACTCTTAAAACGGCACAGGAAAATATAATTTTTCTAAATGAGGTTTCCCAAGAGCCTGCTCTGAGGAGAGGTTTCCTCATGTGCCATAAACACTCACCTGTTGTATAGGGACACTGAAGTCCAGGGAGAGGTCGTGAGCCAGCTCAAGTACCTGAGCTATATAGAAGTATAATGCTGGGGTTGTCACATAGTCACATACTTGAGGGACCAGATGGTGAAGTTAATGTTGTGGATGACATGGTAACTAAGGTTCCAGATCAGGATGTGAATGAGAATGAATTGTATACCCCTGAAAGTGAGCAGGATGTGATGACAATGAATGGTATATAACCCTGAAAGTGAGCCGGATGTGGCTGAGAAAAAGGGGTCAGACAGGATAGTGGTAGTGTATAGTGAATCATCTGTTGACAATCAAGCAACCAGTGCAAATGAGGAAAGGCATGGTAGCAGAGGAGGTTGAGAGTCCTGAGAGGAAGGCTGATGTGACCTTGCAGCCGGACAGAAGATGGCATCTGAAGATGTTTTAACAGTTGGCCGGTTCCCTGGCGAAGACTAGGTTGAAAGGAGGAGAGCTGAGCTTTAAAGGCAGGACTCTGAAACTGAACACAGCACAAGTGGATGCTGTTGAAGATGAGAAGTTATCAATGTATGGTATGGAGCTGCATCATGCCGGACTCTGAAGGTAATGCTGCAGAGGTGGAAAAAGCCATGGAATGGTGGTCACCAAGCCAGACCTCATAAAGCTGAGGTCTCGTAAGCTGTGAGGAACAAGACTGAAGATAGGGACGACTCTGTCCAGGAATCTGTTTCTGCCGAAGACAGCGGTGGGACGGGTTCGGTCCGGATCAGTTTGCTGCCACTCGTGGGAAACTCGGCTGGAAGTTTCGGCCCCGGAGCCCCACAGTGTTCCCAGTGATACCAAGGCGGATAAATCACAAGAAGATTTTGAGACTGGGGTGGCATTGGTGGCTCAAGCGCCTTTCATGGAGTACATCGGGCCACGTCCCAACAAATGGGAAAAGCGGGTGTGTCACTCCTTTGCCGCGCAGACCACGGGAGCTCAGAGGGATGCAGAACGGGTGGAAGAGAAGAAGGCGGGTTTTGAGTATACAGATCAGCTATCAAGGAGAACTTGAGAGCTGGAAAAATGGAGATATGGAACCATAATATGTGATGAAGAGGTAGAATTAAGATGACGGTGGGCTTCGAGCATGTTTAACAAAGAACCCGAAGAAGGGGCCGAAGACTAAAGGACGTCCAACAGGGACCAGATGAATTGTTACTTCTCAGAAAAAACTCCAAACGTGAAAGGAGTGTGAGAAAGCCAGGCATCTTCATGAGAAAGTCAATGAAGTAAAAGGAAGAAAAAGGGAATTCTTCGTTTTAAGACAAAT